>JAKSZP010009192.1:0-702121 GCA_022478985.1 Massospora cicadina
CCTGAAATGTGCCTCACATCGTGGCTTCAAGTTTCTTGGGAAATTGGATGACTTCCCAATTTGGTAATATTCTCATTTAAATTCCAGTACTCTCAGCAGCATAATACTGTTCGCTCATCAGGGCAGCATTAGTGGAATTATATTATTTTGGACCTCCAATGGTATAAAAAGGGGGCCAAATTATATATAAATTTTTGAGCGGTGTCATTATACTCATGTTGTATATCCTCAAACTCAGTGGGGTGAAAATTATTTCACATTAAATCATAGCTACTAGACTGAAACTAAATTTAGATTGCAAGCGCCTATAAAAGGGCCTTGATCGACCATCCTTGAAGGCCTGATTGCCAGTACTGCCACCAGTTTGAGGTTGTTTACACTAATTCCACTGGGTGGGATTTGACCAGAAGCATCACTCATGGTCTCATCAATGACATTCCCCTTCCAAGATGAGACCTAAGGAATGCTCAAAGGTGCCAGGCATGTACTCTATTATTAAACAATGTTAGAGTTATTGTAGCGGATGGAGTATTCTGCTCCTCTCTTGGGCAAGATGGTTTCAGTCCTAGTCCAAATGGCCTATCTTTTCTGATTATGTTCCTCTCAAGTGGTAAAACCATACCTTATCTCCAATGCTGAATTCAGATAAATTGGTTTTTCTCTGGATCTCTCTTTGATTTGGAGGGAGGCTAGCTTTAATGTTACTTGAAGTTTCTAACGGAATAATGATCAACTCTATAACTAACTCATATGAAAACTTTTAGGTGGTAAATTTTTTCTATCTGCTGTTATTATTGGTTCCAGGAGGGTAGGCAGCGCAGCCTTTCGCCCATACAGGGCCTTGAAGGGGACATTCCAATCACATGGTGGTGGCTTAACTGGTAAGCTAGCAGTGCTGATGGGAACAACTGGTCCCACTTCAACTTTTAGTTTAAGTCTATCTTCTTTTAAAAGCCTCCAAGCGTCCTGCAGACACATTTGACACTTCTGTTGGAGGATGAAGTGTAGGTGTTAGTGAACTGCTGTCTCACACCTACCAAATCCGTTAGTTTTTTACTACATCTATTATGAAACTTTTGGCATTGTACAACAGAGCTTGAGGGCATACGTGTCTTGTAAACATTTGGTTGTACAATAAATGGTCAGTGTAATTTGCTGTATACATTTTAACCAAGGATTCTTCAACCCACTTAGTGAAGCTATTAATCGCCACCAGAATGAACTTGGATCCTATGGATGCTGTTGGCAATGGTATCACCACATCAATAGAGACATTGATGAATAGTGCAGTGGGTGGAATGGATGTAAGTTCAAACTCCTTTTCCAATAGGTGAAAACTAGCGCAGAGTACACACAAAGCCCATGCTTGTTGTACTTCGTCAGACATGCATTCCCAGTAAAACCTCTCCTTGAGTTAAGCCAATGTCTTCTGGAATCTTTCATGGCCACGTACTTGTGAGCCCCCATCACTATCTCCATGAAATAACTGCGCCAGATGTAAGGGTATCATTTATCTCTTAACTTTTTTTGCAGATATCCTTTGACATGCCGGGTGTCTTTAGAACATCTGTACAGGATGCTCTTTACCTCTTCCTTCTTTTACTGCCATTCCTTTTACGGTAAACCAATTAGGTCGTGCAGGAGATCTCTCTGGTGCCTGCAGGTGTAATAAAGGTTGTCTCAGCAAACCATCTACGTTGAGATACTTTTTCCTTCTCAGTATATAATCTTGAAATCATACACTTGCAAGCGGGCAACTCAACGGGCAAGGTGTACATCATATCCTTCATGTATATTAGCCAGCGTAGAAATGTGTTGTCTGTGACTTCTTTGTAATTTACGCCATTAAGATAGGGCCTAAAGAGCTTTTCTGCTTTAATTACAGCAAGGCATCACCATTTGGTAACAGTGTAATTCTTTTCTGCATTGCTGAATACTTAGGAATAGTACTCAATTTGGTGTTCTTCCCCATCCTCATCTAGTTAGGCTAATGTTGCACCAAATTCACATCACATGTGTCAGTTTACAAATAGAAGGTTTTACTGATATCTAGATGGCCAAAATTGGCGCTTCTACCAATCTTTCCTTCAACACCACAAGTTCCTGCTCCTGCTCCAGGCTTAACTCAAAAATAATCTCTTTAGTCAGAAGGTAGGTAAGGCGCCGCCAAGTCCATAAAATAGGAGATGAACTTCCTGTAGTACCCCACCGTTCCAAGGAACACTTGAACGTCCCTCACACTCTTGGGCGTCTCCATTACCATAGTACCGTTCACCTTTCCGTCCTGAGGCTTAATTCCAGATGGGCTAATCTTGTGCCCAGGAATCCTAGTTGTCAAATGAGGAAAGTACAATTTCGTCTCTTCAACTTCAAGTTAGAAGCGTGCAGCAACTTTACCCTCCTGGAGGTAATGCAAATAATCTTGAAAAGTGCGGCAGAACACTGTAATGTCTTTGAGGTATATCAACATACTTAATAATTTAAGAAAATGAAAATGAAATACATCACTCTTTGGAAGTTTGCAGAGGCATTACAGAACCTTTGCAGAATCCTCGTGGTTCAAAATACCCTGGCTGCTGATTAAGGCGCATTTCTCCAGGTCCTCATGAAAAAGCTCCATTTGCCTGTAGCTGCTAGCTAGTCCATGTGAAAAGTATTTTGAGCCACTAAAGCTTTAAAGCATCATCAATGCATGGCAGCAGGTATGAGTCCTTCTTTGTAATCTTGTTTAAACGGCGGTAGTCCATGGCAACCCTGTGGGTCCCATCCTATTTGCGCACTATCAACAAAGGAGATACCCATGGGCCCTTGGATAGATAAATTAGCTCAGCTACAACTAACTGATTAAGCTCTTGCATGACGACTGCATCAATTGTCTTCAAATGGTGGTTAGGTTGAACTTGAAGGAGATAGCTGAACCAGTGTCTATCTTATGTACCTCCCCTTTTCACAGGCCATAGTCTTTGGGGCCGGTGCTAAAGATGTCATTAACTCATCCAAAAGTTCGTCTAACTCTTTCTGTTACTTAGGGGACACATCCTCAAAATTGAGCTCAACAAAACCTCCAACTTCATATATGGACTCAATATTTTAATGACAGTTAAACGATCAGTGCCACATCTTGTTCTTTTCAACTTTGATCAGTTGGGTAGTAATGTTCCCAAGAACATGGTTTAGCTCTCAGAATAAATGTTATCATGGAATCCTGGTAACATTCTGGGCTCTTGCTCTTAAAGTCTGTCTTAAATGTACACTTCCAATATCGTGACAGGAGAAATCTTAACTCTGATTTACAGGGTCATTCTTCTTTGAACCCTGGTCGAATTTCTATGCTTTCACTTGCACTCAAGGGAACCTTTATTCAGCGTTCACTGTAGGCGGTAATTGTTTTACAACCTTCTATGCTAAGATGTGATAAATTGAATAGATTAATTGTTCTGTTTTGACCAAGCAAGTACAATGTTTCAAGATATAATATAATCTTTGAACACCAGGGAGTTGGTAGCTCAGAATGCCAACCATGGTTATAGTAAAGTCAATCTTCACTCCAAACTCCAGAAGAAACTGTGTCCTGATCAGGAAATAATAGTGGTCATTTTCTAACAGTACTTAGTGTGCCATTAGGACCATGTGCCCAAATTGTAAAGGTAAAGCAGAATAGGCCCTTAAGGCGTGGGTGATGTCAGGTCCTGCATTATGGTATCTTACATTGTAGTCAATGTCATGCATAAACTTCATCTTCTTTATAAGTTTGGAGGAGATAATGTTCCCTGGAGCCAAGCGTCCAGTACTGCCAGTATGCGCACCTTCTAGATTGTAACCTCCATTATCATGCTCTTGCCTGAAGGGGTTTCCACTGGCCAGGAAGTTGATGGCAGAGTCCTCAAATTTCTATAAAGTAACAGCGTTTGTATTGGCCCTAGTAGTGCCTTACCATATGGTACCACATTTATAGAGGTAGACGCGACCAAGTTGTCTCTCCTTCTTTAAAGGAATTGATTACTTGGGTAGGTTCATTAGCCTGGGCCAGATAGGTATCTTTTGATACAAATCTGTCAGCACCATGAAATCTCAATCTAGATGGTAAAGCCACTGAGCTAGGAGCCCCTATCACATGGTAGCCCGCACTAATAAGTCTTCATCTTCATAATCGTCCTCATCTTCAGTGTGGAAATCCATCCAATTTATGATTTTAGTTGTGTTCTTTTTAGGGATTTGCTCTTGATTTTAGATGTAAATAACGGACAGGATCAAGTGACATGCCCAGGTTAATGACCCTTATGGCACTTGATTTCTCAACGTGGTAAGCGTTCAGTCGGTTCATTTCTCATCTCCTTAGGATTCTCAACCTTATCATTGGTGTCATAAATGGCCCTACTGACTCTTTGAGGGGGTGGTGTAGGCATTATTGACTTTAGATCATTATGTACATCCCTTGTACGTCAAGTAGCGCCTCTTTGAGCTTTAAAGGACATTGCGCTATCGACCGTCAGAGTCATGCGCATCTTCATATTAGGATTCATCTCCAGAGATCTTAACAAAAAGGTACTGGCGGTGGGCAAATCCATTGTTCTTGTGGTCCATAACTGTTGGGCCTTAAGATAGAAAAGATGAGCATAATTTATGACCGACTCAATTACGCCATCTTAATCAGCAGGAACTCTTGCTTCATATTCTGGACATCATGTTCACCACTAAACTCAGAGGGTAAGATGCTCTTGACTTCAGTCCAAGATAATCCAGGCCTCAAGATTGCACTAGGGTCTCTTGAGCGTTGCGGCTCATGCATCCTCATATGTAGTGGGCCTTCTGGCAATTTCTAGAACCATCCATGCTATTTTTTACATTTAGGTAGAAACAGGAAATTGTCTCCTCTCCATTGTATACATAGCCTTAAAATATGGTTAATAGTATAGATCTTCTTTGATAAGATCAGCGTGCATCATAATTCGATAAGTACAAGTTCTGACCAGTTGTTGTGCACATCTTTGAGCGGTTCATGCAGGTGCCTCCCATTTAAGTGGTAGGTAAAGTAGATGTAGGCTCCGGTATGGTGTGCATTAGTGCCTTCAGATCTTCAATACTTTTGTCCATTGCAAACAGCATGTTGTCATGCTGATCTAAACGCTAACCATAACCATTAAGAGCTTTGATGGTTTTGTAAATCTCTTTCTCATGGATAAAAGTCTCTTCTTGATGCTCTTAAGGGCTCGTTCCAGTTTGATTGTTGGTGAGGGTCCCCTCACTATGTGTAGTGAGGAAATTATAGCTCTTTTAGCGGTCTCCTTGACACGATCAAGATCATAACATAAATTAATCATGCAAATTTCAGGGTATGGACTCTATGGATGGTATCCTCATCCCTCACCAAGAGCAAGAGAATCCTCTCCACCCTCTTTGTGATACATCTCTATATCCACGTCATCGTCATTTCACTCAGAACTATCATGATCATAGCTAGGGCTAATGGTGGCACCCCTGTAGTGAGCACCAAAGCCAGCATGCTAATCTTGACTCACTTAACTTTAAAGGACAATTTGATGCTCAGATGATTTATTCCACGCATCTTAGGCACCAGGCAACCTTTACTAAATCACAATGGCTCTCACTAAGAAATTATTCCTCAGATGTTACCCCTTCGTGCATCAACTGTTTGGTTAACCTGTTCTTGCTCATGGCAAACTTGACACTCTTAGTTAGATTTGACATGCGTTGGCCTTCATGACTCAATGGGAACCTTTCCAACCTCTTCTTTGGCGTTGTCAACACCAGAGTTTTCT
Organism: Massospora cicadina; assembly: GCA_022478985.1. Classification (NCBI taxonomy): domain Eukaryota; kingdom Fungi; phylum Entomophthoromycota; class Entomophthoromycetes; order Entomophthorales; family Entomophthoraceae; genus Massospora; species Massospora cicadina. The sequence continues at coordinate 5,781 of JAKSZP010009192.1, forward strand.
TGACAGATTGTCTTTTTTAAAATAGGATAATCCTAAACTGGATACTGCCGTTTACTTCAGTGTGGTCAATCAGACTAGTTACTGGAAATTACTAATTTGATACAGCACAAGTTTAATCAAAAAAGAATAAACTTGAGATTCCGTAGAATCTTTTTAATTAGGATAAAAAGTGAAGTCTTATATACTTCAGGAGAAATTATAGATATAAGTGAAATGAATATTGTAGAATATTTAGGATTTGGGTTTGATAACGAGGTTTTTTCATAATACTCTAGTCAAATGGCGTCAAGCTGCTTTTTTGGTCTCTTTGCTTATCTGCGCTAATTCCCATATGCATGAGCTTCATCTTCCAGTGGCTATCTGACTCTGGTTGTTCAGGGTCCTTTGTGCTAGGCCCCACTTCTGAGTTCTGGGCCATTGTTGCTTCAACTGAAAATAGTCAATTATCAATTCTGGCAATATGCACCTCAATTTTAGGTTCAAAAGATGGCGCTCCTGTGATACACCTCACATTATGGCTTTAAATCGCTTGGGAAATTGGATGACTGTCCAGTTTGGAAATTTTCTCATTTGAACTTTGTGTGCTTTTGCCAGAATAATTTGGCTCGCTCATTGGGAAGGTATTAGTGGAATACAAATTATTTTGGATCCTGAAGGTATAAAGGGAGCCAAATTCATATCTTTTTTGGGTGGCGTAGTTATCCTCATATTGTAAATCCTCTGACTCAGCGGGGCAAAAATCATTTCGCATCACATCATTGCTAATAGACTAAAATTAATTAGCTTTCCCTCACCTAAAAAAAGGGGCTTGATCGCCCCAATCTACGATGGTCTAATCGCCAGTACCACAACTAGTTTGGGATGTTTACACTAATTCCACTGGTCAAATTTTGACCACAAGCACCACTTGCAGTCTCATCCACGATATTATGGTTGACCTCAAGTTATTTTACAGATAACAGAAACAGCTTTACCACGCATGTCATGCTAAAGATAAATAATATGATGGAAATACAAGGAGTACTATGACATCTTATCATCCAGAAACCTATATTTAGCTTTAAGGGTAATGATATTCTAGCAAATATCTTAAAAAAACTTTTGGTTTGCAAGCCTTTTATTTGGGTAAAATATTTATAATCTGCAACATTTGGCTACAATATAAGTTATTAATTTTTCCACAGGTAATCACCTTTCAAACTACTCTATGGACGGCGGGCTTGTCAACCACCAATATTATATTCTGCATTCAAATTAAGTCCAGGATGACGCCTAAGCATATAACATGAAAGTCAAATGTGTTGGAAAGGTCATAATCTTCCGCCTATGTCAATACAATCTATCTAAAAATTAAGGCTAAGAATCTGAAGATTTAAACGATCATCTCTTCCAACTTTTGAAATTGGTGATAAGGTTAACTATTAAGATACCCATGGTTTTAGCAAAGGCACTACTTGGACAAACTCATATTTGGACCTTTTAAGTTCATACATAAGTCAGCATTCGATCCCTATACCATCAAGGATCTCTACAATGAAAGAATAGTAGATAAAGTATATGCTAAGTTCCAAAGAGCATGTAGATGAGTAGTTAAAAAGGGAAAAACAGAAAAGATGATTGTAGCCTTAATTCACATCTAACATATTGCTTTTTTTGCTCATTCCAAATATCTTAATGTCAAATATATTTAGGATTTAAATAGTTTTTAATTTCAAACTTTATTTTTAAATCTTTAGTAATATATGCTATCAGTTTGTATGTATTTTGACTCAAATTTGTGGCTATAGATGTCGCCTCAAACTTTCTAATGACTCTTGGAGGAGGAGGGCTGTACAAAAAATCTCCCTGCCGTCTCGTTGATGTTGAGTTGCTCAACATTAGGGTGCCACAAATTTGGCTTGATGGCCAAAGAGTTGCTTGCATGATCAGACATTTTAATGGAAAAAATTTGTTTAAACAGAGGACTGTTGAGTTTTTAACCATATTAAATTTTTTTAATATGATCTAAAATAGTCCTTTATTTTATTGAATATGCATTATGATTTATTATTTATTTTTTATTTTTTAGGCTTCCAAATGCGGACCTCCATATCAGCCTCCATGTTGATCAATCTTTGGATATATAATTGCTAATTTGATGAACAGAATTCCAAGAGGTATCATGCCAAGTTTGTAAAACCTAAGTTTACCAAACTTTCAGGCGTAATAACTAAATATTTGGGATTTTTGGGATTTTATGAACATCTCAACAAAACAAATAGAGTATGACACAATCTGGTTTTTCCACTATATAAATCACCTTAGTTGTTGAGTTATCATAAGAGATAATAATTATTTCTGGTAGTTATTCCTAACATTCTATTAATTAATTATCTGGGATTTGATAACTGGATTACTTATGATTTTTTATGGATGATCTTGGCAATGTCCTACTTTATAAATTCCTAATTTTATAATTACCAAATTATGTATTGTTTAATTGAAGTTTGTCACTGGTTGTCTAAAATTTTTATCTTCTGAAGCTTCAACAACGCTTCTTGTAGCAAATCACGGCTTATCCTCATTGAGTTAACCCACTGAGTTTTCATTTCTATTTAATGGCAAAACTGGATGGAGGAGAAAAGTCCTATTAGGGTGCGAATTAGAAGGGAATTTGTCAGTGATGGCTGACATCTCCCCAGAGAAGTCCAACGTAAGAGTTGGTCACCAGATTCCCTATAAATTCCTTGATATAAAGTAAATAAAGCAAATAATTGAAGACTTAAATATTTGCTATTATATATTTATCTTATTTCTTAGTGTAACAGTTCTCTTGACTGTTGCTGAAGTCTAAAATGGGCTCAAAGCTGAAAATTAGTGGAGAGGTCAAAAAACATATAAATGGAGAGAACATAGAATACCTTATTGTTTTATAAAGTGTCATTATTTATAGGGCGAGTGGGGACTTGGTGCCTCAGGGATCTTCGTGGCCCCATAGGATCAGGATCTATTACTGCCTTCTGGATCAATCGCCTGGATGGCACCATCATTGTACTGCATTATGCTCATGATTTTGGCAGTGGGGCGGCACCTCTTGAGATTTGGGAAGCGAGGATCAGATTCTTGAAGGTGATTCCATTGATTATTGTAAGTGTGATGCTTCCTGATCAAATCTAGTTTTGGTGCCTTCAAAATAAGGTTACATTCATGAGGGTTTGAGAGTTGATTGTTCAAGACTCAATTTGGGAGCAGTTAGTTTGGCTAGCTCATCATCTCAAATCCTGACTCGCCCCCAAGATCCTGTTGGAGGGGAGTATAGGGCTGGAGGAACTGGCCATGTACTTAATTTACCATTGTCCCCTAATTGATGTTGCCAATGGAGTACTCAGAATTTACCTTGTAAATTACCTTATAAGATCAGACCAAAGAATAATGAGCTTAATCTGTTGACCTCTGTTCAATGGTGATAGAAGAGAATGAGGACACCTTATAAAAAATGGTTAAGGAGAGCTGGCCAACATTAGATTAAAATTTCTCCATTTTTTTTTGGAGAGACAATGCCTTGTGTAGCTAGGGCTTGAAGCTGAACAATTTCATTGGCTAAGGCCCTCATGGCTACATTGGAGTTCTTAGGAGCAAGGGTTTTAAGAAAAGGCTGAACGCTACTTTGAGTTAGGGGAGTATGTCCTTGTAGGGCTTCAAAGAGGGTCATTTTAATGACTGGTGTAAGCTTATTAAGTAGTCAAGCAATGCGTTGGGTAAAAAATGATTCCAGCGATTGGGTGCACTAAATTCTGAGGATTGCTGATTGATAAATATAATCCTGCACACTTAATTGGGAAAAATTATGGCCAAATGATCCTCAATTTTGCCTGTGCCTTATGGTACTTTGACCGTTCAGAAACTCATTAGGCGAATTCAAAATAGCCCCAAACCTTCTGGTCAATTTTGGGCTCAAATTTTCCTTCATATTTGGGAATTTCTCCCGAGGAAGGCAAAGGTACAAGCTGTGGATTCTGAGAATCCAGCTTGCTGACACTCTCTAAAAAAGACTTAAGATAAAAACCAGGAAGAGGATTAAATAAAATAAATCTTTTATTAAGATTAAATTATTTGATAAATATTCATTAGGCCAGGCGCCGGTATCTATACCTTTAGGGCATCTCCTGGCCACATTTGAGCATGCAATCTCTAAAAATTATTTTCCACCACAGTTTGACCCTTGAATTGATATGACTGATACCTATTGATAGGTTTATTGGTGGCAAAAAACACTCATATTCAGGAGGATTTCAGAAACAAAAATTTCAACAATTTAGCGTGCAAAAATTGTCCTAGGATCATCTCAAAAATGAGTTTCATCATACTGCTGATGAATTCTGGGAATTTTTGGCATCAGTTTAAATAAATGTCGCACCCTTAATTGGGACGTTGGTTTGCCTCTCTCAATAGCACTAGGTACTCCCATTTGGGTGGTTCATGTGCAAGTGCTATTGAGCCAATTATATGGATTGACATACAAAATTTGCCATAGGCAGAAAATTATTTTAGGACAAGCTCCAAATATGTTTTTGTCATACAGCTGATGGAAACAACTCCCTAGTTGAAATGTCAACTGGCCCTCTTGATAGCACTAGGTACACCCATTTGGGCAGTCCATATGCAAGTGCTATCATGCCAATTATGAGGATTGACATATGAAATTTTCCCTAGGGTGGGAAAAGGATTACGGTTTTTTTAATCGATTTGTTCATGGGATTTGTAGACATTTTTTTCAAGTCAGTCCCAAACTATTTCTCATGTTGAATGTTTGATATTGGTCCCAATTAGTTGAGATTAGTTACCAAGTTTTGGTGCAGTGATAATCAGCCCAAATGTGCGAGTGTATTTGCCCTGAGCTCTCAATAGAATAATCGGTTTAAATAGATGTTGATTTATCAGATTAAGCTTTGTAATTGCAATAGGCTTAATTTAAGAATTATAGTATTAGCTCAAGCATTAGAATATAATTGGCCCGATCTGTTGGTTGTCAAAGGGTTTATTTTTGGGTCAACCACCAGAATCTGACAGGGTGGAGGTGGCCATATTCTGTAAATAGAGACAAAGGTTCCATTAGAACGTTCCACCGCCCCATTGGTTGATGGGTTGTAAGGGTTGGCAAAACTTTGGTTAGTACCAAAAAACGAAGTAAGACTTGAACCACCTGAGAGGTGAGATTTAACCCATTGTTAAAAAGCAAAGTTTGTGGGCTTCCATGCTGAGTGGAAACGGATCAAATAAGGAATATAGACATGTCTTTTGCAGCTGCATTGGTTCCAAAATTTGCTTTGGCCCATTTGGTTGTATGATCCACAGCTAGGAGGATATATTTATAGCCAAGCATTTCAGTGGGAGAGGACCTATCACTTCAGTGCTAATAACATTTAAGGGTCCCGTTAGGGTAATGACTGAGTGTTGATATAAAGGACTGGCACTGTCTTGGTATCAGCAAGTCATAAAGGCCTCCAGAACCTCTTGGATGGTCTCCACAAGCTTTTTCCCAGTAAAATTGTGCCTTAAACCATTTGTGGGTCTTCTAAACTTCTCCATCTCCCACAGTAGCATGGCCCTCTAGGATAACATAAGTTCAGGAAGAAGGGTGGACATAATGGAGCAATTTCTTATTGACCCTCTTTTACAGCAGCCCATCCTTAATCTGAGTGTCCAATCATCTTTCACAGATCAGCTTGGACCTCAGCCGTTTCCAACTCCCATTGTTCAGGTCAATCAATTAGATCAAACAGTTGATCTTCCTTGGGGGTCAAGCAGCCAGCAATGGCATCTTAGAGACGCCATCAGCATTTTAATAGGACACACCCGTGCAATGAACAATGGTAAAATCATAGTTATGCAGTCTTAAGACCCTCTGGCTAAAGGGCCATCTAGGTCATTCATCTTCTGGAGACGCCAAAGCAAGGAATGATTGGTGACTATGGTAAATTGGGTGCTGTAGAAATTAGGCCAAAAATGTTTGATTGCTAGCAAGACATCCACGCATTCCCTTGGTAACAATATAGCTCCATTCAGCCTCATTTGGAGACTTTCTAAAATAGGCCACTGGATGGTCAACCTGACTTTAATAATGCTAGACTAGGATGGCCCTAATGGTGACATCATTTGCATTTATGAACAGCAAGAAGGGTTGATCAAAACGTGGTTGACTAAAATGAGCTTAGAATAAATGCAGTCCTTGATGCATTAAAGGCCTCTTTTTGTTCAGGCTACTATTTAAAAAGGTACGTTCTTCTGTAAGAGGTAAAATAAAAAATTGACAAATCAAATTGAGGGTTAAAATGACAATAATACCCCACCATACCAAAGAATACCTGAATATTTATTAGGCTCTGAGGGCGCAACATCTTTTTTATGGCATCAACTGAGTCTGGTATGGGATGGATGACATCTTTCGATACCTTGTGTCCCATAAAATTCATTTCTGATTGAAAGAAGGAGCACTTCAAGGTTTGAGCTTTATTGAAGCTTTCAAAGCTGATTAAAAACTTCTCAAAGATGCTTGACATGTTCATTATATCTATTTGAGAAGAAAGTGATGTCATTGAGGTAGATAGGACACATGACAGCCTCAAGTCCCCAAGGATCTTGTTCATGGCGCGTTAGAAAGTGGCTGGCGCATTTTAAAGGTAATGGGGAATCCTCATGGGCTTGAATAGCTCTTCATTGGCTATGAGCGCGCTCTTGGTTTGTTCTTTGAGAAAGAGCTCCACTTTCCAATATCCACTGGCAAGGTCCATTGTGGAAAAGTACTGTAATCTGGCGATCAATCAAAGTAGTCATTAATTCAGAGCAATTAGATAACTGTCCTTCTGGTGAGGAGTTGAGCTATCAATGGTCCATCACCACTTGATGGCTGCCATCCTCCTTATGAACCACTAAGAGGGGAGAGGCCCAAGGGCTGTGTGAAGGCACTAAAAGTCTGGCTTTGAGTAGTTGTCTAAGCCACAACCACCAGGGCTTCTTCAGGCTTACTTTTTCTGTAAGGTTGAGCTGGGAAGGAGGAGCGTCTTTAGTCTCTACATGATGTAAAACCCCATTGATTCGTCCAAAGTCATAGGTTGAGGCCAAAAATGGATCTATATACTACTTCAATAATTTGTGAACTTCCCGCTGTTGGTTTTCAGTTTATCCTTTCCAATTTTCGTGTTGACTAGAGACACTGATGGGGCATCTCAAATCCAAAGTCTCATATGCTCTAAAAACTATAAAACCATTGGCAGTCTCCATTAGTAGGAGGTGGACAAAGGTTGCAAGACTGTTCAGGCCTACTACCCTGGGCCTGCTGGTTGTGTCAGCCAACAGACTATATAGATCCAGCATAAGCTGGATCTAGGATTCCTGGACAGGGTAGCACCTCAAGGGTAGATTGGTTGTCTAGGACTCCGATTTTCAGCAGGTATCTGAAGGGGATGTTAATATGGACCCAGGTGTCATCAACGACTTGTGACTTCATATGTATAGTGGTCGTCCTAAGTAAATAGAACGGCACGCCTTTTTGTTCATTAACAGCAGATGAGGACATCCAGAATTGAGATCCCAATACGTGGTATTTGAGATGATTTATTTGGCCCTCAATTTATAGTATGCAAGCTCAGAACTTGATTTTTATCATAAAAAGGGTAATTTAAAGATTAAGGGGACCTTATTCCTCAGTAGAGGTAAAATTCTGTCATCATAATGTACTACTGCTGAGTAATCTGCAAAACTGAGTTACAAGAAGTAGGTCATAGCTGGGGTTATTCAGCAACAAAGTGGAGGTATTCAAAGCGAGCTTTTTAAATTGGATAGTTAGGGAAGATTAGCCATATAGTTCAGGTACATTGCAGTCCATCCATGTCATACTCCATATAGTGTGTAAAAATGGAGTACTTTGATATGCTTCATTAACTTAGACAATATAACTTTTATAGGGGAACTATTGTCAATTATGGCAAGAACAGGAATATTGTGAACTCAAATGGTGATGTGGATGTAGGGCTTCTGTTTTTAAGCTCGATGTTGATATGCCTAAGAAGCTTGACAGTCAGAACTTGAGGCAGACTAAGCCACACAACAAGTATATTTTTAGCTGAAAATGCCAAGTCACCACTAATGTCCTGTCAGCTAGAGTATCATTCCTATGGTAAGCAAGGCAATTTGAATTGTTAAAGTCAAGTACTAAAGCAAGATATAGAAATAGAGAATTACCTTTATTAAAGAATTTATTCAGAAGTTTTATATTCAAAATTAACAATATGAGTTCCAAAAAGAAAAGGATTAATAAAGATAATAGAGGTGGATATCCAGAAGGAAGGCTCTTGATCAGATGATACACTTTGGATGCTATATTGACTTTGTATCATAATTTTAGTAAGGAAAAATGGTGAGAAAATACCCAACTCAGATGAGACTGTGTGTCATGGAAACGGCAGAAGAAGTTTAGACCAGCCTGCCAGTCAGGATGTGTGAGCATCCAGAAAGCAAGCCAGAATTCCAGAGGCATTGCTGACCATATGACTTGATATGGAGCTGGGAAATAGGATACCACGAAATGTTGGCGGAATGTCAGGGTTAGGAGTATCTCGACGGCAAACCACACTGAATAGACTTCAGACCCAGGGGTTCTAGTAACAGGGGGGAAACTACTGTGATAGTTTATGCAAGATTCTTGGTTGTTAAAACCATTTCATCAGGGGTGGTAGAGAGGCGAATTTTCTCTTGTAGTTGGTGGACATAGGGCCATAAGATCCCTGTCTATTGCTGCTGGAAGGTCATGAGAACAGGGTTGAAGAGCCAAAAATTTCGGACTTGTTGAGCTCAATTGGCAATGGAGGGAACCATGGTAACCAAGAGAATTGGTAAGGCTCACCCAGAGTGCGGAGTGGCAGACCACTAGGTAAACGCCATATGGAATGTTAGTGAAAGGAAGGAGATAAAAATTTTGGGTTTTTAATAAAATTTTTATTTGGGAAATAAAGTAAGAAATCAACCAACAATCTTCTCAGTGCCTTGCAACATATTAAATAGTGGTCAATTGGGTAGTGATAAGGCGTGGTTGGGATCCACAAATTTGGCCTAACAGGCGAATTGGATGGTAGTAGGGGGGTTTATTCTTTGGGAACTGACATTGCAAAATTTGGCGGTGGGCTGAGTCTCTGTCAGTTTGACCTCAAACGTCTGGACCAGGGGTCATTTTACATTTCTGATGGTTAGCATGATGGCGTTTGGCCTGATGAGCAATGGGAATCTCCTAAGGCCATCCCATATAGGGATGGGACCATTTGGTTGGGAACAGGTTCAGGACGGCCAACCCGCCCGCGCTCAGTCATTTAACCATTCGTTCAGTCAATAGTAGCCCATTGGGCGCAACGCCCAAATTACTATCAGAGGGCTTTGAACTCTCGTCGATGGCGCCCAATATTTGTTCTACTGATTTAGGGGTTGAATTGGAACTGTCGGGCAATCTGGTTGATATCTCATTCTTCATACTTTTATAGCCATTCAAATTTTGGCCATCAGCCCAATTGCCACCTGAATTAGATCTGACTGATTTCAGTTTAATAATCTCAGCACAGATTTCACTAATTCCCCACAACAGTTCTGCTGAGGTGAGTGAGGGAATCAGGGGTGGGATCCAAAGTGGATGGGCTGTCACCCATTGCTCGTCAACTATGTGGGTGAGATCGCCTTGGGTGATGAGGGGTACCACCATCCTCTTCGGTGTTTTCTTATTTGGGAATGGAAAGATAGCTCGATTGAGAGCCAAAGGACACTCCCTGAGACTTACATTACCCTTTTTTTTCCTAAAGGGATGGGCCCCCCACCAGGAAACTGCACCATAGCCACGTTCTTATGCGCTTTGGGTAACTTGATAGCTATAATCGTCATGGCCTTTTGAAGTGGGCAGGGAGCCTCGGGGTGGGATGTGTGGAAAGCGTCAACCAGGTCCATACAATTCGCGCAATCGCGTGCCTTGACCCAACTGTTTTCATAAGCTGGATATCCTTTCCAAGCCACAAGATATTGGACTGATCATCATGACTTCCGAGATGCCAGGATGGCCTCCACTTCAGCTTCCTCCTCATTATTGATGGCAATTGGTTCTGGGTATGTGGGAATTACACCCTAAAATGGTGACAGCTGGGATACATGGAAAACTGGGTGTTGCTTCCAATGCGCAGGAAGCTTCAACCAGAATGCCTCATTACCCAATACCTCCTCCACTAAGTGGGGACCTGAACGCTTGCTGGAGAATTTGCGGGAAGGGGTCTGGATTCGCAAATGGTGAGTATCAAGCATGATGCAAGAACCACGTAAAGTCATGACCCAGAAGGCACTTGTGATTCATGAATCGCTTATATTCATCGATGGCTTTAGTGAGGTGTTCCCACACTAAAGCTTGGGTCAATCAAATATGGGCAGCATTATCCACGGCAGCTTGCACTTCTGGTTGCAAGCATGCTCTGACTAAGAATAATGGGTTATAACCCAACATTGCTTCATATGGTGAAAAACCTATGGAAGCGTGAGTCCCATTATTGTATGCAAATTGGGCAAGAGGCAGGTCATTGGCTCAGGTATCCTGCGCTGCTACAGCATAACAATGCAGGTACTGTTTGAGAACTTGGTTAACCCGCTTGGTCTGGCCATCGGACTGGGGATGATATGCCATGGATTGACAGGGGATTATTTTAAGGATCGACAAGAGTTCACTCCAAAACTGGGCAGTAAACTGAGTACCCCTGTCACTAACGATTTCCTGGGGAAGACTGAACATTGAAAACACATGTCAAACAAATAGTCGCGCCATTCTTACAATGTAATTGCAGAAGTACAAGGAATAAAAAGGGAAAATTTGGTAAAGCAATCTACCACTACCATTACCACTGCGAAACCATTAGAGCAGGGGAGATTGACAATGAAATCTATGGACACCAAAGTCCATGGACCTTCCGCCTGTTGTAAAGGGTGCAGAAGAACATTTTTCCAGAACAGTCTGACTTGGCCCTAGCACAAGTAACACAATCGGCGATCCAAGCCAGAACCTCTTTGGTCAGTCCTGCCTAATTAAAGATTCTCTTGATCAAGTCGATGCATTTCTTGTTACTGGGGTGTCTGACCGCGGGGGGATCACGGTGTGTGCGGAATATGTTCAGGTGGAAGGAGGGGGAACCCAAACATGATAATGAAAGTAAATGAGACCTTCTTCTAAAGAATATAGGGAGTGTTTGGGACTCAAGTGAGTCAAGTGTTCAATCAACTTTACGCCCTCAGGGCAGGCCATTTGACCAGCTAACACCTGGGCTAATAACAGATCATCAGGTGACAACGCGGCAGAGGAAACAATGGAGGGAGCAATTGACAGAATTTGAGTGGCAGGAATCATGGTAACAAGATCCTCTTCCTCAGGTTCTGAGGGGCAGTGGTGGGACTACGGCTTAGGAAATTGGGAAGGACGTTTAGCGCACCTTTGATGAATTCATATTTGAAGTTAAAACTGCACAGGTTTCAATACTTTCAGGATTGCCTTGTGCCAATTTTTGGGGTTTGCGAAGATACAAGAGAGCTTGGTGATCTGTGCGAACTGCTAACTCATGATGAGCACCCTGCAACAGGTACCACCAATGAGTTAATGCTCATGCAACAGCAGACAGTTCCTTGTCATAAATGGCCCAGGACTGCTCCATAGCAGCGAACTTTTGGGAGAAATAAGTGACAGGATGTTCAAGACCATCATGGTCCTGAAGCAGCACTGCGCCCACAGCTATCGACAAAGCATCACATGTGACAATATACAGTTTGGTGGGATCGGCATGTTTCAAAATGGGAGGAGACATGAACACTTCCTTAATCGATTCAAACGCCTGCTGGCATTTGGGGCTCCAACAAAATGGTACGTTTTTCCCTGCAAGGGGATGGAGTGGGGCGGCCAACTGGGAAAGTGCGGGGTAAAATTTCTTTAAGAAAATGATAGTACCCAAGAAACTTCAAAGCTGCTTCTATGTAGTTGGGGTTGGCCATTCTCAGATTGCATCTAATTTGTTGGGGGAATGGCAACACCTTCTTTAAGCACCAAGTTTCTGAGAAATGTAACCTCTTCCTTGTAAAACTCGCACTTGGAAGCTTTGAGGAACAGGCTTGCTTTAACAAAGAAACTACCACTGCTTCTAATTTGATATCATGTCATTCGGGAGTTGGGGAATGGACTAGGATATCATTGATATAAGCAATAGCGCAGGAGAACTGGAGATCCCCTAATGCATTGTCAATCATTCGTTGAAACATAGTGGGAGCATTTTTCAGCCCAAAGGCATTACACGAAATTGAAAAATGCCTCGCCTCATTCAGATTGTGGTCAGCCATTCTTGTCCTTCCATTACTCAAATCTGATTGAAAGCGTTCACCAGGTCAAGTTTTGAGAACACCCAGGATTTGGCAATTGCCTGACTGATTGTCTGCTTCAGGGGCAATGGGAGGGGTCTGTAACTGTTATTTTGTTCAGGTGACCATAATCCATGTAAGGGTGGAGCGATCCATCCAATTTTATTGCAAAGATGATAGGGGAAGTGACTGGTGAAGTTTCTTTAAACAACCAGCCTTTTTTTAACATATTGTCCAACCAGGTATTGAGTGCAACCTCTTCCTCCGCCGTATGGGGATACAACGGGCAATTGATGTTCACCAACCCCACAGTTGTCTGAAATCCACAATTGTGCCTAGTATGTTTTGGCAAACGATCCACCTTTTCCATGTCATAAATTCTGTGATGTGGCATTAAGTTTTTGGGAAACTCAGCTGGAATGCCCGCGGAATTAACTAGGGTGGTGATAGAGCTGGTTCCTTGGATTTTCGTAAGGGTGTTGATCAGAGGGAACTCTCCTCCAAATCGTCATTGCAAATGACAAAATATTAGATTCTAAATGAATCATCACATGTTGTCAGCGCCACCATCCCAAACCCAAGATCACCGGGAACACCAGGTTCAGCATGGCCAAAAAAATGATCACAGAAGTTGTATTGGTGAATTGAGAAGTATATTGGGTGGTGAATATATGAAAAGACTGACAAGCGGAGGAGGCCACCATTAATGAGGAGCCCACATCCATATCCAGTTTCAGTTGGTGTGCCAACTCAACACTCAAGAAGCTCCCCGCTGCTCCGGTATCCACCAGAGCTTCAAGGAGACATGATGGGAACTGATACTAATTCTCATGGGTACAAGGAAATAAGCGGAATTCTGTTTATTGGGAGATACAACTGACTCATGGGCAACTGAAGAAACAATAGGTGGGTCAGGATCAGGGTCAGGGTTCTTAGCTGGGGCGAAAATTGGAAGGACTAGGGCTGGGCAAATCATTTCATTTGTCTGGGCTTGAACAGAATCATTAAAAGTTAACTCTGGGAATGCTAACTCAAACTCGGGGGTTCTGGAAGGGTTGGAACCCATGTCTGCTACTATTTTAGTGTCAGGAGCATCATCTACATCTTCGTTAAGAAATCCTATCATAAAATTCCCTTTCTGATATGAGGAAACGTGGCGAGGCAAAGCTTTGATAGTAGTTGTAGTGGCGCCTATTTGATCTATTAATCCTTAGGTGGTAGACCAAACCACATGGTGAGCAGAGACCAAATTCAAACTCGCTCTAAAGACTGCCTGAAGCATGTTGATAGATAGTCCTGACGCAGGAGCCAACTCAAGAAAGGTAGAAATCAAAGAATCCAAACTAGGGCTTTGGCCATGGCAAAGAGCAGTTTAAATAAATGGTCTGATTGGGACACAAGGGGGTTCAAGGCGGCCAATACAACAGCCATCAGGGAGGAAGGGTCTCCTTTTTTGTGTGGAAGAACGCAAAAGACTCCTCACCCAGCGACAGGCCTCACTGTCCATGGCATCTAACAATGCGAGACCTTGTTGGGCCTGAGATATAACAGAAGTGTTATTGAGTGCGATTGTTGTGCGCATTTGTACTTCGGTGAGTGCATCCAGAACCTGATTGGCAATCTCTTGGGAAGGGATACTCAATATTTTCCCCAGACCGGAGGAAATAGGAGGAGATGCAATCTTCACATCTTGGGTGGCTTGAAGGAGTTTTCCCAAAATAGAGTGGATGCTTCTCCTGAAGTCAGAAAATGACCAAATAAGCAACAAACATCATACAACTGATTGCACGTTCATCTGGTAGAGAGTAACCACTGTGGCGCCAAATTCAAAAACCAAGGTGGAAGTGGCTGGAAGTAATGGTTGGTCGATTATGTCATGGAAACAGCAGAAGAAGTTTAGACCGGCCTGCCAGTCAGGATGCGTGAGCATCCAGAAAGTAAGCCAGAATGCCAGAGGCATTGCTGACCATATGACTTGATATGGAGCTGGGAAATAGGATACCACAATATGTTGGCGGAATGTCAGGGTTAGGAGTATCTCGACGGCAAGCCACACTGAATAGACTTCAGACCCAGGGGTTCTAGTAACAAGGGGGAAACTACTGTGATAGTTTCTGCAAGATTCTTTGTTGTTAAAACTATTTCATCGGGGGTGGTAGAGAGGCGAATTTTCTCTTGTAGTTGGTGGACATAGGGCCATAAGATCCCTTTCTATTGCTGCTGGAAGGTCATGAGAACAGGGTCGAAGAGCCAAAATTTCTGACTTGTTGATCCCAATTGGCAATGGAGGGAACCATGGTAACCAAGAGAATTGGTAAGGCCCACCCAGAGTGCGGAGCGGCGGACCACTAGGGAAATGCCATATGGGATGTGGTCAAAAAGGAAGGAGATAAAAATTTGGGGTTTTAATATTTTATTTGGGAAATAAAGTAAGAAATCAACCAACAATCTTCTCAGTGCCTTGCAACATATTAAATAGTGGTCAATTGGGTAGTGATAAGGCGTGGTTGGGATCCACAAATTTGGCCTAACAGGCGAATTGGATGGTAGTAGGGGGTTTATTCTTTGGGAACTGACATTGCAAAATTTGGCGGTGGGCTGAGTCTCTGTCAGTTTGACCTCAAACGTCTGGACCAGGGGTCAATTACATTTCTGATGGTTAGCATGATGGCGTTTGGCCTGATGAGCAATGGGAATCTCCTAAGGCCATCCCATATAGGGATGGGACCATTTGGCTGGGAATGGGTTCAGGATGACCAACCCGCCCACGCTCGGTTGTTTAATCATTTGTTCAGTTGATAGTAGCCCATCAGGCGCAACATCTGAAAACATCAGAGGGCTTTGAACTCTCGTTGATGGCACCCAATATTTGTCTAATGATTTAGGGGTCAAATTGGAACCATTGGGCGATCTGGCCAGTATCTCATTCTTCATACTTTTACAGCCATTTGAATTTTGGCCATCAGCCCAATTGCTGCCCGAAGTAGATCTGACCGATTTCAGTTCAATAATCTTGGCACAGATTTCACTAATTCCCTGCAACAGTTCTGCCAAGGTGAGTAAGGGAATTGGGGGTGGGATCCGAAGTGGATGGGCTGTCACCCATCGCTTGTCAACTAAGTGGGTGAGATCGCCCTGGGTGATGAGGGGTACCGCCATCCTCTTCAGTGTTTTCTTATTTGGGAACAGAAATATAGCTTGATCGAGAGCCAAAGGACACTCCCCAAGACTTACACTGTGTGTCACTTAGGTTGAGCATTTGGCAGCTATAGATTCCTAACCTTTTTGTTCATCTTTATCTGTGGCCCTGAGTGCCACTAGAAGTAGTTGTTACCTGACTTTCAGTTAATCCATTATTTCGATGAATCAAGAATTCGTTCAGGGTATTTTTGACTTGAATTGGTTTGTCTGAGTTTTACTAAAGTTGACTAGAACTGTGCTGACTTTCTTTTCTCAAGGATACTTTTTTGAGGTAATGGATTTAACCCCCTTCTTGGGTCTTAATGTCAATTCATCTGGAGGCGTCAAATAGTCAATATTCTTCCCATCATGTCTGATATCAAGAATATTGAGATCACACTTCAAAAATATTGGTTGGTGAGTACTAATTCAAGAACTGTCTATGAATGCAGTTGACATTACTTCAGTTTCCAAGGACTTGATTGAGTATTCGTATCTACTTTTGTAAAGGTAGTATATGCCGCCTTCCCAAATGGAATCTAATTTTTCTCTCCCAGGTGCTTTTCAATTGTGATAATATAGTATATAATTCTGAAATCTCAAAGGCGGGTAAAGTTTGGTGAGTTAAATTTGCAGCTTGGTTTTTCATGTAAACATATTGGTTAGATTTGTCATTGATTCTAACTGAAGTTCTATTTCTTTCTGGGATAATCTTCTTTGAGCTTTCTCAGGCTCTTTGGTATTATAACTAGTAAATTCTCGAGCTTATAAAGCTGGGATTCCAGGTCTTTTCCATATAAGGCCTTAAAGGGAGACATTTTGATAATTTAATGAAAACATATCCTATAAGCCATCAATGCACTTGGAAGGCACAGGTCCCAGTGTATTGGATTGTTAGTGGCCATCTTTCTTTGTATTGAGACCATTGTCCCTTTTTTTACATTCCAGTTAGTTGTTGGGTTGTAAGGTGCTAAGAATAATTGTTGAGTTCCCATGCTCATAGCTAAGTTCCTCACAACTCTTGACGTAAAATTCTTACCATTTTTGCTTAGTAGAACCGTGGGCAGCCATTCCTGGTAAATATGCTTTAATATAAAAAGTTAGCTGTAGCTTTAGCACTTTGTTAGAATGGAATTTGCTTCAATCTACTTCGTGAAATGATCATTCCCTAATAGAATATATCGATTTCCTCCTGTGGACTCAGGTAGTGGACCTACAACATCTAAACTGATGGTACAAAACGGCTTCTGAGGGGTCATAGTTTAATACTTGTACTTTACCTTATAAGGCTTTTGTTTTTTACAAGTAATGCAAGCATCTAAGACTTCCACTACTAAATCCAGTATCTCTTCCCAATAGCATCAATCCTTGGTCCATTCATAAGTTTTTCTGGTTCCTCCATAGCTTAAAGTATTGTGGGCTTCCATTATAACTGGCACCCATGCAGAAGGTCGTAAGTAAAGTAGCAAGTCAATTTCACTTTTTTGTAAAGTAGTCCGTTAAAACACATATTTTGAACATGTCATCTAAGCACCTTCTGAACAGGTACATCTTCGTCCTCTCAAAAGTCTGGCTTCAAGAGTAGGTTGGGTAACCAGCAGCTTCAATATTGTCAAGATATATTAGGGGCAGTTGAGTCAGTAAATTCATGTTAATGTGTTTTCTTCTGACTTGGTGGTTAATATTAAGTCATAGTGCTGAAGCTTGAGAGACCATATGGATAGCCTTCCTGTTGGATATTTCATATTTTTCAGCCACTTTAGGGAGGCGTGGTCTATCACAAATATAAAGTTCATACTGTACAATAAGGTTTAGAAATGTTTTACCGCCAGTAAAACAGCTAAGCACTCTTCCTCTGTGATGCAATAATTTCGCACAGCTTTGGAAAATGTTTTGCTAGGATATGACACTGGGTGGTAAATGCCATTTTCATCTAATTAAGAAAGGATAGCACCTACGGCTAAGTCAGAGGCATCTGTAAATAAGATAAATGGCTTACCATAGTCCAGATGCGTAAGATTAATATCTTCTCAACAAAAATTCATTGACTCTAATGCAGTTCATTGCTCTACTCCTCATTCAAAAGAGGCATTTTTTGCAATCAATCGGACAAGAAATTCAGCAAGTTTAGCGAAGTTAGGGATAAAATGATAATGTTATCCCATATTTCATAAGGATACCTGTATACCTTGAAGGCTCTTTGGCTCAGAAATCTTAGATTTTGCTTCAACCTTATCATACAAGGGTTGAATTTAATCTCGCAATATGGCATGAACCAGAAATTCCAAGTCTTTCTGGAAAGAGGTACACTTTACAGGCTTTAGTTTGATATGATTCTCTCTCAATCATTGAAACACTGACTTGGGGTGGTCTAAATGATCATTGCATGTTTTGGAAAAACTTTTATGTCATCTAGGTAAACAATTTACCAGCTGAGCTTATGTTCTTGCATGATGCGATCCATCGCCCACTGAGATGAGGCGAGAGCTTTGCATAATCCATGTGGGAGCCGGATAAGTTGGAATAACCCTTATGTGCATATCTACGCGCTTTTCTCTCGGTCTTCTGGTGATAGATCCATCTTCAAATACCCACTTGTGAGGTCCATTGCAGAGAAGAAATTTGAGCCAGAGAGTCGTGCCAGGGCATTGTCAATCCTTATACCAGATAGCTGTCCTTCTTAGTAAGGCTGTTTAACTTCCAGTAATCCATCACTATTCTGTGACTTTATACTTCTTCTTTATGAGTAACAGTGGGGATGACCATGATCCTGGGAGAGCACAAGTACGCCAGCATCCAACAACTGCTTGAGTTCAATAATCTTGTATTGCTCCTCTACCTTTAACTTCCTATTTGACTTTGATCTGATAAGGGTTGAATCTCCTACATTGATACTTTGTGTCCAGTCTTTCATGTGACCATAGACAAAATCTGACGTGGAGAACACATCATGGTAACCTTCAAGCAGTTGATGCACTTTCTCAAGTTACTCCCCTCTGTAAGTCCTGGGGACCAGCCCCTGCAACTGGATAGGGAGCAACACCCCTTTTGGACAAAAATGGGTCCAAAGGCCCAAGTGGACCCCCTGTCACAGTTGAGTGACTTGGCGCATGTGGTAGATGAGCGCTGGGTGACTGCCCTTCACCCTAAAGACAACCAGGTTTCTCCCCTTACCCCCTCCTCAACCCTGGTAATAATAATAGAGGGGGCCTGCCAGGAGATTATGCAAGCCAGGGGCCATGGGCAGGCCCCTGGGACCCCTCACTCACCAGGGAAAGCATGTCAAAATTTTGAGTAATAACCAGTACTAGAGTCAGAGCCCAGTCTGCAAATTTCGTGCTGGAGGAGCAGGTCCAGACTGGCTGGGGCCATAAATCAGATTGGTGCACAATTTGGGTTTTGAACCAGGTTGCAAACAACTCGGACCAGTTGCCCCTACTCCCTAGGATGGATCTGGGAAGTTCAGATCACGCAAATAGTCAGATTGAGAGTTCAGACCATGTTGCAAATGACCCAGCACCGTGTCCACAACCCCCAGGACAAGTCTGGGGAATCTGAACCATGTGAACAGGCTGACTCAAATGGTCAGGGCCTGGATTGGTACCGTTGACCTGGTTTGGCCCCAAAATTTGGAAAAATCTGCAAAAGTTTTTTTTTGATTTTTGCCAAGATTTTGGAAATCCTCCCGCCCTCCTCCCCACCAGCCAACCAAATCCCATCGCTGATCCCCAATCACCTAATCCCTTGGCATCCCACTATGCAATTCTCCCCATACTTAAGGCAACTGCCCTGGAAAGGGGCAGTTATCAGTTCATTCTCTAATCTTCCCACGCTTTACGCCAAATAAAAAACTCAAATACCCTGGACACCTTGCTGTGGCCTCCATTCTGTTTACTTTTTTTTTCCAAAATTCCGCCAATTAATCCAGCAAAGCGCGCCATTATCCAGATACTCATCCTGATGTTTGTCAACTGGGTCATCCGGTCACTTGACCCTGCCATGAGTGGCGGATTGTATCCACCATAAACCATCTTTCCTCCAATGATGAAATCAATTTTCCGTCTGCTTTCACGTATCCATCTAATGCAAATCTGTCCACTTTTGCGTATCCATCTAACATGAATCCATCCTCTTCTGTGCATCTGTCTAATGCAAATCCATCTGTTCGCTCTGTTGATGGGATCTCTGTGACTGCTCCCCTGTTGGAGCAGCGCCAGGGCGCCCCTGCCCCAGTGCTCACAAACTTGGTCCCCATACCTGGCTTGTCTGCTACTGGCCCCACCCCCTGGGGACCCTGAGCACCCCACCCAAGGGGAGCTCAGCCCTAACGCTCACCGTGTGTCCATTTCCCTCTCCACCTGCACCCCTGTTCGCATGGTGGCCCCTATGCCGCCCCTCATTGGTGTGCAGACTCACCTGTTTGAAGCTGAAGGCCAGCAACCGTGAACCCTGGAGGAGTCATCATCCTTCCCACCTCTCCCACCCTTGGGGGTTGCCCCCACAAGACTAGCGGTTGCCCCCATTGCAACCATCTGTTTTGCAGGCCTTTGGTACGTTAACCAACCTTTACTTTCCTCACGTCCCAACAGATCTACCCTACTTCAAGTCACTTGGACCACTGTGCCTTTGGCATTCTGGGCTCTCCACTGGGGGCTCACACACCCAGTCTGGGAGCCCAATCTAATTCTTATCAGCCGCATTCTTGACATAATGAGCTGATCAGTAACCTTGGCCTTCTCCGCCCTCCTCGCTGGCATTGGCAAAGCGTTGGCCTACGCTCTTACCTTAAACATGCTCTCTCTTTGCAATGAGGCCTTCTCCTGCTGGTTGGCTGCCTCATTCATCTGAGCGTGCCGCCTGGTTGTGTTGAACTGATCCCACCCCGCTGAGCCCGATGACAAGTGTCCTCCCATCAGTCAACATGATAGGGTTGGGGGTCCCCTATCCCTTCTGATGAGGTGGCTAACCAAATCCTGGGTGTCCTGGCAGAACTTCAGATGCGCTTTACTGCTGATGGGGGGAAATCCCCCTTCCCTCTGATGCCCATCAGAGCGTAGCTCTCCTTGACGCCCTAGATGGGGATTCCCATCACTGGGTCATGGGAGTGCTCCACTCCACTGCTAAGTCTGGGAACCCCACCCCTTTACTTGCGCTGGTCACTTCGGTGGTCCAGGCCCTGAGTTTAGACTGGAGCGCCTCCTCCATCTTTTTACACTAGGACAGACAACCACGGACCTACCCTCCCTGATTGAAGCCTTCACAGTCCTGGCTCCCACTGTGCCCATCCCTCCTGAAATCGCCATCTCCGCCTTCCAAGCTGCCTTGGACCCCACTGCGGCCACCCATGCATCTTGGGACCCCTCCCTGGATCCTTAGAAATTACATTCTCTGTGGCCCATGCAATTGGGGCCAGGCCTTTCCATACCCCCGCGTGTGCTGTCACAGCTCTTGAGGTACCACGTGCCACCCCTTCCCCCTGCCAGTGGTCGCGGCCAAGGGAAGCGCCCCCCAGGCCTCGCTGCCCTCTGCGCCCCCTCTGTACCCACCTTGGGTACCTTCCCCTCAGAAGAACCCCTGCCTGCCACACCCCCTGCCCTCACCCCAGATCAAGAGATTGGGTCCTCAATTCCCCAGAGTTCAGAGCCTGCCCAACTTGGTGCTATTGCCCCCCAGTTAACCTGGATGCTCCCCTCAAAGAGAGTGGAGTGGGCGTACGCATCAACCTTTGCTTCTCCATTTGGGACAAGGGTGAAGCAGAAACCCCTCCCCAGATACAGACCAGCTCAGCGCCTCTTGGTCAATCTCTTCTGATGATGGGTCATGCCCCCTCCTCAGCTGCCCTCTCTCTCGCCCATCCTAATAAAGAGGATTAAGCCTACTTCTTGTTCCCTATCTCCTTCCCCTCAGAGTCAGGCGAAATCACTATGCAAGCCCTCCTCGACACCAGAGCAGCAGGCAAATTTATCAACCTCAGTGTGGCATGTTCTTTGGACCTAGCAATGGAAGAAGCCTCAGTGGTCCTGGGCGCTTCATCAGAGCCCATGAAGTCCTACTGCACCCGACGCCCATTGCACTTTTCCGTTCACGATTTTGGGTTTAGTGACCACTTCTCAGCTGTACTGGACTTGCTCTACCCTGTGATCTTGGGGGTGGGCTGGTGGTGGCGCCAGCAGGTCTGCATTAACCTTGCAAATAACTCCTTGTTGTTCTCTAACTGCAAGTTGAGTGGAGAGTTTCCCTTGTTAAAAACCCTCCCCCTGGGCACATCCCTTGGCTCCATTCCCCCTGATCCCACTCCTATTGACCTTCATTCAGACTTCCCTCCTTCCTAACCCCCTATAATTCCATCTTTGACATCTCACTGGTTTCCAAGATCCCCCTACACTCCGAATATGACCTAACATTTCAGCTGACGGTCAATCTAGTCAAGATCAACTGCCCCCTTTACCCATACACTGAGGAAGAGGGCAAGGCTTTGGGGATTTGGCTAGATGAGATGTTAGAGAAGGGGTGGCTTATTAAGAAATCTTCCCCTGTCGCCTCCCCTATAGTTTTCGCTTGGAAAGCAGATGAAGCCCTGCTCCCTTGCTTTGACTACGGCCACCTCAATAACATTACCATCCCTGACCCCTACCCTTTACCCTTAAAGCAAACCATTGCCCAAGTCCTCGCCAAATCCCAGATCTTCTCAAAGTTGGATCTGGTGAACGCCTTTAACCAGGTGAGGGTGGCGAGAGGACAGGAGTGACTCACAGCTATCTGCACCCACCGGGGTCTTTTTCAGTTCAGAGTGATGCCCTTCATACTGAAGAATGCTCCTGCCACCTTCCAGTGCCTCATTGATGATGTGCTTGGGGACTTGCACTTCTCATGCGCTGTAGCCTACATTGATGATATTCTGATCCACTCCCATATCCCAGAGCAACACGCCAAGAATCAAGAAGCAGTATTGGCAGCCCTCCACATGGCAGGGCTCTTTATAAAACCTCAAAGTGCGAATTTTTAAAATGAAGTGACCTTCTTAGGTAACCTCATCCTGAAGGATGGGTATGCTTTTCCCCGTTCTAAGCTCGAGTCAATCCAGTCTTGGCCTACCCCAACTACATAAAAACAACTTTGAAGTTTCCTCGGCACCATCACCTTCTTAAAAAAAATTCTCCTCAGCCCTTGCCCATCTGGCGGCATCCCTTCACCCCTCACTGGGAAGAACGCCCCCTTCAAGTGGTCCCCAGAATGCCAGCAGGCCTTTGAGTCCATCAAAGAGGCTTCCTCACTGCTGTCCTGTGGCATGCTGACAACTCCTGTCCCTTTATAGTAGCCTGCAACGCCTCGTTGGTTGCAGTGGGCGCCATGCTGCTACAGGAGCATGAGGGGGTCGAGCACCCAGTGGCCTACTACTCCCGCAAATTCACCTCCACAGAACAAGCATGGCCAATATACAACAAGGATCTAGCGGCAGTGGCGTGGTCACTCAAAAACTTGCGATACCTCCTGCAGGGCGCCCAGCACAAAATCACCGTTTAGACTGACCATAAGGCATTACTAAACTACTGCAAACCCCAGAAGTTGGGGCACCGGTAAACTTGCACATACCAGGATCTGGGTGGGTTTCATTTTAATTATGAATTCATAAAAGGCCCCCTAAAATGTGTTGCCAGACATGCTCATCTGGAACCCATCTCTATCACCCAATGGTGGAGAGGACCCGCTAAAGCTTACTACTGTAGTGCCCCCACCCAAATCCTCTCCTTGCCCCCCCAACAGAAGCTTTTGCTGACCTTGCCCCAGACGCTCCACTCCTCCTCCGCATCCTCGCTGCCCAGACCTGTTGCCCTGAAGGATTAGAGCTTTTTACTGACTTAGAGTCTATGAGTCAGAAGAGAGCCCCATATACTTTGCAGGAGGGAACCATCCGGTTCCACAATCAGGTTTGGGTCCCACCATCCCTACATAACTGTGTTATCGAGGAACACAATGTCCCCCAGACTGTTGGGCACCCTGGCATCAAGAAGTGCGCGGATCTCATAAAGAGAACTTATAATTGACCAGGGTCCTCAAAGGACATTCCCTCATGGATCTCCCACTGTGTAACCTGCACCTGGACAAAATCGGATTGTTCAGGGAAGAAGGGGTTGCTACACCCCTGCAGCAGGTTGAAGGCCCATGGACCTCAATCTCAGTGGACTTCATCGTGGAGCTCCCCCCTCTAATGGCTCAGATGTTATCATGGTAATTGTAGATTTAATTACCAAGCTCGCGCGCTCTTCATCCACTGCCTCTACTCTATTACTGCAGTGGAGACAGCAAATTTATTTGTCAGCCATATCTTTGCCATGTTTGGTCTCCTTAAAGAGATAGTGAGCGGCAGGGGACCCCAGTTCACCGCCCAGTTCTGGGAAGAGTTGCTAACCCTCCTCAGCATCAAGCCCTGCAGATCTACTGCCTACCACCCCCAGTACGATGGGCAGACTGAGCGGGTGAACCAGGTTCTGGAGCTGTACCTGCATTGTTATGCGACAGCCTTGCAAGACAATTGGGCCAAGGACCTGCCCCTTGCACAGTCTGCGTATAACAATTCACTCCACTCCTCAACCAACCTCTCCCCCTTTGAGGCCACCCTGGGTTACAACACCTCCTTTAAAATTGGCCCCCAGCAGTCCTCAGTTGTCCCTGCAGCTGAAGACCGCATGTGTGCACTCTGTGAGACACATAACCTGGTTTGCAAACATTTGACAAAGTCCATCGAGGACTACAAAAAGCTTGCTGACCAGAAGCGCCTCCCTGGACATGAGATTGAAGTCAGTTTCCTCATCATGCTGGACACCCGCAATCTTCCCTTGAAAGCCCCCACCCAAAAACTCACAGCCAAATGCTCCAGTCCCTTCAAGGTCGAGAAAGACTTAGGCAATAGAGCCTACCTTTTGAAGCTGCCCGCTCATTGGAAGCAGCATAATGTCTTCCATACCTCCCTCCTGACACCCTTCAAAGGGGAAAGGCCAACATCACCAGAGCCAATCCTCATTGGGGAATCCCAGGAAGTGGAGGTGGAGGCTATCCTGGCTTCCTGGAGGTCCCGCAGATCCATTCAATACCTGGTTGCCTGGAAAGGCTACCCCTCTTATGAGAACAGCTGGGTGAGTGCATGCGATTACACAAATTGCAAGGACCTGATAGAGGAATTCCACACCTCACACCTGGCAGCTCCCTGTCTCCCCAGAAGATCGCGGTCTTCCTAAGCATAAAGCTCCCAGAGAGGCACAAGAACTATGCCTTGGTCCATGCCTCAGGTGGGGGCCTCCTCCCTGTCAATAAAAGGGGTAGTGTAAGTCCTGGGGACCAGCCCCTGAAACTGGATAGGGAGCAACACCCCTTACAGACAAAAGGGGTCCAAAGGCCCAGGTGGACCCCCTGTCGCAGTTCAGCGACTTGGCTCATGTGGTAGATGAGCGCTGGGTGACTGCTCTTCCCCCTAAAGACAACCAGGTTTCACCCCTTCCCCCTCCTCAACCCTGGTAAGATTAATAGAGGGGGCCTGCCAGGAGATTATGCAAGTCAGGGGCCATGGGCAGGCCCCTAGGGCCCCTCACTCACCAGGAAAAGCATGCCAAAATTTTGAGGAAATAGCTAGTACTAGTGTCAGAGCCTGGTCTGAAAATTCTATGTTGGAGGAGCCAGTCCGGACTGGCTGGGGCCAGAAATCTGTTTGGCACACAATTCGGGTTATAAACCAGGTTGCAAGCAACTCAGACCAGTTGCCCCTACTCCCCAGGACAGATCTGGGAAGTTTGGATCATGCAAATAGTCAGATCAAGAGTTTGTACCAGGTTGCAAATGACCCAGCACTGTGGCCACAGCCCCCGGGACAAATACAGGGAATCTGAACTGTTTGAACAGGCTGACTCAAATGGTCAGGGCCTGGATTGGTACCATTGACCTGGTTTGGCTCCAAAAATTTGGAAAAATCTGCAAAAGTTTTTTTTTTGATTTTTGCCAAGATTTTGGCCATCCTCCTGCCCTCCTCCCCACCAGCCAACCAAATCCCATTGCTGATCCCCAATCACCCAATCCCTCAGCATCCCCACTATGTGATTCTCCCCATACTTAAGGCAACTGCCCTGTCAAGTGGCAGTTGTCAGTTCATTCTCATATATTCCCGCTCTTTGTGTCAAATAAAAACTCGAATACCCTGGACACCTTACTGTGGCCTCCATCTGTTTACTTTTTTTTCTCAAAATTCCGCCAATCAATCTGGCAAAGCGCGCCACTAGCCAGATACTCATCCCTTTGTTCGCAGACTGGGTCATCTAGTCGCTTGACCCTGCCATGTGGCAGCAGATTGTATCTGCCATAAACTGTATCACCCCCAATGATGAAGTTGATTCTCCATCCACTTTTATGTATCCATCTAACATGAATCTGTCCACTTTCACATATCCATCTAACGTGAATCCATCCACTTCTGCACATCCATCTAAAGCAAATCCATCTGTTTGCTCCGTTGCTGGGATCTCCAAGACCACTCCCCTGTTGGAGCAGTGCCAGGGCGCCCCTGCCCCAGTGCTTGCAAACTCAGCCCCCATACCTGGCTCATCCGCTACTGGCCCCACCCCCATGGGGACCCAGGAGCACCCTGCAAAGGGGAGCTCGGCCCTAACACTCACCGCAGGTCCATTTCCCTCTCCGCATGCACCCCTATACATGTGATGGCCCCTTGTGTCACCCCTCATTGGTGCGTAGACTCACCTGTTTAAAGCTGGAGGCTAGAAACCACGAACCCTGGAGGAGTCATCATCCTCCCCGCCTCTCCCGCCCTTGGGGGTTGCCCCCACAAGACTCACGGTTGCTTTCATTGCAACCATCTGGTTTGCCTTGGGCCTTCAGTACAATAATGAACCTTTACTTTCCTCACATCACCAATAGATCTCCCCTACTTCAAGTTTCTTGGACCACTGTGCCTTTGGCATTCTGGGCTCTCCACTGAGTGCTCACACACCCAGACTGGGAGCCCAGTCTATTTCTTATCAGCTGCATCCATGACACTCTCCAACTTATTGGATATTTGGACTTTAGTAAAAGCTCAAATTAAATTGTTGTCAGGTAATGCAAAATCAAGGTGAGTACCAATAAAATGTACCTTATCAATTTCATCAATGAGAATTATTTGACCTTTTTGATTTCTTGATGCTTTTTTACTAGGATATCAAAGTTGGTTAAGTCTAAGTAATAGCTCAACAGGCTGTTGATAGGCTGGATTGAGAATTTCTGGCAAATCTCTTAGTTTAAACCCACTTATTCCATCGAATCTAGTGATATGTAGCAAGAGTTTTGAGGGTATATTAAGAGTTATGTTAGTAGACACCACTCTTTGTTCACCCGGTTTAATTTTTACCTCCTTGGTGGCATAAAATGGTATTCCCTATGCTGCATCTACTGAGTTGGGTATTTTTTATTTCTTCCAGAGGTAGAATACCTAAAAGGTAAAGTGGAAGCAGGGTACTCAACCAGACAAGAGTAATTATTCTTGCTGGAATCTTTATTATACAAGACAGAGGGAGCTTCATAGTTGAGGAGTGATAAATATCCTTCTTTAGACTGATAACTTCTTCATTTTCAATCATATATTTCGTCCCAATGAGAATATCATATTGACTGTTGTCTATGGCAATGGCGGGATCTGAATAAACTAATTTAACAACTTATATTGGAAGAGATGAGTAAGCACCTATCGCCTTATGTGTTATTAAGATCAGCGGTACGTACTCTTGACTGTATTTAAGATCTAGAGCGAGCTTGATCTTCTTGATGAGGCGAGAAGACACAATATCGATAGGTGAACCTGTATCCAAGATAGCCATAATTTGGACCTTTTGAATTATTACTTCCACTTTGGTGATGATTCCTCCAAACTTTGGTGGAAGGGCTAACACCTCCTTGAGGCAGAATGTTCTATTGAGCTTTCAAGTAGTCTCAGGATACTTCTTCTTGATTTACATTAGACTGTGGATGCTTGAGATGGTTGGATCAACAGGGTAAAGTACTGATCAGCATTGCTGGCTGTATCAATTATCTGATGGCACCTTATAACCTGATTGAGGTAGGTGCCTTCAGAAACCTAAGCTTTATCAATAATTTAAGCGTTCAAACGGTCCAGAATGGCGATCTCAGTGGTTGAACCTAAGATTTAATTACCTGTATCCTCATGATCCTCTTCAGAGTCATCATTGGGTTCATTTTCAATGCAATCAAGGTGAGTGATTGGCGATGTTTGCTTTTAGGTACTTGGGTTGGTTAGCTTTAGAGGTGCCTGATCCTAAGCCAATCGTCCTTTTCTCTGCTCAGCAAGGGCAGGATTTTTCTTGAAAAGCATAGCTTTGGTATGGTTGTCCTTCTTTCAGTAGTTACATCTTGGATTTTCCTCCTTCTTAGGCTTCACTTCTTCCACGGTATAAACTCTAGGTTTTGTGGAGGTCTTTTTGTGAGGGCACTGGCTTGTGTATGTCAACTACATCAAATAAGTATCCTTAATGTCTAATAAAGAATTATAGCTTCGTTTAACAGGTGTGACGTGCATGTCTAGGTCAGAGTTAATATGTAAACTTAGCAACGACAGCATCTGTGGCATCATCCAGAGTCAGCATATTTAAGGTTAACAACTTTTGGGCTTCTATTTTAAAGCGGTCAGCAAGTTCAGCAAGGGTTTCATTTGATGCAGTGCAATTATCATGAAGGCCTGTTTCTTCATACTCAGGCTCTGCTTTGAATTGAATTCCTTTATTACCTTTCCTTCAATTCTTTCCAGGTATTCAAGTCATTTATAGGAGGCACCATATCCTCTCGAGCCATATGACTTAAACAAGATAAAATGTGCTTACCCTTTTATTGGTCAGTTGCACCTTCCATTTAAGCTTCAGATGTAGAGGGAAGATGCGATACTCTCTTTTCTAGGTGTAAACTTGTCTTTGATGTAGGATTTAGGGTAGTGGTCTCCAATTCAGTTATAATATGTAATACAGGAGCTTCAGATTCATTTATCTCAGTTATTAC
Source organism: Massospora cicadina (assembly GCA_022478985.1). NCBI lineage: Eukaryota > Fungi > Entomophthoromycota > Entomophthoromycetes > Entomophthorales > Entomophthoraceae > Massospora > Massospora cicadina. The sequence continues at coordinate 34,398 of JAKSZP010009192.1, forward strand.
ATCGCTCTATTCAACTTGGCGTTCCAGTCAAAATATTTGATCAGGTATAGGATTAAGATGATGCTCCATTCACTCCAGGGTAAGCCTTGGCGTAACATACAGCAAACTGATTCTTCTTACAAAGATGACTTTATTGATCTCCAAGTTCTTAAAGTGGATGCTCAGATCTTAAATTTGTTAACAAGAGGATGAGTGGTATATTTGCAGAATCTTGTTCTCATCCTCCAAGATTCCAATGCGCTGGACAGGCCTTCCTTAGTCTCCTTGCAATTGGTGCTTTAGGAAGGCTTTTCAGTCTTGGTTTTTTACTCTTCTGAAAGATTAAACCAGCGTTTCTCAGATTCATTGAGGTGACAATAGACTTGGTTAATGTACTCCTAGCTGTGGGATTTGCCTAGGAAGTCGCCCTCCAAAATGTTGAGTCCCTAGTAATGGACATAGTAGATGCCTGAGTTGCACGGCTGCTAGATCTTGTTCAAGCTGAGCTACTTGAGAAATGATTTTTTATACTGAGGAGGGCTCAGAGATTCAATAGGCCTCCAGCTCATCAATTTGTCGTAGGGTTTGCTCTAGCTGTGCCTTAAGGATGAATTTTTGCTCTTCTTTTTGGTAACGTCCAGTAGAAGCTTATCTACCACTTCACCATGAGCATTATAGTCCTTTCAATAGAGCTCTTCAGTGAATGTATCAAGTTATCACTTGATATTTTGTTTGACTCCAATATGTCTTTTTGAAGAAGCTTCACAACTTCCTCCCCATACTTAATAACACCAGAATTAATCATTCCTATTTGATTATTAAGATAAATGATGTAGGAACGGTTTGCTTCAATTAAGCGGCGGATGTCTTCTATACTTTGAGATGAAAAAATAAGTACCTGCTCATAAGCCATCCGTAGGGCCTCTTGGGCATCAAAATGATGGTGGAGTTCCTCTTTATGGACTCTTAGTATTGCATGATATGCTAGAGCGCAGGGTGTAAAAAATCGTATGATGTAGCAAGATAGATTTGCACTTGATCCAAGAATCTCTAGGAGAGACTGGATTTATACAGGTAATTAGAGATCTGTCCATGGCTGATACCCTTTTATGGATGCCTCTTTTTTCTGGAGAAATGATTTCAAAAAGTAATGCTTTAACTCCTTTATTATAGACTAAGTAAGACAATAAGATTTGGAAATTTTAATAGGATTTTATTGAACTTCTTCAATTGTGACATGGGGTGGACTTCCCTTTTTAACATTTTTTTCACCATTTCTTTTGGGCACCCAGCAAGTGACACTATCAATTGGGTTATCTTCCATGGTGCAATAAATTTGTCGCAGGTATTTTTAAGCGTCAGCTGAGCCCCAGTAGTGATCACCAGCCCGTAGGGCTTCCATAAATTGAGCTCAATGGAGCTATTCTCAAGAAGCCTGGCAGTCAATACTTGAGGCCAACTAAGCTTCACGACAAGTATATTTATATTTAAAAGTTTGTCAAGTCACCGCTTATGTCCTGTCAGCTATAGTATCTGCCTTATAGTATTAACGGAAATATAGACTTGTTAAAGTCAAGTACTAAAGCAAGATATAGAAATAAAGAGTTAACTTTATTAAAGTATTTATTCAGGGGTTTTTATATGTTGCAATTAGCAATATATCCCCCAAAATGAATATGTTTAATAAAGATAATAGAGATGGAAATTCAGAAAAGATGCTTTTGGTCATTTATACATTATGGATGTTATAATGCCTTTGTATCATAATTTTTATAGGAAATTTTTTGAGTTGAATACCCAAGTCAGATGAGACTGTGTTTCACTTAGGTTGATCATTCAGTAGCTTAATGATTCTTACCCTTTTTGGGTTCATCTTAATTGTGTGGCCTTGAGTTCCACTAAAAGTAGTTGTCATTTAAACTTCAGTTTAACCATTTCAATGAGTCATAATTTCGTCTCAGGGTAATTAGGCCCAAATTGGTTTGTTAGGGTTTTACTAGAGCTGACTAAAGCTGTGCTGACTTTTAATTTCTCTAGATGATTTTATTGAGGAAATGAATTTAACCTCATTCTTTGTTCTAGATATCAATTCAGCTGAGGGAATCAAATAGTCAATATTCTTCCCACATGTCTAATATCAGGATATCCAACAGTGGGTAGCCAAACGTCTTAACATGGGTTTAGTTTGAGAAACATGAGAGAGTCATTGAAAGAGGAGTAAGCAATACCGATTTCTTTATTATCAATGGGTATTTAAGCTTCTTCTTCAGGTACACTAGCTCCATGCTCATTCAAGAGGTCATGGATGATCCTTGCGACATGGCTGGGATGTCAGCATGGAGTGCCCCGTCCTTCATGATAATAGCCCTTTTCTCGCCTCATTGTCAATTTTTTCCCAGCATGTCTTAACGATGTGTCAGAAACCATTACAGTAGGTGCATGTCATAGCTCCATGACATGATTTGGGAACTAACTGTCAAAATAAAGCTTGTTGTCAGGAGGCCAAAAAGGCCAAGTTGGCAGGCTAACTGACCTCAAACATCACTGGACCAACGCTGTGTTCAGGAGAGATAATCCCAGGTTGGTCTGGGATGTGAGTGATGATTATCCCCACATTAAACCAAGGGCGTTATAATGAACCAGCTATATCACAAATAAAGACAGCTCACTTTGGTTGCTTTGTGAATGAATTTGGAAACCTGTTTAATTTTTGATATTGTGAAATTGGGTCACCTTTGCCTGAAATCAATATCTTGAGTATGGTTGACCTCAAGCTACAATACCCTGCCAATGGTAGGGTGCGCCTATTGGGTCACTTAGGCTTAGCACCATTTCCCCCAGTTGATAAATCCCTTCATTGCTTAGGTATATTCTATGAGACCAACTTTTTCATTGGATGACTTCCTTAATAAAAGTTCGCTAGTTTCCATTTTTTAATATGGCTCCCTAGCAAACCTGTGCACGGAACTCCTTGGGAAGGTCTCTATCAACTTTTGTCTTTTTTTATTTTCATAAAATATCTACCAGATCCAGTACACCGCTGGGCGCCCTTGGTCCCATCCAGTCAGAGGCGCCCAAGCACTCCAGCACAGATATCCGCTTGATTATGGATTCCCCTCTGGGGTCCATCCAAGTGTTTTTGTTTATTTGTTACCAACTGCTATATACCGCGTTGTACACCATTAACCTGAGTATTTTAGCTCCTGCTCCCTACGAAGTTCTCTGTTTACCTTCATACTAGTGACCAGTTCCCTGGCGGTGTGGCTGTGCATCTTGCACCACCTCTCTGGAAACTAGAGAGTTACAAAAAACTCCTTGCATTAGTAAACCAACCACTTTATTTTACGTGAACTAGAATTATCCATGTGGGGCTTTTAATGAGTGTGAATTGGGTGTGCCTGCCATTTGTCATGGCCTCAATGGGGCTCACCGCAATTTTCTCATTATGATGAGGGTTGGTAAATATCAGCATTATTCTCAATACATCCAACAGGGAAGTACACACTTTCTTTCTTGTAACTGGTGTATTTTGATGCTTGCAATCATGGTGTCGTGATTACCCAGCTTTCCCCCAAAATTGACAAAAACAGTTTTATTTAAATGATTTTTTCAAGGCACAACGTTTGGAGGTGCAGGCGGGATCATTGAAGAAGGGTCTGGTGGTGATTGCCTGGATAACAATTCACAAACAGTTGCCAAAACGGGTATGGGGTCATTTAAGTTCCAAAACGAGTTTTATACTGCTAATTCCTTATATAAAAAAGAGCCTAATATCTTCTGTGGCTCAAGTTTGAAATCAATTTTATTATACCAAATCACCCCAAAGGACCCACACTTGACCATTACCATGATCTGCAGAGCCTAAGAGGTGGAGAAAGAGTTACATTTACAATATAAAAACGTTTATGCAACTTCTGAAGAATTGTGGGATATGTGACCTCAGTAGTAAAAGTGGCCAAATATCTTACTTCATTTTTTGATGGATAACGTACCCTGGAGGAATACTTATGCTGGATGAATAATTTAATGGAGAAGTTTTCGCAATGTCTGTTATTAATATAGGCCATTCTGGATATTTTTTGTTGACTTCTACACTTTCATCCCCTTTAGGTTACCAGCACAACTATTTTGGTGGATACAGGAGCCTCTGAGAATTTTATTGACCAAGACAATACCGACTACCAAGAGTTGAATATTTAACGGGTGATATGGTTAGGGGATGGGCTTCCAAAGGTTGTCCACTATTAAAGTCTAAGGTTAGTGAATTATTAAGTGGGCAAAAATCATTTGGCTGACCACTTACAAGCAATAAAAAACCTCGTGTACCCCATTATTTTGGAAGTAGAGTGGTGGCAAAGGTTTGATGTCAGAACCAACTTGACAGACAACACCTTGTCCTTAACTTTGAATTATGGTCATATATTAGTTGTCCTTTTGACTTAAGAGAACTATTAGGGCGATCTGCCCCACTTTTTCAATATCCACACTCTCAGTCTTGCTCCGTTGCTGAAGCCCTCACTAGAGGTACCCTTACCTTCCTGTTTGGATGTTTTGTAATCTTCGTTTTGATGTAGCTTCAGCCAATGTACTGCCAGCTTATTCAGAGTTTGTTAGAGAGCTCAAGCTCACCATTAATCTGGTGAATATATCTTCCCCAATTTACACTTTGATTGTATGTGATAAAGAGGCCTTAGATTTGTGGGGGTTAGGAGCAGTTAGCTAAAGGCACAATATTTCAGCGTACTTCCCCAGTATGCTCCCCACTTCTCTTTGTGAAGAAGGCTGATGGTACCTTACTACCGTTCATAGGTTATGGAATCTCAACAATGTCACAGTATCAGACTTGCATCACATCCCGTTGGACTTGCAGAGTTCTTGCTATGTGGAGAAGGCGTAAGTCTTCTACAAACTGTATTGCTTAAAAGCGTTCAATTAGGTCCAGATCAAGAAGGGCAAGGAGAGTCACCACATTCTTTACCAGAAAAGGAATTTTCCAGTTTCAGGTTATACCCTTTGGGCTTAAAAACGCTCCAGATATCTTTCAACATTGTATAGTTGAAGCTTTGGGTCCTGCTTGGGTATTCGTGATAGCCTATATGGATGGTATTCTGGTGTTTCATCTGACTATGAGTCCCATGCAGTACACCTTTGTCAGGTGGCTGTGCGTTTTAGGGCATCTGATCTTAAACTGAAAACAGTAAACGTGAATTATTTAAGTCCCAGATCACCTTCCTGGGCAACGTCATGTTTATCCAAGGACACATGATAACTCTAGACAAGTAGAAGGCAGTTTTTTGAACGGCCATCCCAACTTTATTCAAGAAATTGAGAATTTTTTAGGGAAGTGTACAGTCCTTAAGAAATTTACACCAAACTTTTCTGAGGTGGCTGCGCCCTTGTATAAGGTGAGTGGAGCAAAAGCTCTCCAGAGGCTCTCATTTTGCAGGATGACTTCCAAGCGGTAAAATGCACCCTGTTGTCCATGTATGTCCTTCACCATGTAGTTCTCTTAAAGGAGTTCATTGTGGCTATAGATGCCTCCAACTTCGCCATAGCGGCTGCCTTATTACTAGTAGGTAAATATGGAATAGAGCATTTGGTGGGATATTTTTTGTAAGATTCCCTGCCTGAGTTAAGCTATGCTGCTTATGACAAAGAGTTATTGGTAGTGGTTGAGGCACTGACTTCTTGGCGTCTTCACTTGCATGGCTCATCCCAAACATTTTCCGTGCATACAGAACATTGTGCCTTATTGTACTATTGTGCACCTCATGTATTGACCCCATGGAAAACCCACTGGAATTAGAACCTGACCTAATTTATGTTTTCTTATGTATTTACAAAGTCAAGTAGAATGGTTTGGCGGATTTTCAGGTCCAAAACCCTGCACTAGCTCCTGATCCTAAGGAGGTGAAGGTACACACCACCCACTTAGTTATTCCACTAGGTAAATTTGTGGTTTAATTTCCTTCTCCCTTAGCCCACAAGCCAGCGCTTATACCTCTTTCAAATGCGGATGAATATGTATGTTCCAAAAAGGTAGTCCTTTCACAGCCTTTTTCAGCCGAGTATACTAAGATCCTTTCCAAGAGCGAATTAATTTAGGAGACATTACCAGGGGTTACCACGTGAAGGATGGGATGGTGTGGTTCCAGGGGCGCCTATGGGTTCCTGACAAACCACTTCGCCTGGAAATTATCCTGGACAATAATGACAGAATCACCGTTGGACATCATGAGAAGGTGAAGATTCTGGAGTTAATTTGATGCACTTACATTTGGAAGGGGTAGCCACACAGGTAGACAGGTATTGTAAGGAGTGCCTGGTCTGCAGCTAAATGTAGCCAAATCGCCAGCCACTAGCGAGGTTATTTTCACCTGAAAAATTCTGAATGACTTAGTCTTCTTTATTGGTGGATTTTATTGTGGAATTACCTGTATCTGACAGCTACAATGCTATCATGGTAGTTTGTGGACTGTTTTATGAAGTTCGCTCACTTTATTCCCTGCAGAACCACAGTAATGCAGCTGAGATGGCTAAGATCTTTGTCTCTAATGTGTTTGATCTTCATGTGGTCCCCCAAGAAATTAGTAGCAATCATGGGCACCAGTTTATTTCTGTCTTTTAGAAACGTTGTGTAAGACTCTTCAAATTAGCCCCTGCCATTTGACTGCCTATCACCCAAAATAGATGGACAGACTGAACAAGTGAACCAGTGTGTCAGAAAATCGACTTATGGGCTCTACTAGTTGGCAGGCCAACCAGTATGAAGACTGGTAAGCCTTTGACATTTCACCTTTGGCGACGGGGCCAGCAGCACTGGCTGACCCCTTGCATGTCACCCGTGCCATTTGGGGATCCCCCAGCCTAATCCCTAACCAACGAAAAAATATAAACTTATAACAGAAAGTAGATTGAGCAAAGGGAGATATTTATTGAAAGGGAAGCGCCAGGTATTTATACTATTTATAATAGGGCTACCACACCCACCGCTGACCTATCAGCTCTTGCGCTGGTTCTTCCAGTCAACCATTCTTTTTGTTATTCCACTGCACTATTATCTTCCCTGGCCTTGACCCTCTCACCTCATCCTTCCAGATGTCTAAATTAGGTTCAGCTCACCCTCAGCCTAAGTTGCCAGTGAGCCATATAAAAGATTAATCTAAATAAACGTCAAATTTGGATTAGATCTTTGAATTGATAATACTGCACCAGAAACAACTTTGATTGCTCATTTTGACTCAGAAAATTTTGGCATCTTGCTGACATCTCTTCTCTCTTCATTTCAGTTGATTGATTAGGAATCGCCTTATTCAGGCAATAATTGTTATAATAAATGAGGCGCCAGAAACAACATCAGCCGCCTTGAACTCATTATTGTCAGATCCGCTAACATCAAATTATCATTATAGGCAGCGAAATCATAGATGGATAAATAAATCAAATACATCAGCTTTCCACCAGAAATTCCCACAACTATCCATGTATGGCAGTTGGCATCAAACACTGATTTCTCAGCCTGATAATTATTGATTCATCCTTGGCTATTAGTTGCCAGTGATCCTTATACTAGTTTAGGTCACCAATTGGCCCCACTCAACCTACTTCCAAATACAGTGGAATACTAATCTTGAATCAACCCAAATTGGGGAGCAACTAACTAGTAATCATATCAATTACAACGAAATTTAGTCAATGAGCCATTTAACCAGGATTAACCATTTCATATCAAATAACATTAAATCATTGGATGATTCCATCTGGTTAAATTCTGACACAGTGCTTGGAGCAGTTTCTGTGGCGTTACACTGCTGCAGACCATTCAGATTTGGTTTCCCATCTCCCATGGCCTAATATAGCTATAAAAACGCCCTACATGAATCTATCTATTGTTTCCTTTTTTATCAACTATGACTTTAACACCACCTTCAACATGGAGCCCAACTGTGAATCCAAAGTGGAAGCAGTGGTGGACTTTGTGAAGACAATCATGAAAGTACACCAGGTGTGAACACGAATTTGGATTTGGCAATGCAAGCATATAAGAAGAGCGTGGACAAAAAAGATGTTCAGTCCTGTGTACAAAGAAAAAGATCTCGTGATGCTTAATGCTAGAAACATACCTATCAAGCAGCCCTACAAAAAGCTGTGACCAAAGAGGATTAGGCTTGCCACATTGTCAGAAAGGTACGCCATGCCTCATACCAGTTGTACACCCCTCCTCATTCCAGATCTTTTTAACCTACCATGAAAGTAAGTTTACTTAGTTTGAGGTCCCCCACCTGAGACTCCAGGGATTATCTCGTAATTAAGGCGCCATAGTGGGAATTGGAGAGTGTAGCTTCACGCCAAGTAAGCAGAAGGCTTGAGTACCTTATATCCTGGAAGGGGTTTGATGCAGCGGAGAACAGTTGAGTACCAGTGCGCAACTGCACTCATGCCCAAGACCTGATTAAAGTTTTCCATGAGCGTTTCCCCCAGGCTGCTGGACCTCAGTCTAAGAAAATGATCGCCACTATGAAGTTGGCCCTAGCACACAAGAACCTTTCCCTGGTGAAAGCCCCTGAAGGAGGGAGTGAAGCCCCAAAAGGAGGAGAGGGTAATGTCATGGCTCCATGACATGATTGAGGGAACTATTTGTCAGTATAAAGCTGGTCGTCAGGAGGCCAAAAAGGTTATGTTTGCATGCATTCCGCACTTCAAACATACCCTGGACCAACGTGGGTTCAGGCACGGAATGCTCAGGATGGTCCTGTGGATTTGCGTGATGCTCAGCCCTGCATTACAGCAAGAGCGTTAAAACGCATCAGCTTTATCACAAATAATGACGGTTAAATTTAGTTGCTCATTGAATTGGGTTTCAAACCTGTTTGATTTTTTATTGTGAAATTGGGTCAGCTTAGCCTACAATCAATAACTTTAGTCTGTAATCACAAACTACAGTACTATGGACAATTGTAGGGTGCGCCTATTGGGTCACTTAGGCTTAGCGCCATTTCCCCCAATTGACAATTCGCCCCACATTGCTTAGGTATGTTCTATGAGACCAACTTTTTTGTTGGTTGACTTCCTTAATAAATATTCCCCATTAGTTTCCGTTTTTTAATATGGTTCCTTGGGCAAACCAGTGCATGGACCTAATTAGGAAGGTCTCTAACAACTTTTGCCGGTTTATTTTCATAAAAATATCTACCAGATCTGGTGCACCACTGGGCCCCCTTGGTTCCATCCAGTCAGTGGCACTCAAGCACTCCAGCACAGATATCCGCTTGTTTATGGACTCCCCTCTGGGGCCCACTAAATGTTATTATTTATTTGTTACCAACTGTTATATACCACATTGTACACCATTAACCTGGGTTACTTTGGCTCCTGCTCCCTCCAAAGTGCTCTGTTTACCTTAATATTAGCGACTGGTTCCCTGGAGGTGTGGCTGTGCATCTTGTACCACCTCTCTGGAAACTGGAGAGTTGCAGAAACTCTCTACAGTGAAATTGGAGTCAAGGATTATTCTGGTTCTTGACCATATGGACTTGAGGAAAGTTGGCTGAACCTGAAGGGGTAGCCTTGGAGTGCAGGGTAGATGCAAGGATCTTGTGGATGCTTTCTTGATTTCTTAATGCAAATTGATTTATTCTTCTGGATGATCATGTGCATTTGAACCTTGGGATAAGATCTAAATGTGGAGATGACAGCAGTAATGGCGTCGTCCAGGTAATATGATTGGTGGTAACTAAGGTCTGCGCTTTGGGCATAGAAGTGTCCGGTCAATTCCATGGGTCTCTCTTTTATTCAGTTGGTATCTATGAATGCTTGTTTTTATTTGCCAGGGTTTGATAGTTGCCGATTATTATTTAGTGACGTAAAAACTTGTTCACAGGTGTTAATTTTTACAAGTGAAGCGCCATGATCTCCCAAGAAGAGGTGTTAAGATAGTAATGGATGTGCTTCACTTTCTGTCAGTTGGTGGCCTCTTCCTTGGAACTCTCATTGGCGTACAGGAAAGAGGCGATACTCTCCTGGACATGGGTAAGCCTCACCTTAAATCTAGGTTAAAAGTTAGTTACAAAAAGGAGTGGATATGGTGTTAAAGCAGGAAGAATGCAGACCTGGAGATCTCAGTCTCCGCATAGTCATGGGGACCTGCTGATGTAATGGTCATAGGCCCTTGAGGTCCTCTTTGATATAAATACAGCTTCAGTTGAGGGAGTTAATGGAAGGCTTGTGCGCAACCTGCTCTTTTAGGGATTAAATCTCAGCGCCCTGAAGGAGAAGATGTCTCTCAAGGGTGGCCAAACGGGTCACAAACCCCAGAAATCTGTTCGAGCTGAGAGACGCGGCTATTGGTAAGCTTGGTGAAGGCTATAAAGTTATCCATTTCGTCCAACAATACCTCAATGGAGACCCTAAGGTTGAGAGAACCCGTCTACTTGGAGTTTGCATCCCTATTCTACATTCTGGATTTGATCATATAAGGTGTCCAAGGCTGGTAAATATCCTTTCGCCAAAGGTCATCAGGGTCTCAGGGGGTAGGTGCCATGGGGCCAGAGGGCCCCCAAGGTCTACAGGGACCTTCATGTCCTTTGTATCCCTCAAATCTCTTAGGACCTTTGGGACCCTAGTCCTTTAAGGCCCTTCACTCCCAGAGTTGTAGTCACAAGAGGCCTGCTCCCAGTAGTGTTGTTGTAGGGTCTGCACCAGATATTCTAATGGTGAAGCGCTGATTACAAGCAGCCTCAAGGAGCTGGATATTTTGATGCAGTTGGTATTTGAGGTAGCCAGAAATTCCATTATCCATCACCGTAATTTGGACTCTGGATTCATTGATTAATCGGAGTTTATCAATAATGGCTTCTCAGTTGTATGGATGAAGGAGAATGCCGCGTTGTAAAAGTCAACTACATGGAAGTGAAAGATTTGGGTAAGCCCTATGTTGTCAGGAGGCTTAATTATGGCGAAACCTGACTAGCTGGAGGAGGTGATAAATAAATGGGTGAATGAAGGTCCAAAGGTAGTGCTCAGTTCTCAGGGCTAGTTCTCCCACAGGCAGCTGAGCTAAGGTATAAAGATTCCACATGGTAGAGGGCACGAAAGTGGCACTGGAGCAGCTGGAACAAGCACTCACAGAGTAGATGCCATCTATTAATGTTGAACAATGTCTTAAGGTTATTCTACTTAGGTTGATACTGATTTCTGTCAACGGTGGCCAAGGGAACTGGAATGTATCCCAAAATTATGGAATCTCAGGCTGCGTGGGAGGCACTTCATACCACGAGGTAATAATCCATTGAGCAATGCTTCTTTAATGATCAGAAGGTTGATCTTTGGGGCTGCTAATATTTTCCATTACTCGTGATAGATGTTTTCACCTAGGACATCTTGGAGCCCCAGTAGTGAGCACTACTTCTCTTAGTGTAAAAGTTCTCTTGATGGTCGGCTGAGTCCAAAAATGGGCTCAAAGCTGAAATTTAGTGGAGTGGTCAAAAAAAGATAGAAAGAATCGGACTATTATATTAAGTTAAAAGCATCATTATTTATATGGTGCATGGAGACATGGTGCCTCAGGGACCTCTGTGGCCTCGTAGGATCAAGATCTTTTATGACTTCTGGACCAATCTCCTGGATGGCGCCCTCATTGTACTATCATCCTCATGTCTACAGTTGTGGGGGTGGCGCCTCTTAAGATTTGGAAAGCGTGGATGGGATTACTGAAGGTGATTCCATCAATTCTTGAAAGTGTGATCTTCCTGATTGACCCTAGTTTTGGTGCCTTCAGGATAAGGTTTTATTCACGCTGAGTCAAGTGTTGGTTGATTAAGACTCAATTTAGGAGCAGGACTTTTGGCTTGTTCATCATCTCAAATCCTAATAGTGTTTTTGAATCTATAAATTAGAGTTAAGATTCAGATATCCTTTAGAGATTGATTGTTTAGTAAAGCTCTTTTATGACTTCTGCAAGAATTGAGGTAGAGTTAAATAAAGAGGATTCCGATATTGTTTAAAAAGTTTAGCAGAGCTCTTTTAGGGCTGTAAGAAAGAGCGTCAGCACCAGTATTTTGTTGAGGACACTATTTAAGCTGGTTGTAAAAAACTCAACTAGGACAATAGTCTTCATACTATTTGCCAACCCAATAAATTTCTTATATCAATAATATGGTTAAACACACACAAGAACCTGTGCAGTAGACTTGAGATCTAAACTGAGCAATTTGGCTCAGAAGTTTAAATCTTGTGCTCACTACATGGTCAGATGAACTTTTTATGTCAAGTACATGGAAGAAGTTATCAGAACAATGCCGTTCAAAAATGAACTTAAGTAGCTGATGATAGAATTAAAAATCATTAACCATAATACGCTGAGCTTGGAGCCACAAGCTGATTGTATAATTTATAAGAGTGAGTGATGAAAGACGAGGAGGATTTTGAACAAGTTAGAATAGTCAATTGCTATTTGATGGGAAAGTCACTTCATTGAAATGGAAATAAACTTAATTAATCAAAGAGATACTATCCTTAAAAAACTGAACAAGAAGTGGATAGAGAATATTTCCACCAGATTCGGGAAGACATGAAGCAGATTTAAAGCAATTGGAAGAACTTAAAATTAAAAGTGTGATTGCGCCCAGATGGAGGTGAACAAAGTCAATAATGAGACGCACAAAAATCAAATTAGGAAAGTATAAACCCTGAGGAATATGCCTGGATCTTTTCCTGCAATTTTCAGAGATGGATCCTGAAGGTAAACCTATCTTTAGTTGGGTCATTCAGCAGTCATCCCCTTCTAGCATAGTAACAGAAGAACTTTGGAGTACGCCAAAATTAACTACATTTCACTGGGATAATGCGCCGGCATTTTCTACCTATTTGAAATGACAATGTTCAGATATGGGACCAACAGAAGAAGTAACCATGATGAACTCTTAGACACTGACTGTCAAAATTTGGCATTGCCACACCTTAACAAGGATAATCGGATGTACAGCAATGTTAAAGAATCAATAATGATAAAGTTTTGTAGTCCTACGCAGATTTCCAACCATAAACATGAGTTTATGAGAATCCAGTCTAAAAAATATAAAACAACGGAGCTTTTGATTACAAACTTTATCTAAAATTTCAAATTTTGGATAGTGTAAAAGTTTTGTCAAAATTTGATTTATGCATAACAATGTAAGCGGCACTTTGGCCCTGCAGAGATTTGCATCTCACTATGGCATTGCCGCTGGTAAACCAAACTTTTACATTGCAGATGGTGGATCTCAAAATGCTAGGAAAAATATTTAAAGCAACTAATGAAACATTCAAAGTCATTCACGCCAGAAATAAGATACCGTGAAATTTTCTTGAGCCCAATAATAAACAACATATTTGAAAGAGAAACAGGAAATAAGGCCAATAAACTAAAATGGGACTATAGAACCCAAATCTGCTGCTACCAATGTGGGAAAATTGGTCATGTAGTCGCTCAATGTTGTGATAAGAAGCTTAGAGAGCAAGCATATCTGGCTCATTTAAAGAAAAGACAAGTGGCCAAGATCTTGGAAAAGGACCAGCAGTCTAGATACAGAACAATCCAGCACTGCAATTAACCCTGTTCTCCTTGACATATTTTATAATGACCTGTATATTTCTGATTCTTTCAGATTTAAAGATGCACCTGATCCGCTCTACTAGGTATTTATTTGGACATTAATGAAATTAACTGAGCAAAGGTGAAGGGGATAGAACCCAAAATCATAAAAGAAGTTGCTCAGCCATATTATTGTCAGTTGGCGGGAATGATTAAAAATACCAAAATCATTGACGAACTACTTAAGATGAGACTTGACAAAGCAAACGTTTCTCTCCATATTATCACAATTAAGGAAAACTTTCCTGATTTGTCCACAAAATTAAGTCTTACTTTGTATATGGCAATAAATGTTGTGATTCATTCATATACACTTTTTTTGTAATATTCTGAGTGTATGTATATATACATTATAGTCAATTGAGTAAGGATATGTGGGATAATTGACAGTAAAGCGCCCATTGATATCGTTTAACCTAAGTTGGTGAAACAAAATAAAGATTCTGCCAGATTTAGAGCACTGGAAAAAATACAGAACCACCAGAATGGATACCATAACATCTTTTGGAGAATACATTGCACTATTTCTTTGGTTTGGATCTCTGGTGGTGTCATATTTCACCATAGTGTTGGTAAATCATAATTATAAAATACTCATTGAGATGAAACTCCTTAGAAATTATGATGTAAAATGCGATTTTGAGGAGAGTACTCTAACAATTTTATGGGGCAACCTCTGCCCTTGGTATATCATCAGATAGGAGAAACTTCACTGTTGAGAATAAAATTTTAAATTTCATATACAACGATGGCATAATTACCATCCAGTACAAGCGGTTGGACAAAAAGAAAAAAATGCTAAAGGAGATTTTCAAAAAAATGTGGGATACCATTGAGGATGAAAACTTGAATAACAATCCTCTGAGAATGCAAATCATAGTTAACATAGAATTAACGTTAGAAATCCCAGAGTAATTATATGTGGAAATCATCAGCCCATGAAATAAATCAAGACTGGAGCCATGGGTAGTGCTGAGGATTATAAATGTCAAGCCACAGTGAAATATTAGCGCTACTGGCCAATCTTAGCGGAAAACCAATGAAAGTGATATAAATCAAGTCATCATATTTGCGCATTCGATCCTGAAAGTAGAAATTAGAGAGTTACATGACTTAAAAATATTAACAGAGATGGGACAACTGGCAGATGTTGTCAAAAGCATTAATTTAATGGTCAATCATGAGCAATTATATGATTTATCAGAATGACACAAGAAGTGCTACAATTATTCAAAAATTTTAGGTGATACTTGTTCATGATGACCATGACCTTGGATTTGCCAAAGATGTGATCCATAAGATTAACACTGTTTAACATTATCTGATACAAATGTGACCTTTTCACTAGTCTAAGGCTTCTGAAGCCATAGTCAGTGAAGAAATAAACAAGTTGATTAAACATGGGCATCTCATACCATCATCAAATCCATAAACAATTTTAATCCTTGTTGTAAAGAATAAACAGATCAAATTTGTGGTGTTTGTTTACTGCTGATTGATGAAAATCACAAAAAAGTATTTGTATCCACTGCTATGGATTGACAATGCAAATGTTTGACTAGGGGAAGCCAAGTATTTTTTGTGATGTATTTAATCTGAGGATACAAGAAGATTGACTTGGCAAAAAAATCGCTAGAAATGTGCACTAATCACCGCATAAAAATATACCAGCTAATGAGAATGCACCCAGGGATATTGAAACACACTGGCAGCTTTCCAGAGCGGGATGAATTTTATCTTAAGTGATTTGAAGTTGCATTGCTTTTTGGTGTACTTGGACGACATCAAGATTTTCAGCTGGAAGTTAACCAATCATCTGGAGCAATTAGAGGAAGCATAAATGCCAAGTAATGGATAAATTATAAATTAAGCAAAAAAATGTTATTTCTTCAAATTAAGAGCTTGGATAGTTGGATTTGTGATAAACTCCAGCAGATTACAACTGCTGCCACAAAAGATAATGGTTATTGAGTAGATGTCCTTTCAAAAAGCGTACAGGACGTACAAGTCTTCCTTGGGTTGGTCAGTTACTATCACCAAAATATTAAAAATTTAGCTTGAACTGCCAAGCCACTATTTCACCTGCTAAAGGATCCAAAAAAGGATATTTGTGGAATAAAGAGCCTAAGAATCATTCATCAAACTAAGAAAATACCTGATGATTATTATTATCATGAAATATCCAAATTTCAATCAGAATTTTATTATTTGGATGTTGCCTCATAATAGTAATTGGCGCCATTTTAAGTTAAGTAGATGTCAACGAAAAAAGAATCCTGTAATATAATGAGTAGAACATTGATGCCAGTTGTTAGGATTTTAACCAGATGAATCCTTCTGATAGTATTCACATTAGGGGTTTTGGTTAGTTGGGTGTAATTGCCAGCTAATCGCCTAGTTCAATACTATTTAATGTTATAAGTTTAGTTTGAGTTTAAGTTTGATGGAAGCTGCGTTCACCGCCAAAATACCATCTGAAAGTCATTTTGGGAGTTTCCAGTAGAAAGCTGATGAATCCATTATGAACTGTCTGAAATGGTTCTGTCATCCAATATAGAGCACTGGTGACTCATGTAGAGGATGCTTGAAGTCTTATTTTATATATGAATTTATATATGATTGACCAGCAACTTATGCTGAGGATGGATTGACCTAATATTAATTTGGTGATCAGAGAGCAGATCTAAGATGGAATTGCTATGAGTATGAATGAAGAAAGTTTATAGTCTGATAGAGAGTTTGGGATCAAGAGGCCAATGGGATTTCTGGCAGATGATTGGCTAGAAAGCACTTGGGCGCAGTAGCCCTGAAAGTAGTATAAATAGTTACTCATTCCCTCAAAATAAACATCTCTCGTTTGCCTATTTTTCCTATTTGTTTGAAGCAGCAAGAGCCACTAGAGTGGGAAAGATAGGATAGGAGATCCCTGAAGGCGCAGGTGATCACGCCTGGAGTGGCCGGCGCTGCCAGCTCCCATACCCCCTCTCTATGAGGAACCAGCAGGAACCTGACCTGCTGGCTACCAGCGGATGAGCTGACAAGCCACCAACCCTAGTGGGGTGCAGCACGGGAGGTGCCATAGCCACCCAAGAAGGGGGATGGATTCGCCAGGGCATGGCCAGATGGGTTGGTGAAGGGTCATGAGGGTGGGGAAGCGCGGAAGTGCCTGAGCTGCCCAGGAAGGGGGCAGGACTTGCCAGGGCACACGCCAAGGACGCGTGGGGCTAAAGGCGAAGCTGTTGGTGGTTAGTTGGTAGGTTGTACGCAGGACTTATAGTGGTTGATACATCAATGAAGGCGAAATAGCAAAGGGCCACCAGTCTTCATACTGGTTTGCCTGGCACACTAGCGTTTCCCAAGGTCAATTTTGTGACACCAGTGGAAAGTAATTATGCCGTGACAGAGTGTGAGTGGCTTGCAGTGATTTATGCATGCAAACAATTTTAAGTGTATACAAGGGACACACTTCATGGTTGTGACTGACCACTTATCTCTATGCTGGTTACATACTCTTAAGGAACCATAAAGGCGACTGGCCTATTGGGCTCTGAAGATGCAAGATTATGATTTTATAAAATACACTGCTCAGGAGCAGCACTTATGAATGCTGATGGACTATTGAGATACCTGACAATCAATTATGTAATAAAAAAGTGGATAAATTATTTCATCAGATGATAAAAGGGAATATCAAGGGATGTACCCCAGAATATTCAAAGCGCGTTGAAGAAAGTGATGGATAATACTTAAATGAAGAACGGACAGCTATACAAGTCAATTGATAGAAAATGTTTCTTAATTTATAAACTGTCAGAATTAACAGTGATTATCCAAGCCATGCACAAAGTCGGTGGGCATGGTGGCCTAAGAAAAATGATGGACCATTTAAGTCAGTATCATTACCAAGAATTGATCAACTTTGATGTCATGGATTATCTATCTTGTTTCATGAAATTTCAATTCCACAAGCCGCTTAATTATCCAATGGTATTCCAGCTAGTAAGTCTTGAGTTTTCTTTTCACACAGTGTCAATAGATGTAATTGTATCCTTGAGTGTTAGTACTATGGAGCAAAATACTTCATAGTTGTGATAGACCATCTGACTAGATAGGTTGAGATGAAGGCCTTAGGAGAGTAGATGCAACAAGGGCGGTAAGATTATCCTGGAACAAGTTTTGTACCTGCACGGATGCCTATAAGTTTTATTGAGTGATAATAGAACCAACTTTACATCCCACATGATCCCAAAACTGGGAGAACTAATGGGAATATGAGGAGTGGTTTCAATTTCTTACCGCCCAAAGATGAATGGAATGGTAGAAAGAGTCAATGGAACTCTAGCCACAAAACTGCAAGATTGGTAGTGAGGAAAACTTCCACTTGAGGAATCTTGTATGTTTGCAGTTACCTTCATGTATAATTTCAGTTATTATACAGCGACAGGGGAAACACCATATAAACTCATATATGGATTAAGAGCCTCACTACTGCAAATTTTTTATTAGCAGTTAAACCAGCTTCAGGGATGAGTGCATAGCAATACTTAACCCGACTGGTGAATATCATGATTGAACTGTAATCACAGTCATTCGTTATGGAGTTTAAGAGGAAAATTTGCAGAAAAGAGGATGGACGATCAAAATCAATAGCGCTGCAAGTGTAACATGTGTGAGATAGGTTAGCCTTTTTCAAACCCATATATTTGGAAGGTAAATAAAATGGACGCCCTATGATCAGATCTGGTTGAGATGCTTGCCAAGATGACAACAGAGGCCTATATGCTAAAAAATATTGTGTTTGTTTGTATAGTGTATAGAGCCATACTAGATTTTAGAAGTATGAGATTTAAGAAGAAAAGTTTGAAAAAATGCATATAAATACTAAAAAATTTATATATGAAAAAATCATTATTTAAGAAGGAAATTATCCATGAGAAAAATTAAAAAATATAATATTGATTTTAATTTTGTTGCTGCACTTAATAGGATCTGGTGGTGATCCCAACTTCTATTGTATAGCGGGGAGAAGGGGGTAAACTATGATGGAAGTAGTGATGAAGTACAAAGGAATCAGACAAGACCGTTTTACTTAGTTAGATTATCTTGAGCTGAAACTGGATCTGCTGTGGAGATTCCTGAGGCGAAAGAATGAGATAAGTATCTGTAAACCTACAAGACTATTTTTTAATTGATGAGAAGACATAGAAACCTGTCCTGGGGTAATATAGGTAAACAATTTGTATTTTCAGTGAGAATGACTGAAATATTAATGAATTGCCTTGATGCCATGGAACCACGCTCTGAGGAGGCGGCATCAAGTAGGAGATGGAAGAGTCGCATTGCTGAGAATGTCATGAAATTTTTTTGTGCAGACCAGATGAGCTCCGCCTAAGTTAAAGTTTAACTTGATAATAAAGGTGTGTTCAAAGCCTGAGGCGGCATACGCTCCTAGATTTCTATCATTCTCTGGATAATCATGTCAAGCGGGTGATGTGTTAGATTTTATGACCATATCATATAACCCAATCAGAATATGACACAATCTGCTTTGCCCACTAAGTAAATTACCTTAGTGGATGAGTTATCATAAGATATGATAACTAAATTTGCTAGTTCTTCCTAAAAGAATATTAGCTAATCTTCCAGAATTCAAAACCGCTAGATTAATTAAGTTTTTGGGATGATCCTCAGCAATGTATACTATATGATTTAATCACCTATTTAATTATTGGTCAGAATAATATTAGCCAATTGGAGTTTGTCACTAGTCACCTTAGGGATTATTATTAGTTTCTGAATCATCAACAACCCTTCTAGTAGCTACTAGCGGTTTAACCTAATTAGGTTAACCCACTGAGGTCATTTTTCTAGTTGGTGGCAAAACATGACGGAGGAGGAAACTTTTGTAGGGTGTGACTTAAAAGGGTAATTTTCTGGTGACGGATGCTATCTTCCCAGGGAGGTGCTAACATAAGAGTTGGGTGCCAGATTCCTTATACACTCCCTTGAACTTAAGTAATAAAGCAGAAAATTCTAGACTTGAATATTTAACTGTTATTTATTTTTTATATTTTTGACTCTAGAGATTAGAGTAGAAGGACAGATATACTTTAGTTAAAAGTGCTTATTAAATTTCTCCATGACTCCTGTGAGAAGAGAGTAATTTCTGAAGTGAGGATTCTCTTGTTGTTTAAAATGTTTAGCAGAGTGCTTCCTAATGACAGAAGGAAGAGAGTTAGCACCAGTCTAGCGTTGCGTGCATTATTTAGGCTGACTGTGAAAATCTCAAATAGGACAATAGTCTTCATACCATTGTCAACCCAATCAATTTATCATATCTATAATCTGAAAAGCACACACCAAACCTTACAGTAGACTTGAGAGATACCGCAAAACACTTAGATAAAAATTTTACAATTGTGTCAATGAAAGTTCCAACCGATAGCATATTGAATGCTATAGGGCTCTAAATAATTGTGAGTTAATTCTCTGGCAACTAATGCTGATGATTTCTGATAGATGGGCATTAAATTGTCATGTATCACAAATATGTATGAGAATAATATTTTTAATAAAGCACTTTTTGTTTTTATTACTAGTTTTCTAGTAAATACAATAGTTTATTGATTAAAGCTTTAACTTAACCGCTTCCAGCTCATATTGCTTTTCCTCTATTTAAACAGGGTGCAATTGTATTAAATAAAAAAATCCCATGAACCTTTGTAGCTACTATTTTCAATATAGGGTGATTAAAAACTCCATTAGTTGAGATTTTCTTATCACTACCCTCTCCAATAAATGACCAAGCGAAAGACAAATTCTGTATGTTGATTCAGGTAAATTTAATATGTGTTGTACCATTCTTGATAGAATAACCAGTTTTTCTTATTATACAACAGATTAGGTTTAGTTAGACAACATGTAGCTTCTCAGATTGTCCTCTGCGAATAAAATAGTACATCACATTCTTCCTCACCTCAAATATGGACAACTTAGGTCTTATTATTATTTTTGGTACTCTCCTTAATGTACCTCATAGTATAGTTGCTAAAGTTAAGCTAAATCATGACTACTATCACTAAATCTTCTTGGTATCTTTCAATTGGCAAATTTTTCCTATCCTCGTTCATCACTGAGGCTAACAAAGCTCATTAACTTAGCTTCTCTTCCATATAGCTCTTTGATTGGTGACATTCCAATAGTCCTAAGAAACTCACCTAGTAAGCAAACAGGACTGATGGCAACAAAATGTACCATTTTGAACTATAATTGCTGCAATCTACAATTAGTATGACGCAAGGATTTTATTCAATCATTCCATGATTCCATTGCTTGAGAGTGTCTGGCATGGTAAGCTACTTCTTGAATCCCACTATATCCATCATGTGTCTCACTAATCAGAGATAAAGTTCTATCCACTATCAGAAGGCAGTATCTGAGAGCATCCGTGGCAAGTGATATGATTGCTACAAATTGTATCAATATAACTTTGGAGGCAAAGTACTTGATTGTAATTGCTTCTACCCAAATGGTGAGGCGATCTGTTGAAATAATTATCAGCCATTCTCACTTAATGATTTTAGGATAGTCTCACAACGTCTATGAAAAAATTGTAAAAAGGGTGCAATTGGAGGGACAGGCTGAATTTAGAATTCTTTAGAGTGGCTTACATTGGGTGCATTCAACATGGAGCTGCATAGCCTAACTGATGTCTTCAAGCATTGCCTCTCACTAGAATCTCTCCTTGAGATGCTGGTATGTCTCCTGTAGCTTTTATGGCCTACTTGATGGCGTCCTTACATGATTATTACCAAATATCTCACTTGAATTCATATATGGTAACCAACTGTAGCTCATGAGACAAACACTTTCACAGGTATAGTTCCTTCCTAGCTTTTTCCATTCTACTCAATTGCTTGGCCTATGATCTGTTGTATATTCAATTACTTCATACTATCATACAGAGAGCTATAAGGTACTAAATAATACTTTTTTTCTTAGGATAATAAATCTATACTAAAAGATTGGTTTCTTATATATTCTAAGTTTAGGAAAACGATGATACTTAGTATAGTAATTTATGAGTATTTATAATGGACTCTCTAGCCACAAAACAATGATGCCTAAATGATAGAATTATGATTATTAGGGATTACAATGGGCATGATGGGTACAATGAGTACAATTAATACAATGTACATAACTGTGCCAAATTTATGGAAAAAGTTGATATAATGGCAGGAGTCAATATGTGACAATTCTGGAATGACTTGAGGTGCAAGAGTTAGGATTTATCATTAGTGTGTTTTAGCAGAACGGCCAATCACAGTTTTACGTATTCTGACCATCAACAATAGATGGTTGACATTCAAAGGCAACTCAACGCCTCTGACAACATTTCCACTCTCATGACTTTACTAATATTTAAAAAGGAGCTATTTGGGGAGCTGAATGTTTTTGAAGGGCCTGAGAAACTTTTCATGAGCCCTGTTAGTAATTTTCCATATGAAGTAAATTCTTAATGGCATAGGCATCAAAAGAAGACCGTTCCAAGATTTTATATGACCCTTTCCAGAGCGTTGACATCTTGTGTTTGTCCAAACGCATAAGTGTTGAATTTTATACTTGTTCGCCTGCTTTGAACTTATGCAAGTGTCTTTAATTAAGAATCCTACATCTTTTGGTAGTTTTTATTAAATGTCCAAAAGCCTCAATTTACACCTTAATTAGTGCTTTAACCATTCAGTTGAATTATCCTTGGTCTAATCCCATCCTTACCTCAATAATGAGGTATAACATGGGGGTAAGGTGGGATACTAGCCATACAGCAGTTATAAAGGAAAAGTTTTTTAGCACCATGACATCTGATGTACGCAAATGTAAGTGGTGTTAACATAGAGGGTCCATTGGTATGGGGAAAAACAATAATTTTTTGGAGAACTTGCTCTAAAGTTCTGTCACAGATTCAGCGCACTACAAAATTGGAAAATCCTCAACCTCTGGTAGAATTGAGGAAATACCAATCAAAGAGAAAGAATTATTAAACCAAGATGAGTTTAACTCCAAAAAAGGCAATATTTGTTTGAGTAACATTGAGAAAGAACAGAACGATTTACGTGCTAATGGTGCACCAAAAAGGAAAACAATCAAAATGAAAGAAAAACGGTGCCATCAAGAAAACAGGAAATTATGTCCGCCAATGGTAATGAAGATTTGGACTCCACGATGTGCACAGGAGCCACAGAACCAAGAATCCTGATACAAAAGGCTCCACACATCACCGCAGTGCACAAATTCAGGAACTTGAGAAAATGGATGCCCAAGAGAGAAATCAATGGAAGAAGAAATTGTTCCAAGGTTTCTGAAGAAGATACAAAATCTTCCCAATCCACTATTCAATTATCCACTCAATTTATTTTACATCCTTATTCTTTAGTATTTAGTATAAAAATACTAGATTTTATATTAAATAAAAATACAATTTCACAGAATCTTAGAATTTTCCTTTATCTGAAGTAACCTCCAGGAATTAGTCTGGGATTAACCTGTTTTTAAGAAGACACTCGTTTTGAGAAGGAATCTTTGTAAGGTTAGGCTTGCAAGGAAAGAGGTTGAGATAAACTCCGTTGGGTCAAGAGAAGATTCCAACATACACAGGATTATTAGTAAAGAAGATGCACATTTGGTGTGTGAGTGTAAAGTTTACAGCTCTCTCAGGAAGTTTAAGCCTAGCTGGTTAGTGTCATATCTGTGCAACCAATTACCCTTTTCGACGCCCCAAGTTCAAAATCCCCAGAGATAAGCAAGCAGAACCCAGGGCGGCGAGACTGGTGCTCACTACAGGGGTGACGCCATCCATACAGTTGAGAAAAAAGATTTTAGGGCAATTGGAAATGCCTAGTATTGAGACCATGGAGGTATACCATGGTGAAGAAGCAGCAGGAAGTTTATCCCCAACTTTAAAAGAGATATTGAGGCAAGGCTGCAAGCGTTGGAAAAAGAAGTAGTGGAGTTGAGGTTGTACCTAGATCAGGTTTCAGACACCACTTGACAGGCTTGAGTGGCTACTACCCCAGTGTTAGGGAACATACCAGTGACTAGAAGAATTGAAACTGATCTGAAGGGACTTGAGGAACGGGTCCAACACCTTAAAGCAGAAAATGCAATGAGTGTATGAACATTGAATGAGTATGAAGAACGTTTAGACCACCATTAGACTAATTTTGATGACATTGATTGAAACTTGGAGGAAATTAGGGATCAAATTCAAGTAAAACCGCAGCCTGCTCTAAGCCCTTTACTGGACACCTCACATTTGTAAACGCCAGTGTTAGCTGCACAGGGAGCAACAACTCCACGACATCAGTGAAGTGCTCCAGTAAAGGAAGATCCAAACTTCAAACCTTATTTCAAAACCATGTTCACTCCTGGCGAGGGAACAATAGCTGGGTTTTTACAAATGTACGAGAACAGCATGGATGGCGCTAGTGACAAACAGAAGGCTCGTCACATTTAAGGCTGCATGAGCTGCAAAGTGCAGGAGATACTCAGCGCTAGTTTAGGCCCTGGTTTGACCTGGACTGAGGTCAAGGAAATCTTGTTATCAGAATTTGGTAGCGCACAGGATTTTGAGAATATGAAGCAATAGTTTTTATTGATGAAGATGGGCAAGACAGAGACAGTTGAAAATTATGCCGACCAATAACACCTTCAAGCACAACAACTATGGACCACAGGGATCTTAGACTTGCCTACCGCGAAGACTGTCCTACTCAGTTCCTTGGAAGCACATCCAGCCCTCAAGATGCACATGAAGCTTGCAGTTAAAACGGCTGGATCTCTCAAGTCCATCAAAGAAGAGTTACTTGATGTGCAAGGAACTTATAAGATCAAGAATAAACCAATGACTCAACCAACATGCAGAGTTGGAAAAGTGGTTTATGCTACACAGTATAAGAGTGACAAGCTAAAAGACAAGAGCTTTATAACATTTCTAAGGTATCAGCGCAAGGAGTTCACATGCTGTAAAAATTTACTCCGTTGGGTTGATTATCAGAGGTCAACCCTAGTAGTCTTTATACTGCACAGGTTCAATTTCCTCATGCACCTCGCGTTGTAAGAATATATATAATCTGATAATAGTATGACAACTATTATTGGTAGTTTAGTTAGAATTATTTTCAGGTCCAACGCTTCGGCTGGTATTTCTGATTGATACTTGATATTGTACTTGTAGGAATTCATTCCCTGTAATCCTGTCCACTCAATCTTCATCAAGATCCTCTGATGGCAGTCTCCTTCATCCCAACACACAGTCAGCAGCAATCCCTTAGCCATGGTTCCCTTCATCTTTAGATCCCCACTTGGATCTCTTCTCTTCTCTGAGAGTCTATCAATTATTGCCTTCTGCAATAATATCCTTGAGATGGAATCTTCACGCTAGATGCTGATAGTCTAACTATGACCAAATCTAAAATAAAACTAATAATGTTCTAAAGTAGTAATGTATAAGTGTATTTGTGTTTTTAACTATGTTTTTTATCTATATTTTTATCTATGTTTTTTATCTCTATATCTTTTATTAGATTGAATTCTAGGGAATTTGTAGGTGATTTAGCCATCTAACCCTCAGTTGACACCTCTTCAATGAAACGGCAGCCATTGCCATTGAATCACCCTTCCTCATCTTGGCAGCAATGGTCTTCCCATCCTGGCTAGGATTCCAATGTTGACATCCTCAGGACCTCAAACAGAAAGAGTCGGAAATGTGTCCCTAACGTTTTCCTCTCAATCCAAGTGAATCAACCATAATTGGCTAGTGACCTTCTTAGGTAATGGGACTTTTTATCCATTATGGCAGATCACTTCACCAACCAATTGATTTTCTAGTTGCAGGCAGCATCACTCGCCTCACAACTCATTAAACAATCCCAATCAGTCAGTGATGAAACCCAACTGATCCCAATCGGTACACCTGATAGTTAATCACTATCAGATGCCCCTATTTCATCAGCCGCTCCACCCAATGAGATATTAGGTATTCATCCAGATTGATCCCCAATGGATACAACCAGACATATTACCTAAGTTCCCCCGAACATAGTTCCTCCACAATTTGGGTCAACTGATTTCCAAATTACTTCGCTTTAGGAATTTTTCCCCTAGTGATACCAGGTAATCTAGCAGGCTGGGAATATGGGCAAAAATTTCAACACATACCACAAGTGTCACAAGCCTGGTCACTATTAGCGATCTTGTCTGATGAAAGGCAATGAAGAAAAAACCCCTTCACCAAAAGAGGAAACCCCTGGAACCGTTAATTGGGTATCCCTACACCTGGAAGGAGAGGGCAATCACCAAGATGAAGACTTGATGGATGCCAGTCACCATGTCTTAGGAGCCCCCAGTACTGTATCTGTACCTGCACAATTACGGGTACATGGATCCACTGATGAGGGGCTGAACTCTACACACCTAGCTCAAGCAATGAAGCCCACTCAAGTAGTCAATAGTCTAGAGGAAGGCAAACAACATGTACTGAACACCTTCAAGAATATCGAGAAGACTACTACACTGCATGCCAAAAAATGATGTCTAACACACCCAAGCAATTATAGAATTTTAAAAAGTCAGCTGACAACATGCTGTCAACTTTAATCCATTTGGGAAAAGTGTAACCAAAGTGGAAGTTGTGATACAGCGTGTAAATGTACTGGCAGTACTCAATACTGGGGCCCCAGTCAATATCATGTCCTCAAAATTGATAAAGAAGCTGAAATTTATGCCAGAAATCGATTACCATGTAAGATATTAGATAGCAGGACCTGACACCACATGTGCGTTAGAAACTAACTCTGCCTTACCCCTACGCTTTGAACGCATGGTACTCACTGCCCCTGCCATTGTCTTGAGCAATGACAACAATGACTTCCTTATTGGCACACAATTTCTATTGGAGTTTAGAGCAAAGATTGACTTTGTTAGCAGCATTGTGAGTCTGCTAAACTACCAGATGCTCCTTATGTTTAAGGATGAAGACCTGAATTTAAGGAAGCAGCGGACATGTCTGGTTAAAACTGAGCATTCAGCCTACCCGGCACACTACATACTTTGTGAAAAAGGTGTGAAGCAACTACCTGCTTCAGTGTGCGCTGAAGACGGGCTACCCTTGAGTGCCAATGAGGCAATGGAGAATTGACCAGGAGAACAAAGAGTTATGCACACTGCCATAAGTATAAAGATCCCCCAGAACACTGTACTTGAAATATACACCTGAGAAGGAGCAAGCAAACAGGAGCCACGAGTGCTACCTGGATTCTTTGACTCTAGTCATGAGGGTGAAGTAACTATCCTCCTGGGGAACATCACCACTCAACCTATCCGAATTGAAAAAAGGACAAGTTGTGGCATGCGCAAAACTACCCAATTGTGATACCATCGAGTCAGCGCACACTGTTGGAGGATTAGACGAATTGGGACTTTCTGAAATAACTGAGGAAGAGCGAAAAGAGCTGGATCATTTATTGGAAGAGTTTAGAGATATTTTCAGCCAAGGACCAAAAGATTATGGTCTGTGTAAAGGAGAGATACACCATATGGATACAGGGTCAGCTATACCTTTCAAATTGAAGCCATATCGCTGATCGAAAATGAAAGAGGAGGTTGTCACTAAGGAGCTTCAACAAATTACAGATGCTGGCTTGTTGAGGCCCTCGAAGAGTCCATGGGCATCGCCACTTCTATTGTGCACAAGAAAAATGGCTCACACAGGGTGTTTATGGACTACCGTCGCTTTATGAATTTAAAAAAGATTCTTAACCTCTCCCAAGAATTAATGACGCCTTGAAATGGTTGGGAGGTTCAAGTTATTTTTCTGCAATGGACCTTGCCAGTGAGTACTGTCAGATGGAACTGTCACCCAAATACCAGGAAAAGTGTGCCTTGATCAGAAGCCCAGGCTTGTTTGAACTGACCAGGATACCACAAGCGCTGTGCAACGCCCCAACAACCTTTCAACGTTCCATGGACCAAGTATTTGGAGAACTGAAGATGATGAGTGTCCATATCTATCTGGATGATATAACTGTATTCATTAGAAAGTTCAGAGAGCATATTGAGCACCTTTGATAGGTGTTCACATGGTTGAGAAAATCAAATCTTAAGTTGAAATGGAGCAAGCGCAACTTTCTCAAGATGCAACTTGAGTTCTTGAGACATGAGATCAGCGCACAGGGGATACGACCTCAATAAGGGAAGGTGAATGCAATAACCAAAATGGAACATCCAAAGAGTATGAGGGATGTCCAGGTGTTCCTGGGCATGGTCGGCTACTACAGGAAGTTCATCCCACAATTTGCAGACTTGGATACTCCCCTAACATACTTACTGAACAATGACTCTAAGTTTGAGTGGGAACTAGAGAAAGACCAAGCATTTGAGTATCTGAAAACGAAGTTTGTAGGGGCGCTGATCCTAACATACCCAGACTGCAACAAGATCTTTTACCTATACACTGATGTCAGCGACATAAGACTTGGTACAATGCTAGCACAACTAGATGATGAAGGGATTGACCATCCCATCGAATATTATTCAAGGTCTTTACTAAAGCAGAAAGAAACTACATTGTTACAGAGCGCGAATGTCTTTCAGTGATTATAGCAGTGAAGCACTTTCAGCTATACCTATATGGAGTTCACTCCAATGTTGTAACGGACCATTCATCCTTACGCTGTCTCAGGAACATGAAGGATCCTGATGGGAGGATAGCAAGATGGGCTGTTCACCTTCAAAATTTATTAATTTGAAATTATACACAGGGCTAGAAGCAACCGCCTAAATGCAGATGGGCTCTCAAGGTTGCCTGTGTTCCATTTGCATGTGCATAAGAGTGATTGACTTTAGTACCTAATTGGTTTACCCGAAGATGGATGGGATTAAGAAACTGAAGAAATCAAGTCAGTTTTAAGAAGATGCATAAAGGACACTCAAAGAGTTTATGGAAAACTTTAAAAGTTTATTAAGGGAAAATGGTATCCATATGTGCGACCTAGCAATAGCGTGGAAGTAGTGATGGAGGCACACATACATGTGGGACATGGAAGATTTCAGAAGACCCTAGCTTATCTCAAGGACCAGTTATATTTAGGAGGCTATGACTGATGAGGTGCACCGAGCCTTGGAGATGTGTATACTATGTGCAAGCTTTAGACCATTGTAAAAGAATTTCAAGTTTTTCACCAATCCCACCCTCTGCACCTTTTCACAATGTATCTATCGATGTGGTAGGACCATTACCAACTGCCTCAAGTGAGAACAAGTTTGCAATATTAGCAATTGACCACTTCACAAAGTGGATTGAGGAAGCGGCGATCAAGACATACACTGAAGGGACTACTGCCCGATTCCTTTACAATCAAATTATCACAAAACATGGATGTCACCAGATCTTGCTATAGGATAACAGGAAGAACTTCATCTCTGAAGTAGTGAGAAAACTTATGTACCTGGTAGGGGTAAAACAACTGTTCACTACCCCCTATACACCATCATCAAATGGAAGTGTGGAATGAGTAAACAGGACATTAGCATGGATCCTTAAGAAGATAGCAGTTAACTGCAAGTCAAATTGGGATATCCTCGTACTATCCGCACTGTTTGCTTACTGAATCAGCCACCACAAGGTCATTGGGATGTCTCCATTCAAGGCGCTCTATGGGAGAGAAGACGCCTTACCTACCCTGTTGGCTCCAATAATTGTCGCAGATCGTAAGAACTTACCCCTGGGAACTATCAGCAAGAGCTAATTGATGAGCTAAAAAAGCATACAACTAGAAGCTGGAAATAACATCGAGCACAGTATCCCAAAAGGGCAGAAAGACAGTCAGAGATGTACAAAACTGCCAAAATTTGGAGTCAACGATAAAGATTTGTTTTACCACATCCGCGGAAGCCAGCCTGATAAGCTTCAAGCCATTTGGACTGGACCATCAACTATACTGGCAAGAGGGGCTATGAATACTCCATTTAAGATGATGCTACCAACATTGTGTTTAACAGAGTCCACGCTAGACACCTCAGATCCTACCCTCAGTCTATCATGGAAGGGTTGATGTTGCAGATTCAGTGCACTGCAAAATGGGTAAATCCTCAACCTCTGGTAGAATCGAGAAATACCAATCAAATTGTAAGAATTATTAAACCAAGATGAGTTTAGCTCCAAAAATGGCAATATTTGTTTGAGTAACATTGATAAATAACAGAACGATTTATGTACTTAATGGTGCACTGAAAAGGAAAACAATGAAAATGAAAGAAAAACGGTGCCATCAAGCAACCAGGAAATTAAGTCCACCGATGGTAAGTGAAGATTTAGACTCCACTGATGTGTACAGGAGCCACAGAACCAACAAACCTGATACAAAAAGCTCCACACATCGCCGCAGTGCATGAATTCAGAAACTTGAGAAAATGGATGCTCAAGGGAGAAATCAATGGAAGAAGAGACTGTTCTGAGGCTCCTGAAGAAGATACAATATCTTCCCAATCCACTATTCAGATATCCACTCAATTTATTGTACATCCTTATTCTTTAGTATTTAGTATAAAATACTAGATTTTATCTTAAAATAAAAATACTATTTCATAGAATCTTAGGTTTGTCCTTTATCTGAAGTAACCTCCAGGAATTAGTTTGAGATTAACCTATTTTTAGGAAGACACTCGTTTTGAGAAGGAATCTTTTTAAGGTTAGGCTTGTAAGGAAAGAGGTTGAGATAAACTCCGTTGGGTCAAGAGAAGATTTCAACGTACACAGGATTATTTGTAAAGAAGACACACATTTGGTGTGTGAGTGTAAAGTTTACAGCTCAATCAGGAAGTTTAAGCTTTACTGGTTAGTGTCAGATCTGTGTAACAGATTACTCATTTTGCCGCCCTAAGTTCAAAATCCCCAGAGATAAGCAAGCAGAACCCAGGGCGGCGAGAGGTTCCATTAACCCTTTCAAAAGTTCTATTAGTCTCTAGATTCTTTATTTTTGAAAGGACCATCTAATTTTCATAAGCCTGTATAAGTCTAAAATCATTCTTGAAGTGAAATTGGTAGCATTGTCCGTTAAGACAACATGTAGGCACCCGTGCCTATAGTTGATGCGTTTTATAATAAAATTTGGCATAGTGAATGTTCCAGCCTTTCATGAAGGTTTAGCTTCAACCCAATTAGTTAAGTAATCAATGGCTGCAATAATCTACCAATGAAAGAAGTTGCTGACAGGGTAAGTTCCAATAAAGTCAAGTGAAATAGTGTGCCGCGCCCAATTGAGCTATTCTAGTTGATAGGTGGTTGAAGCTTTAGATGGCTATTGAAATTTGAACTATTGGCACTTTATTAAGATGACTTGAATTTGAACCTCATAATCTCCCAATAATTGCTCTGTTAAATATGCTTTAATGTTTTGACCAGTCTTTATGGCCAACAATGCAGTGATCTTGCAAAATAATTTGTATTTGTTCAGAAAGGACAGGGTATAATTGTCTTCTACTGTCACTGCCAATTCTACCAAAGAATCCACTTAAGACTTTTTTGTTATTCAGTAATAACAGCGAAGTGCATCTAAGAGGGGGATAATCATCATTATGTTTGAGGGATATCATTTTTAAACAATTGCTCTACATAATGAACCAATTAAAAAACATTGGGTGTAGTCATAAAACTAAAGAATGGCCCAAATTATCTCAGGATTAGGCTGATAGATCGTTTGACGATCCTCTTCTGGGGTCTAGCTTTCTGGAACAAATGGATTGTTGCCAAGTGAGCCTTTTCCCTTAAACGAGAAAGGATTGTTGAAGGAGATTCAGGAATTGTCATGGGAAGAGACTCCGTCTTGACACCAAAGGCCGCCACCTGGACTCCTCATTATGGAAGGGCGATAATCCCAAAGACAATCAAAGGAAGTGTCTGAAGATTATCCCCCATACATTATGTGAAGCGAAGATCCTTTATAAAGAGGACTCAAGCGCCTATCTTCTACCAGACAACTAGTCACCCTATAAATAGTGAAAGCTTAAACTAAGAAGAATAGTATATTTTACTAAAATTTATGTTCATTATTACCTATTCATATAGTTATAATTTACAGTACTGTAATCCAGGATAGTACATATAAACTGGACTTTAAAAAATGAAAGTGCTACGCCATTGCCTCTCTTCAGCCATTCTGATAGCCAAGACATACTAAAGATAACTCAAAACCTTTTTTACTACTGCTCCGAGCACCTAGAATTTTAGTATTCAGTTTTCCTTAGTGAAAGCCCAAAATTGGGCAGCCATGAGTCAGTAAGAAAGTTAGTGAGACAATTTAAATAGTGTACCAATCATAGTCTTAAAGATTGAATCTTTAATGCCCATAATGCTAGCTGACCTTTGTGCTCTTTGAGGTTATATAACCACCACAATGAGGCGTGGTAGTAACAACTTGGAACTTAGTACAGTAAAAATGAACATGGAATAGTTTACAAGTTAATATGATGACTAAACAATTGTGTTTTGTACCATATAGTTTCTCACCTGCTTGAAAAGGGCGCAACTTCAAAGGATACTGGATGGTCCTCCCCATGTTCATCTCACTATGGAGGCACGTTCTGATGGCCATTGTTGAGGCTTCAGACTAAATGATAAAAGGCCAGTCAAAGTCATGGTGCAAAGCACTGGCGTTTGAGTTTTTTTCTTCATTTTGTTATAAGTAAAATTTTATATTTTAGAGACCAGATGAAGGCAATATACTTAATAGTAGGGGAAA
Organism: Massospora cicadina; assembly: GCA_022478985.1. NCBI lineage: Eukaryota > Fungi > Entomophthoromycota > Entomophthoromycetes > Entomophthorales > Entomophthoraceae > Massospora > Massospora cicadina. The sequence goes on from JAKSZP010009192.1 coordinate 66,804, forward strand.
TAAGGCTTTGAATGCCGTTTGAATTTCTATATGACAGGCTTAGGTATTCCACCATGCCTAAAAACACTTATACATCCCATTTTTTCTAGGGACTCTTCATTAATTATCAGTGTTGAATGGTTGACAGGACCAAAATCGTTGGGTAATTTGGTAGAGGAAATTATAGTATAAGTTGATGGTAATTTACTATGGAGAATTATAGAAATTGCAGTGATTATGGGCTAAAGATAAACTAAATATATCCTTAGCTTGTGATCTGCGGCCTAGAAGTTCCACATAAAATATAGTGACTAGATGACATGGGCTCAAAGCTTTGTAATTAAGTCAGACTTAATATATGTCAGCTTAATGAGCCAGGATCGTGGGTTTTGTTGGTCTATGTCAAAAATTAGTTTGTAATGTCAAATCATATTTTTAATTGGTTTAATTACTAATTAGTGGTACATATTGCCTTGGTATGTGCTACCGTTGCTTGTTAGGAGCGACGGTTTAGCTATTTTCAGATGTGTCAGTGGAAACGCTGTGGTGATATATTTGTCAGTAAAACTGACCATAAGGCTGAGTTGAATCACCACAGAGCCTGATATTTCGTAGGCCCTCTGAAGTCTTCATTATGATCCACTGGCTAAGTGCAATGTGAGGCGAGGTGTCATGGGTATAGTTTAGTTAACATCTAACCCTATTAATTTTTACTAATTTCTTACAGATAAAAAATGTTCTTTTAGCGCCACCAGTTAATAGTTTAGTATACAAGATTTTTGCATTTAATACTTTTTCCATTGTATTAAGTTGAGGAATTACTTGGGATCAGGAGGATCAGAGCAGTAAGCCATCATACAAGGAAATGACAGAAGAATAAAGTCTAAAAGTGTCATTTCTAAGGATTTCATATCTAACTACTGTCACTGTTTGGTCTATTGTCTCCATACAATAGATGCTCAAAACTATTTTTATCACAAAAGAAGGTTTAGCCCATTTGAAGTTGACCAAAATTTCAACAAATGGAGCTCATATCTAGGAAATTAGATTGTGACCACGCCAAAAAGGGGAGCAACCCCAAAAAATTATTCAGAACCATTACCAGGACCAATAAGAATACTGAAATGACTGTCTCCCAGAATAACTTGAATGATTTACTCGTATTTACCTACCCTGACAAACCCATTCCCCATGAAGAGCTGGATTGTATTGAACATCAATTGTTAAAAAAGTATCAAATGGGACAAGGGTCTTTAAATAACCGTTATAATCCTTTTTATCACCAACAACAGCAAGATGTGTTGTGGATGAGATATCTAGCTTATCATCAAATAAGTGCAGATCAAATCTGAACAATTTAATTGAGATAAAGAACATTGCCAATTTATAATTAAATATGTACACCCTACCTCCAGAAATTCTCAGATGACAATTTCTCACCATCATGCGGTTATCTCCGAGTTGGTAAACTTTTCATGCAACTCCAGCTAGGAGGACAAATATTGAATGAGCGATTGGAAGCTAACTTTGCCAATGTCCGTTCTAGTCTGGAGGCATATATAATCTAGCCAAATAGTCTAATGAATGGGTAGCATATAATAGTGCAAGAGATAAATGATAGATTGCATACCATCTTTAACAACTTCTTGGAGGAAAGACGAGTCACTATTTATGGGTCAACAATATCTCAGATTTCCATTAATGCTACAAAGTTCATGAGGCTCAACCATGAAGACCAAGAGGTGCAAATAAACCTTATCAACGAATTTAGTGACCAGTATCAACAACTGAGCACCCAAATTTTGCAGAGGAAGGATGATTACACCAAGAAAATTAACTACTTACGCACAAATTTTGAGGGCCAATGGGCGGAAAATAGAAAAATTCAGGACTCCATTGAATGGCAAAATTGACAGCTCAATACTCTCAATGAGAAAGTTACCTCTATCAATAAGTCAAACAATATTCTCCATGGATAAGTAAACCATTGCAAGAAGTCAATTAATAAAAAGGAACAAGTGATTTTTCGTTCTGCAATTACAAACTTCTAGCCTGAATGAGAAAATTACGAAAATTAAAAGTTAAAATTTGAAACTTTATCAACTAAGAAAAAGAATAGACAATCAAATCCAAGCATTGTATATCGGGCGCTGCCAGTGTGCTATGAACCATTTGACTGTAAATAATTCCAAATATTATTGGGATGAAGCTTCAGAAGTAGCTACTGAAACTGATGCTGGGCCACGTCAACAAATGCTTATTAATATGGTTGCTTTGGCCAACCCAAATTTCTCAAACCATGGCGCAGTGCCTCAGCGCCCTTATACGCCTGGGTCAAGCCAGAAGAATTAATTGTGATAACCATGAGCAGGAGAAAAATAATTACAAACTGTCAAACCTGGCTGCTTTTGACAGGAATGGAAGTGTAGCCACATTTGTCAAACGCTAAATAATGGCCATGTATGGGGCCAGTGACCGCAAAAAAGTGGTTACTATGATCTACTGCTTAGACTAGTGGCTTCATTGAGCTAATTATGACTCACTTGGATAAAAAAATCAACATATTGAAGTCAAAAAGACCGTACTTTATGAATTTGGAGGTCTAGAACAAATATCAACTAGAAGATCTAAGTTATGAACATTTTCTTTAGAAAGATGAAGCAATTGTCGAATTTCAAGATTAAGTCTATTGTAAAGCTCAAGTTCTCCTAGGCGCAAAAGGCTATAATCAATTTTGATGCTAAGATTGAATTACAAAATGCAGTAAAACCTTACCAAAATCTGTCAAATGCTTTATTACTGATTTTGTACAAAACCTTGCAACATCCAAATTGGTTGATTATCTGCGCAGATGTTTACAAAAAAATTTTCTCCTAATATTGGATACAGATCAGGACTTGCTGCAATTTTTGGTAAAAATTTTAAAACCAATAATAAGACTTACAGTGATATGTCTGAGAAAACTGAGCAATCTAAATATACAAGGGCCCTATGCCCATTGAATGAGATTAAGTGCTACAATTGCAATCATAAAAAAATGCTTACAGATGCCAAAAGCATAGTGTCATTGTAGTCCTTCTGAATAACGCACAGAAGTAAGGAAAAGGACAAGCAATAGATGTGGGATGCTCTATTGTTCCAGAAATGCTCATCTTACTTAACTGACAAGAGCACGCAGGACTTGGGGCCTCAATTAACAATTTAACGAATTCTATTATAGTACCAAATAAAGATTCTATGAATATACATGGTGTAATTCATTCTCATAGTAAATTGTCTTAGCTGAAGCCTCTTTAGTAGTTGCAAAACTGTTTATGCAACATATACTTGAGAATATACCAGCCAAAAAGCCAAGCAATGCATCAGATACCCAAAGCTTGAAGGGGGTGAAGAAGGCTATGCCAATTGGCACAATCATCAACAAATGTCCTATCATCAGAAATATCCTGAATCACACTCTTAACACTTTGTATTATTCTCATATCCTTTTAGTAAGCTTAATTGATTATTATTAAAAAAGAGAGAAAAGAAGCAAAAGAGAAAAATGAAAAAAAGAAAAAAATAAAAAAATAAAATTATAATGAAGATAAAATAATAAAGATTAAGAAATAAAAACTAATAACAATTAAGAAAAATAAATTTAATTATTGAATTCCAAAGACTAGCTTCCACTGGGGCTTTAGGCCTCCTTTGGGAGGGGGAGGAGAGTGAGATCAAAGCCAAGAGGGCCAGTTTGGGTTTGCCAAGGTTTTTTGGAGTTGCAGCAGGCGTAGTAGTTGAACTTTTAGGAACTGTTAGCATAGCTGGTTTAATCAACCTGATAAACCAAATTGCAAAATGCCTGAGTTAACTGTAACGTGCAGCATAGAAGTGCTGGATTTTAAGAAGACAAGTTTATCAAGGGCTAAGAGGCTAATGACATCTGTTAAAATCTTTGGCTTTGTTAGCTCGCTTCTGGCCCTATATTTCAACTGCACAGATTCGTGGATTCTTGCGTTGATTAATGAGATAAACTGGGGCGATAATAGGATGAAAACTATTATTAAGGTTGATTTCCCAAAAGCCACGTTGAGTGAAAAGTCCAACGCTAAACTGGGGCTTCTTCCTTTTGATGATATCTTGATACTGGTAGGGAACACTTTCCCTATGCCCTTCTCACAGAGCCAAGCGGGGACTTGATAGTAACAATCTAAGGATATCTGATCCTTGCACTCTTCTCTTAAAAGTAATGTTAAAACAACCAATGTTTAAACAACTAAGCTAATATCAAATTTGAATCTGCTTTCATTAGGAATAATTTGGGGTTTTTATAGTAGGAATCAACACAACTTTTCAGCTGTCCGCTGAGAATCTTTGTGCTCCTATACTGGTTTGTCCCTCAGTGTTAGGCACCAAATCTCGTCAGGTACAGTTGCCTTGGGTCTTTTAGGCAGCATAATCCTCGGGTGTTTGGAGGACCAAACAATTGGTATTAGGTACTTGAAACTAATTATTTCAACTGATGATGATTCCATTCTTCCTCCGGCGTTTGAATGTTTTGGTAGGTTCTGTCAACTCCAATCCATTCCACTCTGAACAATTCCCTATAATTTGACTATTGGGTATTATCCCAATATTGAATTATTGCTTAATTTTGTTGGGGATGATGCCTGATGAAAATATCTGTTAGCGGCCTCTAATATCATTGAGGATGATGCCTGACAGTGGTTCATTAGTCAGCAACTTCTATTATCATTGGGGATGCCGCCTGACAATATTCTCATCAAATGGCCACTATTGCTGATCCTCTACAACTATAACTTAATCATTGAATCTTATATATGTTCATTGGGTTGGATTATGTGGTCATCTGCAATTCTGACAACATTGTTGGGATTTCACCAAATTCATGTATCTCCATAAATTACACTCCATAGGTTCCCCTGGCATCTTTGGAAGGAGAGAGCAATATATCTAAATCTATCAAAGTTATTCATCAATTTCATCCTGATCAGTGATTGAAGATTTATTGTGCAGTAATTCGCTCTGATAGATTATGAGCAATTTACAAAGCCTATATGTATCCCCTCTTTTTGATAATAAAATTTAGGTCGAATTATAACCTGTATTTTCATTTAAATTTATCTTCTTTTTGGGGAATCCACTCAGTGTAACTTCTGAGAAAACCTGCCCCATTGGAAGTGTAATTCAAAACTTCCAGACTGGTGCTCAGTACAGGGGCACTCTGAGTTATGCACCAGTGAAAATGTCAATCACTACCATGGATTCTCATTTTTTGCCTAAAGAAGCTCATGACCATGAGCAAGGCCGCATATTATTATGGGTTCATTTATCTAAAACCCAAATCCCAAGATTACCCTCCATGTTGGAATTTCATGCCAATTTGGAATTTTATGGTCCTAGCTTAAGCTTTACCTCAGATTTTCAAATACCACCTGAGGTTTTACGAAATATTATTAATCAACTGCTTAAAGGTGCTTTAATCCATGGAATCTGTACTACCTGATCTCAATATAACGCTGTACCCTCTATTTTGCAGGAAGTGTTGCAATCCTCCCAAATGCCTTGAATTTGCCCCAAGCAATACTTGCATCAGCTCGTTTACCCAACCTAATACCATTTATTACCCATAGTGGGAATGCACCATCAAAGGATGCTCAATTTATTAGAAGGACTTCAATCCTTTAATAACCATGTTTCCAAATTTTTAAAGTCTGCCTCCGAATTTAGCTGAGATAATCATGAGGCCATTATTAGTAATCAGACCCTTCTCAATGAAATTCATCAACAGCTTATTCAGCTCAATATTGGGATGTTTGGGTTTGTTGATAATCAGTTTACAAAGAGAGTTCAGGAGATTCAGAGAGAATGGAGAGAGGGTCTTTCCCAACTCTCTGAGCATAATAAATCAATGGAGGCGGAAGTTAGAACCCGTCTCATTCAATTGGAACAGCTTTACTCATGGATTCAATTCTGGGTCAATGAGTTAGAGAAAGCCTTAGGACCCATGGGTTCCCAGGGGTTGAAGACCTCATGGGCCACCTGGGGGTGTAGGACCATGTGGACCACCTGGTGCTGATGGACCTTGAGGACCTCCCAGGAATGTAGGGCCTCAGGGAACGCCGGGCGTGGAAGGACATCAGTGGCCTCAGGGTGCTGATGGGCATTCTGAATTCCTTTAACAAACCGACTCTCTTAAGTATGATGGATCGCTTGCATGAACAATTCTATGAGTTGGCCTTGGAATGTAACTTAACCCCCTGATGGGGTACCAATCAATCCCCTCTTGTCACTACAGTTTATATCTGATGAGTTGGTCAATTTGAGTAAATGGTCAAAGGACACCGATATCTTGATCCATGCTTGTGAATCTAAAGGAGAAATGCTTGAAGCGAAATTTGAGACGCTAAAACTTAAGTATAATGCCCAACAGGAACAGATCTTTGAGCTAACTTGCCGATTAGATGAGAAAGCGGGGCTTTCTGAGCAGAACTTTCAGATTAGTGAAATTTGTACTGAAGCTGCTGGTCCTTATCCTCAATTTTCTTCTTAAGCGTCAGACTCCAATTCATATGTTTCCACTCAATCTGTACCACCTGGAGTACATGTTTTGACCTCAAATGTCTTTATGAGTTTCAAACCGCTATTCAAAGAAAAGTACTCCCTGGGGTAAGGCAGCATTATCTCTTACCTCTATCTTTATATAAAGGTGCTAAGTGAGGCTACTTATCACCAAAAAATGAATTGTTTGCCAAATTGCCTTACTTGTTTGGCTCTGGATATCATGGTACCTCACTTGATGACTTGTTCTACTTGGTATCAGGTGAAGGAAGTGCTAATCAAAGAATTTGGGAGTGAGCAAACTTTATTCTCCCAAAAACAAGCTTTTATGGGTATACAGCCCCATTGAAACGCATCCATCAAAGACTTTGCTCATTGGTTCTATTGGGAAGCTCAGACTCTAGTGGCTTGTGGTCAGTATAAATTGGATGATGCGATTACACCATTTATGTCAGCTTTTTCTTCAAGAACTCTAACGCAAGTTTATTTGATTAGTGTTGTCGCAATTTTGATATGACTGGACAATAATTGTGGGATAGCCGGGTGGGATCCGCCAAACATAGTATCAGTTGCAATTATTAAAGTGCCTCGAGATGAGGAAATATTGGGATATAACAGGTCTTTATTGGATGTAATGAGTTTATTAGATTGCCTCTATATAAAGTAATAAGGCGATGAGGTGATGTCAACATTTGACAAATACAAAGTAAATCGCCTAAAAAATAGGGTGACAGAGGATTAAAAATAACAAGCCAAATTTGAGGAGAATTGGTGGAATATAAATAACCCAAGCAATGAGATATAGTATCGCCTGAAGCTGATGTATATAAGTGAATTGGGCAATTGAGTAGGTAGGATGTTTAAAGTGAAGAAGCAACGGGACAGCAAAAGGTAGCTGTATTTATTAAAATAAATAAAGAGTCAATTGGGGCAATTGCTCCTAATTTTAAGTATTTTTTCAAGTGTTTCTGAAGGACTGACGATCCCCATATCATCCGTCTATTGCTCAGTGGGTTCAACTGTGTGAATACCCCAATGGATCCTAGTGATACCATTCAAAATTATAACAGTGGTGCTCACTACAGGGGACTCTGCTGGGTGGTGCTTAAGTAGCTAAAGGTTGGTTAAGAGGTGGTGGTGATGCGCCACTGTGGTTCAGTTCCACCAGTTAGTGGTGGTGGGGAGGGGCAAACCCTGGACGCCCGCCCAAAATGCTGAGTTTGGAAGTAGGAGGATTACCATCTGGTTAAGTGGGGGAAATGTCATGATTTTAACCAAATGGAATCCTCCAATGATTTAGCGTTATTTGGAATGATATAGCCAATCCTGGCAGAATGGTTTATTGACTAAATTTCGTGTTATTTGGTTTGATTGCTGGTTAGTTGCTCTCCAATTTGGGTTGAGCCAAAATTAGTATTCCACTGATTTTGGTATTAGGTTTAAGTGGGGCCAATCAGTGGCCTGAATTAGTACAAGGATCACCGGCGACTAATAGCTGAGGATGATTCAAATGATATCAGTCAGCAGAATTAGAGTTCAATGCCAACTGCCATTCATGGGCAGTTGTGTGATTTCTGGAGGAAAGCTGATGTATTTGCTTCAAACATTTGCTCCCTGATTATCCAATGTTGGTGGATCCAGCAAATTATGAGTTTGAGGCAGCTGAGGTTGTTTCCAGTGCCTCACATATTATCAAGATAAAACGAGAATAGATGCCAGTGAGATGCCAAGATATACCAAGTCAAGGAGCAACCAAAGTTGTTTCTGGTGCATTATTATCAATTCAAAGGTCAAATCCAAATTTGACATTTATTTATGTTAATTATTTATATGGCTCAACGGTGACTTATGGCTGAGGATGAGCCAAAACTAATTTAAACATTGGGAAGGATGGAGCGAGAGGGTCAATGCCAGGGAAGAGAATAGAGTAGAAGAAGGAGTGTAAGAAGAAGAGAAGTGGTTGGCTGAAAGAATCAGCAGAAGAGATGATAGGTCAGTGATGGGCGCAGTAGCCCTTTTGTAAATAGTATAAATACCTGGCGCTTCCCCTTCAATAAATATCTCCCTTTGCCTATTCCACCTTTTTTTATAAGGTTATATTTATTTCGTTGGTTGGTGTTTAGGTTAAAGGGGATCCCCAATTGGCATGGGTGACATGCCTAGGGTTTAGCCAGTGCTGCTGGCCCCGTCACCAAAGGCGAAATGTCAAGGGCTTACCAGTCTTCATACTGGTTAGCCTGCCAACTAGCAGAGCCCATAGTCGAATTTCTGACAAGTGTAAAAAAGAATTTCTAAAGTATTTTGGACATTAAGGAGGCCTTATTGGAATTTCCTCCTCAATTCTCCAAAAAACCCTGAGGTTGTGAGTCTCCTAGACCTAATCGCCCCAAAGTCTATGCTATGCCTGAGAATACTGGGGCGATCCAGTGTAACTACTGTCATCAATATTTTCATACTGAGTATTGGTATTTAAAGAAGGAAGCAGATGAGAAGAAGAAAAGAGAAAGCCCAATAAGATTTTCCATCTTGATAATAATATAAGTGCCCAGCAAGAACATAAGTCCAATTGAGTATGATAAAGATGAAAATTCTTCTTATTCCTTGCCCTCCTTTCTCGCTTTATCCTCTCAGTTTGGAAGCACCATTACCCTATTGACTTCCGAGTGAATCAAGTCAATGCCAAGGTTATCATAAATACAGGGTCTCCTGTAAATGTTGTTTCATTAAAAATTCACCAAGCAGATCAAATTAACTCCCAATATTTCTCACTTTGAAGAACATGGCACGGCTGGACCTCAGAGTACTTGGTCAATTGGAGCTTTTTTGTCCCTTCCCCTGAAAATTAAATTTTAATTTTACAATTCCTGCCTTTGTACTTGATAACGTAAGTTATGACCTACTTTTAGGGACTCAATTTTTATATGAATTTGATGTAAAAACCAATTACCACAGCTCATCGGTGTTTCTCTTGGGGTAAGAGTTCCCTTACTTTTAATCAATCATGCTTCAACTTGACATTAGTTATGTCTGCTATAAGGAACCAAAAGGTCTTAATCACTCTAATATCACATTGAAGATTATCACGTAAAATTACCCCATACATAAGCTGATATTGAAGAAGGGATGCCTATTTTCTCCCCCAAAAACTTGGTTTTTCCGCCAAAATCACAGGTAATTGTTAACTCTTCTTTGCATTTTTTAATTCCCAAAGGGCATTTGTTACAAGTTCAAGGCATTTTCAACCCTTCTTCTGAAGAACTCTGCCTTGTCCTGGAGTATTGGATTATTCTTACTCAGGATCATTATCCATCTTACTGGCAAACCTTACCAATGAGCTGAAATTGGTAGATCAAGAGCATCCGATTGCTTATTTCAAGTTACTGCCCATATCTCAGATTTATGATGTTAAACCCTTCAGAAGTCTACAAGATTTTGGGTTGTAAAGTGATCAGGAAATTCTTACTGTGGGTCCAGCTATCGAAAAACACCTCACTAAGGAACAGGAGAAACAAGTGCTTCAATTATTAGACAAATATTCCGACATTTTTGCTAAGCAAACTTATTTTTTGAGAAGATGAAAGGAGTAATGCACTCTGTTAAAACTGGCGATCACCCTCCTATTCGTTCAAAGCCCTATCATAAGCCTAAAGTAGAAGAATCCCAGGTTACTAAGAAGCTGCATCAATTGTTGGAGGCTGGATTATTGAAACCCTCCAATAGTCCTTGGGCATCTCCATTGTTATTGGTTAAGAAGAAAGATGGTTCCCACCAAGACATGGATTATTGCAGACTAAATGCTATTAGTTGAGATTTTTATCCCTTACCTAGGATCATTGATTCCCTTAGGTTGTTGGCTGGATCCACCTATTTTTAGGCCATGGACTTAGTCAGTGGGTACTGACAAATCGAGTTATCACCAGAAGACCATGCCAAGTGTGCCCTGATATCAAGTAAAGGTTTTTTTGAAACAACTCATATGCCTCAAGGATTAAGCAATGCCTCAGCAACCTTCCAAAGGGCCATGGACAGTATTATATGGGATCTAAAGCTTACTTGTGTTCTGGTATATCTTGATGATATTACCGTGTTTTCCAAAACTTTTACCAAGCATTTGGACCATCTAAAAGAAGTTTTCAGACGAATTTAAGATCTTCTTTAAAGCTCAAACCCACCAAGTGTTCATTTTTTTCAAAACGAAATGAATTTTCTAGGACATCAGGTCTCAGCTGAAGGGATTCAACCCCTCTCAGACAAAATTCAAGCTTTTCTTTTTACATATAATGCAAGCAATGTCGGTATTGGGGCTATACTATCCCAGTGTGATGAAGAGAAGAATGATCATCACGTTGCTTTCTATAGCAAAATGGTGTTGAAGGCTGAACGGAATTACAGTGTCACTGAGTGGGAGTGTTTGGCTGTAATTCTAGCAATCCAGAACTTCCACCCTTCTTATATGGTAACTAATCTCTGTTATTACCGACCATTCATCCTTAAGATGGTCGCGGAACAAGAAGGATCCTGATGGGAGGTTGGCCCTTTGGGCCTTAAGGTTGCAAAATTACTATTTCTCCATTGTTCATCGCTTAGGTGCTCAACATCAAAATGCTGATGGGCTGTCCTGATTGCCTATTCTGACCTTATTAAAAGATAAAAGAAGACCGCTTATATAATCTTATTGGATGACCTGAGTTGTGGGATCAAGAAACTGAAGAGGATCGCGCCTTTCTAAAATCAATCACCAAAGATACTATGATTTGGGATGGAGCTTTGTATAGGAAATTCAAATCCAGGTGGTTGCCCATTTTTCATCCCAACTCTAGATTTCACGTTGTAATGGAAGGTCATTAACAAGTCAGTCATAGCGGCTTAAAGAAGACTCAAGTATGGTTAAAGACTCGATACTATTAGAACAAAATGACTGAATTCATTTGAGAGACTCTTGACTCATGTCTTATTTTGTAAACGCCATGGAACTACAAACCCTCCTTTTCAACATCAAGTTATGCCTCCAACTAAAGCATTTGAGGTGGTTAGCATTGACGTTGTAGGCCCTTTTCCTCGAGGATTGAATGGACATCAGTATATCATTATGACTTTCAACCATTTCTTAAATGGGTTGAGGCCATTTCCATTGCTACCCCCTCAGCTATAACTACAGCGCTATTTCTATACCAGCATATCATTTCTCAACATGGGCGTCACAAGGTCCTTATGTCAGATAATGGGACTAACTTCACCTCGCAACCTATACAGGAGTTATCCAAATTATTTAACACTGCTCAGCAATTTGTTGTCCTATATAATCCATCTACAAACGGGGCCATTGAACAAGTTAATGGAACCCTAGTTGCGATTCTAAGGAATATGGCATCCACTGACCCAATTCAGTGGAATTTTTATTTGCCTAGTGCCTTGTTTGCTTATCAGATAAGCTATCATCATATTATCAAGATGATCCCTTTTAAGTGCATATACGGGTGGGATCCTTCAGTCCCTTCTAGTGTTCAGAAAATCCTCAAGGAAAGAATCCCAGAGAACTCTGATTTAATTATGAGGAATCTGGCCGACGAGATTATTCTTCTTAAGCTCAATCAATGAAATCAATTAAAACAACCACTCAAAAAGAGATTTAAATAAGCAATCAACACAAACCTGCCTTACCTGAATACCAGATTGGGGATTACATTATGTACTATCATTCTTAGCCTGGTGGGCGAGAAAAAAATTAGGAACTAATTGGTCTGGTCTCTATCAAGTTATATTTTGAAAGGGATTAGAGTATTCAATTTTTTATGTTGATACTGGTATAGTGGTAAATCATATTCATCCTAGGTTTTTGAGAAGTCACCCTCAACTGTGATCAAATCTTGGGGGGAAGTGTCAGGATTTTACCAAATTCACGTATCTCTGAAAATTCCACTCCACTGATTCCCCTGGCATCATCAGAAAAAGAGAGCAATATAACTCAATCTATCAAAGTTAATGATCAATCTCATCCCGATCAGTGATTGAAATTGATTGTGTAGAGATTAATTCACTCTGATAGATTTTGAGCCATTATGAAGCCTATACATATCACCTTTTTTTAAGAATAAAATTTAGTCAAATTAGAACTTGTATTTTCGGTTGAATTTATCACCTTTTTGGAGAATCCGCTCAGTGTAACTTTGAGAGAAAACTTGCCCCATTGGAAGTGTAATTCAAAACTTCCAGACATAGCGCTCATACTTTGAAGGTCAAGAAAAATTGGATGTTGTGAGCAATGAAGAAGAATACACTCAAATTTAATCATTCAAGGCAGGGGAAGTTTTATGGTTGACTGGACCTAAATGGTTGGGTAAATCGTTAGGGGAAGTAATAATATTAGCTAATGTTTATTTATTATGTATTATATAAAAATCATCAGTGATTATGGACCAAAAATATCCTAGGTGTATCCAAAGCTTAAGATTTGAAGCCTAACATTTCTATTTATGTAATTAAAAAAATGACAAGGCTTGTGGGCTTTGATAGTTAAGTCAGAATAAAATTAGTTGACTTAATGACCCAGGCTTGTGGGCTTTGCTGGTCTATGTCAAAATTCGTTTTTAATGTCAATCAAGTTTTCAATTTAATTACTAGTTATGCCACAAATCGCCTTGGTATGTGGTACCATTGCTCAAGAGAGCAACAGTTTATTTATATTTAGATGGATCAGAGGAAACTATGTCTTGAAATAATTGTCAGTGAGACACTGACCATGAGGATGAGCTGAGTCACCACAGAGCCTCATAGTTTGTAGACCCTCTAAAGTCTTCATTATGATCCGCTGGCTAAGTGTAATGTGAGGTGAGGTGTCATGAGTAAGGTGTGATTAACATCAAACCCTTAAATTCTCCCTAATTTCATATAAATAAAAAACTTGTCTTTTAGCGCCACAGTTAATAGTTTAATATACAAAATTTTTGCATTAATAACTTTCTCATTGTAATAAGTAGAGGAATACTTGTGATCAGGAAGATCAGGGCAGTGAGCCATCACACAAGGAAATGACAGAAGGATACAGCCTCAAAGTGTCATTTATGAGGATTTTATATCCTAACTACTGTCACTGTTTGGTCTATTGTCTCCCAAACTATAGGTGCTTGAAACTCCAACTTATCTCAGAAGATAACAAGCCATTTGAATTAGGCTTAATTTTAACAAACAGTTTCAAGTTTCTTAGGCTGCATACTCTGAGTACTACAAAAACCCAGTTTCCCCCTTGGGTATTGAAAATTGGCACTTATTAGGCTTGTTTTTAATTTAAGCCTTGGTTATTCTCTTGAAAGCTTCAACCAGATGGGACAGATATTTCATGAAGGTGTGCAAAAAAGATTAATTATCATCAAGATACACTAAAACGCAGCTTAAACTCAAATACCTGTATGGTGTCCATGGATCTCAGAAAGGTGGCTGGCGCATTACATTAACCTTGGGAATGTGCTGTGGTAGATACAGCCTCTTGAAGTGATAATGGTGCACTTCTCCTGTTTGCCTTTGGTATGTCAACTGTGCCAATAGCCGCTGATAAGATCCAAAGTAGTGAAATACTTAGCTCCCCTTAGTCAATCAAGAGCATTATTTATATGTGGCTAGGGTTAAGAGTCTTTTTAGTAATTTTATTTAAGCAGAAATATTCAAATACTACTTAGTTGGAACCACTTTTTTGCAACAATATATATATATAGGACTATCCCAGGAATAATGAGAGCAGAATCAATCCTTATCTTAGTAATTAATTAAGCTCTTTATTTTGAACTTCACTTGCTCAACTACTTCATATAGGTTGGGAGCATATTAGTGGGCATCCCCGGTGTCAATGTGGCGCAGAATGCCTTTTGCACACCCTAAGTCATAATCACCAGTAGTGAATATATTCGAGTATTTTGATAATAAAGATAAAGCTTGATTTAAATTTGTTTTTATGACAGGTCCTTCAACTAATCATTAGATATTATATCACTTGAATATAGAGTAGCATCAATAGGCCAAACCTGATAGATTTATTTTACTTTAAATGTTTAGGACCTTATCTTAGGGAAGTAAATGAACATAGGCGATCTTCTACCCTTTGGTTAAAGTAATCTTCTGTGAGGTCAGATTAGTTTGTGAACACACAGGATTCTCAATGCCCAGGGACAATTAAGCCAGGTTCTAAATGGGTTTAATATGAAACTAATCTCATGGGACTGAACTTCTCATAGTAACCAATCAAGAGGTCCAGGGATATTCCTTTGCTTACAGCTTAATGTTCTCCATGGAGTAACTCACAACTAAAGGAGGCGCGTAAGGGAATGCCTTTTTTTAGTACTAGATGGTCCCAAGCGTAAGGGAATGCCTTGGTTTTTGGAAATGATGGGGTTAGGGGCTCAACTATGATAACCAGTTTGCGAAAATTTGTAAAAACATTCCATCAGTGTAATTCACATTAGAAAATTATTTATTTTTAGTAAATATCTGTTTTCTTGAGAGTAAAGAAGGTGAAGTATCTGAATGAGGTTCTTAAGTGCCTTTTCCTCATAGTTTAAAACTTCTCCATAAAAGCTAAGAAAACTTATGCCTTTAAGAATTGATAATTCTGGCTGGGTAGCACTATGGATGGGGAGCTGACTTGAAGAGATAAACCTCATGGTTAGGGCACTGTAGGCTTGTTCACTGATGGTGCTACCTTTAACTGCAGTTCCATATTGTTTCCAATGGCCACTTTGGATAAAATTTTTAATTCTTTTGCAAAATGCCTCATAACATGTAAAAATAAAGTTATGCTGTCAACTATAGCATAAACTTAGAGCTTATTTAAGAGTATATCAATATAATTACATTAAGAGATATAATGTGAATTCGCGTTTAGTGTAAGAACAGCAGGATATCAATTTTGTCAATCATTTTTTATCTTTTCACTAATATCTGAAAAAGGGATTATAAAGTTCTGAGGGTTAGGGCAACTGTGAACCTTGTAAAAGTGTAATTTACTTGACTCATCCAATTCTCTAAAATGGGACTATTATGCAAGTTGTGTAGTGTAAGGCTTGGAGATAATTCTATTTATTTCGTTTTTAGGTTTAGCTTGCCAACTTCATGTTATTGCATGCACTGGACGTAAATCAATATGTCCTTTTTTTGAGGTAAGATACATGATTGTTTGACAATAGATTATCCCAATACCTATTGTTGATTGTCGTTTCCCAGGTCCTCATCATCCACATTTGAATCAATATAGTTTATGTTGGACCATCTCCTGGGACAACTGACAGTATAGTGCCTTTGAACACACAATTCAGAAAGTAACTTTAAAGAGGTTCCAACAAGGACACACATTTCCAGATATAGTTTAGCTAGTATATATCAAGTTCTTATCAGTACCTTGTTGGGGGTAGGCATGACTGTACGTTTCTCTACATTTAGGGCCAAAGATAACCTCACGCCACTTGAGGTAATCATTCATCGCCTAATTATCCAAGTGTTGAAGATTTGGGCTTCACCTGATGGCTGGTTCATTGTTTGGTGGAAACTGCAGCTTCGAGCATCTATTGTGTGAGGACAATAGACAGGATGGTGCTTTGAATTTATGATATAGCTTTTGGTAATACTTTAATTGTATACCCGTCATTTCACTTGAACAATGGCCCGCTGCCCTGATCCTACTGATCCCAAGTGAAAATCGACTTTAATATAAAATAATGTGATAATGCAAAAAGTTATTTATAGGGTTCGATGTTAACCACATCTTACCCATGACGCCTTACCTTTCAGTGACCCTTGGCCACATAAAAAGTTTGTAATGACATCTATAAATACTTCAACTCAAGGCATCGTGCTCAGCCTCAGAGTCAGAGTAAACACCATCATCATCCTTGAGATGGCGTTTCATCATATCTTCAAAATAGCTGAATTGATTCACTTTCACATGCAATTGGCAGTGCATACTAAGGCGATTAATATCACTAATTAGTAAATAATTCAATTGAAAACTCAACTGACATTAAAAACTAATTTCAACATATACCAACAAAGCCCACGTGCCTGAGTCATTAAATCAAAACTTAGATTTGGGTTCAGCCTATCTGACAAAGCCCTTGAGCCTGTGTCATCATAGTCAAATATAATTAAGTGAAATTGCTAGGCCACAAATTCAAGTTCAGATATACTTAGGATATCTTTGGTTTATAATAAACGACAATTTAGATCCAGTCAACCATTCAACACTTCCCCCTCCTTGACTGGATAAAAAGTGGCAGATACTCTTCTTCCTTGGTCACACTGTCTAATTCTTTGCATTCTCGAAGTTCAAACGTTATCTCAATAGCCTTTCCTAAGCTGACAGGGCCAGCGTGCCTGGTGCTGAGCTTCCTTGGGTTTGGCGCATCTCCAATTCCGTTGCAGGCTTCTCCAGTTTGGTCGCGCTCTCCTCCCCCTACTGAAGAGGGGATACCTAGTTCTAATGTCAGCAAGGCATTAAATCTATAAAATAAACTCTATGACTTGCAATTATTATTATTTTTTCTTTTTTACTTTTTACTCTTTATTTTTTATTATTTTTTTTATCATTATTTTTTTCTTTTTATTATTATTTTTTTTCTTTTTATCTTATTATTCTTTATGATATGGACAAAGAAACTTAGCATGTACTTGATTTACAACCCAGCCGCCTTGATCCTTAATGGTATATACATCTTCAGACAATTTCTCCAATATAATAAATGAACCCTTCCAAAGTGAGGCTAGCTTGTGCACGCGGCCTGCGCTTTGAGTGTCACAATATACTACTAAATCTCTTTCCTTGAACTTAGTCATTCCCCCATGCCTGACAGCTGGAATATTTTTAAGTATTTGTTGCACATAGGGTTTAGCGACTTCTTCAGAGGCTTCATGTGTGACAACCTTACTTTGGGAGTGAGTTACTGCATGTACATTTGAGGAATCTTCATTCGATACTAAAATAGAATCATTTTTATTGTTAAGCAAGGCCCTGTGGCCATCATTTGCTTGTAGATTAGGTGGGACTGGTGTTGCAGGCACAATAGAGCATCCCTCATCTATTGTGCTTGTTCTTTTCCCTACTCCTGCACAGTATTAGGAAGGACTATATTGACATTTTGCTGATGGCATCGGGAAGCATAGTGACCTTTATGATTGCAATTAAAGCAAGTAATTTCACTCACTGGCCGTGAGGTGTTAATCTTCTTATTGGTTTCAAAGGACTTTCCAGAAAAGGCAGTGGTTCCTGATCTGTAACCAGTATTAGGAGGGCCATAATTTTTTGAGCATCTGTATAAATAGTCAACCAATTCAGATGTCACAAGGTTTTGCACAAAAGCAAGCAATAGAGTGTTTGATAGATTAGGGTAAGGTTCTACTGCATGCTCTAGTGCTATCTTGGCATCAAAATCGACTATAGCCCACGTGCCTAAGAACTTGAGCTTCACAATAGAATCAATCTGCAAATTCGTCAATTGCTTCATCTTTCTTAAAGCTGATGTTCATAAACTTGGATTTTCTGGTCAGCATCCGTTCTGGACCTCCAAATTCATGAAGCACGGCCTCCTTGACTTCAGCATATGTTGGATTTTCATTAATGTGAGGCATAATCAACACAATGCTCCACTCATCCAAGCAGTTGATCATGGTGGCTGCTTTGTTGCGGTTGCTGGCCCCATGCATAGCCATTTCAAAACGTTTGACAAAGGTGGTAATACTTCCATTCTTGTCAAAGGCTGGCAGGTTTGCTGGTTTGAAATTATCGCTTCCCCATTCCTGGTTATCAAGATTACTATTTTGTTGACTATAATCAGGCGTACTAGGGCATTAGGGCATTGTATCCTGGTTTGAGGTTATAGTATTGACCAAAGCAATCATATTGCTAGGCAGTTGTTGATGTGGCCCAGCGTCCATTTTGGTAGCTATTTCTGAAGCTTCATCCTCATAATATTTGGAAGAATTTCCAGTTGAGTGGGTTGTAGCACACTGACAATGCCCGTTGGCCAGAGTTCAAAATTTTTTGTTGATTTTATTTTTCCAATTAACATGATTTCGAGTTTTTAATTTTAATTTCGCTATTTCCTTATTCAGGCTATTAGCTTGTAGTTGCAAGGTGGAAATCACTTGGTCCTTTTCATTTATTGCCTTCTTGCACTGGTTCAATTCTTCATGGAGATTATTGATCTGTAGATTAAGATGATCAATAGGTCTTTAGTTTTTGCCCGTTGGGCCTCAATTTGGGTTTGCCAGTAATTGATTTTTTCAGTGTATTCATCCTTCATCTGCGAAATTTGGGCACTCAATCGTTGATACTGGTCACCATCTGCAGTCTCAGCCATGAGCGCCATTGTTGAAGATTTGGGCTTCACCTGATGGCTGGTTCATTGTTTGGTGGAAACTGCAGCTTCGAGCATCTATTGTGTGAGGACAATAGACAGGATGGTGCTTTGAATTTATGATATAGCTTTTGGTAATACTTTAATTGTATACCCAGTCGTTTCACTTGGACGATGGCCCGCTGCCCTGATCCTACTGATCCCAAGTGAAAATCGACTTTAATATAAAAAAGTGATAATGCAAAAAGGTTATTTATAGGGTTTGATGTTAACCACATCTTACCCATGACGCCTTACCTTTCAGTGACCCTTGGCCACATAAAAAGTTTGTAATGACATCTACAAATACTTCAATTCAGGGCATTGTGCTCAGCCTCAGAGTCAGAGTAAACACCATCGTCACCTTGAGATGGCGTTTCATCATATCTTCAAAATAGCTGAACTGATTCACTTTCACATGCAATTGGCAGCACATACCAAGGCAATTTGTATCACTAATTAGTAATTAATTCGATTGAAAACTTGACTGACATTAAAAACTAATTTCAACATAGACCAACAAAACCCACATGCCCGAGTCATTAAATCAAAATTTAAATTTAGGTTCGACCTAACCAACAAAGCCCTCAAGCCCATGTCATCATAGTTGAGTATAATTAAGTGAAATTGCTAGGCCACAAATTCAAGTTCAGATATACTTAGGATATCTTTGGTTTATAATAAATGACGATTTAGATCCAGTCAACCATTTAACACCAAGTCCTTAGCTAAAGATAACAAAAGTGAGCAGTGAGCTCATGGTAATATTAGTAGCATTTTGCAAGGCGATCTTCACGTCAGATTCAGCCATATTCTTGGCTCACAATATGACTTGTGCCTCATGGAAGAACTGGTCAGAGAACTCAATATTAGTCTCATTTTTAACAATTGAAATGTAATGAACTCAGCCCTGCAAGTAGCCTTTCTGGGGCTGCAAAATTCGAGTAACACAGCTCTCTCAGCTCATAATCCCATATGTCCTTGGGAGGTAAGGCACGATCAAATCCTTACTTTAAATATCTAGACATTTGATCATAGAGGTAGCTTAGAATAAATTCTTGTCCGCAAGCAAAAAATTCTAAACATATTTTATAGAAGACTGCGTGTTCTCATGCGAATAAAACTTAGGTAGGTTGATGGTAATAAATTGCTGAAATGTCTGGGGAGCATTTTAGATGAAGAGGATCTGTACGCGGCCTGGGAAGATCCCACATGAGGCTCAGGTTGCTAGATACACCAGTGGTGCTTTGCAAAAGGGTAGAGTAACCTAAGGAAGAGGGTAATGCCAAAAGAGCAGCCAGCATGGAACATTGGACCTGAGCAACTTCATCCTAAACAAGTATCCACTTCAGAGTTTTTTCTTTGACTGTCTAATTCTACCTTAAAAGTGTTCATAAATTCTAATTGCACCGTCCATCATTCAGGCCAGTATCATTGAGCTTCTCCCAAGTTTTTTGTTCTTCTGATTTCTTTTCCGTGAGATCTCTATAATGCTTTAATGTGATAATCTCGCTTTGTAGCCCATGAATCAGAGACTGAAGCTCTGAATTCTAAGCTATTTGATCCTTGTTGATGTCATGTAACTCTTGGGTAAAAAAGTAGAGGTCATTGTTACCCTTTAAAACATCCCCTAAATAATTAGTTAAGGAGAAGCAGGTGCTTTTAAAGGCGCTGTTGTATTGATGCATTGCCACTTGCTGGATCCAAAGGCTATTAGTTCTTCCTGGAGGGTATTAGTCGCTTCAGCAGTAATATCAATGTGGTGAACAGTAACTCACATCTCCCATTGCGTAAACGGCTGAGTCCCTCCACCAATTCATCTTGCTGGACCTCTAGTCTTGCAGCGTTTATTAGGTCATAGTCTTTTTGGAACTGCTTATATTTTTTTGCACCTCAAAGCAGTAACGCCACTTATATTTATAGCCGAAACTGATCTCAATTACAGTCCAGTTCAGTTGTCTGGTAAGTTCATCAGACATTGAGAGATATGTTGGCTAAACTTGTGCTTTGAGAAGATTGCCTGTCATACTCTTCAGAAGCTATTCTTTAGCTGATCATGTAGGGAGTTCATTACATCCACATTTTGTTTGTTGTTTTGAAATACCTCCATAATTAAAGCATGATATGAACCATAGTCATCTGAGAACCTCGCATAGTGGGCTGCAAGTAATCATAATGTATTAATCTAGCTGTTATATGATACTTAGAAAACACAACACTTGATTGCTCTTCTTCTACGGAATCACTTACAGTCTTGCCATAGTTGGTCTATTATGTTGGCAATTGATTAAAGAGGGTATGAGGCCGACCAAATCATGACTGAACAGCCTGAATCCTCATAAGAACATCTGACTAATCTGCATAATCTGCTCCATGGTAAAAGTGTATGAACCAAATTACTTCAAAGCGATAAGAAAAGCTTTATCCTATTTTGGTTAGGGCCAGTTGAGAAGGGCTAAGTGAGTTGATGTATAAATGAGAGCTTATTTTTTGGTTGTCTTCTTCTCTGGTATAAGTCTCCATGGTGTTGTTATACGTTAATTGAATGGGCCTCATGTAGTGAGCACAATGAATTATCGCGGAAGGCAAGCACACTACTTGCACTGGTATAGCCCCTCCAGAAATCTCTTTGATTCGCTTGATTTCACAACCTCTGTTCTGTAACAAAATCAATTTCACATGACATTGTACAAAGAGCTTAATAATGATCAATAAATCTTATTCACTTTTAATGGTAATTCTCAAGACCAAAAATCACTTATGATAAAAAAAATTAAATTTGGGCAAGCAATAATAAATTAATTGGCTAAATTTGGAGTTTATTTATAATGGGTATTCTAGCCATAAAACAATGATCACTTCAGTATATAATCACAATTATTGGGGACTAAAAGGGACAAAATGGACATAATAGGTATAAAAGACATAACTGTACCCATTTATAGGGAAAAGAGATT
Organism: Massospora cicadina; assembly: GCA_022478985.1. Classification (NCBI taxonomy): domain Eukaryota; kingdom Fungi; phylum Entomophthoromycota; class Entomophthoromycetes; order Entomophthorales; family Entomophthoraceae; genus Massospora; species Massospora cicadina. The sequence goes on from JAKSZP010009192.1 coordinate 88,675, forward strand.
TTAAGAATGGAAGACACCGCGTGACAATTCTGGTATTACTTGAAGGCCCAATAGATTTGATTAATCATTAGAGCATATTAACGGATTTAAATCACATTTGTTTTCATTTTGATCACAGAAAATAAAAAGTTGGTTTTTAAAGTTAAGCCAACATCTTTGACAGCTACTCTCTTTTGTTAACTTCTTTAGCTATCCTTCTCTGAACCTTATTGCTCTTTAACAACTCTTATAAAGCTTCATCCCTGTATCTTTATCTTATTATGCTCGTCACCACTTTCTTGTTTAACTTAGGTGGTCGACTTGTTGATGGGAGTTCTATCAAATACAGATTAGACATCAATTGACCTCCTGAAGGGTCTTGGTAATCTTCTCTAAGTAAATCTTCTTCTGATGCCACCAAATGTAGCATCACTTCCTGGATGGAACTGCTCATTGACCTTCTGGTGGTATTCTGTTGACACTCTGACATAAAATAAATAAACTGGCATCTGGCACATGACTCAATAAAAACTTGACAAACCTCTTCCTTGGCGTTATCAGCAACTAAGGTATTTTTCCCATGGGTGTCCTACTTTTTAGATCCCAGACTGGTTACCGGACATCTCTTGTATAAACCCAAATAAAAGTGGTAACTAAGGTAAACTTGAAATTCTGTGGTAAAAGATTTTCTTAATTAAATAAAAATTGAAGCATTTCTATACTTCTTGCATCTTATCAAAATTTTATAAGAGGGAAATTGATAATAAATGGTATTAGGGTTCAATATATTATAGGTTCTTCACAAACCCATTGTGGGTCTATTATTAAATTCCTCATTAGTGGCAGTATCACATTAAGTTAATGCTTGTATCCACGAGCTTTTCCTTGAAGGAACATTCCTAAAAACAGGATGTTTGGTGTCTTCTAAACAAATCTTGATTTTGGTTTTGAGCACGAATATCATTAAGGGTTATTACTTCTTCCTCTGCTCTATTTATATGCTGATCAAGTCAGAGTTCATAAGATGACACTGATCCAATATGTAACAGTTGGTTTCTTGTGAGATGTTTACAATTAACAAGACAATAGGGAATTACATCTCACGCAGTGGTTGTAATTTGATTCTGAATTTTCACAATTTGAATCAATTATTAGTTTTTAGATAAAAATATTGAAATTTTTTTCCAGCCAGTCATCAATGTTGGGATTGAAGGGGCTTCCACGCCCTAATTAGTTCAATAAATTTACTCCAAAGTTACTTTTATGACTTGCAGGTGGAAGGTCCACTTACCAGTTTGGAGCTCTAAATAATAAGCCCAATGATCTGCTGCTGACAATAAAAAATCCATTTGTTTGAATATATATAATAATTCTAAATTTTCAAAAAGATAAAGTTTTTTAGTGTGATTAATAAAGAAACCTATCTTATGCCTTGGTTTACTGAGTAGTATATAAGTTACTCTAGAGACCCCAAAGGGGATGAGATCAGATTTGCCTTTTACTAAGCAAGTGGTACACCAGAGTCAGAAGAGCAATTCTTTATTTCCAATCGTGTTTGGGGTGGGAGCATTATTTTAAATTAATTAATTTACCTAGATTACCAGTATATCAAAGGAACTCTATTTAGCGTGTGCTTAGTTTACTAACACAACGTTCAGAAACTTGGGATACTTTAAGTATTGCATTTCTCAAACTCAGTTTTACTAAGATCTGGTAAGACATTGTCATAAGCATACTCAACCCTGTCGCCTATTCCATTAGTTTCATATTTCACCGTTGGGGTAGGGGAAGTTGGTAAATGTTATTTATACTGATGTTAGCTAAGGCTTCTTGTACCCGCCAGGAGATCTCCAGGGAATGTTTCAATGCTATCAGTAGCTCCTTAATTTTTAGATAATCTCCTTGACTCCCATTATAAGGTTACTCATTTATGTGGGGGCGTGAGTTATACCCACGCTTGGAGAGCCAAAGGAGCCTTCTTTTTAATGGGGATAGTGTAACAATTGGTTTCATGCAATATGGGTTCATGTAATAAGGTCTTCAAATCATCAGAACCATAAAGATTTTTCTCACATAATGGGTGCAATTTATTACCAACTTTCAAAAGTGTAACAATCATTCCTTCTTAGTTAAAAAAACTTTAAATTTCTATAGATTCTAGACAGCAACCAAATCAGGGGCTGAAGGAGAATCCACGTATAAATTATTTCATTAATCTAGCTCCCCAATTAGCTTTATACCATGCATGTAGCAGCATCCAAATCCCAGGTTGGAGCTCTAAAGAATATACCTAAAAACACAACCATCAATAAGCTTACCTACTGACCATCTAGTACTAAAAAAAAAAATAAGCTTACCTACTTTCTAGAATATATTACTCTTTTTTTAATTTAATTATTAAAATATGTTTATTTATAGTGTGATTGATAAAGGTACCCCTTCTGACGCCTTGATTTACTGAGTAATATGTAAGTTAATCTAGAGACCATGGAAGGGATGAAATCGGATTAGCCCCATACCCCAGCCAAATGGGACACTGGAGTCAACAGAGCAACGCTGAGCTTTCCTAGTCACATTTGGAACGTAAAAAGTCCTTTATATTGGCGAACTTGACTAGATTGCCATTAGATCAAGGGAACTCTCTTTTTGCGTGTGTTTTGTTTATTGACACAGAATTAGTAACATGGGGTATCTCAAGCGTTATAGTACTCCAAATTCAATTATACTAAGATAGGGGAAGTACATTACCCCAAGCATACTTAACCTTGTCGCCTTTTACCAGTTTCATCTCCCTCTATTCAGGTAGGGGAGGTTGTGGGATGCTTATTAGGTTGCTTGTGGTTGAGGCTATTGAACCTTTTAGTAGATCTCCAGGGGAAGCGTTGACGCTTTCCATAGCCCCGGATTTTTAGATATTATTTTCCTACCTCCCCAGTTTAAAAAAGTTACCTATTATATGTGGTTCTGTGAGTTGAACCCGCTCTTGGAGATCCAAAGGGGCTTTCCTATTAGTAAGGGGTAATATAACAATTAGTTTATGCAAGATGGTATCTAATAGCTGTATTAGTAGGGGTTTTTATCTCATGTAATATTAAATTTAATTCATGAATTTCATAATAAAAATAATCATTAATTCTTAGTATGATCAATTAGAATTAAATTTTAGTATAACAGAAAGCTATCAATGTTTGGTATTAAAGAGACATCCACACCAAAAATAATTCTAATTAATCTAGCTCCAGGTTTGCCTTATGACCTGCAGATAGCAGAGTCCAAATTCCTGTTTTGATTTTAATTAATACACCTACTGTCACACTATAATTAATAGATTTACCTATCTGCTTTAATATTAATTTATTTTAATTTTACTTTTGAGGAATCAGTTTTATTTATTAGGATAATTAATAAAGAACTCCTTCTGACGCCTTAGTTTAATGAGTAGTATGTAGGTTGCTCTAGAGACCATGTAGAAGATGATATTAGATTGCCCACACAACTAGCCAATTGATACACCAGAGTCAGCAGAGCAATGCTGACTTTTCCAAGCTAAGTTCAGAGTGAGAACAATTCCTATAAAATGGTGAACTTACCTAAATCACCATTAGATTGAGGAAACTTCTTTTGGGAAGTATGGTTTGTTTATTAATGCAACGTTAAAAAATTTTGGGCATACCAAGTGTTATAAAATGTGCCTTGCTTCAGGTTTTGATTAACCTTTGATATTGCTTTATTGGCTTTTCTTACAAAATTTAGATAAAAGTTCAATCGCTTACATTGTGGTAACTAGATTCAGGTGTTTGTTTGGTCATTCCTTTGTCACTAGTCATTTTGAATGGAATTACTCCATCATCAGTTGACTATAGATTATCTCTCCCTCCCCAAGGGTATAAAAGGAGTCAAAATCCATAGTATTTAGCGGCTTCATCATTGTCTTCAATTAATAATCTCTTCAGTCAAAAGAAAATAAAATGCCTCAAGTAACGTCTTGCTGAACAACTGGAAAAATTTCTTAGGCGTTCACGTCTATATAAGGGTTTAATCTCCATTATGCATACTTTAATATTGTAGATGTAAATTGGCTTATAGTTGTATACTGATGGTGTTCTCTCCAGAGGGCAAGGAATAAGTCTCCAGTATACTTGTGGTACTATCATGGCATTTACCCTCCCAAGATGTGATGTGGAAGATCATAGGGTACTAGGTGTCTACTCTGTTAAAATTGAAAATGGTGTCATTGTTTCATATTAGTACTTGTCTGCTCTGTTGTCCAGAAATTTACAGGTCCAGTATATATGTCTTGCAACTTTTCAGGATTGCTTCCAGGTAGAAAGAAGAATAACACCTTGTTTCCTATGCTTGATTATGGTAGTCATCTAAATTTCTGACTCTCACATTAATTCCTGGATATAAAAGCTTTGATGTCCTTATATGCTTCCAGTTAAAAAAAATTAAAGAACAGCCAAAGCATGCTTGTAACTCCCAGGGGTAGGTTCTTGTGATCTGTGGAGATAACAGGTGACCACAAGGTGGGAAGTGCTGCTTTTCGCCCATGCTAGTATAAAAAGGAGACATGACAATCAGTCATTGATGGCTAAGTGATATGCTATCAGCGCGGATGGCAACATTTGAGAAAGTTTGACTTGTATTTCAGAGACGCCTTCTTCAAACTTTTTTCATAAAAATTCAATTCTAAGTTCTACTCTTCAGTTGGAGGATTAAGTATATGAAGTGGGAAATTGCTGTCTCAATCCAACCAGATCCATAAGCTTTCTCATATTTGAGATAATGTTCTTCCATTGTCTGATATCAGAATATGAGAACATCTATGCCTCACCATCGCACAATTATACAGGACTTTGGCGGTGGATCCTGCAATTTAGGTTTACCCACTGATGCTTCGACCCATTTGGTGATTAGGTCAAATTATTGATGATAAACTTGAATTCACTTGAGACGGTATGCAATAGTCCTATCACGCTAATGTACATGTTATGGAATGAAGTTATTGGCGAAAAAGCAGGAACTTAAATAACTTCTCTAGGTGTCTGAAGCTCATGCAAGGTACCCAGAGTTTTAGAGCTTAATATACTTCGTCTGTTATTGACTCCTAATAGGACCAGTCTCTTAAGTATGCCAATATCTTTTGGAATCATCCCTGGCCACAATGAATGTGAGCCTCCATCACAGGTTCCATTTTATCACTTAGCAGATTTTCAGTTTAACAGTTCTGTTGACTTTACCCAAGGTTAAAATGGCTCTCAAGCTATAAAACTAGCGTAGAGGTCAATAAAGACTTTAATAAGGGATAATTCAATTACATTATTGTGTTAGGAGAATTTGATATTTATAGGGGAGTAGGGACATGATATCAAGAGGACCTCCATGGCACCATCTGATCAAAATTGTCTAGAAACTCCTTAAGGTACTTCCTAGTTGATGCCTTCATTGTTTTTCATCAACGTCATCCTTATGACTGCATTGTTGGGAGTCATGACTTTTGATATTCAGTAATAAAAGATGCAAATCCTGAAGACATCTCTGTCAATACTTGCGCACTTTATGACTCCTGATAAAATTTCCACTAGTGCCTTCAGGACTGGATTCAATTGTAAAGTCTTGAGAGTCAACTTATTTAGGCTCAATTTGGTAGTAAGAATCTTTACTCGTATATTATTTAAATTTTGACAACGTCCCCCTCTCAAGGTCCTGTCAGAGGGGGATATAGGGCTATGGGAATTGGCCATGGACTCGGTTTACCACTGTTTCTTGAGCAACATCAGCAATGGAGTATTCAGAGTTCACATTATGAATTACTCAGTATGTTCTGGATCAAAGAAAGTTAAGCTTGCTCTGCCAACCTAAAGTCAATGATGATAAAATAGGACTAGGTTGCTAACTGAAAAAGTTACTAAGGAGGGTTAACTGACAGAGAATTGTGATGTTCCTTTTCTGTGGGGTGGCAATTTCTGAGTGTCGAGGGCTTAAAGCCTGATAATTAATATGTCCAAGGCCCTCATGGTCAAATTGGAGCTTTAGGTAACAATTAATAAAGTAGGAGCTGAACGCTACTTGGAAGCTTAAAGGTACAAACATATAGAGATATATAAGGGGACATCTTATCTTTTAATAGTAACTTATCTGTTAAGCGATTAAAGAGCTGTGTAAAGAGTGATTCAAGAGCATAGGGCTGCGGAAATCTTTCACAGGGTAGAGACAATCGTCCCATTAACGTTTTACACCATCCCATTGGTTGAGGGATTATAGTGGGCAGTGAAACTTAGTATGTTCCTAAAAGCAAAGTAGTCCTTGACTACATGTAAGGTAAAGTTAGCTCATTGTCCAAAAGTGGAGTTTGTGGGCATCCATGATGGATGAAGTGGATTGGATAAGGAACAGGGCTGTGGCTTTCATGGTGGCAGCTAGAATGAAAATTGCTCTACCCATTTGGTCAAATGGTCTACAGCTAATGTGATATATGTGTTCCTATGTAAACCGATGGGCAAAGGATCCACCTCATCTATGTTAATGACATTAAATGGACTTGATGGATCCACAGCTAAATTTTTGGTATCAAGGTCCAGCCCAATTTTGGGAACAACAGTTAAAAAGGCAACTATAACTTCTGGATGGCCTTGACCATCTGATACCATCAGCTTCACTTGTTTATCTTTTTGAATTCTTTTCTCTGTGCCTGTGCCCCAAAGTTGTGTGTACTTCAGGGATGACATCAGTTTGGGAAGAAGAGCGGATACAAGAAGCCTTTTCTTGTCTTTTTTATAAAGCATTTACCCTTTTATTTTGGTGTCCTGGGTCAGTTTCTGTAGTTCAGTTTATATTTCTTGAGTTTATATATCTCACCATTCAGATTGACTGATTAGATTATATAGTTGATCTTCTTTGGGGTTAAGGTGGTGTTAAAATCTTGGACTATTGGCCTCAAATGTTAAGAACTGGCTTGATTTATTGTTCCCAGAAGTTAACTTCAAGGATCAGTATGTGCACAATTTTATTGCTTGATAGGTTTTTTTAATAATGGTAATAGTATGACAACTATTATCAGTAGTGGAATAATGAAACCAGAGGTGGTCCAACGGTAAACTTGGATAAATTAGAAAAAAATGATTTGAAACTAAGAAACTTCTTCCCTATTCCGGCTTAACTTAATCCACTCTCAGATTCAGAGATTCTTTCCCTAGTTTTCTTCATGCTGAGCCAGCGGAGATCTACGTCAAAGGTCCGTTTCTCTTCTAAGGATATCAAATCTTTACTCTTTATACACACAAAAGAGTCCACAATTATTGTATACTACAACAATTATTAACTGAAGATGAACAAAACTTGATATCAAATTAGATTTAATGTTTGATCTTTTTCTCTCTCTGCTTTTATAATTTACAATGACAGAATAGTCTGATGCAAGAGATAAAGAATTGCTGATACTAGACAAAGATTAGCCGCCAATCTTCTTTATAAATTATTTCCACCTCAATCAGGTACCTCTAACATCTCAGCGAATTCTTCCCCACTTCAAGGGACTAGAGACATAAGCCTATGTCTTTAATGGCTACCTGCCACACAAGGATCTCAGTTGACTCTATAATTACTTTCTTAAAACCCAGTTCAACCTAGTATGGGTGAAAAAAACTAAGATCTGATCACTTCTATTTTATCAAATATATATTTTTTATTAGTATAAAATAATGGGAATTTTTGGGGGGAATTTGGCGCCCAATTCCTTGGTTGGCGCCTTGGCCATGAAATGGCAGCCGTTGCTATTAATTCCTTATGACATCTCAACCGCAAATAATCTTCTTCATTGGGTTAGGGATTCCTCTGCCAGACATCTAGAGAGCTAAAAACAGAAAGAGCCAGAAAACGTGTCCCTAATGTTCCCGCTTAATCACTCAAACCAACCACATTTAGCTAATGATCTGCTTTGGTAATGGGACTCTTTATCCATTATAGTAGGTCACAAACCAAATGATTGATTCACTAGTTTCAGGTGACATCACTCGCCTCACAACTGCTAAATTGAATTCCCAATCAGTCGGTGATGAAACCTGATTAATCCCAATTGTTACATCTGATAGTTAATTAGTGATCAACTATCAGATGCCCCAATTTTGTCAGCAACTCTTCCTGATGAGATCTTAAGCATTCACATGAATCAATACCTGATGAAATCAAAACTGGCAAATTACACAAAAACATTGGACTTTATTAACCCAAATTGAGGTCAACTGATATACAATTCATTTTCTAGCGAGACTTATTCCCTCAGGCACCAGCAGATAAACTAGGAAACTGAAAACGAGGGCAAAAATCCTAACAGGTGGCCAGCACCGTCATCCTATAAATATTTTCAGCATTATGATGGATTGCCCCTGCACATTGAACAATGATAGAATTGTATTTCTGTAGTCTTAATGCTCACCTAGCTAACTGGCTCTCTGGGCCCTTGATATTTTGCAACCATCAGAGTGAGGATGGTAAGTGATGAAGGTGAAATGGATGCCATGTAGGCAGATTCAGAAATGCTTGATTACAAATAAAGCAGCCAGGCACTCAAGTTTGCTAACATTATAGTCCATTAGCCTTTAGCAGGTTCTTAATAAAGTAAGCCAGTGGATGGTCATCTTTATCTTCATAATGTTGATTAAGGTTAGTCCCAAATGCAATGTCACTAGCATCAGTGAATAGCAATAAAGGCCTGTCAAAATGCAGATGAACTAAAATGGGTTAGTACAAAGAGCAGTCCTCAGAGCGTTAAAAGCCTAATATTGTTCAGGCTCCCATTCAAATCGCACATTATTCTGTATAAGATAGACAAGGGGTTTGACTAAGTTGGCAAACTTAGATATAAGCTAAAAAACTAGCCCACTATGTCCAGGAACACTTAATGTCCCTGAGGCTCTGGGGGCGTGACATTTTCTTAATGGCAGTAAGTTAGTCTGGTATAGGATAAAACTCATGTTTTGAGATCTTGAGTCAAAGAAGTTCATTACAAGTTGAAAAGGTGCACTTCAAAGACTTGGGCTTTATGGAGTAATTTCTTTTATGATTAAAGAATTGCTAAAGATGTTTCATGTTTTCATTTAGGGTTCCTGAGAATAATAAATACTGTAAAGGTATACTTGGACACAGGATACCTTTAAATCTCCCAGGATTTTATCCATGGAGCGCTGAAAGGTTGTGAAAACATTGCAAAGGCCATGGGACATCCTGGTTAGCTCGAATAGCCCTTAATTAGCTAAGAGCGCTCATCTGGATCAATCTTCATGTGCTAGTTCTACATGCAATTATTCTTTAGCAAGATTCATAGTGGAAAAAATTGTGACCCAGAGATCCAGTGGAGAGGGCCATTGATCTGAATAAAAGTTAACTGTTATTTATAGTAAGGAGTTAGTCCTCTAATAGTCCATCACTATGCAATGACTACCTTCCTTTTTCAAGATAGCAAGAGAGGGACGCCTAAAGGTTATGGGAAGGAACTAGTAACCCATATTCAAGTAGCTTTTTAAGATTAATAGCCATCTGCGCTTATTTGACCTTACTGATTTGGTAGGGCCACGAAAAAATGGGTTGAGCGTCCTTAGTCTCAACTTAATGTAAAACGTTTATTTCTGATATCATAGGTGGAGGTTAAGAAGGGGTCAGAGTATTCTTCTAGTAATTTTTCAACTTAATTTCGTTGCTCACTGGTGAGCTCTCGCCCAAAAGCGATAACAATTAGAGCCACTAATGGGGAGATTATAGCCCAAAGTCCCTTAGACTTCCAGGTTATGAACGTCAGAATTGGCCTTAAAGGATGTAGGCAAACATTAGCGTCTGTAGTATTATCACCCAATGTCTTAGGTTTTTTAGTGAGAAGCCAGAATCGTCAATGTGGATCCAGAATACGCAGAATCTAAAATTCCTGGAAGGTCAGGATTGCCTTTTTAGATGGGGTATCCATGCCTTATGTTTCTAGTAAATGTCCTAAGGGAATATTGATATTTACCCTGGTATTAAGATGCCCTGGGACTTTGGTGGTATAGTAGTCTAAGCAAATAGATGGACAAGCCCTCTTGTTCATCTATTGCATGAGGAGGTATTCATAATCAAGAGCCCCTTTAGTGATATTTCAGTTTTTTCGATCTGATTTATGCTTTCCAAAAGGCAAGATTAGGAATTAAACACCATCTTACCGTCATGGGAGGTCTCAAAACCAAAAAGACCTCATGTCCTAGAAGTAATAATATTTCTTTATCACAGTGCTCAATGGCGGGATAGCCACAGAGAAACTGGGTTCTGAGGAGTAGGTCGTAATCTGGGTTGTCTAATGCAACAGCTGAGGTATTCAACGAAAGCTTGTCAAAGCAAATGGGCAGTTAGGAATAGGCCAACGGACTGAGTGGATTGTGGTCCAGCTGTTCCAAATTCCAGGTAGTGAAGGAAGTCTGAGGCTACTTTAAACATCAACTAGACTAGACAACTTGACATTCATGATTGAACCACTGGTGATAATGGCGTGGATGGGGATCTTATGAACTTGGAAAGTGACACTTATGACTAAGATCCCAAACTGAGGGGGCAGAGTGAGAGACTTTGGAGATTCATTATAAGCAGAGTAAGCAGTATTGGGTTCTTTATTATCAATGGGTGCCCATTTGTCTTCTTCCATTGCAATAGCATCAGACTCATTAAAGGTCGCTAAACATTATTGAGGTAGTATAGGTGTTGTCATCATGAAATGCCTCATCCTTCATGCTGACTGCGCTTTTCCCACCTCCTCAGCGATTCTCTATCAACAAGGTTTGATGCTCCATTGGAATAATTTTAAGTAGGTGCATTGAGGTTTGAGTTCTTTTGGTTCTTATCATGCACTTGAAGATTGTCAGGAGAGGCAGGCACAGAAAACTTGAGATTTAAGGCAGACGCAAGAATTTCATTAATGCTTTCCTAATTTACTGGATCAGGAAAGTTTTTCTTCTGATCCATCATGTGCAATTGGACCTCATAATAAAACTTCAACAGGGGATTACCGCAGTTATGGCGTCATCCAATGTGATATAGTTAGTGGCCACCAAGGGTTGTGCTTAAGCATAGAACTGGCTGATAAACTCCACTGGTCTTTATCCTTTGTTAAAACGAATGGTCATAGACACCTGCTACTGTCTGAACAAATTATGGTTGCTTTCAAACTACCAGATTTGGGCCGTATGGACTTATTCCCAGGTGTGATATTCCTCTAAATGAGGAGTCAGGAAATTACGGGCTATGCTATCCAGGCAGCATTGGATGTGTTTTACCTTCTGACGGTCAGTGGCTTTTCCATTAAGCTCTTATAACCATACAGGAAGGAGCAATACTAGAACTGTCTCATGATGAATTCTCCTTGGAGTAGGCTTAAAGTTATAAAAATAGAGGAGTAAAGAGTATTATTGGCATGAACCAGATCAGGCTCAAAAAACTCAGTTTAGAAAGTTATTAGAGGCCTGTTAGTACCATAATCTTAAACTTTATAAGTCCTCCTGAATCACATCCCAATTGCGTTTTAGAAAGGTGGCGAGGATTTGAGGTAAACTTGCTTCTTCAGAGTCTAGATTATAGTATGTTGGAGGGTCATCTGACCTTCAAAGTTTCTCAAGCATGTCTTAAGATTTTGAAAGGTTTGTTTGAGTTGGGTAATGTGGCTTTTCGCGAGCTTGCAGATGTACTGAAATTCTCCATCTCATCTGACAAGGGTAAACCAATAATCTGGAATATAGAGGGCTTCTGTCTACATGAATATTGGATCCTTGAGCTAAATTTCTCTTTTGATCCCATAAAAAAGTGAGCGCCATTAGGAAGTCTTGTTTTCAAGAGTCATTTGGATCACCAAGAGTAGGTAACAAAGAAAATGAAGGTCCTTAGGTCCGCGGGGACCTCTGCGCCCTTCTGGACCTTTAGCCATCCAGTCCTTTTGTTCCCTAGGCGCCTAGGACCTTCAGTCCCAGAGGCACTATTTTGGGATGCTAACTTCTGGTAACGCTGCTGGAATGTCCAAATAAGGTACTCAATTTTATTAAGGTGTTGGCTCAAGATCATTATAAGAAGTTGTACATTGTGACAAAGTTGGCCTCAAGGTCACCCAAAATTTTCACTTTCTAGCATAACAAGTTAAATATGGACCTCTTTTATCAGCTGACGACTATCTATAGTGGCTTTCCATTTGTTGTGAATGAACGAGAAAGCATTATAGAAATTGATTAATATTTTTGTTTAGGGTTTTGAGTAAGATCTAGTTGCTGATCTACTTAATGTTGATATAAAACAAATATTTGCAATATGTAGTGTATATTTAGACGTACAAAGCTTTGTAGATAGTTTAGTACCCAAAGCCAATTCTCCCAAGGGTAATAGAGTCAATTATATAATTCTGGCATCATATTGGCACAAAACAGCTTGAGAATGACTAGAGCGGCTTTAATGGAGTAGATGCCGTTCATTAATTGTTAAACAATATCATTGATGTTTTATATTAGAGTTTAAACTGAATGATATCAATGAAAAGTAAGGTTAATCGGAATGTGGCCTAAAACTCTAGGCTCTCAGGATGTAGAGTGATTACTTTGAAATGAGAGGTGTTAATTTATTGAGATACAATTCTCACTGATTTTGTTTTATATTCTTGATTATTATTATTCTCCATTTTTTGTTTAAAGATGTTTTGACTGAACAACTCAAAAACCTCTTTATTTGAGTACCCATTATGTCATCTTAACATTTCTCTTGGTGTAGCCAAGGTATGAAATGGGTCTCAAAGATGTAAATATTTTGGAGAGGTAAATGAAGATGAAAAGATGGGGTGAACAACCAACTTTATTGAGCTAAAGGATTAATTTTTATTGAGTGAGTGGGACATGATGCCAAGAGGACCTCCTTGGCACCATCCAATCAGGATCTTTTACATTCTTCTAGATCAACTGCCTAGTTTACGCTTTCATTTTTATTGGTTGATGTCATCCTTATGACCACATTGTTGGGGCCGCACATTTTAAGATTTGAAAATAGAGGGGCTTATCCAGAAGGCATCTCCATTGATTTATGCACGCATGATGCTTCCTTACCAAATTTCCCATTGGTGCCTTTAGAGATAGATTTGATCATAAGGGCTTAAGTGTTGACTTATTGGGACTCAAATTGGGAGTAGGGATCTTGACTCAATTTATTATTGTAATTTTTACACAGATGTATGAGTATTACTTGTCCTTAAATACTTCTTAGAGTTCTCATAAATATGCAAGATATCTTTGGAACATCCTTTTGGGATATTCTTCACTTCAGCAGTATCATCTTGCCATTCCTTTTTTTGTAATCCAATCAGGATATATAAGAGGTTGCTCTCATGTGCTTGGGGGTTAAGAATCGTATGATTGAGAAAGGCTGTCAGCGGTAAAATGCTTTCTGCCTGCGTTTTAATGTCTCAAAATTATACCCTTATATCTGTGCTGACCATTGTGCAAGGCGTCCATTTGGATCCTTCATGTTGTGCAGCCAGCAAATTGATACATGATCTGTCACATTCTTGTGGTCTACTCCATATAATTAGGGTCAGAAAGCTTACTGCTCTTATGACAGCCAGGAACTCATTTTCCATCACAGTTTAGTTCTTTTCAGTTCTTTCAAAGCTCTTGGAGTAATTAGTAAGGTATTCTATCTCTTCTTTAATCAATTGGATGTTTATTTCTCTAAGTTTATTATCACTAGCATCAATATTCAGGTAAAACCTCGTGAAATCTGCATAACTTAGATTGTTCATCTACCAATCTTTTTTAATTATTTAAAGGCCTGCTCTTGTTCAAGTCCCATTCTAACTTGATCTCTTTGGTTAACAATTAGGTTAGTAGTCCAGTTAAGTCCATAAATAAGAATAAATTGTTAATAGTATCCCACAATCCTGAGGAATACTTGGATGTTTTGAATGCTTTAATGATTTTCTATGGCTACTCTGGCTTAGATCTTCTCTTAATGAAGCTTGACCCTTTGGGGCTGATCTCATGCCTTAGGAACTCCAGATGCCTCTTTAGGAAGGTAAAATTTCTTCACTCAACTTCAAGGTTGAAACTCATGGCCAGGTAAACACTTCTCATGGTGTTAATGATGCTTTGTTAAGTGCAACTAAACACTGTTATATCGTTCAGATAGATTATCACAATTGATAACTTATGATCCCTATGACGTATCCTTTTTTTAAGCTTGGCAGGGGTGGTGCACAACCCCTGTGACATTTTTGTATGTTCAAACAATCTCTAAATGTTGATAAGGGAGCACTTCTCTTACATTTAGGCGAGAGCTCCATATGCCAGTAGCCGCAGACCCAATCCATCTCCATGAAGTACTTTAAACTCCAAAGCGCTTTAAGGCATCATCTATTTTAGGAAGCATGTACAAATTTTTTTTTCAGAATCATTTAACCAGCTGTAGCTATTATTAATTACAAAGCGCGCTCCATCTTTCTTGTATACCAGCATTAGTAAGCCCTTAGGCTCTTTAAAGGTCTGGTTAAGCCAGCTTAGGATAGTTGATTTAACTCTTTGGTTATGACTTCATCTTTGGCTTTCATACAGCAATATATGGTTTATTTTATAGAGGGATTGAAGTTCCAGTTTTCATCCTAGGAACCTCTCCTTTGCAGATTACATAATATTTTGTTATAGTGCTAAAGATGTCTTTATACTCATCCAGGAGTTTGTCTGTTATTTTCTGCCCTTGTTGATCACAACCCCAAATTCTAGCTTATTAAAATCTCTGAAAGACTGATTTAATGGTGTCGCAGCCTACCAATCTGGCTTAGATGATTTACACATTCTCTCTATGGATAATTTGTGTAGTGTTTTTTCTCATTATTACATTAGTTCTCTGGTGTATTTGGTGTCAAAGAACCTAGGAAGTACACTTAGATACTAACTTCTTATTTCATTGTAGCTTTAAACTTTGAGTATCTAGTATGGAGGTATTATCACATTGATCGTTGGGCTACCATTAGTGAGATTTAAGGTGCTACGCCCAAAAGCATATAAGTCAAACTTAAAGCCGTCTAAGACGCATGACAAGTATATGTTTTTAATGGGTGCCAAGTCACCGCTTATGCCCCATCATCTAGAAAATCTTTCCTATAGTAAGTAGTCAAAATGGTCTTATTGAAGTCAAGTACCAAAACGAGATAAATACCATTATGACATTAATTTATTGTAGTATAGATTAGGGAGTTTTATATGTCACAAATAACAATATAAACCCCAAAAGAAAAAGGATTAATAACTTGATAGAGGTAAAACCATATAGGAGGTTCTTGATCAGGCAATGCATTCTGGATGATGTAATTCTTTGTAGCATATTTTTGATAGGAAAATATGTATGTTTAATAAACCAAGTCAGATGAGACTTGGTATCACTTAGGTCTATCAGTGGAAAGACTCTTGATGCTTACACTTTTGTATATTTGTCTTAATTTAATGCTTCATATTACACCTTAAGAAATAGTTACCTGAAGATCTGATGATCCGTCATTTTGATTAGGAAGGATTTCATCTTAGGGTATCATAGGCTCAAATTGATCTAACAGAATTTCCCTAATATTGGCATGAGCAATACCAACTATCAATTTCCATGTGATTAAATAATGTGACTTCTTTAACCCCCTTCTTGGGTTTAGCATCAATTCTGTTGTGAGAATCAAGTGGTCAATATTCTTCTGAACATGTCCAAAATCCTCATATCTGACATCACCACTTTCAAGAATACCAGCAGGGGATTACAGATGCAAGAATTAACCATGTATACAGTTGATAGCTAATCTGGTATTTAAAGAATTGATTAAGTATTTATCTCCAAGTGTCTAATTAATAGCATATGCCCATTCCAAATGTTATTTAATTTGCCTATTCAGAGTGATATGCAATTGTGGTATTAAAGTACTAGGTCTGAAATCTCAAAGGGCAATAAATGTTGGCGGAGCATTTGCTGCTTGCTCTCTCATAACATTCTTGGCTCTATCTGTTATCGCCTCTGATTGTAGTTATAAGATTTTCTAAATGCTAATCTTAGCAGTTTTCGCAGGCTCTTTGGTATTTTGACTAGTAACTTCTATAACTAATAATGGTGGGTTCCAGATCCTCTTCAATTAGGGTTTTAAATGGTGACATCTTAATGATTTGATGGAAGCTTATCATATAAGCCATCAACGCACTTGGGAGATAATGTTCCCAGTGTAAAGGATCAGTAGTTGCCATCATGTATAATAATGATACATTGTTCTATTCGCTTTTTTCAACATTCTCATTAGTTGATTAGTTATAGGGCACTGAAAAATAATGATTTCCCAAGTGCGTACCTAAGATGCTCATAACTCTTGAAGTAAACTCTTTTACATTTTTGCATATTAGTGATTAAGGGCATCCATGCCTAAAAAATGTTTGCTTTAAAAAGTTAGCTGTAGCCTTTGCGGCCTGCTTAAGTATGGCAAATGCTTTTACCCACTTTGTGAAGTGATCTATCCCTATAAGAACTATTGAACTACTATAGTGGATTCAGGTAGTGAACTGTGACGTCTAAAAAGATGGCATGAAAAGGCTTATGAGGGGTCATGGGCTATTACTTGTACTTGGCCTTATGCAATTTCTGTTATTACAAATAAAAACAAGAATCTAAGACTTCCACTACAGAGTCCAGTATTCCTTCCCAATAGTAGCGATCCTTGATTAATTTGTAAGTTTTCCTTGATCCTCCATGGCCTAAAGTAATGTGGGATTCCATTATAACTGGTTTAAACCTAAGATTGAATGTGAGGTAACCAGTCAATTCTGACTTTCTTTTAAAGTAATCTTTTAAGAAATCTGGTATTTCTAGGTGTCATTTTAGCATCTTTTACCTGGCTCATCTTTGTCCTCTTAAGGGTCTAGCTTCATTAGTAAATCATGTCTACACTTTTTGGTTAGTTTACTACACAGCTTGGTTTTTAACTTAATAAAATTTCTAGAAGTATGGTGATAACTAGGGAGTTGAGTATTAACAATAGGTGGTAACGATAAAATCTGGTAACTTTAACCTGAGAAAAAGTTTAGGGACTTTTATTCCATTCAATAATCATTTTAGAAGAACATATATAAATAATAGATTTGTTGAATTCTGTTTTTTATTAGAGAATGTTAGGGGCTTTTAGGCAAAAGCGGACAACGTTCTTCAGATAATTCTCTGAAAATCAACTGATTGGTCTACTAAAACTTTTAACCTTTAAAATTAATTTCCAATGGTAAATAATTTCTTCTTAATTAATCATTAGCAGTGTAACCTTTCATAGATTGGCAATAATCCCCTTATGTTAGGAACTGTACACATATGGGCTGGGTGCCATGTTACTTGATTATGTCTACTGGCTACCGCTGAAACATGAGTCAAAATGCATAAGTAACTTTGTAAAAATGACCCTATTACTTAGTGACACTGTTTAACTATCCATTATGGAAAAATGTTTATTAGATATCAAGCCCTCATCAAATTGAAAATTAACATTTCTGGGATGATCCCAATTAAAACACAAATCAAAACCAATTGTTCGATTATTTTTTGTTTAGATAATTTTTATTAACAATTTAGATGACAACCGTTGCCAAATAATAGTTTTCTTTTTAAGTTTCAAAGTACTAATCAGCAAGCAAGATGGATAATGTGGTCAACCAAATTTCCAACATATCCCCCCACTTTACCAAATTACCTAATAATATAGTTTTTCAGAATCAATTTCTTCTTCTCAAGATTTAACTAACAAGCCTAGTTCAGAGGTCATCTTCCAGACTCAATTAACTCATTAGTTCATCAACCTTCTTCTCGCTGACGCCTCTGTTGAGTGCAGTCCTACTGCCTCATGTCATACCAGGGCTACTTGGTCATCACCTCCAGGTATAGCCTGGAAACCTAGACTTTCCCAGGGTAGGCTCTTTTTTGATCAGAGAATATCTTCTTCATCCCTAGGGATTTAGCGCCTCAGGACTAATTCCAGTGGACCCAGTTGCATCCAAAGCTGGTCCTGCTTATAATAAAAGGGACTATGGCTAAAGATTTTAAGTGTGACAAATTAAAATTTATTTTTCAATAGTTTCTCATTATTATAGCTAATATTTTCTTTTTTATATTTTTTCTGGTGTTTTTATATGTTGTTTTTTGTCTATTTTCTCATTAGTGCAAATTTCTGAATACTTGTAATAAATCAGTTAACTATTGACCATCAATAATATTTTTGATTGTTTAAGCATCTGTTGCCAATTTGGAGATTTTTTGAAGGAGCCTATCCATAAGGCATCCAGTTTATTTTGGTTTCCAAATCCACAGATATCAAAATATGATACTTTATCCTTAATTTTAAATCTATTTGGGTGATTGTTTCTTATCATCATACATTTAAGCTTAAACACTTTTCAGAAGGGTTTTAACGAACATTTAAGATTGTAAATAAATCATAATATTGGCTAATTGATTTAGATTTTGGTCTGGACTCATCCCCAAAGTTAATCAATGCTGATTGTAGAATAGGTGGTAAGGCAGCTTTCCTTCCATAGAGCAATTCAAAGGGTGTTTTCCCAGTGTGGGATCTGCTAATGGAGGCCACAAATAATTTCTTAGAGTGAGGAACTTACTTTTTAATAAAAGTATAAAATAATAACTTTTTATAATTTTTATGTTTTTTATTATAATCAGCGCGGCAAAAACCAAGAAAGGCCCCTTTGTCAATACTAGCTTTTCCTATTTAAACTAGTTCAAATTTTGAGACCATCGTTATCTGAGGCAAAAGAATACAAGGCTCAGTTGTCTAAATTAGGGAATATAGGCTTCCAGCCTATCAGATTGAAGATAAAATCCTTTTGGAGGTAGAACTGACCTGTGCGGTAACAATTTGATGAATTGTATCCAATCACCAGTGAGTAAAATCTTTTCACCTCAGCGGTGGTCTGACTCAGATGGTAATGATTGGGTATTTTGGCAGTAGTTGGACTTGAATGGTAATGATTGGCTAATGTTTGCCCTATCATCCTCGAGTAAAATCTTTACACCTCAATGGTGGTTAGATTTGGATGATGATGATTAAATTTACTCATACCCAATCATTGATGGGTAAAATCTTCTTGCCTTGTGAAGGTTCTAATCCATGCGATTTTATACTCCTCATATTTGACTAAGGAGTTGGAGTATTTCTATTATTAGTACTTACCATTTTAAGCTGATTTTTATGATAAATCGTAATCCTCCAGTTGTTAGGATTCCACCAAGAATCCTCTAGGGTTTTTTCATTGTGGGTACTCATATTGTTGATATCCACATTATTAATTAAAAATTGGGCAGGTGATGGGCCAATCATATGAGTAGAATTGGGAACACTAATACCTCCAACATTCTTTTCCTTAGATTGGAAAATAAAAATGTCTGACACCCAGTTGAGGAATGCTAGCTGACATTATAGGCGAATGTCACTGAACTTAAGTACAAAGCCCAAGAAGCCGGTTTTCCTGCAACCAAATTTTGTAATGTAGCGGCTAAAGTAGAGGTCTCTCTCTCAACAAGTCCATTAGTATCTGGCCAATATGGTACTAATATTACCCCTTTGATCTCCATCAGTTCATTCAATTGGGGTATGAAAAAGTTTAAAGTTCGTTACTTTATCATTCAGGATCACTTGGGGACAGCCATGCTGATATATCACTTGATCCAGAGAATATTTGGCAGTATTCATCACATTTATTCAAACCATAGCTTTGGTATCATCCTTTGGGTCAGGTGATTAATTGCATTTATGATATATCACATACCTCCAGTGATTGTAGTTAGAGGTTTTATAAAATCAATTGATACTGTATGCCAAGAAAATCCTGGTTGCACTAACTGATAACCGTTCACATTAATGTGTGGCTTGTGGAGTTGACACTATATACAACAGAAAAGGAAATCTGCCGTATCATAGTTTAACAATATCCAATAGTAATATTGGTGAATGTGCTCTAGAGTTTTCTTGAGGCCACCATGGCTGACAATTTTGTGAGTGGCATAGATTATTTTTATTTGTTTAGATAGTTTTGGGAACAGAAGCCTTCTATCATTCAATAGTTTGAAAACTGTCCGTTTTTTTGTTCTGTTCCCTTCATGGCTTTTTGTAATACCGTTTGAGCTTCTGGTGGCTCATAATACAACTCTCCTTTCATACAATAGTTTGAATAGGCCATCAGAACAATCTTGTACTGCAAGAATTGCCAGAAGTTGGTATAATTCATCAGCATTTTGGTTTTTATCCCTGGCGCAATGTACAATTTCATTATCATATGTCTGCAATTTCAAAGCCCATTGTGCTAGTCTCCCTTCAAATTCTCTTAAGTTATGCAACCAACGGAGAGATTCATGATTGGTTATAACATTGAAATGTGTCTCAAAATATAAACACAAAATGCTTTAAAGCATAGATAACTGCAAACTATTTGCGCTCTGTGACTGTATAATTCCTTTCAGCCTTGGTTAAAGTACAGCTGTCATATACCACTGGGTGCTCTTCACTTTTTTTGTACATTTGAGCAAGTATGGCTCATCCGCTATGAGTGATGCATCTGATTGTACAATAAATGGCCGGTCAAAATATTGGTTGTCTGAGTATTGGGCTTGTCATCAAGTATTGCTGTAATTTTTCAAAATGCTCTTGGGCCATCTCATTCCATTCAAACCCTTTTTTCAGATCCTCATCAGATGGAATATTGGATCTTCTATTTTTAAAGTCCTTAATAAAATGGCAATAATAACTGACTATTCCTAAAATGACTTAAATACCATGAACACTTTTTGACAATGACATCCGTTCAATATCATCAATTCTTGTTTTTGAGGTTGTAATTCATCCACATTTATAAAGAAGCCCATTTACTATAGCTGCTTCTTAAAGAAGTGACAATCCTGGGGCTTAATTTTAAGATTACTGGGAGATAATATCTTGAATACTTCCTCTAAGTGTTGCAAATTCTCTGTGAATGTTCAACTAGTTATTTGATGACATCTAGATAGAATAGAACACATGACAATTTGAGGTCACATAAGATGCTATCCATAGCCCGTTGAAAAGTTGCAGGGTCATTACATAAGCCTTGAGACATCTGTGTAGGTTAGTAAAGCCCTTGTGACATTATTATGACACTTCTGGTCCTCAGGTGACATATCAATATGCCAATACCACGAGATGAGATCCATTGCCAACGATAATTTACCTCTGCCTAACTGATCCAACGCATTATCAATTTGTAGCAAGGGTTAAGAGTCTTTTCTCGTTATTTTATTAAGACGGCAATAGTCAATTACAACCCAATTGACCAATCCTTCTTTTTGACGATTAATTTTGGAAAAGTCCATGGGCTGGATGAAGGCACAAGAAATCCGTGCTTCAACCAATTTCTATGTCTTTGGCAACTAATGCCTCAGTCGCTCAGGAGTTACAAATAGGTCTCATTCTAATTTGGGGCAGCTTCTCTAGGGTCAATTCGATGGAGTACGTTTTTTTCCATCCTAGATCATGGTCATTTTGTGCACTAATAATCCAATATCATTTGAATAAAGCCAATACTTCATTTTGGTGATCTTTGGTTAATCCTGGTAATTGTTTCAGAGCTTTAATGTATGAATGTTTTCATCTGAATTGGTAATTCCATTTCATTTAAATCCCAAAATTTGTGGAAGGAATGGAGCTCTATTATAGGGATTAACTGGGCAAACTAAAACTACTTAATTTCACTTAATTAAAATTGGCATCTTCCCAGATTATCTATTAAGATATAAATTTCCCATGACCAGGAATTAGTATACCTGGAGCTACCCAAGGTTCAACGCTCAATTTTCGCCAGAAAGCCTCAATTTTAACATATAATTGCTCAGAAATTTTCAGCGTCAGTCCAGTATTGGCCATTGTCTGTATCCCAGGCAGTATGATTACTTTTTTAATTTATTAGAATCCTTGGTTTTTTCACTCGTTTTGGTAAAGGTTGGATCTTATTATTAAATAGTTTATAACCAACGGGAATGATACCATCCTTATACATCACGTTTATAAAGTTTTCTCTGATTGATGGGGTAATCCACTTTTTTAAGATAGATCAATGGTAGCATCTGGCCCAAGATTTTCAGAGTATTCTCCTCCAAGTTGCACTTTACTCCATACTTCCACATGAAGTCAGGGCCAATGAGAACATTGTAATTCTTATTGAGTAGAACAATCGGTGGCTCCAAAACAACTAAGGATACAAAACGAAGGGCTTAAGGCACTATAAGCCCCGCAGGAAGTAGTAGGGCTGGGCCAGCTGTACTGTACTGCTTTCAACATATCATATCTGGCAAAATCTTTAGTCGTTTTACTAGTTTGGTAGACATGATAGTGATTGGTGAACCACTATTTAAAAAGCCCTTACTTCTACTCAGTTAACCAACATGTCAGGATAAGTACACTCAGATTATTGTAAAATATTGTTTATTGAATGTATAGTGGCATCAGTTGCCAAAAAAAGAGTGTGAATAATTTGGGCTGATTTATCTGGAAATGAATCCTTGATGGTAGCAGTAGGAATTGAAAAGTTAACGTCTTCCATCTTCATTTTTAGCAATTCTCCTTGATTGTTAGCATATTAGGCTTTTTCCAACAGTTGACACGTGTAGGGAAGCAACATTTGATATAATTTCAAGGTTAATTACATTTGCTTTTGATTGAGTTATTGCATAAATATTTGGATCTGTGCTTGGTTATGAGAGTTTTAAGCAGGTACATCTATGAACAGGTCATAGGTATCAATTTCATCAAGCTTGTCTAGGGAAATTGCCAGTCTAAAGATCTAGATCGTTCCTCATCTAAACCAAAGGGCCTTTTCCTGATTCCTCATAGATCTGTTTTACTGAACAAGCTCTCTTGATCCTTTGGTTTCTTAGCCCAGCATTGGGCAGCATAGTTTCTAATATTTCCACACCTGTTACAAGTGATGCGCGGTGAATTACTAGGATATTTTGGACCATTGAGGCTTTTCCCATTTGATTGAGGAAAACTCTTTAGGGCTCATGATCTGCCAAATTTGAATCAAAAAGAAGTTGTTGTTTTACACTTCAATTTGGTGCATCAAAGGTGGAGTTCAATTATTTCAGGTGCTCCACCATTTTAGAAGTGTATTATTATTGGTGAAGGTTGATGCCATGGATTGTTGTAAATCCTGTTAAATTCAGAGTGCTGCCTTCTTGTTGATGCGTGCATGAAAATTTCTCAGGTTGTTAGTTCCCATAAGAATTTGTGCTTCTTTATAGAAACGGTAAGCAAATCCTCCTAATGTTTCATCTTTTTGGAATTGTATTTTCATGAACATTTGCTTTTGGTTAGCCATTCATTCAGGGCTGCCAAACTTCTTCATAAGTGCATTTTTCACCTCATTATATGACCAATATTCTTCTTGCAAATGTTGTAATACCAAGTTTAGACAATTGGCATCCAAACAATTAATAACAGTGAAAGCTTTTTCGGCAATCACTGCAACCAAACATTGTCATTTCAAACTAGCTGAAGAAAGACAGAGCATTAATCTAATGAAAGGGTGGCAATTTTGGGGTGGGCCAAAGTTCTTCAGTTTCCACAGGCCTATCTGCTGGATGAGCAGCGTGGCTAGCCATTCTAGCGCAGTTGGTGTGTTGTTGAAGGTCATTACCAAAATGGCGGCATAGGCACTTAACATATTTTGTGTAGGCCAAATTCTCCCTATATTGCTTTCATCTTCATAAAGGTCCTTGTTTCCAATCTCTGTTTCCACATGATGCAAGTACATTAATTTTATATCAATTCTTGTACTTCTTTCTGGAGCTGACCTTGTTTCTCCCATAGTAGCCAATTTTTCCCAGCCTCAGCTTGAAATGCTACTTTGCACAGGAGTAGATCCTTCTCCACTTTGGAATATTTCTGCTCTAACTCAGATATTTTCCAGAATAATCATTATTAACTTCAGCAACAAGGTTGACATCTTCTTTCACCTTGGTAGCATGATTCTCCATTCTGGATAAGTCGCCATGAGCTGCTGACATTAGAGTGGTCTGATTCACACTTTCTAGCTCCTTCCATAGCCGCTGACTCACACCCTGAACAGAGGACATGGTGGTATTAATTGACTTGACTCAACTACATCCCTGTAGTGAGAACCAATTGTAAATTTTTTGGCTAGTTTACTTCACAGGTTGTTTTAAACTTTTGTAAATTTACTAGCTGTATGGTGACAACTAATGGGATGAGTTTTTTAATAAGTTGCACCGAATTCACTCTGGTAACTGTAACTTGAGAAATAAAACCAAGGACTTTTATTCCCTTTAATAATCATTTTAGAAGTAAATATAATAATGATGTATCAGTTGAATTCTATTTTTATTAGAGAACGTTAGGACTTTTTAGGCAGAAGGCAGACAACGTTTGCAGATAATTCTCTTAAATTCAACTGATTGGTCTTCTGAAACTTTTAAAACTTAGTATTAATTTCCAATGATGGCGAATGGCTTCGTCTAAGTTAATCCTTATCAGTGTAACCTTTCACAATTTTGGCAACCATCCCTGGTGTTAGGAACCGTACACAGATAGGCTGGGGGCCATGTTACCTTATTACAACTACTAGATACTGCTGAAAATACTGTTAAAACGCTTCAGTAACTTCGTAAAATGACCTTATCATTCAGCGCCACGGTTTTAATGATCCACTATGGCAATCTGACTATTGGCAATCAAGCTCTCATTGAATTGGCTATTAACATTGCTGGGGATGATCCCTGACGAAATATTATCAAAATAAATCGCTGGATTATATCCATTGATTAATTATGACTAACAATTTAGATTGAGATAGTCCCTGAAAAAATAATAATTGAAATAATTTTCAGATCATATCATTTAGTTAATTTTGTTTAACAATCTAGTTGGCAACGATTGCCAAAAATATATTGCTTTTACCATACTACGAATTTCCAATCATCAAGCAAGATGGATAATGTGATCAAACGAATTTCCTACATCATGTAACTGCTCAGTTCTGTTATTGTTTAAATATGATAGGAGCAACCAAGTCAGTCTGTCCACGTTAATATGCGTTGTCCCAGATGGTGGAAGATATTCTTGTCATAGTGCTGAAGCTTGAGAGCCTATCTGGCTAGTTTTCCTGTCAGATCTTTCAAGCTTTGTAGCCACTTTATGGTGGCGTGGTATGTCACAACTATAAAGTTTTACCATAAAAGAAGGGCCAGAATTGTTTCACCGCCAGAAAATCAGCTAAGCACAATTTCTCTGTGACGCTACAATATCTTCGGCTTTGTAGAGCGGTTAGCTATAATATGACACTGGGTGGTCAATGCCTTCATCATCCAATTGAGAGAGGATGGCGCCTACGGCTAAGTCAGAGGCATCTGTAAATAAGATGAATGACTTACCATAGTCCAGATGCGTAAGATTAATTATCTTCTCAACAATAACTCTTTGACTCTAATGCAATTCATTACTCTACTCCCCATACAAAAGATGCATTTTTTGTAATTAATCAGACAAGAGGTTCAGCAAGTTTAGCAAAGTTAAGGTTAAATCGATGGTAATATACCATAATTCCTAAGGATACCCGTATACCTTTAAGGCTCTTTGGCTCAAAATCTTAGATTTTGCTTCAAACTTATCATACAAGGGTTGAATTTCATCCCGCAATATGGCATGAACCATAAAATTCCAAGTTTTGCTGGAAAAAGGTACACTTTATAGGCTTATTTTGATATGATTCTCTCTCAGTCATTGAAACGCTGACTTGAGGTGGTATAGATGATCATTGCAGGTCTGTAAAACAATTTTATGTCATCCAGGTTTACAATCAACCAGCTGAGTTTAAGATCTTGTATGATGTGATTCATCGCCCACTGGAATGAGGCGTGAGCGTTGCATAATCCATGTGGGAGCTGGGTAGGTTGGAATAACCCTTCTGTGCATATCTACGCGCATTTCTCTTGGTCTTCTGGTGATAGATCCATCTTCCAATAACCACTTGCGAGGTCCATTGAAGAGAATAAATTTGAGCCAGAGAGTTGTGCCAGGGCTTTTTCAATCCTTGGAATCAGATAGCTGTCCTTTTAGTTAGGATGTTTAGCTTCCTGTAATTTATAACTATTTTGTGACCACGATTTTTCCTAATTATAACAAAAAGGGGTTGACCGTGGACGCCTGGAGGGCACAAGTAAGCCAGCATCCAATAATTGCTTGATAGTCTCCATGTATTTTTCCTCTACCTTTGATTTCCTATATGTCCTTGATCTGATAGGAGTTGAATCTCCTATGTTGATACTATTATCCGGTCTTTCATGTGAACATAGTCAACATCTGATATGGAGAACACATTCTAATAATCTTCAAGTAGTTGATGCACTTTCTCAAGCTCCTCATGGTTAATTTATCAGATATTTGGCCTTGAGGCAAGCACAAATTAATTTATTGGCAGGTCTGCAAAATCAAAGCTATTATATAGTAAATGTACCTTATCAATTTCATTAATGGGAAGAAATTACTATTTACCCATCTCTTGTGCTTCTTGACTAAGATATCCTTGTTAGTTAGGTTTCCTATTATTAGCACAATAGGCTGTTAATAAGCTGAGTTAATTAATCTTGGTAAAAGTTATGGTTTAAACCTACTGATTCCATCAACACTAGTAATATGTTACAATCAGCTTGAGGGTATAATCAAGGTTATATTAATAGTAATAACTCTTTAATCTTCTGGTAAATTTTTACCTTCTACATGTCATAGTATGGTATGCCCTCTGCTGCATCTAATGATTCAGGTATCATTTTCATATTTCTTCCTGAGGTATAATATTGAAAAAAAAGGAAAAACATAGTACTCAACCATTTAATGAGTAATCCTTCTTGTTGGTATCTAAATTATCCAGTACCAAAAGAACTTCATAATTGATGAGTAATATATCCTATTTTAAGATTGACGACTCATTCATTTTAAATAATAAACTGCAACCTGATAAGTATATTGTACTGGCTATTGTCCGGGGCAACTACAGGAGCTGAGAAGATTATCTTGCTAATTTGGATGGGCAGTATGAATAATCACCTATTGAAATAGTGTTGTTTGGACTGGGCGGTGCTATACTCTTGGGCATATTTAAGGTCAGGATTGATTTTTACCTAATTGATGATACAGTCTAGAAAACATTGTAGGTGATCTTATATCAAAGATAGCTTTAGTTTAGAACATCTGAATTACCAATTCTACCTTGGTAACGTTTATTTAAAATTTTGGTAGGAGGGCTAACACCTAATTAAGGCGGGACATTACATTGAGCTTTTGGGCAGTATATGGATACTTCTTCTTGATCTTAAGTTGACTTTGAACACTCAATATGGGTCAGATCAACAGGGCAAGGTATTGTTCAGAATCACTGACTTTACCTATTTATTCTGGACACATGATAACCTTACTGAGGTAAAGTCTTTAGAACCTGGGCGTCTTCAATATTTTTGGCGTTCAAGAAGTCCTGAATGGCGATCTCATCAAGTGAACCTAAAACATAATAACCCATGTCCTTGTAGCCTCCTTCAAAGTCTTCACTTGATTCATTCTCAATGCAAATGAGCTAAGTGATTGGCAATGTTTTGCTTTCAGTAATTTGTTTCAGTCTACAGAAGCACCTGACCCTAAGCCAACCTTACTTTTCCCTGCTTGGCAAATGCAGGGTTCTTCTTAAAATACATATCCTTGATATGCTTGTTCTTCTCAAAGTATTTAGAACTTGGCTTCTCCTCTTCTTAGGTATCGCTTCCTCCACATCATACACTCTGCATTATATAAAGTCCTTTGGAAAGTCTCTGGATTGTGTATATCAACCACATATAGAAGATCTTCTTTAGAGTCTAATACAGAATTGAAGTCTCGTTTGATAGATGTGAAGTGCATGGTTTGGTTAGGGTTACAATGTAAACCAGCAATGACAGTGGCTATAACATTGTATGATGTAAGAATTTTCAAGGTCAACAGTGTTTGTGCCTCAATATAGAAGTGATCAACAATTTTGGTAGAAGTTTTATTTTGGCATAGCACAAAATTAATAAACGCCTATTTCTTCATACTCAAAATTTGCTTAGACAGGAATTTTTTAGTGTGTGCTTCCTTTACTTCTCTCCTGGTATGCAGGTCACTTATACAAGACACCATAACCTCTTGAGCCATATAGCTTAAACAAGATATAATATTAACAAACCCTTTAATGATTAGTTGCACTTTCCATTGTGGCTTCATAGACGCAGAGGTAAGATGAGATACTCCCTTCACCAGGTCTAAAATGTTCTTGAATATATATTTATAGGTAGTGGCCTCCAATCCTGTAATGACGTTTACTCTGGGAGCTTTAATTTCTTTGATTTTTATATACGTTTGTTGCTCTTTTTAACTAAAATGTGTGTTATCATAGTTGATCCTGAAGAGGATTAAGATGTTGCTCTTTTTCCTCCGACTTAAGTCTTGGCGTGACATCTAACAGATTATTAACCTTTTAAGAACAACTTTGTCATTTTTTTAAGTTTTAAAGCGGATGTCCATGCTTGTTAATTTGTTAGTGAGCGAATGAGTGGTAAGTTTTCAAAAGATTATTCCCATCCTATAATACACCAGCTTCGATTTAAGTCCTCTTTCATCTCTTTGCATTCAGTGCTATGAGGAGGCTTGTCAGCCTTGTCTTTTAACTTTTCTGTAAGAGTTTTCCTGCGTTGCTCAGTATTGATGAAGTAATGGTAAACTTAGTTAATGACTACCCAAGTGGGTGATTTACCTCTCATGACACACTCTAGTTTGTTAAGTTGCTCAGTATTGGAAAGAGTAGACGCCTGGGTTTCATGGGATGCCAGATCCTGCTCTGCATGGGCCACTCAGAAAATAATATTTGAAGATACCAATGAAGTCTCAGAGGCTCAATGAGTCTCAAACTCATCAATTTGTTGTAGCACTTGCTCTACCTGGGATTTGTAAAGGGTGATCTGTTCTCATCTGATAGCGGCTAGTAAAAACTTGAGCTCTATTTCCATGGGCTTTAATATCTTGTCTTTGGAGCTCTTGGGCAAATGCACCAAGTATTGTTTTGGTATTTTCATCCATATCGAAGATATCCTTTTGGATAAACTTCATAGCTTTATCCTTATACTTGATTCACTGGAATTAATGGTTCCCATTTATTTATGGAGCTTAATCATAAGAGCAGTTTACTTCAATCAAATGGCAGAAAGCACCTATACTTTGTGATGTCAAATTATAAATTAGTTAATAGGCCATTTTCAAGGCCCTTTTGGTATTGATATGATAGTGGAGTTCTTCATTATAGATTTGATAGTGAACGTACAATATATAAAAGATTGCAAGATGTACAATTTGCAAGATATAGCGAGAAAGATTCATACTTGATCCATAGATCTGTAGGAGAGCACAAGATTCATTTTTTCATGAGAGTCCTGTCCATGGTAGATTCCCTTTGTGGTTGTCTCTTTCTCCTTTATTAATGACTCAACAAAGTAAGTACCAAACTCTTTTACTGGAAATCCATGTTAGATGAAGAGAATTGGTATCTCCATAAAATTTTCTAGGACTCCTTCAAAATGTGAAGATAAGCGGACTTCTTATTAAATATTATCTTCACCATTTCTGGTGTGCACACAGTGGGTGCACTTAATTGGATAATCTTTCATGGTGCGATTAATTAGGTGCAGGTATAGTTAAGTGATGGCTTATCCCTCTGCAGTGAACACCAGCCTGATGGGATACCATGTTTAAGCAACATGGTGCTATTCCCAAGAAGCCCATTTAGTCAATGCTTGAAGCCGTCATAGATAAATAACAAGTCTATTAGTTTTTTAAAGGGTGCCAAGTCATTGCTATGTCCCATCAGCTAGAGAATCCTTCTTATATAGTAAGTACGGAGAAAGAAATATTATGTCCTCAAGTACCAAGCTATGATATAAAAAGATAACTTAACTTTATTATAGTATAGAAAAGGGAATTACATGTCACATAAAACAACATAAACTCTAAATGTAAATGGATTTATAAAAATAATAGAGGGGTTAGTCCAAATAATAGGCTCTTGGGCAGGAGATGCATTCTGAATGGTATATTGCCTTTTTAGCACGTTTTTGAAAGGGCAAAAATATATGTTGAATGGTTCAAGTCAGATGAGGCTTGCTATCTTTTAGTTCAGATGTTGGGAAATTTTGATTCTTACCATTTTGCAGGTTTGTCTTAATTTACTACCTCATGTGCCCTCTTGAGGAATAGTCACCTGACAATCTGATTAACCGTCACTTAAATAGACAGAATTTAATCTAAGAGTACCTTAGGCTCATTTTATTCTGACAAAATAATCCCTAGCATTAGCGTGAGCCTTAATGACTATCAATTTTTCATGTGGTTAATTGAAATAGCTTCATTACCTCCTTCTTTAGTCTAAGTGATTTAGTTGTGGGAGCTAAGTAATCAATATTATTCTTATCATGTGTAATATCTTGATATATGATACTAATTGATAGTAGCATCTGTTGTTCATCAAGTCTGGTCTTCATGGCCTCATTAGCGCTTAGTGGTTGGCCTTCCTTTGCGCAAACCATGGCTGGTATTTGCTTAAGCCATTTTTATTATGGATTTATTGGGCTGGATAGATTGACTGAATGGTTTCCACCAAGCATATCCTTCTTATTGAGCAACTTAGTAACTTCATCCTTGAACATCAGTGGAATTTGATAGCTGGATATGCTCATAATACTGGTGGTCAAGTCAATATTAGCACCATACTTGAGTAGGAAATGTGTGCCAATTGAGAATTTAAAGAAGTCGTTGTCCAGAGCCACTGCTAAAGCTGGCAATACCATTCACCTAAAATGTAATGGTGATGCAAATATGCTCTCAAGGAGCGCTAGACTTCTGGCCCAGCTTTAATGTAGTTGACATTATAGTCTATATCTGGCATCAATTTCAGCTATTCATTGGCTGGGAGTAAGTAATAATGACTGGCACTTCATATCCTATAAAACTAAGACACAAAACCAATTTTTTACTTTAAACTTTATAACGGTATTTCAAAAATAGTTTACCAGTTATTAAAACCTCAGTGGCTGATATCTAAACTTCATAGCTTTTGCCTATGATGTAGCCCTATTTATATCCACAATATCTAGTTCTATACTCTTGAAGGTAGACATCATAAGCTGTTCTCCTTCTTCTAAGTTGTTAAAGATCCTTTTATGATGAGTATTCTGTGCCAATTAAATATCGTTCACCCCAATTCTGTCAATTTCATCTACACATAGTCAAGCAGGTACAGCCACTGCACTAGGTGCCCTTAGCATGAGGTATCCTGCGCTATCTAAATTTTTATTTTAATGATCAACTTCTCCTTTGGTGTGTAAACCACCCAGTTCATGGCATTGAAGGCATCCTTGTTTAGGAGTAATTTCATCTTAATAGTGGCGTTCATTAGACATGATAGCCTAAAAGTATTCAGGTTTAGGCACTTGTTGCAGGTAATGTTTTTAAGAGGCTTATATCCTACAATTTTAAAATCTATCTAAGAGCTTCAGGTTCTTGTTATGAGAGACATACTCAGACTTTTTAGTTATTTGGATGGGCTATTCTGATGCTTTTATTCCATCTTATAAGTTCCTTATAAATTGAGTAAGTCTCCTTGATAATTTGGTATTGTGCATCTCTAAGTGGTATACATTTCTAGTGAATTCAGTAACATTATTTTATAATTTGGTAACTCAATAGTCTCTGTTGTCCAATTTTGTTGGGCCTTGAGGTAGTAATGAGTGACATAGTTAACAACTTATCTATCTTTTTCATCTTCATGTGCAGGAAGGCTTGTTTCATGTTCTATATGTCTTGATTGCTTCCAAACTCTAACAAAAGAATGTCTTAACTTCAATCCAGGTCAAGCCAGGGTGTAGAATTTCACTGAGAATCTCTTGAGCCTTATCACTCAGGATGCCCTGTACGTGGAAAGCCTTCTTGTTATCTCTCACGCCATTCATAAAGATTTTGTACATTTATAGGAA
Source organism: Massospora cicadina (assembly GCA_022478985.1). Lineage (NCBI taxonomy): Eukaryota > Fungi > Entomophthoromycota > Entomophthoromycetes > Entomophthorales > Entomophthoraceae > Massospora > Massospora cicadina. The sequence goes on from JAKSZP010009192.1 coordinate 120,781, forward strand.
ACTTGTAATTGTTCCATCACAAGGTGTAAACATTGTCTTGAAGTTTGACTTTAAATTTCGTCCTCTCCAATCAGTTTGTTGCGCACTATGCACGTTGGAACAGCATTCAAATTAGTAGCTAAAGTTATTGTCTCTAAATGGGTTTCTGCTCAAGAAAAGTTAGGTTATGGTTGTGGTACAGCCCACATTTGAGCTTTATAATTGTATAGACTTCTTTCAATGGTGTACAACATGGAATTGTGCTTATCTTAATGCTCGCTATAATCATTCAAGGGGAGGACATTCATTCCATTTTTGATTTAATGGAATATATTTGATCTTCCATTTACTTAATCATGGTAATGATCCTCATTATAGGTGAGGCTCCATCCACATTTGATTTAGCGGCAGTGAAGGCTTTTCAGACCTGTTCTAATGGTGTCACCCCCTGTAGTAAGTACCACAGTCGTCCTGTTGGCCTTTGCTCACTTAATTTGGGTGGCCAGCCTGCTGGTGGGGGGTCTGTTCCACACAGCTTAGACACCAGGCATCTTTGAAGCCGCATGATAATCCTCAAAGAGTATATTTTCAACTGATGATACTTGATGTAGCATCAATGGCTCATTGGAACTGCAATCACTCTGCTGGAAGTATCCTTGTTGACATTCTTAACATATCTTTAGTAAATTGGCCTAACACAATACTCAACAGAAAACTTAAGCAACCTCTTCCTTGGTGTTATTGGCAACCAAGGTATCTTTCTATATGATTCTCTTATTCTTATGGATCAAGCTGGCTACTGGTGATCTCTTAACTTGAATCCAATATAAGTGGAAACCAAAGGATATACTTAAGATTCTGTGATTAAAGGTTTTTATTACAATATATATTAATTTTTATACTTTTTTCATTTGAATCAAGATATAAAATGGATTGAAAATTAAAACTGGGAATTGGATATGGAGATACTGTATGGGCTTCAAAAATCCCTTGTTAATTTCCATAATTTTCACCTTGCTAGTAAATTCATTATGTTAAATGCTTGAATCTGCAAGTTTTGTATCTCAGTGTATATCCCTACACCAGGATTTTTGGTGGCCACTTACTCAATACCAACTTCTGGATATGGGGCTTCAATACCTCATCTAGTTATTGATCTTTCACGTAATTTAAAATACGCTGATTGTGTTAGGATTCATATGATGGCAATTTTCTGAAACGCCTCGCTTCAGAGATTATACCTTCTGTCAATAAAGGTTGATTACCTTAGCTATTTTTATTCAGAAAAAGGTTTGATTGCTCTTATTGGAACAACTGGGTTCAAATGATAGGTTGACAAATTCTTCATAATTGGCCATTTCTGATGGAGCTTTTCCATCATTAGCCAGACAGACATTATTTTACACCCATATAGGTATAAAAAGAGGTCAATTTTTATAGTCATTTTTGGCGTCTACAGTGTTAAATTATTCGAGGTGGGTTGAACTTGGGACAAATATACCACACCGAGAATGTTTTATAGCCAGTACAGGTTTCAAACTCAAAACCTGCACTAGGGGTGGAAGGAGTTTTACCCGCTCAGCTAACCACCCTTGGCATCTACAGTGTTGTCTTTATAATCTAAACATCTACATCAGTAATTTTAAATAATTTTGGTGACATCATAATTACCAACTGGTAACTCTCTGAAGCCGTTACCATCTATAACAATGCCCTCATCTCCTCTTTTCACGTTTTGGTCATATATTTATAAATCTTTCACGTTTTAACAGGCAGAGTTGCTTCCAGAGGGTAAGGAATTATTTCCAAGTAGACTAACAATAGTTTTCATGAGATCTTCAATCTGAGTAACTTGTTTTGTATGATTTTTAATTAATTTCCTTGTCATTGGTCAATTTATATGGAATCACTCCATCATTAGTCAATTAAAAACCATTTCGCACACAAAGGAATAAAATAAGGTCACATTTCATTGTCAATATCAGCTTCATCAATGTTTAAATTTTATTTGAGGTGGGCCAACCTGGGAACAATACTGCACCAATGAGGGGAAGTGAAGAAAATGGGAAAGGAGGATAAAATCTGGAAAACCTCCATGCGCGGCATATGATAGGCCAGGAACTCCATGGACCGCCTTTGCTATTTGCTATCTCAGTTCAGGGCATTGGTGCATAACAATAACACAGTAATCGTCCCCTAACAAAGTTCACTACCAGGATTGAACTTGGGGAGGCAGCGGTAGAGGTCCCTATTCTACCACTGGGGTACCCTCCCCTTCAGCTTCATCAGTGTTAATTTAATAATATAAATCTCTTCACTAGCAACTATAAAATGATTGTGTTTCTTATCATTTTAACTAACTGATGAATTTATGAAGCCATCATCATCTATAAATGAAGGTTTGTCTCCCTTATCCACATTTTGACCTCAAAAAAACTAATTTTGAGGTGTTGGTATACTGGTTTTTCTTTCAGAGGGCAAAAAATTATTCCCAAAATACTTGTGGTGCTTCCATGACAGTTTAAACAGGGTAACTTGGGTTGAATGGTGTTAAGATACCTGCCTAAGTTCCCAGCTGACTAGATTACCAAGGGTTACTAGAGGATAATTACCTATAGCAAAATGAAATAGATATTGGTTGACCCTGATTTTGGGTTAACAACGTTTGGGGAATTTTAGGTAATTTGCTTGGTTTGGATCTATCAGTGAGCGATCTGTTTGAATGCCTAAGATCTTGTCCGGCAGAGTTGCCAATGAAATGGGGGAATCTGATAGTTGATTAAAGATTAATAATCAGGTGTACCAATTGGGATTAATCAGGTTTCATCACTGACTTATTGGGAATCAAGGATCAAGTTGCAAGGCGAGTGATGCCACCTGCAACTAGTGAATCAACCAGTTGGTTCATGACCTGCCTTATTGGGTAAAAAAGTCCCATTACCTATGCATTTCACTCACCATTTATGGTTGTTTCACTGGGATTGAGAGGAAAACGTTAGGGACACGTTTTCTGAATCTTTCCGTTTTAGATCTCAAAGATATCCAATGATGGAATCCTAGCCAGGATGAGGAAGACCATTGCTGATGAGACGGTGAAGGGTAATTCAATGACAGCAGTTGTCTTTTCATCATTATTTGTGCCAATCTGGGTTGGGCGCCAAATTCCCATTATAAATTCTTTAAGAATACGCTTAATAAAGATATATAAAAAACATTAATTAGTATAATATACTTTAGCAGAAGTTATTCCTAGTTCTATTATTCTTCAAAGAAATTATTGTTGTATGCTTTAAATAAAGACTCTTTAAGATAAAGAGTAAGGATCAAGGATTTAGAGAAGAGAAGCTGAGCAAAGACTGGAACTGCTGCTGAATGTGTGTTACAAGAGAGAAGCTGTAAAAGAGGATTTGAGCGTGGATCAAGTTAGGTGGTATAAGGGAACGAATCCCTCTTGAGGATATCTTAAGTATTTTGAGGAGGAATACTGGTCAAGAGTTGGACCCAACACCAGTGATCTATTCAACTACAGAAAATAGTCTTCATACTATTATCTATTGAATATATATTAACTTCAGACAATGGAAAAAATTGCACAAAACCAAACCTGTGAAAGTTATCAATTTAGGGTTATCAGTCATGTACAATCAAGGAAAGCCATTAATTTTAACAAATGGTTTATTAATTTTTTCATTAACCCATTTATATGGAATTACTCCATCATTAGTCAAGCATAAATTACTTTACCCTAAAGGTAAAAAAGGGGGCCAAAACTTATAATTTTTTGTGGTACTGTCATTGTGTTTTTTAATAAATCTTTTTTTGGTTAGCAGTTTTTAAATTATACTGTGTGACATCCTTTATGAAACTAGTAATTCTTTTAGACAGCTAACATCTATATAGTGGGTACATATCCCTTATCCTCATTTTGATCATGTATATGTAGATTGGCTATCGATTTTATACTGGCAGATTTCTTCCATAGGGCGATAATTATCCTTCAAATTACTTCTGGCAATATTTACATCACTCTTATTTCCATTAAGCCTCATTCTTCCTATTATTTTGTAAATCCTATCGCCATTGGGTGCTTTAAGGAAAAATGATAAATTCAATAAGCTATACACATTCAGATGATTCTCTCCATCCTATTGCAGGATCTCAAAATCAAAACCTTGTAGTTAAACGGCCCACCTTAGAATTCTTTCCTCTGTGACTTTCATGTTTGTTAACATCTTAATTGAGGCAATATCTAGGACTATTTCAAAGTATACGCCATAAATATAATGTTAGAAGCGGTATACAGGTCTTAGTCAGCTAGGCACTAGCACTTTGTAACTGCATAGTTACTCTGCTTGATAACTGTCTTTAGATATAAGCTCTATATTTTGATACACTCCTTTTAGTCAACTAGAGTTAAATGGCGCCCATAACCACGTTCATGAGTATGTTTAAACGTAGAAGGTCTTTGCAAAGTCCAGGTATATCAGAGTTAGGGCTATGATCAGTTTAAGCTTGAGTTGGCCAAGCGTATCTTCTTGCTTTAGTTCCTGAATGAACAGTACCTGTAACGCACTGGCTCCTTCCAATGAGCCACGAATGAGTTGGGCAACAGGATCCATGTCACAGACCATAGGGCTGACAGGGCTCCTGATACTACTCTCCTTGTGCGCGCGCTACAAGATTGGACAAGCACCCCTGGAAGACAGTTGCAAATATACTTAACCCCAGCAACATGCCTTGACTCCAAGACAAGGTATAAAGGGAGGCAATAGCTCTCCCAAGCTCACTCTCAAAGTCCAATTCTTGTTGATTCAAGCCAAACATGGATGCAGTTAGGCAATATTTTAAATAAACTCAAACTGTAAATATATGAATTTTAAAGTTCTTTTATTTAATATTGGCCAGGTTGATAGAAAACAGAACTGAGAAGCCTCCAGCTCCCAGTTCCTTCCCTATATACACATGCTACAAGCTAATATAAAATATAACACAAGCTTATGGTGCTAATCTGACTAATGCTTGGTGTAAACCTTACAGCAGGATTGCGGAATCCTCACTCAATGGTTCTGTGCCAGTTCCGATTCTCAACAGTTCCGCACCAGTTCCATTTCGAATTCCAAATGAACCGCGAAACTTCCAAGCACCTGTTCCATTCCATTCTTGATTGGAATCCAAATCGAATCTCGAAACTCCCCATTTTACCTGATTCTCGTTTTTCCTCGACTTGGACGCCCATCTGGCTCCTTGGCCTACTCCAAGCTCCTGCCCCTTAGGCGTCCCTGCCAGGACCAACTCCCCCTCCTCCTCCATACATCCAGACACAGCCTGCCCTGTCTTACCAAAGATCAGGGCAATGTGATGCTGAGGATAAACCTCAACCATCACAGTACCCTTTGTATATCAGTTGTGTAAGCGGCTTGGAATTGTCCACAAAGTTTGAAACAAATTGGCAGTAATAGCCAGCCATCCCTAAGAACACCTGGACATCTCACATGTATTTGAGAAGAACGTTAAGGCACCATCCAGGAGATGAATTTCATTATGACATGAGTTAATAAAACTTTCAAAATTAAACCCAGTTAAGTTTTTGGTAATTGATACTACTTATATAAAAACTAAGCAAGACGAGCACGTAAAGAAGCATTAAAAGCATTTATATATTGATTGAGAAGCATGTACAATACTATATATCCTAGAATGAAAAGGGGTTCATAGTGGTATATATAGGTGGAATATTTCTAGTTTGGAGAAAAGTTTTCCCCATGGAAAAGTGTCAGTAAGAAGTTTAACAAAAGGTTCTGGTTTTGAGGTGGCAGATGGGCCTGGGCAGTTGGCATCACAATTTTACCATAACACTGAGAAGAAAGAACTGTATTAGAATTACTAGGTTACAAATATTTATAGCTGAAATAAAAGACAAATAAAAACTGATTTTCATTAAGATCATTTTAGGCTAACTAGAGATTACTCTTAGCTAGCATGGTTTATCTATTCTGTAATAATTGAGGCTAAAAAACCTTGATTGTTTAGAGATATAATGTAATTAATTGATTCATTGATGGTACTTTATAATGCACTACAGTTCTTTAATCCATATGACCCCAAAAAAGCATAGTACTACCCTTAATGCAACTATGAAATAATCAGACTCATAATGACAGATGATGGGTTAAATTATTCTTATAAAACGAATAGTATCAAATTGAAAAATGCACCACTTTGAATTGAATCAAACAAAAAATTTGGACAAATAAATTAAACAGAATCAAATCAAATTTAATTGAATCTGAGTAAAGTAAAAATTAGGATAGTGAACACTCAGTCATATAAAAACTGAGAAATTGTTTAGTATCCTAATACTATCAGGAATATATCCTGACAAGGTGTCAAAACTATAAGGAGCTTAATCCTTGATTGGGTTCTAAGTGATAAGTTCAGGATCTGGTTCCTCGTTTTGAATAATACTTGCTTCAGCTCCTTTGTTCAACTGCACAGGTTTTTGTATTATTGCTGTTTGATTTAATAAAATGATATATTGGGCAATAGTAGTATGAAGACTACTATTATATTTGAGCTGACAGCTAAGATAATGATTAGGCCCAACGCCAACCTGTTGCTTGTCCTATTATTAAATCTTAGAAAACAGGTTTCTCTTCCCTATTCAACTGGTAGAACTTAATCTAGGGTAAGCTTCAGAGGTTCTTCTTCCTTCTCACCATGCAGAGTCTGCAGTGATAGCAATAAGTTAGACAAAGGATCTTCTTGTCCTTCCTTCTTTAATCACAAGAGTAAAAATTATAGGTATAAATTATAATTAATTTTATAACAAATCAGATCTAATCTGCTTTATTATAAAAATATCAAGGAAAATTTTATGGTAATTGTGTACAACTCTTCGTTTGGTTCAACAATTGGGAACGGTGGCTGTTGCTAGAGAATTAACCTCTCCAGGGATCACACAAAACATTAATTTTTTTCATCAAATATAATCAGGTTCTCTTCCCTACTTGATTAAACTATCTTCTGAGTTTAAACGAGAACATGTCCCAATGTCTTCTCTCAACGCCCATCAAATTTACCCTTATCTGGTAACAACTGCTTAGGTAATGGGACTTTTACCCATAAACAGCAGATTGCAATCTGAAAAGGTTAACTCAAATGTTTCTCTTAAGATAGGTGGCATTACTTTCCAGCAACTCATAAATACTTTATTAAATTGACAACTAAACCCAGTCAACTCCTACAATTCAAATAAGTTATCAATAATTAAGTTTGATCCCTAATCGCTTATTTATTGCTGAGGATCATTTCTATTAAAACCCTTATCATCCAGCGGATTGTAATCCAGCAGATCAATGTATTCACTGGAATATCTCTCTGAACAATAGTTATTAAGTAATTGATAACTTCAACACCCACTAGCAGAAGAATCCCCTAGTGAACCAGCAGATTAACTATTTTCAATGAAGCTGCGTAATGAAGGCAAAGATCCCAACCCAAGGATTATACCTTCCCTTGCTAGGGCTTGATTTCACAAAGCCATTTAATGGCCAAGGAATTATATCTAACTTTCAAAAAAGAGCACTTGTTTTTCTACTACTTGAGATTGATTTTCTATCAGGAGGGTAAAAACTAACATCATGTGACACATGATCCTTTAAATGCCTTTCTGAACAATGTAATGTTATCTAAATTAATGAGTAATCTTCACATCTTTAGATCTTTAACAATCTGATCCATTACTTGCTGGAACGTAGCCAGGACATTGCTTAAACCATATTGCATGTGTGTTAGTTTAAACAACCCATTTATGGTTATCAGCGTTTAGTTCTCCTATTCTGGTCACAACTTCATCTGCCATTATCAGCTTTCCAGGTCTATAGACGAGAAGTGCACGATCCTCTTAGTTTTTTATAGCATTTTCAATAAAGAATATGTGTACTTATCTTTCCTTTCAGGTCGTAGATTCTTTATTAAACCATGAATATTAGGTGGGTCTCATCGTTCTCCTGCACTAGTAGGAGGAAAACACCCAAGGGACTGTTGGATAGATGTTACGGCTGCATCCATAAATTTATTGTAGTACTTTATAAATGTTTTTCTTCTTGCTCTTGGATCAACATAAAGCTTTGATTGAAATTTATGGAGCTCCCAGTATCAATTTTGTGAATTCCTCCTATGTGAAGATATAATCGTTGGGTCCACTATTAAAGATATCTGATTACTGACCCAAAAGTTTGTAAGATTCGCATTCTTCTTATGTTGTTGACTCTTGCCTTCCAATAATGTCAATGTCTTCAATATAGCATGAACTAATTCAATGTTGGAATAGTAAGAATTTTTCTTTGGTTATGGTTTTACAATTCTTGATAAGAACAGGGTGCTTCACAATGTTCCCAGTGGGACTTTGACTTCTCCATGATATGTTTAGTTGTAGAATTCAAACATCACTCTGGTTTCATGGTCTCTAACTCCTTCAGGAAAAATCTTAGCTTATTATGTTCCAAGATAGTGAGGATGATCTTGACAATAATAATCTGTTCTTCAGGTAACAATTCCATCTCCTCACTGGCGTATAAGGGCAAACCAGACTCTGGTCCATTTGTTGGTAGTAACTGCTTCGTTAACTTTGTATTAGGTGTGTAAATGATTGGGTAGATGTGGTGTTTGGTTTTAAATTGTAAAAATTGATTCTTCCAATCCTTCTTCCTGTCTTATATAAAATAGCATTTATAAATAAGTAGACTGATAAAATCTCTGATTAAAATTGATGGTTTTATCAAACTCACCTAGGTTTGCGTTTCTGTGAGGAAAATATGGTAGTCAGATCAAATAACTAACCAAATTAGACAAAAAATGGCCAAAACTGTAATCATAACGCAAACCACGCTCCTGGCATTTTGTTAGACTCAGGCCTGGAAGTTCTAGACTTGCACTTACAATTGATGTCTGGCACAAATTTTAATCTCTTCAAGAGCTTAGGAGACATAATATAGACTGGAGCGCTGGTTTCCAGTACTTCAAACATGGACTTTGTGTAAGATAACTTTCAATTTTATAATACACTTGCCAATAGTCATGCTTGTGGTAAGGATTGCAATGACTATTTAAGTTTCACCTTTTTATTTTCTTCTGGAGGCAGACTCCTTAAAAACCTTTGGTTACTTTTGGACTTTAATTGAAATCTTTTTAAGGTAATTTTTACTAAAATATGACATCCAATATAATATCTATGATCTGAGTGGCCTTGAAAGTTTGAAAAAAGTAAAACTGTTCTGAAGCTTAAAATTAGCATATTTTCTTTTAGGTAGGCGTAAATTACCACTTTATTTGGGGCTATAATGTCTTAAGGATCATGAACCAACTTTTGAACCAGGTTCATCTTCACTATTTCTGTTTGTGTGGTGCACAACCCAATTAGCTATCCCGCGACTTCCTCTTTGGGTTCATCCTTTTTCTCTTCATTTATCTTAGGATACTTACTCCATAAGAAACTTCTTTTTGACAGTTGAAACATCTGAACATGGAAGAACTAGTATACCTTTGTTTGACTTATTATTAGGCCTTCTTATTTGGCGTATATTTCATCTTTGATCATTGTTGATATCTTTTTAATTAGGGCGATGTTGCTGATGGTTCTGATGTCTTAACTCCATATTGTATGCGGATTTGTCATCAAATAAGGCCTCCTTTATGGCTTTTATTGATTTGTTGGGTTCATGATCAAGGTCATGTGCATCAGGTGTTTCAGGTGTGATTTGAGAAAGCTAAGCAAAAAAATGGTCCTTGCGTTGACTAAATATAAGAATCCAATAGTCTGAAATGTTGGTCTTTAAGGAAGTTTATTTTTTCATATTTCACAATTGACTCAAACTTTTTAATATTATAGTGAGAATTTCTGCTTTATTTTTTGAACATCCTGTATTATTTAAAACTCAAAAAATAAAAATCTCCTTAATTTTGAATCAGGTATGGTAGGGTCAAAGAGTGCCTCCTAGCACTTCTTGTGCTACTCTACAAATGCATTCCTGAATATAGCAAGATTCCAGTTTGCTGTAGGCTCCATGCATGCTGCTTTTATATAAATGAAAAGATATGGCTATAGCTTCTATTAAAATTAACATTTTAATGGAGCCAAAGAGTATAATTAATGTTTACCAGAGATATCATGCATTGACATAAAAGATGATCCCTGCTTGGCACTCATTCTGGATTTGAAACTGAGATTCTAGATCTCTTTGTGATGACTCTTAGTGATGAAATAACTTATGTAAGGCAATAACAAATCACTTTGTGAATTAAGGAAAACATTATCAGAAATAAATCTCGGTTCATAACTGCTAATAAGATTGTCATAATTAATTGAAGAAACATAAAATATGCTAATTAAATAATATAGGAAAGTGATCAGGATTAACTTTAATAGTGTAAAAATCTCTGATATTAATAGGAAGTGGGTGAGCTTTGTGGCATAGAGGTTATTGGGGTCCTCCTCAATCAGAATCTTTATTTCAAATCCAGAATGAGTGCCAAGCAGGGATCATCTTTTATGTCAATGCATGTATTGTCTTTCTCCCATTGTTTTGGACTTTGGTACTGTGATTCTGGGTTCTGGATACAGTTTCATTCAGGTCATTAATCAATGTCTCAGTTGAAATTTTACCTTATAATGTTTCCTGAATCCATAAGATCTTACCTAATTAGGGTAATTAATCTTTTAAGTGCAATTTATTTTTGCCAAGGAGAGGCTAGATCCCAAAGGATGGCGTTTAAATCGCTCATTGTACATTCCTTGATAATTTTGTATTATTCTCCATTAAAAAATTTCAACAGTGCCCTCTCAAGGCCTTTAAGAGGAAGCCACATGCCTTAAAGAACCTAGCAATAACACTATTAACATTGGTGCCCTTGACAACTTCTGCAATGAATTATTAAACAACACTTGTTTATGACGCAATATGGTCCCAACAAGTGAGGTCAAGCTTGTTAATCCATATGAAAGGGTGCTGATGACAAAGTTATATGAGATCCCCAATTTTTAGGGTGGGAAGGGCCACTAAATGAAAAGTGAATCACAGTATGCTTTGTAATCATCATAACTGTAAGTCTGAAACCAAACCTCATGGGCTAGATCATGAGAAGTTCCCTTAAATAGGAAAAAATAGAACAAGACACCTGTAGAGACCTTGGTTTAACTGGGTTACTTGAACTATGTTGTTGATAAGCACTAGGTAAGGGCTTTAGCCTCAAAATCCCACCTACTTTATCCCCCTTTTCTGCTTCTTCCAATTTTTAATAGAAATCTGAGGGGTGTGTGGGGATGCATTTCTTTCTGGAGTCCACCAGCGGGAACTCATCTTAATCTAAACCCACCCTGTCACCTCCCACCCCCTTAGAAACAGCAAAAATAGATCTCAAAGCTATGTAAATTTTATTTAAGTTAGTTGAACCGGTTTAAGCCATGGTATTTGAGATCCTGTGTCAAATGGCACCAACTTTTGTCAAGATTTATCCCCAAAAGCTTTCAACTTCAATCTAATATGATTAACTAACTTCACCTCACCAAAAATGAATATGATGAGCTTCCAATATGAGCTAATCTGCTCAAGATCTGATTGGTGAGAGTCCTCAACCGCTAATCTTGGAACTAAGTTACAGAGTTTTTGCAATTTTTTACATAAGCCACCTGGTGACCCCACAAACCCAGGCTTCTCATTTCAAGCACATCAGCCAGCCTAGTTCAACCTATTCCCCAATCTTTTCCTTCGCCACCAAGTATATAAAGACAACCGCTGTCAGGAAAACTGGAGCGCAGGAGGTCGCTTTGGAGAAAGACCCAGGCCAAAGGTGTGATAGCAAGGCTATATGACCAAAAAAATGAAGAGATGTCCTAAAAGGTCAGTGTTATATTTTCAAAAAAATTGTGGAGCAATAAGCACACCAAACTGGCCACAGACATCATGGATAAGACGCCCTGGGAGCTGGGATGGGTGGCGTGAAATCTAATACAAAGGGCGGCTAAATAGGAAGCGTTGGAGCCAGCGGAATAAAGTGGTGGAGTAGATAGAGGGTCCATGTACAGGAGTAGAGTCAAACAAAGCGGCTAACTGGACTCCAGCCATCTCAGAGCTTCTGAAAGGTGTATTTTTGTTATAATAAACTAAAAAACATTCAAGGATATTTGTCTATAAATCCCTAGGATTTTACTAGATGATCAGAGTATCAGAGAAAGTAAAGCCTTTCTCAGAAGGGACTTAATTAAATAGAGAGTAATCTATGAAGGTTGCAAACGGTTATTGGAATATGATCTGAGCCACAAAATCTTTGTTCTTCAATAAAATCAAAGATTTTTAAATTTGGCTGAATTCTATAACCTCATATTGTGCAATTTTTTAATTTCAGGTTCGATTCCTGCCAATTTTTTCGCCTCAGATGAGCCGTTTTCCTAAGCGCTGGTTGGTAAAGTCAGAACCCAAATTCTGTTAATGACCATAGAGAGGTCATCAGTGACCCTTAGAGGTTCTGATCTTTGCTCCAAGGGTTTGTTGGACTTAGCTTTGGGGGGCGGTTAATTCCAGGAAATGTGTCACTAGCTGTGACATAACCCTCCACTCTTGGATGGGGTTCTACAACTCCTGAGGGGACATTGGCCAGGGTGAAGTTCTTGTGAGATTAGAAAGCTTTATGGCAACTAAGGAGGCTTGGGTGGCAGGCCCTTCGGCATCTGGAAATATAGAGTGGAAGTCTTGAATTAGGTCCTGAGCAGGGGCATGTTCTGATAGGATACCCAGCTGTTTTCCGTCTCATCATATCTTTCCCAGGACACCAGGTGTTGCAGGTGGCGTCAGAATACGTGAGAAGTAATAATGACATTGATCTCATATTGGGGTTCACCATCCACTATGACAGGATATGGGAGAGGTAGCATGGGACCATCAAATGGGGTTAGGAGAAACTCATGAAAGTTCTTACAAATTTGATTGAGGGGGGGTAAGTAAACCTGGTAAGCTGATGAGCCAACTTTCTTGAGGATCTTGAAGGGTCCAACATGCTTGGGACCTAACTTGAGGCAGGGTTGCTTCAGGTGTAGGCTCTTGGTTTTGACCATGACCAAGTCGCTAGGCTTATACTCAGGTCCTTCACGGCGCTTTTGATCATCATATGCTTTGTAGATCCTCACAGCATCAACGAGATGGTCCTTCACTACCTGATGTATGTTCATGAGCTCTTTAGCGCAATCATTGGCAGCAACTACAGTGAGATCAATCCGTGGATCTGGGTTGAAGGTGGGGTTGTAACCATAGTTTGCAAAAAAGGTGGAGGTGCCTGCAGAGTTATGGGTAAGGTTATGATAGGCGAATTGCGCCAGTGGGAGGTGATAAGACCATCTGTTCTGTTCAGCATTAAAATAACTACACAAGAATTGCTCCAAACCTTGGTTCATCCTCTCCGTCTGTCCATCTGACTGGGGTGGAAGGCTGTGGAGTGGCAGGGGAGGATGCCAAAGATGAAAAGAAGGGCTTCCCAGAACTGAGCGGTGAATTTTGTGCCCCAATCGCTGATAATCTCCATGGGTGGGCCATGTAAGCAAAAGATGTGGTCTACAAAGAGGCGGGCTGTCTCAACTGAATTAATGGTGGTGTTGCAGAGGATGATGTTGGCCATCTTTGTGAAACAGTCCACCACAACAATTACTGCATCATAGCCCAGGGACAAGGGGAGTTCCACAATAAAATTGACAGACACTGATGTCCAAGGGCCCTCAGCAGCTTGGAGGAGAACAAGCAACCCAGAACTCTTCAGGCGTCTTGGCTTTGAATGGTTACACGTCATGTAGGACTTTGTGAATTTTGTTACATCTGTGGAAACACACTTCTAACTGTAAGCGCGGAGGAACAGCTTAAAAGTCTTATTTTTGCCAGGGTGGCCAGCAGTTGAAGGGTCAGGAGATTCACGGATTACTTCCTCACGCAGTGGTCCAGGCGGTACTAACCACTTGCCTTGATGGAGGTTGACCCCATCAAGCAACTGGTAGCCTTTTTCCAGGGGTTCGACATTTATATGGCAGACAAGCTTAGTCCTATTGCAGTCAGCTGACAGAGGTTTGACAACCTAATGCAGGCAGTGGTGTCAGCATCACATTCCAAAGGTTCCATCATAAGCAGTGTGGGGGGTTGGACAGTGGGCTCTCATTCACCTGTTACAGATTAATTAACACCTGAGTATTTTGGGCGTCAACTAGTGATGGGTCAGGGGTAGGGTAGGGTTCTGGGATATAGCATCAGGTAACATTTTATGAGTGCACTTAATTAAGTCATATTGGAAATTAAACACTTACAGGATTTCCAACCACTAGGACTGATGAGGGGATAGCTTCTGAGGGGCGCGGTAGTACATCAACGCCTTGTGGTCAGTATGGACAGTAAATGGCCACTTAGAACCATGAAAATGGTGGCGCCAGTGATGTAATGTCTCAACAACTGCAAGGAGTTCCTTATCATCTACTACATAGTTGAGCTGCGCCAGGGTCATTTTCTTAGAAAAGTAAGCAACTTTCTGTTCCACTCCATCCTCCCCCTCTTACAGCAGAGCAGCTCCCACCACAAAGTTGGAAGAATCAGTGGAGCTAATAAAGGGGCAGATGGGGTCTGCATCTACCAACGCCGGGCTGGAAAATAGTGTGGGCTTGACGGCGTGTAACGTAGCATTTCATTCATTGGTCCAACTGAAAATCACCTTCATTGAAGCGGTGTAGAGAGTGTCGGCAACTTCTGGGAGCTGAGGGGGTGAACAACTTGAGGAAGTTACATATCCCAATTAATTTGCATAACTCCATGAGAAAAGAGGAAGTAACTTAATCGTGAATGGCTGCTTCCTTATCCGGGGCAATCTTGTGGCCATGGGAGAAGAAAATGTCTCCTAAGAACTCAACCTTGGGTTAGAAGAGCTCGCACTTGCTAACCTTAATTGTAAGGTTTGCCTGTGAAAATCTCTACAAACTAGACACAAGGTGGCGGGCATAAGATTCTGCATCTGGGGAGAAGACAAGTATGTCATCCATGTATGCAATTGATCATGTTCCCATAAGGTCTCCCAATACAACATCAATGAGCCTCTGAAAGCAGGCGGACTTTTTTCAAGCCAAACGGAATAACCCTGAACTGTTATATACCTTTACAAGTACAAAAAGCGGTCAACTACTCATGGCCTTCTTTAATGCGGATTTAATTGGAAGAGTTGAGGCAGTCAAGCTTGCTGAACACCCTAGCCTTCTCACATAGCGGCACTCTGTTGCTCCAGAGGGAGCGGATGGTGATCAGGCACCGTCACGTTGTTCAGATTGCCATAAGCAATGCAGGGACTAAGTGAGCCATCGGAACTTACTACAAACAGGAGGGGGAGCACACCGGTGAGGATTTCTTAAATATTTGATCCCTTAGAGAATGTTTTCTTCCCAAGCGTCCAAGGCAGCCTCCTCCTTCAGGGACAAAGGGTAAATTAGAGGATATTTTGATGATTTCCACGGTCAACTTAAACTTAAAGTCAAACTTGGTGTACTCAAGGAGTGGGTGGGCCTTTGGTGGATCAAACAGATCAGCATATCCGCGAATGCATTCAGGCAGAGTTAGTTTGGGGTCAGGGCATCAGTATGTTAAATAGAGACTAGGCCCATTTTATGAGAAGGGCCCCACCTTCTAGAGAGCGCAATTGTGCTCTCATCCAGGCAAGGGAAGGTAACCGTGACTCCTCAAGGGAATTTTGTGTGCATGGTAGAGTCCAGGAGGTTTGTGACGATGTCAAATCGGAGCCACCAGCCAACCCCCAAAATAAAGGGTATAGGAGGTTCCTTATCAAGGAGAAGCTCTTTACAAAGTAACCATCAACTGTGACGAAAGGAACAGGTGCTAAAACGTGATAGCTTGGAATGGTTTGAGATGCACCACACTTTACAAACTAACCAACTGCAGGGGAAAATATAGGGCCTCCGCTAACACTTGGCAGAAGAAGTTTTCAGTTGTTCCAGTGTCCACCAAAGTTAGTGCTTAAAGCTCTTTCTCAGAGAAGAAAAAGTAGCCATGAACAAGAATTAAGCAGAAGAGGGTTTAGTTCACCTTGAGCCAAGGGAGGAAAGGATGGCTCCAAGCCCAAAGGAGGAGTTTAAGTTAGAGTATACCTGAGAAATTCACAGAATAAGACTTCACATTTCATTCAGTTGTTCACGGGACTTAAATGGTACAGGGTAGCTTATGCTCTATGTTCGGCAGGAGGAAGAACTATATCACATGAGACTACAAAAGTCAGGACACCCAAGCTTTTGGTGGCGTCAGCCACGGATAACTCTTCTTGAATCATCCTCTCATTGATCTCTATCCGTTTCTGGATGTAATCTGCCACGAGAGATGACTCTGGAGTGATGGGAATGAGTTGTTAAAGAGGGACAATTGAGATGCAGAGTTGGATAGGAGGTATAGGTTACAAAATGGCAACAGTGGGTCTGTGGCTAGGATGAAGTGAATGCTCTGAGTCAAATGGTTTGGTTTCACTAACTCCTCTACTTATGGGGACAAAATTGAAGGGTAAACCGTGTATTGTGGCGGTGCAGGACCAGTAGTGAGGGGACACCCACCTATGAAGGAGGTTTTAGTCTCACCTTCAAGCGATCTCACTGCTGGTTTAAAGTGCTACTGGGTTAGTACGGAAGTAGGTATTTTTAGAATCAGATTGGAAATGTCCATAATGGCCAATATCTCTGCTGGATATGTCACAGCAGGATTGGAAACATGTTGTTGCCCCACAGTGATGAAGTTTTCAAGGTCTAAGATCTGAAGTTCACCTATACAATTAGGCTTGATGGCACAAAGTCTGTTAGACAACAGGGATGCAAGGGTGGAGAACGTCTAGAAAAGGAGAGGCGAGAGTTATCCTTTATGCCGAAGGAAGTACTAGTATCATTTAGGGACTTGCGGAGAAGGGCCATTTTCAACTAAGAAATTCTATCTTGGATTCTCGCTCTTGAAACATGCGCAAGTATTGAGCCATAGTGAGGTCACCATGGGACAAGTGTACAAAGGAGTTATACTCCTCAAAGGTAGCAGTTGAGAACTTGCGTGGCTTGAAAAAAGGCTTTAAACGCTGGATGGGATTCCAGAAGGGATCTATTAGTTTAACCAGAGAAAATAGCCATTTATGAGCTCCCTCTGAAATTTCATGTAGCAGAATCTGGAGAAATAGGGCGTAAGCTAAGTCCTTGCTTTGAGACTTCTGGCAGGTCCTAAGTCTGGTCAACGTATCAAAGATCTCTTTTTAAATTTGAAATCATGTGACAAGTGGAGAGTGAGACCGGTAGTCTCAGGTACTTCACACTTGATGAGCGTTATA
This sequence comes from Massospora cicadina, assembly GCA_022478985.1. Taxonomy (NCBI): domain Eukaryota; kingdom Fungi; phylum Entomophthoromycota; class Entomophthoromycetes; order Entomophthorales; family Entomophthoraceae; genus Massospora; species Massospora cicadina. The sequence continues at coordinate 138,139 of JAKSZP010009192.1, forward strand.
ATTGAGGGGAGCCGCGCAACGCCTTCAGTACACCCTTTGAAGAAGGTAACAACCAAGTCCAAAAGGGAAACAAAAGTACAAGCCCAGTGGACCGCTTCAATGTGTGACAATTTGCTGAGAGAGATGGGATAATTCTAGCCACCCAACAGGAGATGAAACTCACAAAAAAACAGGATTTCAGCAGATAATGTCAGGGAACTGGAGCGCAGGAGTTTGGTGAGGGGAAGGACCCTGACTAAAGGTGTGACAACAAGGCCAAGTGACCCAACAAAATGAAGAAACATCCTAAACGGTCAGTATTATGTTTCTAAATAAATCTGTGCAAAACGCACACCAAACTGGCCACAACCATCAGGGACAAGAGGCCCTGGAATCTGGAAGGGTGGCGTAAATTTTTAGGACAAAGGGCTGCTAAATTGAAGCGGTGGAGCTGGCGGAATAGGAGGTTTTAGTGGGTGGAGTATTCATGTAGTGAAGTAGAGGCAAGCCAAAGCGGAAATTGGCTCCAACCATCTCAGCGCTTCTGAGAGGTGTAATTTTTGTTGAAAATAACCAAAACATACTTGCAGTAAACTTGCTTAAAAATCCCTTGATTTTATTAGATGATCATGGTATCAAAAAAGTAAAACCTTTCTCAGCTTGGGACTTAATTAAATGGAGAGTAATCCATGAAGGTTGCAAACGGTTATTGGAATATGGTCTGAGCCACAAAATCTTTATTCTTCAGCAAAATCAAATTTTTCAAATTTAGCTGAAATCCATAACCTCATATTGTGCAATTTTCTAGATTTTAGGTTCGATTCCTGCCAATTGTTTCACCTCAGATGAGCCGTTTTCCTAAGCGCTGGTTGGTAAAGTCAGAACCCAAATTCTGTTAATGACTATAGAGAGGTCATCAGTGACCCTTAGAGGTTCTGGTCATTTTCTCCAAAGGTTTTCTTTAGACTTGGATTTGAAGGGTGGTTAATTCCATGACAATTGTCACTAGGTGTGACAGCCGCCCCTCATAGGGTAAGTTGTCAGTACTTTCTTTGTTTCAATTTCTAAATAAAAAATTCGTTACAAAAACCCTCTTTTTGGACTCCACCAGCCTCTTTTCTACCAAAATCCTCTCTTTGAACTTAATTAAATAAACTACAATCAGCATTCTGGGATTGATCATTGTCAAGTGGGCACTCTGATCCATCAATCTAAAAGCTCACCATGGACTATACATGATCTTAAGGAATAATTCTTCCTTTCTGCTTCAATACTTTTTTTAATAAGGGCTCCCTGATCCGCCAGATCAAGTTCGCCAACCCACTACTGGTTTAGTGCAATCTGGCCAACCAAAAATCCTGAAACCCCACATTTAGGATGACCATCATTAACTAACTAACTAACTCACTTCACTGTCCCACTACTGTTTTGTCATGATTTGGACAAGATGAAGCCTCCCACTTCACCATTTTGAGAAGTCATTTTCAGGAGATGATCGCCCATTCTTGCAACCTGGAAGCAAAGAGATATGCACCTGATCATCAGGAGAATTTCTTTTTAGGGGCTATCCATCTCAACTAACATTAACAACTAAATACACGGTTACAACGACTTTTCCAACTCCATACAGCAGCTCAAAGCACCCCAACAACCCAGAGATGATGCCCAATCCCACTCTTTGATTAAATTAAGCTAAATTAATAAAATTTGCTTACCCGATCATCATTTTCATGGGTTAACAAATATTTAATAAACATAAGTACACTATTATCTATAAAATTGAACTTGGAACTTTTGGAATGGGACCAAGGCCAGCGACTGAAAAATAAGGATGAGTAGTCATACTCCATACCTCTCCTGCCCTTGGGGCTGCCCCAGAAAGACTGCAATTACCTCCATTGTAGCCATCGGTTTAGTATGGCCTTTGGTACGCTAATTACCTTTTACTGCCTGTAAAGGAACCATAGGGGTCCCTTCTTCAAGTCATTAGGGCTGCTATGCCAATGGCATTCTAGGAATCTTATTTTGTTGTCACATACTTAGATTTGAAGCCCATTTTCTCTTACATTAGAAGCATGTATGATAGTAGAAATGTGGATAAAGATCTTATTGCATAATCACTGGCCGCGCTAAATGGTGACGAGGGATCCAGACTTGATGATGGTCTTGAGGGATTAACAATAATGTATCCTGCATGTTTAATAGGCTTATACTTCCTCTTGTATGGCTTGAGTAATTCAGCTAAATAACATTGTCTCCTTATCCATTAATGTGTCTTCTTGATGTCTCCATGTCAAACGTTGATGTGGCATTTGAGAATAACTTCAAATCAAGATGATGGTCGCACCTTAGGAAATTATTTTCCAAAAAAATAAAGCATACAACCTTATTTTAAGAGAACTTTGTCATAATTTGCAGCTCCTTCTTGAACTCTAGGATCTTTAATTCACGCCAGTCTAGCTGGTCAATCTTTGAATACAGATGGTCTTATTCAGGTACCAACATGTCTAAAGTCAGCATACACAAAACTTCATCTGCGTTCTGCTGGGCATTACAATAGCAATGAAGAAAAGTAAAAGGTTACTCTGTAAAAGTAGTCTTATCTTAAAAATCTCAACTTGTTCCTTAATATTCAGAAGGAATCTTAGAGAGACATGATTGGTGACAACAGTGAAGTGAGATCCTTATAGTGAAGGCAGAAATGCTAAATTTTGAGGAGCATGGCCAAACATCAATGTTTAATTCTGTAGTTTCTATCAGCCTTATAAATTCTTTTATTAAAGTAGGCCACCACTTGGTTTACTATCTTATTGTTTAACTAGGCTAGAATGGACCCACAGACAGATTGCTAGCATTGGTAAATATCAGGAAGGGTTAATCTGATTTTGGGTGTATAAGGATAGGCCTGTGAAATAAAGCAATCCTAAGAAGGTTGAGTGCCTGTTCGTACTCAGGATTACATCAAAAAGGAATGTTCTTTTTATCAGATAGCCCGGTGATTGGTGAGGGCAGCAAATCATGATATGGACTGTCTGTAATACCCCACCATTTCAAGGAATACTTATATGTCTCCCAAGCTTTTTTTGGAATTTTAACCTCTTAGATTCAGAGACCTTGTTTGGGAGGGGTTGGATCTCCTGCTGGTGCCTTTATGTCTGACGAATTCCATTTTGGGTTAGGAAAATAAGTATTTAGAAAACTTATGCTTATATGAATTCTGCCTTACCAGCTGAAGACTTGACAATGACAATCCAGATATCCATTGAAGGTCTTAGAGAATAAATTGATGTTATCGAGGTATACTAACATGCACAATAAATTCAGATCACCTAGCCTTTCATCCATAGATCATTGAAAGGTATACAGGGCATTGCATGTCCTTGTGGCATCTGGTTGGCTAATATCCTTCTTTGTTTAAAATTAAAACACACTTTAATTTAAACCTAGGGGGTATCTCAATCTATCAATACCCACTGGCGAGATATATTGCTAAAATATTGAGCTCGTTTAAGAGCCGTAGTAAGCCATAAATACTAGGCAATAGATAATTGTCCTTCTTGGTTAATAAATTAAGCTTAAATTTGATCAATGCACCTTGAAGACTTCCATCTTTATTGCAGAAAAGTAGGAGGGGCGATACCCATGTGCTTTGGGATGGTTAAGCAGCCCCAGCCCTTTACTCCTTGAGCTCCATAGCAACTTAAGCTGCCTATAAGTTGCTCTTTTAATAGGGTCACACTCAGATGAATAGAAATCCCCAGTTTCTACATTGTATACGATCCTTTTAGTATTTACATACCTGGAAATGGAGAATAATTCAACGTACCCCTGCAGTATCTCATCAAACTTTTTTTGACTGGAGTTAAATCAATTATAAACAAATTTGCAGATTATACCACCCTGGGAGGCTCCTCTAACCTGAAGTTACAAAGTCATCCAAGCCCTTAGATTTCATCAATATTTTTGATGAGAATTAACTGTACATATGCTATTGATGTTGAGTCCCACCATATGTGTCTTGACTATGAAATTGGCCTTAGCACAAAGATAGTCCCAGCTTACACAAAATCAAGAGCTCATGGACAAGTCATGATCAACTTCACCGATGGGATTCAACACATCATAGCTCTAATTGGTTTCCAGGGGTGTTACATGCACCCAGATCTGAATATGATTTAGACTTTAAAGCTTTATTGTGGATCTGTAATGTATAATGGCATTCCTTCTAATTCATCAACCACATGGAGTGGCAGTTGCACGCGGGAACTCTGTACTTGATAAAAGTATATTTTAATTTGTCATCCATCTCCAATAAGCAGGTGCATGCCTTTACATTTCTTTGCAATCCTTTTTAGTCTTCATTATTAGAAGCACATGTGTCCCAAGTAAGGACAAGTATCATTTGGTGTATTGGATGGTGGCATTTAACTCACAGAGGGTTTTACCCAAAACAGTTATTTGTAACTAAGGTTATCGAGGCTAATGCTGAAGTTTCTGAGTAAATTATCAATACCTGAGTGGAGTTCAGAATAGTCCTCAATAGAACTTGTATAGTTTGGAGCCAGCGTATCCAAACTCCATTCATCTCATTAAGTTGAGGGCTATCTTATTTTCTTCATATGGTTTTGGCATAATAAAAACCAGTAATGCAAATTGGCGCTTTTGCAACTGTGACAGGGTAGCCCTGCAGATGGGGAAGAACAGACAATATGAAGATCGTTAATCCACAACGCAAAAGAAAGACCTTGACTATGCTCCCAATAGTTCACAAGCAGCAATGCCCAATTTTAGTACCAACCAAGAGACTCACATTAGGATCAAACGGCCAGCACTAAGTTCATAGTTTTACGTCCTCAGAGCTATTGGATTTGATAGCCCAGTCAGCACTTTTAAATCACTAGCCTCTTTCCGGGGTGGCACGCTATCTCTACGCCATCCTCACCCAAGGTGGTTCAGCCACTTTCCTTAATCATTAATAACTGGTCTTCACCTTCATCTCCTTGATTGACAGTAAACTTAGGCACCAGCGTCTCACTGGTTGAAGTAGTGGGATTTTCTGTTGGTGTCAGAAGTTGTGTGTTACTGTACAAGCCACAACATCTAAAGACTTTGGGGTGCCAACCCTGAGGATGGCACCCTACTTAACTTGACACCAGAGGCAGAAATACAAGGTAAATTCTAAGTCATAAAGGAGAGATGTTTACTAAAATAAATCGCTGGCCCATAATGGAGCTAGATGAAGATTCAGGAAGTGGTGAGTGGGAGTAGTGTATTGAGATCAGCCGTTTGGGATTTATTTATGGATATATGTATTGCAGAAAATTTCAAACTATGGCTAAATGATACATGGAATGATTTGGATCTTAATAATCTTTACTATAAACCAATTTACATCTATTTATTCCAAAATTGCACCCAACTTGATTTGGCTACGCTGATAGTTCTCTCGCCTTTATTTTTATAAACTTAAAACCCTCTTCATGACTGATACCTATAGGGTGAGTGAGGCCTAGCCTCCATCTCAGCCTGAGCTTAAATGCGGCGATTGCCATAACCAAGGCTACGCCTTAGCTAAAGAGATAAGATTTCCACAACCACTGACTGCAATTGACTATCAAAGAACAAGGGAGTTGTGAACTTTAACAGTTACTTGAGTAACCATGATGTTAAAATGGGGCAGTAATATGAGGAACATGGGTGGCTCATCATAAGAAGTTTAAGTGGCATCAAAATATTTATTGTCAGAAAAATATAGATCGTTGCCCAGGTATCCTTGGAAGCTTTCTTATGAATAGCAGGTCTATTTAGAGGCATGTTAGTGGAACTGGCAGCGTACAAACCTATTTCTCATGCTGAGCTCCCTTATGCCAATAGTTCTCGTTCTGCCTTCTCTGAGCACCACTTATAGCCTTGGTCCATGGTGTGATGATGACCTTTGCAGTAGGAGTAGATTTATATGCTAATATCCTTTGCTTTGATGGTATTTATGGGAGGTCTGGTGTGAGCTTCTGAGAATTAAGGAATTTAATTACATAGCTGAAGAACTTTCTTTCAGATCCTCATTGATCTCCTGAATACACGTAATGGTTTTCTTGAGCCCTATCATATTAATTTGGGCGCCAGGCCAAAGCTCAAGGGCGGATATGACTGTGGTAATGGTGTTGACTATATAAATAAACTAGTAGTAATCTATGGTGAGTGCTTTCTTAAAATTGTCTAGAAAAACATTAGAACTTTCCCTTTTGTTAAGACAGATCGCCATGAAGGCCTGCTTTTTGGTTCAAGAGACTTTGATCACTCTCATTCTCCTTGAATTATGGCGGCCTTGATCTGCGTCCTGGCATGGTAGCCACACATATTAGGGGTCATTATATTACTGGATTCTTTGAAGAGGTAAGAAGTCTGTGCTTCACTTTTTACTTGTTAGTGGCTTCCTCCGTCATGCTGTTGTAAGAATAAAAAACTGCACACTACTCTCTGTACCGAGAATAATTTCTTTTGTACCAGATTTAAAAATGGAACCTGAAGGACAGAAATAATGTTTATGCCTGGCTTTGCACTATATTTCAGCTCAGAGGACACTGTCTCTGCATAATCCTGGGGCTTTTTTTCAGTGTCATCTTATTTCATCACATCTTCCTTAGTTCATTCCAGCACCAGTCAAAGAAATTGAACTGGTCTTCTGCTCCATTTTTAACTCTAAAATAATAATTCTCAGCTTAAAATTGCTGACTAAGCCTTTAGTTGGCTCATCTTCACCCCTTAATTAAAAAATTTATCTGTGACTTAAATGAAAGCATGCATATAATCCATTTCATTGGCCAATGTAATAGGAAACTGAGAGCAGGAGGTTGTAGAAGGAAAAGCGCCAGGCAAAAGATGCAGAACAAGGTAAAATAGCCAATCAGGAGAAAACAACGTACTAGGCTATTTAAGTTTTTTATATAAACTTATTAAAAAACACAGGTCAAACTAAAGCAAACCATTAGGGACAAGAGTCTCAGAGAGCTGAGATAGTTGGCATAAATATTGCAGCAGAAAGCGACGAAATTTAGTGTGGTGGACCCAGTGGAATAGGCCATGGTGTGGGAGGCGGTTTTGCGCCAAAAAGGAGGGTCAGACATGAGGTGAAAGCAGAGTCCAGCCATCGTGGAAGGATTTTCCAAGTTATAATATTAACAATAATTATAAAGTATGGGTAAATTTCAGCAGATATTCTTAAACTTCTTATAAATTTGTCTGTTTTCTGATAAAAGCAAAGAATTTCTCAGCTTAGCATGTTAGAAAGGGAAGATTATTGATTGGCTCAAAAGGATTAAGGGAAATTATACTTATCTGTAAAACTTTCTGTCTTTAAGCAAAATCGAGATTTCTGCAGGTTTGGCTGAATCCATAATCTTGTACCAGCTTATTTTCCAGATTTATGAGATAATTTTGCTTGATAATCCGCCTCTATAGCACTATTTCCCTCATCCCTGTCTGAAAAAGACCAGAACCCATTTTTGGTTAATGATCTTAGAGAGGCCATTGGTGACCCTTAAGAGGTATGTCCTTGAATCCAAGGGCTTAATGTGCTTAGTTTTGGTTGGGCGTCCTACACCAAAAAATGTCATTTTCTTTGACAGCCAACGCCTCCAAGGTAAAATTATGGTTGATCAGGTGTTTTTAGGGTGGACCACACATCCTCAGGCAATCTGCTCCCTTTTCTTAATAAGCTTTCATGTTTTCGGCTTATTCACATCTCAAAGGGTTGTCAGAATCCTCAGCACATGGGATAGTAGACCTAGGGGCTAGGCGGTCCTTTAAATCCTCATGGCCCTTCTACTCTTTCAAAATCTCAGGGCTTTCTAGGCCCTTTGGGATCTTAGGCCATCAGAACATCAGCTATGGTAGGAACTTGTGGCCCTGGGAGCCCTCAGTCCCATGAGGACCCTAAGCTCTTGTATTCCCGTGGCTATAGTAGAGGTCTTTGCCATTGTTGTTGCAGTACTTCAATTAATGCTCCACTTGGCTCAGTAATTGCATTGGGATCAACTCTAGAGCCTGGATCTAACAGGCGGTTTTTAGTAAGGTTTGTTGCATATATTCACTTAATTTGGTTACTACACCTTATGGGTTTTAAGTTAGTTGGTTATCCATGTATCAAAATTCCAGAGTCCCATAGTACAATTTGATTCTGAGCATTGTTAATGAGGCGTCAATCATCTTGAATTGCTTTATGGATACCTTAAAAAACGCATAAACAGCTAGTAAAATTATCAAATTTGGAGTTAAGGTTCTGCATTCATCCCAACTGACGTAGCACCTCCTGATGATGAAGTACTACTAACTGATGAAATTGATGAAGTGTGGGATGCATGTAAAGACAAAGGTAGTGTAACACCCTATTGGCTAAACTGTTATTGGACAGTGTAGTATAACCATAAAGCTTACTCATATAGTAAGGTACTACCATTGCTTGTAAGCATCTGGATCAGCCTTCAGTCTAGTATACTTTATCTAAGAGCTTGATAGTACTGCTTATGTCAGACTAAAAGTGATATTTTTATGGACTGGAAGGGGCAAGATAGAATCAAAGGTTCAGAACTCCAAACTTCCAGGCTTTATAAACTGTATTTTTTATTGGAATTTACTATCTATATGTTGATAATTCCTATCTCATTGGAGGAAAAGCATCGCTAAAAAATATAATCAATTTTGTGATTCATGTTTTGACTAATAACAACTTTGGCTTTCAGTAGTGTGAATCAATATTGGATTCACATAATATTAGAGACAAAGAGTTAATTTCTGGTTGTCCAGAGATATCCTGTTTGGGGATTCTAACTTCATTTGGGATGGCTCTTAGGGATACAACGGGCTCTGAAGGGTAATGGCAAAGTACTCATAAGATAAAAGGGCTTATTTATTGGCAAAAACTGGTCGCAGTTGCTAATAATATTGTCATTAATATGTGAAGAAGATAATATCTAATAATTCAAAAAAAGGAAATCAGAACTAACTTCAGTAGGGTGAAATTTTTTAGTATTTATAGGAAGTGGGGGAGCCTTATGGCATAGAGAGTGTTGGGGTCCTTCTAGGTTGGTGACTTCACTTCTCATCCAGTATGAGTGCCAATCAATTATCATTTTCCTATATCAGTGTTTGAATTTCATGCTCCCATTGTTTTTTACTTTGGTATTGTGAATCTGGGTTCTGGATACGGTTTTAGTTCAAGTCATTGTTCAGGGGTTTAGTTGGAATTTCACCTTTTAATGATTTCTGAATCCGCTAATAGATCTTACCCATTTGGGGACATTAATCTATTAAGCAACAAATTATTTGTGTCAGGGATGCTTGGTCCTGAAGGTAAGAGTTAATTCTCTCATTGTTACGATTTCTTTAAGTCTGTATTTTTTATTAAAAATGCAAACAGCTCTCTTTCCAGAATGACTTAGACTTATCTTATGGGCGCAAATTAAGATCCTCTTTATAGTCAAATTTGTTAAAAAGTCGCAAACCCTTTTCTAGTGTATTGGTGCTGGTATTGCGTTCTCACAAATTAGGTAGTAGTCTAATAAAATTGAGTCTTAAGTCAAAGCTCCTCTGCCTGGACCGTGACCAGCACCCTTTCAGGTATAAGATGGGCCCTAAGGCTCCAGTGAACCCCTGCCCCGGCTGAGTGACCTGACTTATGTGTTAAATGAGTGATTGGTTATTGCCTTGGCTCTTATGGATCCTTCCTCTATGCTCACTTTCTTCTTCTGCCTTAGTGAAGTTAAAAAGAGTTTTTATAGTGGTAGGGCAATCCAGTGACCATTAGTTGAAACCAGGGGCTCACCTCACTCTTTTCCCCAGTAACCAAAATTTCCCTATATAAGGTCAAAACTTTTCTGAGTCCCAATTACCTGTAACCAATCAGGAAAGTTGATCTAGGTCACCTGTTTTAAGGTAACGGATTGCAGATCAATAACCAGATCTTTCATTTTAACCCCTGTTTTTATACTAGTATCTCAAGCTTCCAGAATCAAATCTTGAGGAACTTGGTGTGCAAATGTACTGAACTAAAAATCCTGTACTGGGATGGAACTATCAATCTGAACAAGGCCAGAAGTCAGATAGAAAAATATCAATATATTTATGAGTTGATACTAAAAATATTAGAAACTCATCTACCCATAGCCTTTTTTGATCTGGTCAAAGAATATGACGCTTGGCCCTCAGGTCCATTCCAGACAAGCCTCTACCCTTTTACCCTTGATTTTTAAAACAACATCTTTCCTAGATCTGTTGTTGGTTTATCTTCCCATCTTAAATCACTGATTTAATAAAACCCTTTGATGCTCCAAGTTTTCCACGGATACCATTCACTATTTTAATTCAATATCTTACTGCTGATCTAGTGAAGCATGCTGCTATTGGTATTGTAGCCCCAATGAATATAAAGTGGGATTTCCATTCAATTGATACAACTACTTAGCAGTAGCTGCTGCCCTAAGAAGAAAAAGCACCGTAATGGTTGTTAACCATCCACCACATGTGAAGTACACCTGCCTAAACAGAATTTGCCTCAATGGCCACCACTTTCTTAACATTATCCGTTCATCCTGTGCTACAATGGTATTCCAACTCTGCCATGCTTTCACAGATCAGGAGCGCTCAATTAGTCAACCCATTTAAGACTATTTTATGGGATATATTGGGTATTCCTCTCATGGACAGCTCAGCCCCACTGTATGGTCAACTCACCATGTTATACCATTCCTGCCGCCAACCCTGTGTGGCAATTAAAACTCCATCAACATTTGTGGGCCCTACTGGGCCCCTGACAGAACATTAATTACTCCAATTTGACTCATATTGTCCATATGTTACTGATGCTAAAACATTACTTGTCAGAAGGTCAATAAGGTCATCAAAGCCTCAAATAAATCCTAGATAATAAGATAACACCTAAAGGCAAGCAACTTTAGAACCCTGAGGATTTGTTGTCCTCATTGCCTCCCCCACCCTTGAGGTGCCCCTGAGATACCAGCAGTAGCCCTCATCACAATAATCTGGTAAACCTTGTGTCCTTCAGTACATCATTTTATTCTTATTAACCTCACATGAATGCTAACGCGCCCCTCCACAGAGTCATTAGAACTGATGTGCCCCTATCAATTTAAGCCTCCAATGAGGACTTACACAACCAAACTAGAAACCTATTCTTATTCTAGGTAGATGTTTGAGTGACATAATTAAATAACCCATCACCCCATCACTATCCGCCCTTTTATTGGGAACAGGTGAAGCGATTGCTTACATGCTTACTATGTATCCACACTGGCTCTGCGATCTGGTGATCTTCTGGTGGCCCCATCTTTCTCATACAAGTTTTAAGCATGCTATATGTAAATGTATCCAATTTTGGCTTTCACAATCGTCAGCACTACACCTTCAGTAAACATGATAGGTATGGGAGTTGCCCTTGTACACTCTGATGAAGTAGCTACCAACCACTGGACGCAATAGCGGAGTTCCAGGTATATTTAACAGCCAAAAGTTGAAGACCGGCTCCCACTAATGCCCAACAAAGTGTAGCTCATATTGATTCCTAGAAGGAGATGCTCGCTGCTGGGTGAGGGGGTGTGATGCGTTCTGCAGCCAGGACACGGAACCCAACTCCGCTACATGCACTGGTCACCTCATCAGTACAAAAACAGATTACAGACATTCACCCCTCCTCAATTCTTTAACTTGGATCAAGTGGATGCAGACCTAGAATGCCTTATTTAAGCATCTGCAGTGTTGATATCAGTCTTAGTATCACTGGAGATTGAAATTGCTACCTTCTGGTTCACATTAGTAAGTCTTTTCTTCCCACCACTCTTTAGAACCCACTTCTTGAGATCTTTGTAGGTTACCTACTCCGTGGCATGCTCCATCTGAGCCAAACCATTTCATAGAACAAAACGTCTGCAGCCTTCCTTGCATCGCCCCAAAACTATCACCCCTCATTCTAATGGTGATTGAGGACATGGGAAACACTCCTCAAAAATTGTGAAACTATACTAACCTGTTTTTTATGCCTAAGTATCAAGAGAACTTGACTTTTGGGCCATAACCTGGCTCCCTCAAGTCCTATTATGCAAAGAAAGTGATTTTAGAATGACTTAAACTCATAAATACAGCAATTACGCTTGCCATCTACTATAGCGCTTCCTCATGAGCTCTCCTTGCTAGGGTTTTTGCCCCTGTGACAAAGCTAACTCATTTGAACCATGACCCATTAACCCTGCTTCCCTACAATGAGGAGAAGCGTATATATTTTTGAAACAAATATTTTTCTATCATGAGGGATGAGCAGGCATCTCCAGAGGTGGGATTGCAGCGCAGCCCTGAAGCTGCCAAGTGGTCACTCCTTATCATAGTCATGCATCTAATTCAGCCGCTCTATCCATTGTAGTTCCCAATAAAGAAGAACAGGCTTGTTTTCTGTTTCTGATTACTTTTTGCACAGTGTCCATTTAAATCAATGTATAAGCCCTTCTAGACGCAAGAGCTGCAGGCGATTTCATAGAATTTAGTGTAGCACAGTCTCCGAATCTAGAGATATGGAGGCAGTCTCATCTTTACTAGGAATCTCTTTAGAGCCTTTAAATGCCACATTATACACCTCCCAGTACAAATTTCTGTTCACAATTTGGGTTTAGGCGGGAAAAACTGTATTGATTTTTCACATAACTATCAAAATGAGGGACAATATTAGTAGTCACTGGAAGATCAACTAATTACTGTGTTTCAAAACTATCTTCCTAATAATATGTTGATTATGCTCCCCATAAGCTACGTTGAGCTATTTCAATAATTCCACTGAAGCTGGATGTATTGGGTCATTCCTAAACAGCAAATTAGGTAATTACAATCACCATAAATTACACTGAGAATGATTGATGTTATATTAATTTTTTATTACAAATTGACAGCAAATTGAAGCTGAGGATGTTGACATACTTATGAGCTATGATGGATCAAGAGCTAATGTCAAGGTAAGTGGGATCGCTGGAGATTGATGCCAAGAATGATCTAATCAAGTATATTTGGTATTGAACATTGACTTATTCTGTGATAATTGTATTGGTGGCAGAAAGATGATTGATCTGATAAGCGTGTGAATGATGATAATTCTGCCACCTAGAGTTTTGATTTACCAGCAACTAAAGGCCGTGGATATTTAAAATTATTTATAATAGTAATTTATATGTGATAAACTGGCAACTGATGCTGAGGATGAGTCAACCTAGTATAGTGTTTGAGAATGACTAATGAAGAAGGAATGAGTGCTGGCAGAAGGCTGATGATTGAGTAAAGTTTCAGCAGTGAAGGCAATACTTTTTGATAGTCGGGCAGCGGATTACCATAAAAACGCCTAATTCTAAATAGTTGTAGTTTTCTCTTGGTTAAGATCTTTTTTGAGGTCTTCTTTTATTGGTTATTAGTAATTAGGTCACTAAATTAAGGGAAGATGGTACATGAGATCCCTGAGGTAGGTGTTATGAAATTGGTGGTTATCAAGAGATATGCTGATGATATTAGCACAGGGTTCAACCCACTGAGCAATTTAGGACCAAAGATATGATGATCATTGTCCTTAAAATAATAAAATAATCCTTTTAAAAGAAATATGGAGCACTTGCTACCACTACTTCATTTATTTGATATTTTAATACAGCCGCTTCATGCTGTTTCCAATTTTCTCTAAACTACTAACAACCAACCTTCCTTGATCATCTCTGCCACTTGTATGGTAGCAACTTCTGATGGTACCACTTTCATGGCTTAGTAATTCACTTTGCCATATCTCATTGGTTCCTCCAATTCTTCATTCTTTAATTTCTGATTGCCCAATTTGGCTGGTTACCCATAAATTCATATCGCTTCATTTCAAAGTGCTCAATTAATAATACTCATAACAACTAGGCAGATTCTATTCGTTCCACCATATTGACTTAGGGCTTATCATCAAGTCATATCTGAATTGCTACATTACCCCCCTTTGACTGGATAATAAGGCTCCTATTGCTTATATGCCCGGAGGAACTTCACATGCACTTGGTTGATGATATGACTGCTAGAGGGGTCCTTGATGGTATTCGCATCTACACCTGTCTTCTCAATGACTTTGAATGGACCAATCCAGACTCTGGCCAGCTTGTGCTTCTGAATGAGCCCGTGTTGATCATGTTATAGGACCATATCGCCATCTTTGAACTGTGCGAAGCCACTTCACCATATCTAATTGGCAGCCTGGCTTTTGATTTTCTTGGCTAAGCTGAACAAGTACGCTTCAGTTTGTAATTTAATCAGAGTATTCATTAGGATGGTCAAATAGCATTGCGGGTCCATTACACCAGTGTCCTCTACACAGGCATACAGAAGTTCGGGCAGAGTGGGGTGCCGTCCATAAAGCAATTGGAATGGTCTTTTCCCCATGGAAGAATTGTAACTAATATTGTAGGCAAACACCACAGTAGAAAGGAGGGTAATCCAATTGGAGGGCCTATCAGTAACCAACTTCTGGAGAATGTTCACCAGGGTCCCATTAACCCATTCATCCATTCCATTAGACTTGGTGTGATATGGAGTTGTTAGAACCCCGTGGATGGCCATCATTTCATTGGGTTTAAGAAGTATGTGAGAGGTAATTTTAGTGCCATTGTCAGTAAGGATAAACTGCAGGCAGCCGTGATACTGAATGATGTATTCCAATACAAACTTAGCCACAGTAATCGCGCCCAGATCCTGAATGGCCCATGCCTCAACCCGCCTAATCAAGTGGTCAATTGACACCAGGATATACTTGGACCATTTAGCTCTAGTTGGCAGAGGGCTGATGACCTCAAGGTAAAATGTATTCCAAGCGAAGTGCAGCTTAACTAACTGATATGAGTTCTTCCAGTGAAACAGTTTTTCTACTTGGCACTGGTGACAGTAAGAGATAGTATCAAGCACATCAAAGTTCATGCTGATCCAGTAATACTGAGGTCACAATAATTCCATTGTCTTGCGCACACCACCATGCCCAATCGCCCTATGTGCGCTCATGATAATGTTGGGCTGCATCAAGGGTTGTGGAAAATTCACCGTGGAATCACCAATCCACTTATACAACTCACCTTTCCGCTGGAACGTATTGGCTCACATTTCATTCAACGCCTTGATGACTTGGGGCGACTCATCATTGTACTTTCCGCTGATCATCTTGTCATACATAATATCGCTCAGGTCCTCCATAACTGCAATAGTTGGTAGCCTCAACAAGTAATCAGCATTCTGGTGTCTTGCTCCTAGTTGGTGAAGGATCTCGAAGTTGTAAGCCTGTAGTTTTAGGGCCCATCGTGCTAGCCAGCCCTCGGGCTCCTTAAGGTTCTGCAGCCAGCGTAACAAGGCGTGATCCGTTATAACTTTAAATTATACACCATGCAAATATACTCAGAATAGCTTATAAGCGTAAATCACTGCTAAGCACTCCCGCTTGGTCACAGTATAATTTTGTCCATAAATATTCAGGCTTCAACTGAAATACGCCACTGGGTGTTCACCCCCTCTTTATCTTTTTGAGACAGAACTGCCCCCAGATTGGAAAGAGGTGCATCTGTCTTTAAAATAAATTCCTTCTCGAAATTTAGGTAACTTAGCATTGGCGCCTCAATCAACGCTATTTTAAGAGTATCAAAGGAGCATTGACAGTGTTCAGTCCATTCATACGTGAGATCCTTTTTTAATAACTCAAACAGTGGTCCTCAAATACAACTAAAGTTAGGTATGAAGCGGCGATAGTTGCCAACCAACCCTAAAATACTTGTATATCTCTTTTACTGATTGGTGTAATCATCTTCCGAATAGCCTCCACCTTAGCTGGTTGGGGCCTCAGCCCTGTTGCATCAACTATAAACCTGAGGTACTATAGCTGATCCTTAAAAAAGTAGCATTTCCAGGGCTTGATCTTGATGTTGGCCTCAGCCAACCGGCAAAATACCTCTTCCAAATGACTAAGGTGCTCAGAAAACGTGTGGGAGAAAACATTAATGTCATCAAGGTATACAAGGACGCATGGCAACTTCAAGTTGCCAAGGATAGTGTCCATCGCCTGTTGGAAAGTAGCAGGGGCATTACACAGCCCTTGGGGCATACGTGTCAGTTTAAAAAGCCCTTTTGACATGATAATTGCGCATAACTCCTGTTCCGCCGCAGATAACTCAATCTGCCAGTAGCCAGATACTAAATCCATTGTGGAGAAGTAATGAGCTCCCCCAACTGGTCCAATGCATCATCAATCTGTGGCAAGGGATATGAGTCCTTTTTTATAATGCTGTTGAGCTTGTGGTAGTCTATAACTACCCAGTTAGTACCATCATTCTTTTTGAAAATTAGGACAGGGGAAGCCCATGAGCTCTTTGATGGCTCAAGCATTCCTTGCTCCAACAGTTTATTGATTTCTGCTGTGACAACTTCTACTGCTCTAGATCAGCAGATTGGTCGAGATCTGATGGGGGATGATCTCCAGTGTCCACGCGATGGAGCACTCCTTGGCACACCCCAAATCATGATCATCGACAGCAAAGGTCTCTTTGTATTTTTTGAATAAAGCTTTCATTTTGATCCTTCTGATCTTCTGTTAACCCCAATAAATTTTATGCGGTACAACTGCCATTATGCCAGGCTGTGTTTTGATGGCAGACAAAATTTATCCAGTGAACCAAACTCATGAACTTTAAGGACCTCCTCATCTGGAATGAAATGGAGGAATTCAACTACTTGGTGTCAGCGGATTTGCATTGGTTTATCCTGAGGATTTGCTACCAAGACTTTGATCTCCCCATGCCTCAGAAGTAAAATGCCAGGGGCCACGTGGGGCTCAAGCCGTGATTGTTGGTAGGGCTCAATGACCTCCCCATATAGCCCAGCAGGCACTTCCACCTCTAACTCAGTGCTTATGATTGCTTGGTGTCCGGAGGGAATAGATATAGAGCCAGCAGATCTAAGTGGTAGCCCTTGATATTCATAGATTTGGTTAGGAAGGAACCGGGTCTTGCCTTTTGATGATATTGAACTGAAACTACCCCATCACCATATGCAAGATTGATGTGACTCATGTGTACAGGATCCTTTGGCATTACGCTGGAAGTGAAGTAGATTGGGATCTGCTGCCCCAGAATTTGGAATGTCTCTGCTGTCATATCAACAACAGCTCCAAAGTGACGCATAAAAGCGGTACCAATAAAAGGTCATAATTATTGTTTGGTAACACTATAGCTGGGGCTAAAATGACAATTGATCTAAACTGCAAAGGTAGCGCACTGTATGCTCCTTCCAAGACTGTGCTTTCTGCGCCTCAGTCCCATATACCATACAGTGCTCTACATCAGGCTTTAAAGCTAACTTGGACACCAGCTTTGAGGACACTATGTTGATTGGGGCACCCATATCTATTATTGCACAAACTCGGGTTTTTGCAAACAGTGTCACAGTAGGTACACTCAGAGTAAGTTGCATCTGATTGTTTTAAAACATGGACATTTAACTGTTTTCTTTTTCCATGGAAGCTCATAATATTTTTCCCCACTATAGGGTATTCTTTAACAATAGAGTCCACAGTGAGTGCCACTTTTACCTTTTTTAAGAGAATCGCATCAGCTAAAAGATCTGGTTCATTGGTAAGAAGGTAATCAAACAATTATCAAGAATATAGTTTTGGGTGCTCCTGGGAGTCTGCTTCTTCTGTATCCATGAATTGTGTTTGTGTCAGCACATTGACTCCTCCAACTGGCTGCTGGTATAGAAATACATCATCATAATGAGATACATCCACTAGTTGTGTAGAAAGAGGTTCAGGTGGGACGTCTTGAGCCTTAATAGTGGAGGTAGAGAGTCCCATCTCTACTCCGCTCTGACTTTTCCATGATTATACTGCTCCCACGATAGATACTGAACCCAATGATTATGACAACTCCTAGCCAGGTGCCCAGGGCGACCGCACAAAAAGCAATTAACCTTATGAGATCTACTTTCATGAGTGTTGTAAAATGGGCCACCCAAGAAGGTGGACTGGTATCAAACAGTGTAACCAGGCCCATCCTGGGAGGTGAACTGCTGTTGTCAACTTGGTTGAAAATGAGGCTGGTGGTGATAATAAGGCCAGGGAATGCCAACCAGGCGCTGAACAGGGAGGGATGATTCCTATGTATAAACAAGGCTAGCAGCGGAGGCAATAGGGTTACACTCTATACTGGGTAGAGAGAAGGTAGCAGATAGCCGGCGTAGAATTTGAACAAGTTTAAGCAAGGGTACGTCAACCTCTAAATATGGAGCCTAAGCATAAAAAAGCTCTCGGTATGGTTTCTTAGCAGAGGTCAATGCCATGCTTATGTCAAATTCAGGTAAAACACCTGCCCCAATTAACACATGGGCTTCTGCTGAGAATCAATCAGTAAACGCAGTGAGGGTCTCATTACGTTGAAACAATGGTTAAAAACTCAGCCTTCCGTTGTGCCATTTTTGAAGTTCCTCCAAACAACCACAGCACAGTATCCTTCACTTCTTGAAAGGTAACAGAACTGTTTGGAAGATAGCAAGTAACTTAGTCGGCGCTTCCAACATCCAAAGTGGACATTAGTAATTTGGCTTTACGCCAATCTAATGCTCCTTCTACTGCAAACTCAAATCAGTTAAAGAACCCATGGATGTTCCCATCGCAGTCAAATGGAGGCAGCTTGTCAATACAACATTCTTGTAGAAATTCCTTTTTCCAATTGAGCACAGCGTCTAGGGAAAGCTTGAGATCTGCATATTCAACAGTTGCAATGTGTTAAGATGATTCCTTAGTAAAACAAGCCAGATACGACATGACTAGCAACAGAGGAGCGCTTATTAGTCTATGTGATTGATCAATGGGCCCCCTGTAGTGAGCACCACTGTTATTAAATTGGCGGTGATCAAGAGATACGCCGATGGGTTTAGCACAGGGTTCAACCCACTGAGCAGTTTAGGACCAACAATATGATGTTCGTTGTCCTCAAAAAAACAGAATTAACCTTTTAAAATAAATAAGGAGCACTTGCTCCCACTACTTCATTTATTTAATATACTTTAATACAGCCGCTTCATGCTGTTTCCGCTTTTCTCTAAACTACTAACAACCAACCTTCCTCGATCATCTCTCCCACTTGTATGGTAGCAACTTCTGATGGTACCACTTTCATGGCTTAGTAATTCACTTTGCCATAACTCATTGGTTCCTCCAATTCTTTATTCATTAATTTTTGTAAGCCCAATTTGGCCAGTTTCCACAATGATCCAATATCGCCTCATTTAAAGCGCTCAATTATCATACTCAACAACTCAGCAGATTCTATCCATTCCACCATATCGACTTAGGGCTTTTCATCCAGTCATATTGTAATATGATAGTAGGTATAGTGTGAGCCTGGTTATCAACTCTGCCAACTCCAATACCTCCACTCTGCAAGGAAGCCATTCGGGATTTAGCCAATCAGACACCAACAATGATGAACTGTTGGCCTGTCAGCCAAGAGAATGGTGTAGCTAGGGATCTTTGCCAACCAAAATTGGGGATGGACTTGCCATTGCACACCCAAGAAAGATGGCAAGTGGTCATGAGGGAGAAGCAGCATGGGGTAAGGGCACCCAGGAAGTGGGTTGAGGACCAACGGTGCACTCCCAAAAGGGGCAAATGGCGCCAAGGCAAAGTAGTTTGTCTGCTGGTTTGGTGGGTTACCTGTGGACTTGTAGAAAAAGGTACGTCTACTAAGGCAAAACATCACGGGCCAGAAGTCCTCATATAGTGTGGCCTGATACACTAGTAGGGTCCTGATGTAATGTATTGTAAAATCTGTGACATTGGTGCTTACTACAGCGGTCTTCAC
Organism: Massospora cicadina; assembly: GCA_022478985.1. Classification (NCBI taxonomy): domain Eukaryota; kingdom Fungi; phylum Entomophthoromycota; class Entomophthoromycetes; order Entomophthorales; family Entomophthoraceae; genus Massospora; species Massospora cicadina. The sequence goes on from JAKSZP010009192.1 coordinate 158,025, forward strand.
TAGATGTCTGCTCTAGTGGTTGGAGGCTGGTTAGGAGGTGGAAAAAGCCACAGGTGTAGTTTCTGGCACCTCTTGAAAGCGTGAGGTTGCCCTAAACATTCCCCACCATTGTACTTTTAAGTCATGGCCCAATTTTTATGTGGAGTCATGCAAGATGAATATCATCTGGTTAAGGGGAAATACCAGAAATTAAACAGATGAATTTTTCCCATATTTAACAAAACAAGGGATGATATTATTTGGCACCGGGTGATCAACTAATTATTTTCGTTTTTAGTAGTTTTTTTATTTATATGCCACCTATGCTCCCCTTTGGATTAAGTTGAGCAATTTTAATGATTCCGCTGAGGCTGGGTGTACCAGGTAATCCAGATAGTAAGTTTAGGTTATTGCAATAACCGAAAATTTATGCTTAGGATGATTGACATTATATGACTAAGTATTAGTAATTTGACACTGGTGACTTAAAGTCAATGATGTTGACATATATATTGAATTATAACAGATCAAGAATTTGACATCAATGTTTCTGTATCACTGGAGTCTGATAAAAATGATGATCTAAAAAATTGCTATTTGGTATTTACTGGTGACTAATGCTGAGATAAACATACTGCTGGTGGAATGGCGAGGGATCCTAAAAGTAAGCAAGCAATGATGATTATCCCATCTAGATTTATGAACACTGGCAACTAAAGCCTGAGGATATTTGAGATTATTTATAAAAGTGATTTATATATGTACTGTCAACTGATGCTGTGGATGGGTCATCCTTATATTCAGTGTTTAAGCCTGACCAATTAAGAGGGAATAGGTGCTGGAGGAAGGCTGATGATTTAGCGTAGTGCCAGTAATAAATGCCAATAGGTTTTGTTAGACAAGCAGTGAATTGCCAGAAAAACGCTTACGTATAATTAGTTGTAGTTCCCTCTTAATAAAGATCTCTTCTGCTCTCATTATTTACTATTTGTTAGTGGTTAAACCGCTAGATTAAGGGAACATGGACAGAAGATCCCCAAGATAGGCGTAGAGTGATGAACTGGAGTGGCTGGCACCGTCAACTCTCATACCTCCACCCTACAAGAAAGGCTTGTGGGAACTCAGACAACCAGCCGCCAACAATGAGTGGCTGATGGCCTGTCAGTCATGAGGGTGGTGTAGCTAGTGAGATGGGCCACTTAGGATGGAGTTGAGCTTGCCAGTGCACTCAAGAAGGGCTGGTGATTGATCATGTGGAAGAAGGGGCAAGTGGTTGGGCCACCAAGGAATGTGTCTGAGGACCACTAATGCACTCTTAAATATGGCAATTGGCGCCAAGGTTGATTTTTTGGTCTGCTGGGTTGGTGGGTTGCCTGTGAAAGTATAGGGGGAAGGTACGCCTATGAAGGCGAAACAGGAAGGGCAGAAGTGCTCATACTGTATGATCTGGAACACTAGCAGAGCCCTGATGTAGCAAATAGAAATTCCTGTTAATTTTCACGACCTTCATCAGCGGTACAATATCTACTATATCCTGTGATCACAAGAGTGGGACAATGGCATCAAGGCAGGTGGGAATCTACCTGAACAGAAACTCCTTCCTATTCACAAATATTAGTCTCAGGGGTATTTTTAACACTTTCCTATGGGGCCTTGCTAAGCCCAATATTTCCTCATGTTTCTTCATATGTGGACCTCACCTCGATTTCCTTCCTTCCTCACCCCATACAAGAATAATTTAGACATGTCCCCAGTTTAAAGACTCCCACTCACAATGAACTATAACTTCTATTTCAGTTGACAGTGGAATTAGTTAAAATATCTGCCCACTATATCCTTATACTGAGGAGAAAGATAAGAATCTAGTGCATGGTTTAATGACATGGTAGAAATGGTGATGGATCATTAAAAAGTCTTCCCCTATATTCTCCCCGTGGTCTTTTACCATAAACTAGATGGGTATATGCGGCCAAGTGTAAATAATGGTCACTTGAAAATATCACTGTTACTGAATCATAACCCTGTCTTTGAATAGTCCATAGCACAAGCGATTAAAAATTCTTAAGTATTCTCCAAACTCGACCTGGTGAAGTTTTCAATCTGGTGTAGATAGCAAGAAACAGGAGTGGCTCATGTTCATCCACACAGGAGAAGAATATTCCAGTTCATGGAGATTCCCTTTTGGCAAAAAACCGCGCGTTCACTTACAACAACTCATCAATTATGTACTTTGGGATCTACTTTATTGTGCACCTTTGATTATATTGTTAAAATATTAATACTCTTCCTCCATCCCCCAACAACACTCAAAGACCTTGAAGCCGTAGTGGCGGCTCTTCAAAAAGTGCTCCAGTTTGTAAAACCCACAATGTTGATCTATTCCATGAAGAGGCGACCTTCTTGTGGAACGCAGTCTTGAAAGAAAGATAACTGCCCCCCTGCAATCTAGACTCCATTCAGTTATGGTCCACTCTGAACAACCATAAACAACTTCAGAGGTTCCTTGTAAGATCATTTTTACAAAAATTTCCCCTGACCTGGACCAGCTAGAAGCACTTTCTCATCCGTCAATAGGGAAGAATGTCCCCTCCAAATGGCTCACAGAGTGTCAATAGGCTTTGGAGGCAATCGAATTTGCTCTTTCTCAGTACCCTGGTGCTACTTCATGTTGAAACTTTAAAACCCTTTGTGGTATCCTGCAAATCCTCATCTTGGCTGTTGCTGCAGTGCTGTTGCATGAGCATAAGGGATAAAACACCCCGTGGCTTACTTCTTACATTTTTACATCCACCAAGCAGGCATGGCCATTTATGATTTGAACTGGAAGGAGTGGCCTGGTAAAATACTCATAACGTTACCTCCTGAAGGACGTGCAATATGATTTAAATGTCCAGACAAATCACAAAGCTCTACTATACTACCAGAAACCCTAGAAACTGGGTTTCTGGAAAGCCCACACATAACAGGACCTCTTCAGGTTCCTCTTCACGTATGAGTTTATCAAGGGGACATGAAAGTTATTAATATGTTAAGCTGGAATCTCTCTCTTGAGAATATTGCAATCAGCACATTTGTTACAGTGCTAGTATGTCAGGTCAACAGTATGAAAAGTGCTGACCTTCACTACTTTGCATTCACCAGCTATCTTTCACTACAACATTGTAGCAGCAACTCCCTTATCTCAGCGTAGCCAACAACTTTACTCTTGGTCAATTTATTACAAAAATAGGCCCAAGCCCTACGCCCATCTGGGTGGCACGCTCTGTACTCAAAAATTACAGTATGAAAAATTAGGATCTCTTAGTCCTTCTTTGTCTGATAGACAGACAGGTAAGTCCGTGCGTTTTTTCCTTGTATCCTTAAGTATCTGTGTGGTAGCACTGGCCACTTTTTAAACGCTATTACCAAAGAATGCTAATCCCTCGGATCTTTTTACCCACTTATCAAATGAAAAGCATCACTAGTTCTTAAATCACAGACAAAAGTAGGTAAATGGCTATATTTTATTAGGCAAAATAAGTGTGTTTTAATATATAAGCGGTTGTCCATCACCACCCTATCTGATTGTCACAGTGATAGAAAATAGTTTTATTTATCTACCTTACACTGGGGTCTACTTGGATCTAGGAGGAAGAAACATAACATGTTAAGGCAACAACCTCAAAAAATTAAAACCCGTCATCAGCATCACTTGCCATCTAATCCTAGTCAACTTACTTGAATGCCCAATCTCAATCATCTAATATATGAAATACTAAAAACTAACAACCACCTCAAATCAATTGCTGGTAAATCTGATAGATATGTAAAAATAAAGTCTGATAAACATTTTCAGCATAAATCGCTGGCAAATTCATAAATACTAAAACGTTAATTTACAATTTTGCTATATAATCTGTAAATGACTGAAATTTCAAAAAAGTACACTTGTTTGACCTACAAATGCGGTACTAAATTGAAACTGATTACATGAACGAAACCCATTAAAATTAGCAAATTATTGCCAATAGTGCCTAACTTAGAAAACTCTAGTTTCTAGATTTACTTACTATAATCATGTTATTCTTTCAAAATGCTTCATTTCACCAATCAAAAAAGAGTATTTTTTGGAATACACTTCAGTGGTGTCTCATTTCCAAATTCTTCCCCGGCCCTCTTTCTATATCATTTTCTGATTCAGCCAAGAAACCTCAGCTCTTTCCAGCGTCATATCTTTTCAAATGTGCTTCTAAGGAGTGACTTTGTATATAAACATGGAATCCAAGTGCTAGAACTAACCCCTTTTTTCAATGAAGAAATAGATAATCTTGTTTTAAAATAGGATCTGGGCCCCTTCTCTTTCCGCACTCAAGTCATCAAAGAGCGTTAGTTTCCCCCAGTTGTGGGTTACCATGGAACTAAGGAGTTTGTGGATCTTATCAAGAGAACTTATAATTTTCCAGGGTCTAAAAGATATCCCTGTTTTGGTGGCCAACTAAGTTATTTGCTATCACACTAAGCCAGAATGTCCAGGAAATAAGGGACTGCAGCGTACTTTGCAGCAGGTAGAGGGTCCTTGGACACTATAGTCAACTTTACTGTAAAACTTTCCTCCTCTAACAGGTTTAGTGTTGTAATGGTGGTCATCAAATGATTTATGACTCTTCTTTATTTATCCCATGTCACTCATCCATATATCAGTGGAAACAGCAAGCCTGTTTATACCCATGTATTTGTCATATCTCTTTTTCACAAAGAGATTGTGAGAGACTGAGGCCCTGAGTTAATGCCAAGCTTTGATGAACTCTTTGCAGTTCTCAACATCAAACCCAGACAGCCTACCGCCTATCGCCCCAGTTTGACGGATAGAAGGAAAGGGTGAATTAGGTATTAGTCAGTATATGTTCTGTTATGCGTCTGCCTCACAGAATACCAGGGCCATGGATCTGCCCCTGGTATAGTTTTTGTAACAACAACACGCACCTTTCCACAGGCGTTTCCCTTTTAATTCAACCAAGGATAGAATTTCTCCTTCAAAATTAGCGCCAGTTGTCCTCACCAGACCCAGCAGCAAGACCTCAGATAACAGCCATCTGAAAAACCCAAAGCCTTTTTAGGAACATATATCACCGGCAGTTAAAGCTCAAAGACGTTAATTAACTAGAAAATCTCTACTGTCATAAATCAAGGCTGTCTTGTTTGTCATGTTAGATACATGGAACCTCCGCATGAAAGTTTTTTACCAGGAAGGTGAAGGCCATTTTTATGGCCCCTTTGAGTTAAAAATGACCTATAATATGTCATTTTCAACATAGCTTTCAGCCCACTAAAATAACCACAACGTAAATCACACTTCTCTCCTATCTCCCTCCAAGGGAATAGACCAACTTCCCCCGAGTACATTATTAGTGAGATCTCCCAGGAAGAAGAGGTACAATCTACCATAACCTCCAGAAATCCGTTGGTCAGTCCAATATTTTTAGCTTGGAAGAGCTACCCTTCTCATGAGAATAGTTGGGTAAGTACACTATACTGTATAATTTGCATAGAGTTTCTTGAGGAATTCCAGGCATCCTACTCATACCCCATCACCCAGAAGATCGTTGCTATTATAGCCATCAATCTCATCAGAAACTTAAGAACTGCGCCCAGGTACACTCCCCAGGTGGAAAAAATTTTATGTTTCTAAATTAAAAAAATAAATGTAAGTTATGAGGCACACCATCTGTCTGAACTATGACCATCATCCCTTAAGGTGTAAGAGGGGCCCAAGGATCCAGTGAACACCCTGTATCAACTGAGTGGCCTGTCACATGTTAGAAGAGTAATAGGTTACTTCCCTGGTCCCATAGAGAGTTCTCTCTGCTCCATTTTCCTCTTATGACTTAATGAATCATGATAATATGGCTTTTGTAGAGAGGTATGGCAATCCAGGGGCCATAGGCAGGACCCAGGGGATCACACCCTCATTGCCCTGTTAATCAAAACTTTTTATAGAGGGTCAAAACTATTCAAAGTTTCAATTATTCTGTAACTGATCAGGAAAGTTAGCCTAGTCGGCCTATTATAAGTAATGGATCATGGATCAATAAGTCAAGTCAGTCAAAATGACCAAAGTCACACTAATGCTTTTCTCTACCAGAATAAATTCAAGATGAACTAGATGCTTAAAAGACTAATCAGAACAAAGCTGTTCTGGGTTGGGACTATTGATTTAAATTGGTCCCAAAAACAAAGAGTAAGATATTAAGATACTTTGATTTAATCTATAATTTTTGATAATCCCTTTATCCATATTCCTTTTCATGATATAAACCATCAGAGTACGCCACTGGAACCTCAGGTCCAATCTATATAAAGACCCACTCTGTTTCCCCCTCACTTTTAAGATAACAGCCCCCTACTGTCTGTTGTTTTCATCTCCCCATAAAACCTCACTAATTTCAATAAAATCTAAAAATACTCCTAGTTTTTGTGTATACTTTCCACTAAGCTAATCCAAGTCTTTACTGCTGATCCAGGATCATACAGACAGCTAAATTGGACCTGATTATTGTTAAGCTGACTCTGCATTTGACTAATCCGCCCACCTGCTGGGAAATTAATGAAAACCAAGAAAATACAACACAATGGCAGTTACCCATCTGCTACATGTGACACACAAGTTTCTATTCATGTACGCCACAATGACCCACTATTGGTTCAGTGAAGAATCTGTTCATTCTGTTCAAAATGGTATGTTGAATCTGCCACGACTTTTCTGCATGTCAGTTCTCAGATAGTCAAATCATTGAGTAATCAGGTCATTTGGGCTATCTGAAGCACAACTCTGAGAGGGAGCACATCCCCACTGCCATGAGCAACTTTCCATGGTATTCTGTTCCTGCCACCATGTGTGGTAATTCGAATTACAACATTTTTGGCCCTAAGGGGTCTCTACCAGAACTCAATTTTCTCTAATTTTGTTCACCTCACCCATTTGGTGATTCTTGATATGATCCTGCATAATGGAAGGTCCCAGAATGCTAGCTACGCCTCAACCCATTTTCTGGTAATGAAGATACCAACTTTAAAAGGCCAGCAACCTTGGAACCCTGAGAATTGTTGTTCTTACTGCCTACCACGCTCAGGGTTTCTCTTGAAAGACCTGCAGATGCCCTCATCACAGCAACCAGATTTGCTTGGGTACTTCATTTTATAATGAATTTTAATATTCTCAGTGAATGCTAGAGCACACTTTATTAAAGTTGTTAGATCTGCCTTGCCCTTGGTATTCTGGGCGCTCCAATGAGTACTTACAAAACTAGACTGAAAGTTTAGCTTATTCTAATCAGCCATTTGCTTGACAGGAAAGATGTCTGACTTTCTATTAACAAATCTTGTATCAAGCATAAAGCTTGTCATAATGGCTTTTATTTTGAGTTATGTTGATTTTAAACCTTGTAAGTTTTTTTGTTTTTCAGATATAGAAACCCAATTACTTTTTCTACTTATCTAAGGCCTCCTCTAAAGCTTGCTTACTCTATTGATGGTCTGACTCTTCCTATGTTATCTTACCAAATAAAATGATTGATGCTAAACTCATTAGCAACTTGAACATACTTTTGGATCTCTATCTTCTAAAAAGAACCACCGCGGTACACTTTCATGTTCTCTTCATTGAGCTCTCCACAATTGCTTGGTTGTCTCACCAGTAGTGATAACCAGATTTTAGTAAACTGGCATGCTTGCTTAGGGATGCTGAATGGAAGGGTTTGATTTTGTTGTAATAAGTAAGTTACACAGGATGTATCACTGGGCAATCTGGAGAGCCTGGTTTTCATGTACAAAGATTTTACTCATATTCTCGTCCATGTTCCGCCATGTTAAATAGTTAAAATAATCTTGATAATGGCTTTCATAAGAGCACTGGAGCTCCACTACCCTAAGTTGGTAACAAAACAGATGAAGCCTACAAATTAAAGTAATTTTTCTGGTAATTAGCGTTATTAGCACAAAATCAAACAATAATAAATACAAATCTGCTATAGAAGTTATTATATGATAAATTTTTTGAAAGATTATTCAGTATTCAGATGATCTAGATGTATAAAGTAAGACTTAATGTAAATAGAATCACTTATTCACAAAAATTAATTCTTTATTTATATCTTTGTGTAAGATTAGTTTGAATCTAAACCTTGGCTCTTGTTGACCTTTAGAACTAATTCCACAAATTGTACTGTTATTTTCAGTTTGTCTAGATCTACTAGTTGCCTGTTTGGAGCTTGAATTAGGCTCCTGTGGCTTTTTAGCTCCTGTGACTCTTTAAACAGATGTTTTACTTTGTTATTCTCAATCAGCATACTTTCAATAGTAAGTTTTTTTTCCTGATTTGGTAATTTTATCATTACTCAGAGTCATACAAAGGAGAAACTCTCTTTAGAGGGAATAAATTCAATTTGGCTGCCACTGTGGGTAATACAAAGGTATAAAAGGAGCTCTCTGGTAATGACATTTGAATTGTCAAGAACATACTCTTTTTGACCAGTGTCTACACTGGTGCATCCTCTGACTTTATGGTTACCAGCTGTTCAATTTATATTAGTGGCCAGGGGTATATAAATACATCTGTTATCAAGAAGATTATAGACTGCTCAAAACCTATATAAGGGGCATTTAATTTTTTTAAATTAATTTTATTGTTGGTCCTGTTAAAAACCTTGATAAAAATTCTTGCCAGCTGAAAATAGTACCGATATTAGTATCAGTAATTGGGGTTTATGAAGGGGCCTTTCCATAGGGAGAGAAATCAACACCTTATTTGAGTTTTCTCAACACCAACTATGAAAAGGATTGCAGAATAGTGGATAGAATGAGTCCTGGCCAAATAAAGCCTTAAATAAAAAATTGCTTTATTTTTTATGATCATTATCTAATAAGATTATAGTGTAATTTGCTGATATATAACCTCTCATTAGGTCAGATTATAAACTAATTATAAGACTAGAGTTAGTGTAACAGTAACTCTTTTATTGTCCATTAGTGGCTAAACTATTAGAAGATTAAAATGCATATGAGTTATTGTAGAGGGCAACTAGTTATTACACCACATGTGAGCTAAAATTTAACAATTATTTAAAAGGATTTTTGTGACTTCCATGTTGTGTGATTACATAGCAATATAATAATAAGGAAGTTTCTTCTTCAGTTGCCACAAGGACCTAAATTTACTTGACACTTTACAAGATGTTCAAATTGAAAGCATAGTATACTGATGGACGAGGGCTCCTTTTGTAAGGGGGCATGCTACATCAATACTCATAACTTTAAAGGCTCTCAATGGCGCCATATCTGTGCTGGAATCTTGGATTGGTTTGTTAATGAAATTTGCGCGTAAGACAGTCCTCTATCACATCATGAATTATTACAAGAATTCCTTTCTAATAATATCAGGTGCCAAATTTGTTATAAGTCTTAAATGTGTCCGTGGACCATTGGCAAATACCCTTCCAAGGTACATTTTGTTCTGAGAAGAGGGTCATTCAAAGTAATTAATGGGGTTTTAACTTTTTTATATAGCGTTTTTGAGTCAGAGTATCAATGGACCTTTGCTTAAGCTTATCTGCACTTCTATTGTCTCCAGACCACAGTTCAGAGCATAATAGAAAATTATATAATTTGGTCCTTTACTAAGACTTTCAATAAAAATGCATCGTATATAATATGTTGGCATTCAAATGGTTTAAACACCAGACATTGAGTGATGATTAAGGCATACCAAGCTTCCTTAAGGCCTACTTATTGGATTCCTGTTAAACTCCCTCATTGTAGATAACCATTGTAACAATTTACTGCCAGTTATTACTACATCCATGTGTATAAAGGTAAAAAATGTATTATCTACAGGATAACCAAAAGCATTCGTGTTAAATTATAAATAAAACATTTTAGCTTTAAGAAGCAGTCTTTGATAAAAACAAATTTAGATGATTGACTTTAAATCACGTTAGGCTGAACTCCTCATATGGCAATATCACACATATTGGTAAACACCAAGAAGCGTCAGACAAACTTTAAGTGAACTAAAGATGAGTTTGTAATAAGTGTAATGGACGGAAAAACCCCTGTTCTGAATGCCATATATTTGAACAATATTAGGGTGCATGACAACCAACCAAAGCATCCTAACCAAGTAGGGTGGGGTTTGGGGCAATGCCAGTGCCAAACATTCACCTACTATTGGTTGGTTATGCCAAATCCTCTGGTCAAAATTGGTCTGAAACCAACCTACTTGAAAACTCCTTGATGAGGGAAAAGACAACAGGTAAGTGAGGTATGTGAACCCCAAAACAACATTTATTTTATTCTGGATAATAAAATGACCTGCCAACCAGAGCTCATCTAGGGAGCAACTGACAAGGCTTCACAGTAAAGGGAAATGCTAGGGTAAGTATTCCAAAGTGAACTTCAGAATGGGCAGGCGCGCCTTATAAAGGCAGTGCTTCAGGGGCCTCACTGAGTTATTGATTAGGCTCACACGAGCCTAATCTACAACTTGGGTGAGGAACAACCTAGCGCCCAAAATGACTGAACCAAAAATCTTTCAAAAGCAATCTGGATCAGATTCAGAAAATCTTAATCCGAGTTGGAATGTCTTGATCAAGTAAAACTCAACCTTTACATCACCCCCCACTTAGAGGAGGGCCCCTCCATGAAGAGGGGCCCCACAGAAGAAGGCCGCTACAATGAGGGCTTCCTGGGGCGAGTTACCTCAAGCCCCAGGAAAATTAGCCTGGATAAACTCCGGGCCCCTCAAGGAAACAAAAATGGCAAGAGTGAATCATACTGGGCTGCTGGAATCAGCCTACCCAGCATGGGGATGCACGCCCAGCATGTGGCTGTGTTGCGCCTTCTCCCAAGCTCCCATTGGCGATGGTATTCCCATCCTGACTGGGAAGGCACTTTCACCAAGAAAACGTTAGAGGAACGCGCAGTTCAGTGTGGCTGAACATCCCTGGCTTAATGCCACATGCCCAGCACTTGGCTGCATTGCGCTCCCCCTCCTGAGCTCCCATTAGCATTGGTCTTCCCAACTTAATTGGGAAGGTGCTTTCACCAAGAAAATGCGAGAGGGGTGCGCAGTGCAGTGCAGCTGGACGTCCAACCCCTTTCTGGGTGAACCGTCCATGGGTGAGGAAGCCCTTCTGGGACAGGTCCCCTCATTGCCGCCAAATCCCTGGTGAGTGGGAGGCCCAATGGGAAAATGAACTGACAGTCACTTCAGATCCAGGGTTGGCCATCAGTCACCAGCTCCCATTGGTGCTGGTCCCTCAACAACTGGAACTAAGTGACCACTGAGGTCAGACCAAAAAGGTGATCGGTAGCATGCAGCGCACAATGACTTTTAAATAATGTAACAGATGGAAAAACCCCAATTCCGACTGACATATATTTGAACAATACTCTGGTGCAGGATAGCCATCCAAAGCATCATAACCAAGTAGGGAAGGGTTTGGGGCACTGTCAGCACCAAACATTCACCTACTATTGGTTATGCCAAATCCTCTGGAGAAATTGTTCTGAAACCAACTTACTCAAAAAAACTCCTTGACGAGGGAAAAGACCAACAGGTAAGTGAGGTATGCAAACCCCAAAACAACCTTTATTTTATTCTGGATTATAAAATGACCCGCCGACCAGAGCTTGTCTGGGGAGCAACCAACAATGCTCCCCGGTAAAGGGACATGCTAGGGTAAGTATTCCAAAGTGAACTTCAGAATGGGCAGGCGCGCCTTATAAAGGCAGTGCTTCAGGGGCCTCACCTGAGTTATCGATTAGGCTCACACAAGCCTAATCTACAACTTGGGTGAGGCACAACCTAGCGCCCATAATGACCAAACCAAAAATCTTTTAAAAGCAATTTGACTCAGATTTGGAAAATCTGAATCCAATTCAGAATGTAACAATCAAGTAAAACTTGACCATTACAATAAGGCACTCCTAAGGTCATTATAGGATTTCTGTTGGACAGACTCCCAGTAAAGGCACATTTTCTGCAGCAGGCAGACAATGAGTTCTACTAGTTAGGCAAAGTGGTAATAAATTAATGATATAACTACCATTACTAGGAAATTTATATCTCTTAGGTTATGCAGGGCTAAAAATTTACTATTTGTCTTCACCCTTATCTCCCATTTGTCTTACTCCACTTAGTTAAATTGATGTTCCAAAACTTTAGTGTAATTATGGAATAACATTTTGGGCTCTTGGTTAAATGTAGCTTTTCTTAACCATTGAATACCCAATGGAGCGCTCTAGATATTCTCAAATGGTCTGGGAAAATACACTAATACTCTCAGGTAGACCTGGATGTATGATACTTCGAATTCCCATAAACTTCACTTCTGGCTGGTTAATTTTTTTCCAGGGCATTACTAAGTTTTTGGACATGTGAGTAAGTTAAATCAGCCTATATTTCTAATCAATGCACACTTATCCTGATCTTTAGGAGCTAATTTGCTTTTCAGTATCTACTTACTAATCCATGGGCAATAGTTTCTGGGATTTGTTCATCAAATAAGAAAATTATAAATTTAGTAAAAGTTTACAATTCTTTTATGTTGTAAAATCAATTCTGGTTAACCATGACTACTTTACGATTCCTGTCATTGTTTTTCAACTAGTAAAAGTTGAGATTCTCAAACTCTTTGGGATAAACTCTGTCAGGGTTTCAGATAGAAAACAAGTTGAAATTCCTGCTACAGAATTGATCCTAATAATTGACTTTAAAGATCGTCCTTGATTCCAGAGCAGTAGATGCAGGCAAATAAAAGGAACTTTATCAAGGAGCTTCACATGAAATGAGCATCCAAAGCCGCATTTTGAGACAGCTTTCCATTTCCCAATTACTTGGATGAGGCACCTTAGGTCAATGAGATCACAAGGCCATAGATGCAGGAAAACAATGAGTATAAAGATAGATCTTCAATATGGACTTACTAAAAAGGTCTTTATTGCAAAGATCACAGGTAATTGCGCAGTTTAGAGTACCAACTCACACAATAAAGATCAGATACCTTAAATTATATGAGAATTCAGAAATATACTCTTCATTTTCTGGCTGCATTTATTTGTTTCTTATTTTAAAAAAACTTAAACTCCTAATGTTTACAGTTTTGAGCTCCAAAAACCAAATACTAGTTTACAGTTTTACTAAAAGATGAGAAAGTGGTGTTCACTATGGAAGGTTCTGAGATGTTTATTTTGAAAAGTCAATAGTAAAATATTGAAATATATTCTGGTTTTTTGCGGGAAAAACCACAAGTATGGTAGAAATTAATTTCATGACCTCAATAAGGAAGCTTTTTATTAATAAACAACAAGTAAATTAATGACAATTGGGCCTCAGAAGAAAGAATAATACCCTCTTTATTAGTCCGAAATGACGCAATAATCTACAATTTAGTCAGTTGATATCAACCAAAGAAATATTATAAACAACTTATGAGACAATTTTGATACCTGACAGCACCAAAGATGGCAAAATGCAATCCTCTTTCATACATTTAATAGGGGTAAAATTATCTTAAATCCCTAAGGATGAAGGAATTCCATCCAATGACATAAATGACAGTAGAAATACAATTACCCTTATGATTATAATCCTCTGAGCCAAACAATGAAAGTAAATATTATTAAACCAAGCAAATGATCAATTTAACATGTTGTTTGAGACCCAGAAAATATAAACACTTTAAAGCTGCGCCACCAACTGAATTCCTAAACAAAAAGTCCAAATAGGGAACTTTCAAGGGAAAAAAGCGATATTACACTTCTATCAAAAAATGAGGAAGACACAAAGAGAAGCACAACATCCTGATCATAGAATATTCACTGATAATAGATCTTACGATCTATGAAAAAACTACAAATGACATTATGACTAAAGTGAAGATTGAGAAGTGCCTAACCAGAAGTTACTGAAGAAGCTACAATATCTCATATTTCCAATTCCTTAATTTATATAAAGTATTAGATTTTGATAAACATAAAATATTTATTTTAATTAAATTCTTATACCGCAGATCCAAGTTTATACTTTGCTTCACTTTTCTGAGTTAATTTGTTTGTTCCTTTAAATAATTTTGGATATAATTGAGAAGCTAAAAGTAAGTAGACGGCCTAGGATCTTCTCAATGGGTCAATCTTAAAGAGTATACCTTGATTACCAATAATTTTAAGGGACAGGTTGGTCATATATTCCGTTATGTCCTTCCAGAAATCTAATATATCAAGTTTATGGTAATTAGGAAAAATAGTTTTAAAGAAATTTGTCCAAAAGATTGCACAACAGCTATAACAAACAACACTTGCTACAATGTGTTGTAAGAAAAGAGTCGCTCACTGAGGATTGCATTACTCCCACTGTCGCATTAAAATCACTTCTGGTGTCTAATCTGTGTCCTAAACAACCCTTAATTAGCAAATTGGTCGCCCAAGTTAGGCAAGAAAAGGCAAAGGAGAAGACTATGGTACTCACTACATAATGACATATCAGACCAAATAAGCAAAGAGCAAGGATGTTTTGAGAAATGAGTGACATTTAAAATGTGAAAGCTTATCATGGAGAAGGATCCTCTGAACTCCTGGAGATGAATGAGACCAACCACTAACATAATACTCGGATACTGAGTTATAAGTAGAGGACTTACAAGTGCAACTTGAGCTAGTTAAGATAATATTGATATAAGAGCACGCATTGCTGATACACCAATAATGAATAGAATTTCTACTTTTAAAAAGATTGAGTCCACCTTAAAGGGTATTAAAAACTGACTAATATACTACAATAATGAAAATGGCATAAACTCATGCAATTTTCACGACTATGTAGAATGTTTGTATCAGCATAAGTTCAATATGATACTTTTAGTAGTATCTTAAGACCTGAAATTTCAACTACAACTGTGGACATAACCAGATTGACTCCTTCTAGAACAGCTTACATATTGTCAAACCATCAATTTCCATTTAATTACTGGACTATTGACTCAAAACATGCATAATGAATTGGTTGAAAACCTAATTTAAAACCTTACTTTAAGACCATATTTACTTATGGCTAAGGACCCAATTCAGACCTCTACAGATATATGAGAACAGCATTGATGGTATAAGTGATTGTCAGTGTCTTGCTATGGGTAAGACTTTATGGTCACAAGGCCCAAGTAATTCTCAGTAGATGACCACGCCAAGTGTTTGTTTAGGAATGGTTTTTAGAAATATATTCTTGTCTTAATTTGTAAGTGATAAGTCATTAAGAACATGAAGCAGGAATTATTATTTAATGTATATGGGAAAGAACGAGTCAGTCACAGCTTTTAAAAACATGATATCATCTCAAAAAACATCTGTTGTGGACCCCTGGAGTTATAGTCTTTCCTATTTCTAATGCAGTGCTACTGATTTCATTTAAAATGCATCCCACTTTTGATGCATAAGACCCTAATCATTAATGCCGTAATGTATCTGAAGGTGATAGCAAATGCTATTTGGCATACATTTGCTTACAAGCCTGAATCTATAACCACTAGACAAAAACCTCATAAGATAAGCAAATCTGTCTACGCAACTCAGAATAAGAGGAAGAAGCCCAGATAAAATCTGAAGACAATAGAACCTAACATTAAAAGGATCTACATGAAACAAGTGCCATAAAACCAGGACGCTTTTTGGCATTACTATCTGATGAATAAACCAAAAAAGGATGCATAAGCAAATAAAGATACAAATGATATCATGAACTGGTTGGGTGTCCAAAAAAAAGGAGCTTACAGTCATGGATCCAATAATGTAGTTAGTATAAGTTTTAATTTTAGGGGTGCCTAGTGCTGTGGCTGTACCTGCTTGACTACAAATAACACTAATAGATAAAACTTGTTCTTATGACGCTTACTTGGCATAAGACACTCCTCCTATAGGGCTAATCAACACTATGAAGTGTAAAGACAGCTAGTGATGAGTATATATAAGACAGTTGAGAAAAATATTAACTAAAGGGTTAATTCCTCTGATTAGAAAGATGTATAGAAACCCCAAAATTTAATAATTATATCAGTTGTCAATGGTATTAATCTTATAGTTGGCATTACAGTAATCAAGTTTCTTCTTTTTTTAGTAATAGTTGTGCCCAACCCAAAAGGGGGAGCTGCCACGCATCTTTATTTGCAAATGGGCCAAACAAAGGGATTATCATAAAATTAAAAAAAATTCCTAATATAGCCCCTTGATTATCAGGCTAGGAATCCATATCAGATGGCGAGGAGGTTTTGGGAAACTTTTTTCCAGAGCCCGCTTTAGCTGGTAGACCATGGTGGACAGCATTGAGGTGGGAGCATCAGCGACATGGGGCATAAGGAGGTATAGTTGGGGGTTTTCTTCATTAATGACGCCGGTGGTGTCCATTGCTTCAATGTATTGAGCAAGTTGATGCTCAGCAAAAATGATGAGAGCCAGCACACAAGTAAATGACTTGATGTGCCAGCAGGTTTTTATATAATTGGGGTCAAAAAAAGAAGTTTTTGCTGCATTGATACAAGTGTGGCTTGCACCAAAAGCAAGCTACTCAACTTTTTACTTCGCATCTTCCTCAAAATCATGAGGAAAATTGGGGATAGGAATACCCTTAACAAGGGGCTCCATTGCCCCATGGAGTTGCTGGCAGAGGAGGTGTTGGCTGGGGCAGCTGCAGCCGCAACTGCCATATAATCAAGTCCATTTTAACACGGGCAATGATCAAAACAATATACAAATTTAAAAGCGCTTTTTATAGGATTTGAGTGGTCTAAAATTTCTGATGATAAGGACCTATATATTCTTTAATTCCTGAAAATATTTATAGCTGGTAACAACGAAGTTAGAGGACGCACCAATATGATTACAGTTAAAAAATGTAGGCGCTTAACACTTTAAATGAAGCTTCCAGAGACTGCATTTTTCCCTTTAGTTTCTTCCGCCATTGATGGCTGAATTAATATCACCTTTTTAAAAGAGGGTTTGCCCAGTTTGAATGATTCCAAGTAATCAGCATATTACCAAGTTTGGATATAGATAAATTTCAATAACAATTTATTGAAATTAACAAAGAACAACAAAGGCTGCAAGATTCACTTGAGACACTGGAGCTACAGAAATCCAGTACAGGCTTTAAACAAGTAACTAGTTTTTTTAGACAATTTGAAAACCATAGTACAATTATGGAGACAACCCAGATGACTAGAGAGAATCAGACATAAAAGATCCATCAACCATGAAATCAAGCTTAGATATCAAGGTCACATTTTACTGCAATAATGAGAGATAAAATTCTGGCATAATGTCTAAACATCCTGAATCACAAATAAACTATATACTCTTTTTATATATATTAAACAAACCTATTTTGGTAAATTTTTCAATTAATTGTTGTCTTATTTGGTGACAATGCTGCTATATACCTGAAGAGTTAATGTTAAAGACTTAGCTTAGCCAGTAGTTTATCAACAGAGGTTGAGAGGAGCTCAAGTTTGCTTAGAAAGTACCATTGTCAAGATTATTATAAAGGCTTCACCATGGCTGGACACGCTTAAATATATGTAAAAGTTCTATGTACCAGAGAACAAGGCTCTTTGATTTTCCCAGTGATTTACCCTGTGTTCAGATACATAACTTATTGCAATTTTCTCCAACCCTTTTTTATCAGCATCTCTGCATGGGACAACTTAGCAATACCTTGTTCAACTAAAGGGGGCTTACCAAGAGTTAGTGTAAAGTCTTATGACGATACCATATAAGTGTACCATGGAGAAGAACTTTCAGAGTATAGAGAATTGGAGAGTATGTACAAGTTGGTTAATGAGTTAAAGCAGTAGATATCTCATTTCTTGTGTGATCTAGGAAGAGTGAGGCTTCCACCTTCATAAAAAAAGATTAGAGAGCTAATCATAAATTTGGTGAAAGAAAAAGACGTCTTACAAGAGAAAGATGAAATTGTGAATTGTTTAAACTCAACTTACACCAATCTGGAAAGCCATGATGACTAGTTAGATAACTTAAGACTATATGTATATATATGCAATTCTGACATCTTTCCACCCTGACCACTACCTATATTAGGAAAATTCACTATTATCAAAAACACACTAGTGTTGGTTTTACAACCTGCTAGACAAATTTGTATTAAGAGGAGGCCAATTTCTGATTGTATTTCAGACTTAGTTCTCTCCTGGACAGATCATTATAGCCAGATTTCTTCATATTTATGAGAACAACATGGATGGAGTCATTGAAAAGATGAAAACTCGCCATGTTAAAAAAATTTACAAATTAAGCAGCAGAGGAGGTGCTTGGAGAAACACTCTAACAACACAAAACTTAGGCTTAAGTTAAAAAGATTCCTATTGCTGAAACTGGAAGCATCAAGGATGTTTAGACTAGAAGCAAGAGCTCCTCATTATGATAATGGGATAGTATGAGCCAGTTTTGGACTATGCAAACTGGTACTACTTAAGGCCCAGCACTTTGATTAAATGCAGCCGTGAATTAGTTCACCACAAAGACTGTTTGTTTAGCTCTTTTAAATCACACTTGCAATTCATGATGCACCTGGCATTGTCCATGAAATCAGCCAAATCCATAAAGGCCTTTAAGTAGGCCTTAATTAATATTTGAGCCGCATAAAATACAGAGTCAAGACATATAATTATCAGTTATATTGCCTGATTAAAAAACTGTATACGTTGATGTTAGGAATTCAACCTGGTAAATCCCTCTGATAAATATCAAATTAAGTTTAATAAGGTGAGGATGGTTGCCAACTTTTTTTAGTACTAGATGGTCCCAACCTGAGGGGGGATTCATCGATGTAGGATGGTTGCCAACTTATTTAAGAGTTTTAGTAAATTTATTCATAATTTATAACCAATTTACGCTCCTCATTAGGTTTGGTTGAGCTGGTTTGATGATCTGACAGTATAAATAATTTTAGGATGATTGTCAACTTTTTTATAATTTTGATTCTATTATTTAATAATTAACGTCCAATTTGTGCTTCCCATTTGATTGGGTTAAGCTGTCAAAGCTGCTGGATTGAAAAGATATCAGGAGTCATCACTGACAGGAAATTGTGGCAATTTGATACCAGTGACTGTGGCTGAAGATGTTAATATTTTAAGTATCATTAATTAAAATAGTAAATACTGATTTGACATCAAAAATAAATCAGGAATAATTCCCCTGATACAGTTTTCTTTTGAAATTTGGTACTTATGGCTGATGCTAAAGATTTTAAATCATTTTAAAATATAGATTAAATATTTTAAAAAATCTTTTTTGACTTTTCAAGAGCTTTGGGATTATTTAAAATGAGTAACTTGGCCAATCATGACACCAGCAACTGATGCTGAAGACGTCAAACGTTTATAATTTTTGTTAGATTTATAAATATGCTAAATTGATAAACAACGTCAAGTTTTGAGGTCACTGGAGACTTAGACCAAGTAAGACTCAAATATCTAACTAATTTTAGGTCAACCAGCAATTTGGGCTGAGGCTGATCAGCTGACTGTCAAAGATGCCAGAGGATCCAGGGATTGAGTGCATGAGGGATGATCCGCCAACTAAAGATTACAATGAGAACCATGATCAATGAATCAGTAAATGATGCTTAAAATTAGTTGACATATATTAGATGTTTAGAACAATGAATCATGAGGAATGATTGCCAGCCAAAGAGTTGATGATTGGATTTTCTAGTAAGAGTGCTGATTTTTGAGAAATGGCAATAAATGCTAATGATGTTGATAGGCGGGGAAACGCCTATAAATTGGTGACCTTAATCTAATTTTGATTTTTAAACCTTTTATCTTTGTCTTTTTTTACTTATTGGTTTACCTAACTTTATCAAGTTTTCAGTGAACAGGTTAGATTGGCTGGTAGAGGTGGGACAGGAGATTCCTAGAGATTAGGTGCTGGGATAAAACACCTGTTGTGGTCAGTGCAACTAACTCTCATTTAAACTGAAAGGAAACCCTGCGAGAACTTGCCCAAATGGGCACCAACAATGATGTACTGAAAAGTATTGAAGGGGAGATATCCTAAGGGATTCTATAGACTTCTGATCATAATAGTTGGACAAGTCCCAGGAGAGGACCTCTGAGCCATAAGTTGCGGTTAAGTTTCATAAGGTGAAGTTGTTGGTCTGCTTGCTTGGTGGGTTTCCCGTCAGATACTATGTAAAGGTTATTAATGATGGTGAAAGAGCAAGGGCCAGCTGTCTTCATACTGTTTGGTCTGGAGCACTAATAGAGTCACCTAAACTGCAAATTGAAAATTTGCAACTGGTGCTTAGAGCTGAAATGGTAAGCCTAAGGAGAAGGTTTACTAACCAGTTAAGTAAAAGTACACAAATTTAGTCAAGTATAAATATGAAAAACTGTCAGAAAAAAGGACACCTGTAGAAAATTAACTAAGATAAACAAAGAGAAAATGAAGAGCCCAAAGAAGAGAACTTATAATCAGTCAATTTAATTGCACACTAAACTTTTAAATGATAAAGTAAACCTGTTACATGAGTTGAGACAAGCTTTCATGTCATCAAAGCCTCAAGTGAATTATATGTGGTCGCTTACTTCAGACCAAACCAAGCTAAACTTTAGCCTTTAAAGCAGTACTACTTGGCTCAAGCTTTCAAGTCTACACAGATCATAGTCAGTATATATCGGATGTCTGAATCTAGTAAAAACTACATTTAATAAGATTGCAATTTAAGACCAAGAGTTACCCAAAGCTTTTAAGGATACCTGGCTTCCTGAAGAATTAAGAAGATTCATTCATATTGTCAGTATAATCCTTACCAAGGAATTAACTATTGGTAAGAGAACATAAAAATTGAATTTTTCTAAACAAAGTCAATTAGTCAGAAGTATTTAATTTCGGTGTCTCAGTTAACATTATGTCTACCAGGCTCATGAAAGATTAGAATAGGCACTGGACAGCGTATTTAGGTCAAGTTAAGAACTGGTGGGCATGAGTTAACCAAGGCGCTAGGAGCTTAATCCGCGTTCCCTTAGCTATTTGGCGCATCATCTTGTTTGTTCTAGGTGTAATACTTATAACAGATACTACAATATACTAATAGGAACTCTGTTACTTGTTGAGTTTGGCGGAATAGACAAACTTAATTAAAGTTTTCAGCCATCTTACTTAATTATCATATGTCACTTGTGTTTTAGATGAAGAGAAGAAGAGGAAGTAAAATAAGAAAGTATGTGTTATGGAAACAAAGGATAAAAGAATACTGGTCTTTCAGTATGGGAGTGTCAGTACCAAATAGAAAGCCTAAAATGCAGAGGCACAACTGTTATAACGACTTTGAAGAGAGCATTCTAGAAATTACGTGAGTGAAAGAAGTCAAAAACATACCAAAGGCTTCTATAACATGCCAAATTACTGCAAATAAGTTGCTACCGTAGTTCTTGCAGGTGGCAAACCCATTGCTAGAGATGCATGGAAAATGACAACTCTCTGAATTTCGCAGTTGCTGGACTTTAGAATCAGTATCTAAGTGAAAATGATTGGATTTGCGGCGCACATAGTCATCAGGATCATTTTTTTTCTCTAATATTTGTAAATTGAGGCAACGCATATGTAGATTTAATTAAGTCAGCTAAATTTGAAATTTTGTTGAGCTCTGGGGCTGTTTTGCGGTTGCCAACTTGGAAAGAACTGATGTGAGAGGTCAGCGGTAGAGACAGGGAGGTGGATTGCGTTGCCAACATGGGTAGGTGTGAGGCCACTTGAGGGGAATTTTTTATCTAGCCTGTATATACAGGGGCTTATCAGATTGGGCAATTGGGAATCTCTTGTTTATAGGGGTGCTAAAGTTCATATAGTGAGAGAGCACTTGATGTTCAAATTTCGCCAAGTCAGTGGTAGATCAGCAAGCAAAACCTGGTCAAGAGGGTGTGCAGCGTTCATGCATTTTGACGGTAATGTCATGGGCGTAACTTCTCATAAACTTGACAATTAAACAATGTGTAGCCATACTGGTGAAATGAGGTGCCATTTAATTATAAACTGAACTACCACACAGATTGCGGCATACTTCACAAGATCAATTGTAAAGAATCTGTTAATGGTGTGACAGGCGAAGTCTGAAGAAAAAAGTAAAAAGTGGTGATGTTTTTCTAAAAAGTTTATAAGTTAAAAATGTTCTGAAAACGTATCTTAGTGGCTGTAGCCCTTATAGGAAGGGGGAGAGAGTCAGAGAGTAGCCTAAAGAACTGCCCTGGTCTTAAGGCTCATGAGGCTTATTAAAATTAGTAGGACTAAAAAGTGATTTATATTGGTAAGAGCCTTCAAAGTATTTAGATAATATATTATTGTTTGGTATTTGGATTCTCAAATTGTTGAAAAGCTTAAATTAGCAGAGCCAGTTTTGCTCAGATTAATTTGGGCTAGCAAATTGCCAGAGCCTTTTCCATAATTTGTTCCAATTGAGTGATCAATTGGAGTAGCCTTATGGGAGTATGGAGTGGATCATGGTGTTGATCTGAATTTTTTATTAATGACTAAATAAGTATAATTTTCTTGTTTAGGGCTGTTTGATATTTAGTATCTGGAGCGGATTCTGTGTTTTTATAATACTAAGGGTAAAGGCTATGTGTGGGATGGGCTCTATGGCACCACTAGAGGCCCCTGGACTGGATACCTCCCTGCACATTATATATTAATTTCCAATAAAGAAGATGAAAAAAGATGGAAGAAAGGGAGTATTTTTGGAGGGAAAGCTTTAACTAAACGCTCATCTAACACATGAGCCAGACAACTTAATTAAGATAAGGGATTCACTGGAGCTTTGGAACTCCTCTTACGCCTCAAGGTGACTGTTACTGTCTAAGTGAGGATCTGTGCCTTAGGACTTACATCATCTTTTTTTTCAAAAGGAATTATCTCACCTCCTGGGAAATTACCCAGGTGTAATTCTTATGCACTTTGGGAGTTTGATGGTGAGAATGGCAGCAATTTTATTATAGGAAAGAGGTCCTTTGAGTAGGCCTTAAGTAAACTATCACCAGCTCCTTTCATTTAATGTAATCCATGGCGCTCACCCAGCTGTTTTCAAGGGGTAGCTCTTCCACATGACTAAGTATTAAATTGAGTAACAGAATTAATTGGAGACAAAGATTGCTTCACCTCACCTCCTCTAAGTCGCTGAAAAAAATTGTAGAAGCTGACGTGGTTCTCTGCCCATTAAAGGAGGATAATTGAGAAGTGTTAAATGCATTTTGGCGCTTCCAGTGCGTTAAGAGTTTTATTATGAAAGCTCCATTTCTCAAATCCTAATGTATTCGTAGGTACTTAAGTATTAGCCGGCCAATCTTTGTGAAGCTTTCCATGTTGAGCTTTTGATTGTTAAGCATCATAAAGGATCCAACTTTGATGTTATTACCTGGCCGCCACCCTGGTCAGAAATCTTTATTAAGTCTTCAATAGCCTTTTATAGGTGCTCTAAGACAAGGGTAAGGTATCACAGGTGTTAGTTATGTGCTCTTCTGATGTAAGGGATTATTGAGGATAGGAACAGGACAATCTAAAATAAGGGGTTGTAAAACAGGTTGATATCAAAAGGGAAACCCCAATGGAGGATTGTAATGCTTTAAATGTAAACTGTGTTTGGGAGAGAACATTTGCACAGGTTATTAAAATTTAGAGGCATAAAAACACAGGTAATGCAGGACCTGATTATCCCATTTGTTTTGCCCATCTGGCTGGTAAAGAATGTAGTGGATCTAAGTGATTTAATGATGATGATCTCAATGAATCCATCCCAGAACCAGGTGGTAACTTGTAACCTCATTCACATACAATCACTTTATGAGCTGAACATCAAAAACATATAAGAGAAAACAGTGCTTTGGTGTCTTCGTGGTTATGTTCATATGGCAGGGGATGAAACTTGAGAACTTAGTAAACCAATTGATGAAAACTACAAAGACATCAGAAAAATTCTTAGTGGGGAGCTCCACGATGAGCATATAGAGACTAAAGTCCATGGGCCTTCTGCCTGCTGTAGAGTGTTAAGAGTCCCTTTGTTTTCAGTTTTGTCTGAATTTTAGCATGCGCATGCAACACAGTTCGCCACCCATTCTGAAATATACTTGGAGAAATTATAACAATCGTATTACACTTAATGAGCCTTGAAACTTCTTTAAATTTATGATTAGTTCACTGTGGGAGGGACATGATGCTCCTCAATGACCTAAGAATGTAAGAGAGGGGAAAATTAAGATAATCTCACAAAAAAGATTACCTTAATCCTTTAGACATATAGAGGCATTTTCATTTTTTGGATATGAGATCATAATGCAACTCTAATATATCTGGACAGCGCATTAGGCATCTAGGACATAAGAAAGAATGAATTAATTTGAGGGTAGGTCAGGAGATGATACTGTGTGAGGTGTTAGGGAATTATTTATGAGGGAGAACCACAGTTGTGAGCTTTAAGAGATCCTCCAACGCACTGGGGTTCAAGGAGGATTTTGTCTAAAATGTCAGGTAAAACATTCAGTGGCCCTTTAATTAACTCATGGTTGAAATAGAAGCTGAACAGGTTTTCTTGGTGCGAGCTTGGTGATAATTACTTTATGGGGCTTCCAATATTACAATAAGGACTTATGATCTTTAAAACAATAAATCTCATGTAGCTCTCCATGAAGGATGATATGCCAGTGGGTGATCTACCAAGTTAAATCTGCTAGCTCCTTTCCATAGATGGACCACGCCTTCTCAGTGGATGTAAATTTGTGGTAACTATAGGCGACAGGGAGTTCAGCTACTTTATGTTCTTGCAACAGCACCTTGCTAAAGCAACTGATGAGGCATCACAGGCCACAATTAATGAATTAGATGTATCTTCATAACGAAGCACTAAGCTTTAAGATAAACTTTCTTAGTGGCCTCAAAAGGCCTGTTAGCACTCGTCAGTCTATTAGGAGGGGGCGTCCTCATAATTAACAGGTGAGGGGTACTTCTAACTGAGAAATTAATGAACAGAAAATTATGAAAAAAGGTTGCCGTGCCAAGGAAGCTCCTGAGCTTCTTCTGGGAGGGTGGAGCGGGACACAACTAATAAGCTTTAATTTTTCAGGGGGCAGCATAACCATCATTCAGTTCCCTTGCTTCCTAAGAAACTCACCTAATCACAAAAGAATTTGCACTTAAAGGGTTTCAAAAAAATTTAGCCCTGTAAAGGGCAGGCAACCCTGCTTCCAGATAGCATTTTGGCTCATGAGTATAAGAATGGATCAGTATGTCATCAAGTTAAGAAACTTTGCACGTGTAAGTATTTTGGGCTTACTGGACAAGTTTGAGGTGTGTGTTGTTTGTTTGATTAATGTAGTAACTAGATGTGTTGACAATATTTTGAAGACTATTATCTTAGTTGATGAAAAATTCTGGTAGCCTACTCTTAGATGATTATAGCTCGATTTAGCTCCCTTATTTAACAGCACAGATTTCTGATAAGTTGCATTTTTTATTTAACTAAATAAATTGTAGCAATAAAAGTATAAAGACTATTATTTAGTTTTATGCTCTTAAAGCAGCGTTATTTATAAGTTCCAACGCTAAACAGATGATTCTTTGTCTTAAGGATATCTCTTAAACTGGTAGGGAACCATCTTCCTATTCTAATCACACTGAGCAGCGGAGATCTGATAACAAACGGGACAATCTAATAAATCTAATCCTTGCACTCTTATCCCAAAGAAGTAAACTATGCTACTAATTTATAAACAATTAAGTTTTTATCATATTAAAATCTGCTTTACTTTGAAAATACAGGGTGCTTTTGTAGAGCATCAGGCGCACAGCTTTCACTGCTCATTGGGGATAATTTATTATTCTCCACAAGTTTTTACTCTTGAAATTAACTTCTGACTAATGGTTGGTTCTTTTGCCTTGTTTCTATCTCTAGTAGGATAAGATTCACGGTTTGACACTGATTCATTAGTGTCATGAACTGGACACTAATTCATTAGGGACCGTGTTGCCTTATTACACCTACTGCCACTGAAATGAGGATTAAAATCACGTTGTTAGCTTTGACATATGCCCTACATGTTTAGTCTTAACAATTAATCATAGTAATCTAGTTATCAGATATCAGTCCCTCATCATATTAACTATTTATTTTTGTTGAGGAAGTTCACCTACAAAAATCCAATTGAAATAATTTAATGATTATATTCTTTAATTATTTATGACTAGTAATTTAGTCAGCAAGCATCACCAAATACTATACTGTGAATAACAATCTTTTAAATACTTAATCTTTAAGTGAGATGGATAATGTATCTAGCCAAAATTCAAACATGTCCCCCTAATTGATCATATTACCCAGTGGAAGATAAAACTTTGGGGATGGATGCCAACTTGGGCAGTGGTCATGTTTGGCCATCATACTTAAATGAGTTCAGGACCACGGCTCTATCTACACTCAATGCTATTATGCCATGATCATCATTGTGACTCTTCTTCCCTGGTTGCTGCCCATTGCCACCTCTCTCAAGAACAGTTGATATGGCATCATATTGCACCAGAACTATGTCAGGCATCCTTGCCAAAAATTGAACTGTCAACCTGTATAATCCCCCAGTATGGGTTCCCAATGACTCCTTTTCCTTCAGTTTGTAATAACCCAGGGCGGTATCTAACAACTCCTCATTGTTCAAAGGATCTTCTCTGTTGGCTTTGCTGAGTCCTGTACTAGTGCCCCGCAACTACTAATTGTAGACCCAGTTTCAAATTGAGCTGGTCCTACTGAAAACTTGTTCATATCCTAGAGCCTTTATGGCGGATCTAGTTTCAGCCCATTCTGATCCTGCCAAAATTCATCTCTACCCCATCATAGTTTATTCTCCTTCTCCCCACTTACCAATGGAAGGTGGGATCACCACTAGATCTTCTTAACCGCGGCAACAACAATAAAGAAATAATTTTTATATTTTAGCAATTATTTTAAGTATTTATTATGGATGGTTAACCAGGGGACGTACACTTCCAATGCAATGATGATATACTAAAGAAATTAAAAATTATTAAGGACACCCTGAGGTTCATAGCCCCTCCTATTGTCACATAGGACGCCAAATTTAGCATGATGAGGGATTAAGCCAACTTTATAATTGGATTCAGCAGAAGTGAAGAAATGGATCAAGGTTTAGCAACCATATTGGGAACCATGCGTTAATTATCCTTCAGTTGTGTGGGGCCAGGTTGCCAAACAACTGCTCCTGAAAAAGTTTCAATATATGGTAGTGAAAACGATTCATGATTTCTTGGAGATTAGGAGTTGTTCCTGGGAAGTAATCTACAATGCAGTATGGATTGTTCACAGTGCTATTGCTACTATTAACGCCTGGAGAATAGATTTATAGGTGACTCCATGATGAGAGTAAACAATTTTTTAGATAAGCTGAATATATGTCTGTTGCCTTTGAGAATAGCCGCATACCCTCTTTACAGATAGCCACGGATGGTGAACATTGTTCTAGGGGTGTAATAAACTTTCAAATTGGCCACATATCCTGCTTGAAGAATAAGAGGGTTAGATCACTTTTCTATTTTGATAACCTCTTCGCATGCATCTCCATATTTGTGCACTTATTCTGTGTTTTAGTAGTGGATGGTATTTGTATCTCCAGATAATTCTTTGGATATCCAGGCTATATGATATGTCCATTATATCAAGGCAATAAACCCTGACAATGGTACTAAGATTAGGCTTATTATGTTGTTTATAACAACTTGGCCCTTAACTCCTTGTCTGTAATTCATCCTTGGGCGGCCTCGTTGGCTAGTCTGACCAATTATGTGAATCTTTCTTTCCACTATTATCAAAGCAAGAAGTATTCATTTAAAGTGTACAGTGGTGCCATGTGGTCCTGCATTAGTTGAGTGAGGTGCCAGATACCTAATTAGCGAATCCAGATAATTTGGATTTCCTATTTGGAGAGCATGAGAAAAGTTTGATCTTTCTTAATGATCCCAGTATACATTAGGAAGGTCTGGACTAGTCATCTGGTCTATCAAGGTTCCCAGTTTTTGGGATGCGAAACTTTTATCCTATTAGTTCTGGTGAGAAGTTTAAAGGGTGTCTTAATCAGCTTACCCAAGGTAGATGGTACCCAAAGAGTTTGATACTTTCCCAGGAGTATAAATTCAGTTTGTTCAGCATTAAGTACGTTTCTCTTGAGGGAATATTCTTGTGTTTTTTTAGTTAGTGAGCATCATAATTTTTGGAGATGCCCACCAAACAGCCATCTGCAAAAGCCATCATTTTGAATAGTGGTTGATTATGGACATTGACTCTAGTAATATGAGCATTTATATTTCAGATTAATGGATCACGACTAAAATTACATAATGGAGGGCTTGAGGGTCACCTTGCTAAAGTCCCCTCTGTGGAAAATCTAGATTAGTTAAAACTGCCTTACATACAGACATAGTGGCTGACTTAGTGAAGAGCATCACGCAGCTTATAAATCTGTTTATAAGTTTAAGATTTTGAAGGTAATCCCTAAGATAAACCATACACCAGCCATAGGCCTTCTTTTGATCTAGGAAAACAAGCGCTTTAGAGGCTTTAGATTGCAGAAAATAATGCCTGTAGGAAGTTATCCAATATGGATCTTCTGGGGCAAATCCATATTGTGAAGGGGATATTACTTTAGTTGCTATTTCCCCTAGTCGCTTTGCTTTAATTTTTGTGAATATCTTAAATTCAATGTTCATTGGAAGATTAGGTGCCAATCAAATAGGTATAATCTATACTACTTTTTTAAGGAAGCAACTATATATGCTTCTTGACCTCCAAAATAAAAGGCATGTTTCCATCTTATATTTATTAATGAGTCTAAAAGAAGGTTAGAATTGTTATTATATGTTTTAAAATAATTTCATAAAGAATACCATCTGGGCCAGGGTATTTTCTTTGTGATGCACTGCGCACAGCTTCTCATATCTCCTTCCATGAAATTAAATTATTTAATTCTCTTTGTTTGACCCACAGTTTCAATATGTACTGGTGAGGAATTTTTTTGTTTTTTGATAGTTTGAACAGATCAGATTAATATAAATTTTTATAAAACTTGATACTTTGGTTTCAATTTCCTCCAGCATTACCACTATGGATGTATCTGGCCGCCAGACTTGTGTGCAGGATATGGTGCTCTTATGGGAGTTAAATCTGTGGAAAAAATATATTGAACATGTTTCTCTGGCCTTTATATTTTTTGCACTGAACTGAACACCAACGCGGTGTTGGTGTTCACATACCAAAATGTTTAGCATGCGGATCCAATGGCCCATTCATACCCCCATCCAAGGGTGTATCCTGTGCGTGTGACATTGTTCTCCAAGTGATTGATTTCAGGTAAAGTGCATTTAATGATGGCTGAAGTTGCCCAGAATCTCCTTGATGCTTTATGTTTGATATGGTGCACTGTTGGTTTCTTTAATTCTTCCAGGTTGTCATTGGGTCTGAAAGAAACGTTTGTTAAAATCACATGCTGTGAAAACTTCCTCCACCCAGGAATAAAACTCTGAATTAGATTTTCTGGGCGTATTTCTCACCACCTGGGTGCTTGTAGAATAATTGTGATGGTGCGTTGTACACTGAAACTAGCCGATGATTAGAAAGATTTTATTTTTGTAGTTCTAAATTTATAAACTTGGTGTTAGAACTAATGGCATAAGTACAATGTCTATGCGTGACATTGGTATTAGTTTACCATTGTGCACATGAGGTCGCATCATGGTCTGCAGGAGAAGCAAGAATTTGGGTAAAGTATCATATAGGCCCAAAGTGGCTTTTAACAAACAAAGATAATGTGCCCTTGTGGTGCTCCATTGTGTATGGCCATCAATAAGTGTTTAAGTTACCCCAGAAATTTACGTCACCCATAAAAAGGTGTTGGCTGAAAGATGGAGGTGTGTCAAGGCCAAGAGAGCTCCATGTCCATCCTGTGTGCAGTTTAGAGCATACTTGATGGCTATTGTGTGCACCTCTCCATGCCAGGATAAGGTAACAGCTAGTAAGCGTGCGTCCAAAAATGTTTTTTATTAATGAATTTATAATTTTGGTTTGCACGTACTATCACACAACAGTGTTGCAACCAAAACAATATTGTTGGAAGGAGCATGTCTTCCCATGCCTCCTACTTCACTTGTGGACAGTGGGTTTTCTGTACTGCTAGGTTGTCCACAGGGGTTGCTCAGAAGGCTCAACTTCTTTAACTGTGACGTTAAGGCCTTGAGTCCCACTATGTTCAACATCCTAACTCTACTGAGGTGACTGGTGCGACTCAGGAGCCTTTATCAGGGCCATCCAAAACCCTCTCTCTCCTTGCTCACCTTTGCGCCCTTAATGCAAGTGCCATATTAAATGAGTAGGCACAGGGTATATTCTTCCCCTTTCACTACTGCTAAATTAGTTCCCTTGTTGCATTTGTTGGCTCTCAATTTTCATTGCAGTGCACTATGTGTTCTCATTGGGCTCAGTCATGTTTGAAATATAATTATTATGTTCATTCCCATTTAAGTTGTAATTCATAATCTTGGGGGGTGCATTCCCCTATGCTAACAAATTTGTCCCAAATTGAATTCCACCGAATCTTGAAGGTCAGATTAACTTCTTGTTTTCTGTAGCATTTTATCAACTCAAGTTTGCTAGTTCTTCCATATCTTCCTGAATCTGTTCAGCTGAGATGGAAGTATCCATTGATGCCATTGCCTTGGCTGCAGCAAACTTGCGGGCTTATTTATTTATTTTTTGCTCCTTAAGAGAAATTGGTCAGTAATTCTATATTGTCCAAATCCTCCAAATTAGGTGCTTAAGTAGTGACTGTGATTTTCGCCTATTTTAAGTCATTTTTGCACAGTAATCAAAACACCATTTTCTGTGAGGGCTTGGAATCCCACAGAGAAATTATACAGTTACTTCCTCACTAAATTCCATTTATATTAAGCCTTCTTTTATGGGACAGGCATGAATGTTGTGTCCAAAGGCCTTACAGTGGTTGTATATGGGTGGTACATTCTTTTTTGTTGTGTCAAAAAATTAAGTTTTATTCTCATTGATAATAGAAGCGATGTGGGGGATAATTGTAAGGTCCTTTGCTACCACCAGTTAAGTGAAATAATTGCAAATTGCCTTTCCAGTGCTAAGGGTCAGCATTAATTAGATTTATTGCATCTATAACTGTATAATTTCTCTGTGGGATTCCAAGCCCTCACAGAAAATGGTGTTTTGATTACTGTGCATGAAAGAGTTTTCAGAAGATAATCAAAAATGATAAAAATGTATTTGCATTCTTTTTAACATGTACGTTTGGTCAATACCACTAATTGACTGTTGTGGAGGTCAACCATTACTTTGACATTTGCATTGTCATTAGCTTATTCCTCTCATCTCAAATCTGTGGTCCACCCAACCACAGCGGATAGTATAGATTGTCATGTACATAGTGTGCAGGAATAATTTTGGTTGAGCTTCGTCAAACTCATCCCATAATTCTAATGCCTCTCTTACCCAAAAAACACAAATCCATTGTTCAACAGACAATAGTGATTGAAAATAGGACACTTCCATTTAGCTACAATATTTTGCTAAAAAATCCACAAAACCTGTGGGGTGATCCATATCTGTTTTTATTTTTCGCTTGGTTAACATTATTTCTGGTGCACTTGGAGCCTTTGGGTGGTGTCAATCCAAGTCCGCTGCCCTTTGTTATGTTTGTCCATTCCTGTCCTTGTTTATAGATTGTGATCATAACACCTGGAATTGACTATTAAATTGTTATGTGTGAATTGAGTCATTTACTAAAAAAAGATAGTAATTGGAAAGAAAAGTTATTTGTCTTATTTTTTTTCCAAAGATTTTTTTATCATTTTTTGCACTGTTTCTATCTTTTCAAATTTTTATATTTCTTCTTATGTTCTTATTTTTTCTCTTAGGTCCAAGACTATAAGTACTTAACATGAAATCTATTTACTATATGTCCATCCTCAATGTTTCTTAACATATAGGCATCAGTTGCTGACTTGGTATTAATTTCAAACGGACCAAACCATAGGGCGTCCAACTTGTTTTATTCTTCTGACTCATTGGTTTCACAATAGGCTACCCTAACCCCACATGGTATTTTTTCAACACTGGCCAATTATTGTCATCCATTTTCTTTTCTTTGATCCACTTCTTCAGTGTCATATCAAATTCCTGAGATATTAACTAAATCATGATATTGGCTAAATGAGATAGGTACTTGGCACTCATTCCTGAAGCTGGTTTAACAGCGGAATACAAGAATAACAGTAATGTGTCCCTTAGCCCATATAGAAGTCCAAACAGGGTTTTTCCTGTCACTGAATAGTAATGATATTGTAGGCAAAGGTGACCAAACTCTGATAGGCTCCCCAAATGGAAGATTTTCCTGTGATAGTTTTCTCAGCATCAGATCTAGAGTTGCATTTACTCTCTCCACCATCCCATTTGTTTCTGGAAGTAGGGAATAAACGCCACTCCTTGGATTCTCTTTAGCTCATTTAACTTTGGAATCACATAGGACGTAAAGTTAGTCTCATTGTCACTTAATAAGACTTCAGGGAATCCGTGCTGGTAACCACTTTGTCCAAAATAAATTTTATTTCTCATGGCATCCACTCTGATTAAGGCTTTCATTTTGAATCATCTAGTTAGAAGATCTATCAAGACATTAATAAACTTCAGGCTTCCAATACTAACTCTCAATGGTCTTATAAATTCTATGAACACAATGTGCCACGTGAACTTAGGGCGTAATAGCTGATATCCTGATACATTCCTTTGCAGCTTGTGGAGTTGGCACTTTACACAACATGCCAGATAGTCCGCAACATTTTAATTGATTGATTCCCAGTAATGATACTGGAAAATAAGATCCATTGTCCTCCTTAGGCCACCATTGCTATGAAAAATGTATGCAGCTATAATGATTTCACTCATTTTGATGGTTTAGGAAATAAAAATCGTTTTCACAAATCATTTTATTCTGCTGATTGTCTTCAATTCAGTGTTTTACATTGCTTTTCTTAGTGCATTTTATATTTTTTAGGGTTCATCCCCAATGTTGCCTTCAATCATTCACTGGAATAAT
This sequence comes from Massospora cicadina, assembly GCA_022478985.1. Taxonomy (NCBI): domain Eukaryota; kingdom Fungi; phylum Entomophthoromycota; class Entomophthoromycetes; order Entomophthorales; family Entomophthoraceae; genus Massospora; species Massospora cicadina. The sequence goes on from JAKSZP010009192.1 coordinate 191,201, forward strand.
TTATCAGACTTATGATATACAACTTGAACAGCAGGAAAGTATGACAATCTGTCAGCGTTCTGATGCACTGTCTAGCCTGATAGATAATTTAAAAGTCATTGAATATAAGTTCAAAGCCCAACATTCCATTCTCCCCCTTGGTTCCTTAAGGTTGTTTAGCCTTCCCAGGGATGAGTGGTCAGTTATGACAATAAATTGCGTCCCATGTATGTATACTTAAAATTGTTACCAGGCGTAGATTACAACCATGCACTTGCGCTCTGTAAAAGTATAGTTCCTTTTGCCACCGTCAGTGTTCTGCTCAAATATGTACCAGATGCTCTTGCCTGTCATCATCCACTTGCCTTAGAATGGCGCATATCTCAGTTAACAAGGCGTCTGTTTAATGATAAATTCATAATTAAAATCTGGGTACTTCAGCAAATGACTACCCATTATATATTTTCAGAGTTCAAAAAATGATTTTTGAGCTTCATCATTTTACATAAATTTTTTTAGATCCTTTAGTAGGTGTAATAAGAGTTTGCTGATTCTAGCAAAATCTTGATTAATTGGTAATACTATCCATTCATCCCCAGAAAAACTCAAATATCCTGAATTCTTTTCAGTATTAACATCTTCTCAATGATCTCTATCTTCATTAAGTTTGGCTGTAATTTGCTGGAATTTATTACAAACCCCAAAGATTTGAGCTTCTACCTATAAAATTGGCATTTTCACTGCTTTATTTTCAGATTTTGTGTTTCCAATTGCAAGATTGCTTCCTTCAAATATACTAAATGGTTTTTAAATGTCTTACTGACAAAATTATATTGTCTGGATATAAGAACGCAGGACAATTATAAAATAACTGAGTATTGAATTCATAGCATTCTGAAATGTTGCTGTCAAGAGGTTGTCTAAAACTCTCTTATTCTCAGAGCTGTGTGCTGGATGCACAACCACACCGCCAGGGAACTATTGTTAGTATTATTGGAAACAGGGTACCGCGGAGGGTGCTGTAGCAAAAGGGACCCAGGGAAAGGGTGTAAACCGCGGTATATAGGATTAGGTAGCCAAAAACAACAAATCTTGGTTGGACCCCAAAGAGGAGTCCATAACCAAGTGAAGATCTGTATTGTGGTGCTTGGGTGCCTCGATCTGGAGGGGACCAGAGCAGCCCAGAGGTGCACCAGATACAGTAGATTTTTTGTTAGAATAAAGTGACCAACGTTGTTAGAGACCTCCTTGAGGAGGTATGTGCACAGGTTTGCCCAAGGAACCATACAAAAAGTGTAAAAACTAAAGGGGAATTTTATTAGGAAGTTAACCAAAAAAATTGGTCTCATGGAAACATACCTAAACAATTGGGAAAAAAAGTCATTGATTTGTGAAGTGGTGCTAAATCTGAGCGAACCAATAGGCGCATGTGCCATTGGTCAGGATACTGTAAATTAAAATTGATGGAACTTGAGTTATGGATTGTTGCTGGACTTGTCCCATTTTGCTAATATTATAAGTGGAGCGGATTTCAAAACTCTGGTTCTCAAGAAACCATAGTAAACCATCAGAATTTAAAAAGTAGCTGGTGCATTTTAACGCCCTGATTGTAACGCTGGGCTGAGGATCACACGCATACTTAGAACCTAACTAGGCATTTATCAACTATACCTAAGTTGGTCTATGGTATGTTTGAGGTCAGTGAGAACTTGTAATTAGACCTTTTTGTCCTCCTGACTTCCAGTTTTATCCTTAAAATATGTGCCCTCAATCAATTCATGGAGCCATGACATTACTCTCTCATTCTTTCGAAGCTCCACCCCCTCCAGGGACTTTTGACAAGGAAAAGTTATTGTGGGCTAAGGCCAGCTTCATGGCAGCGATGGTTTGCTTTGACAAAGGATCTGAAGCCTCAGGGAAACGCTTGAGGAATTTTTAACCATATTTTGGGCATAGGTGCAGTGTAGCGCTGGTACCCAACTTTTCTCCAATGAACAAATCCCTTCCAGAAGACAAAGTACTCAAGCCTTCTTCTTACTTGTCATGAGGCTAAAATCTACTTTACTTCTCACTATTGCGCCCATCCACGAGATAAGCCTCTGGTGTCTCTGATGGGGGACCTCAAACAATGTAAACTTACTTCTTAGGAAGAATGAGAAGATTTGGAATTAGGAGTGAGATCCAACTGGTATGAGGCGTGGCCCACCTATCTGAAAACGCAGTAAGGCCCAATCCTCTTTGGTCCCAATTTTTTATATGATTTTGAGATGGGGATGTTTTTATCATCCAGGATCACGAGATTCCCTTTCTTATATGCAGGACCTACCCATCTCTTCATGTCTGCATTCTCCTTGTAAGATTTTATAGCTGCATCTAAGTTTGTTCTAAACCCCTAGTTTAATTTCTTAATCATTTTTGCAAGTCCACTACTGCTTCCACTTGGATCCACAACGGGGCTCCGTGTTGAAGGCAAGGTGAAGCCATAGTTGGCATAGAAATGGGAACAACCAATTGATGTATGTTGAGCTTTGTTTTAGCTGAATAAGGGCTATAGGGAGATGGGAAACTCATGTCATACATATGCCTTACGAGCTTCAAAATAAGAATGTTGTGGGTAACAATTGGCTGAAGAGAGGAAATGTCAGACTTTTGCAAGCTCAAGGTAATAAGGAGGTTAATTTAATGATACTAACGGCTTAATTGGCCAAAAGACCCTGGCTGATTCTCGGTGGAACCCCACAAATTGGGGGTTACACAATTTTGAATACTCCACAGGAAATAAAAATAGGATTGAGCAGTCGGATTACTCTGACCATGTGGCGGACCCTAAGGTGTCCATTGGATGGTACTCCCCAGCCAAAACCAGGTCCATTCAAGCACCAATTTGGGACACCCCCTTTAATAGGCATGGTGGGGGTCCCCCAGGTATAATAATTTCCTCTGATGGGGATTGCTAAAGTTAATTAAATCCTTACCTCATAGGTTCATAATATTAAATCTTCAACTCCCCATTCATCGTTTAGCCAAAGTAAAGTGAGTTTCCAAGTTTTGATAGGCTGAACTCACATATTACCTAATTTGGAATTCCCCAAGATATCCAAACTTCAAGCCTCAACGTTTTAAATACTATTATTAATGTATTAAGTATTCTTTTTAACCTCGCATGGCGCCAAATAAAATATTTAAATCCAACCCTTTTCAGTATCTATTTATTTTTGTTATTTTTCATATAAGTGGTGAGAAAAGCTCTTACCCGTATATTGGTAGATTAGAGGTAGATAAGCACCAGAGAGCCTTTTCCAACCCAAAAATACAACAAGTGGTGCTCACTACAGGGAGTCTGTACACCACAATACACCAACTAAAACGATGGAAACAAACCATAGCTAGCCTACATTGAACTAAAATTAGCTAGTGCTCTGTCTCGCCTTAAAAGGCCCAAGCAACACTCTCTACAATGCCCTGTTATAATGAAACCCCTCTACTAGACAAGTTCATACCTGGTGAGGGAAGTATTGCTTCTTACTTTATGTTTATGAATCTGCGATGGAAGGAGTAACTGACTGGCAAAAAAATCCTAAATTCTTCCTAGATTAAATAAATAACACAAGAAAGAATGGTCCCCACCATGGTCAACCTCAGAACTTGGTCAGAGGTCAAGCAAGAGCTGATCGATGTATTTGGTCTAAAACAAAGTTTGCAGCGACAAAAACAGGCCTTTATATGCCTTAGTTTTCAAGAGGGAGAATCAATCAACTTTTTTGTTGAGCGCTTCTATAATAAAGCTCAACTTTTGATGCCTGCCCAAATTCTTCCTCTTGATGCAATTGCGGCCACCTTGGATGCCTTGGCATCTCATCCCTCCTTGGCGATGCATCTCTAATATAAAGCGCACATTCAAAACTGTATGGGATATCAAGGAGGCTGTATTAGCGGTTGCAGATATCTATGATCTTTACCTACACAAGGAGCTATTAGAAAGCTTCTATGCCGACCAATTTAGCATCTACTACTGCTGTTTCCCTCTGAAATCTGCTCCTATGGAGTTGACATAACCCTCTGCTTCCTCTTCCCATAATGATAATTAGATGGTAATGGTGATGATGGGCCAGTGCTCTCCTACATCTTCAGTTCAAAAGACTCAGCTGTTAAAAGCCGTCGCCCCTTTGATTTGTTCATCTTCTCCTTTGAAGCGCCCTTCCCAAATGATCCCAAAACTGGCTCTTAAGCTCAAACCCTTTCTCAGGTCCCAATCGCACCCACTAACAATGTGTTAAATGACAAGGTTACAAAAGCTTTCTCGCATTTTACACAGAAGCACGCAACCATTGAGCGACTCAAAGCTGGTGAAATTAAAACATCTACCTCCACGGTGCCATCCCCCTCAACCTCTAATTCAGATAACTCTAATCTAAAACCTGTCTCCCTGAGGCAGCAAAAACTCCCTACTTTGAAGGTCAAAACTCGAGCTGTGATAATTCCAACAACTCCCCAAAAGTTAATAAGGTGGAGGAGCAACCCCATGACCCATCATCTAATAAGGAAAGTCCTAAACCTACCTCACCTCCTATGGGATCCCTAAACTGCATTGATAACCCCTCTGACAACGATTCTGATGGGGGTGATGAAGATGTTTTGTCATTACGTTTTAGTAGAACCCAGGTGAAGTGGAATTAACTGATCAATTGAACCCAGAAAGAGTGAATTGGGCTAAGATCCCTGATCAAACTTATCTTCAGCAGGTGATAAGTGGTCTCGAGATTATTGACACTGCCAGTGATTCTGACCAGCTCATTGTCACATTTCTCTGATCTAGCCAGTGCGTTCATACCCTTCAGATTATCCAGAAGAAATACCCTGAAATGGCTAAACGACTTGCCTCCACTTTCTTATATAAAATGAGTCCTAACTCTTCCCCCTTCTTGGGTGGTACTTTAACTAAAGTGGAGAACATCGTTAATGGAGTGAGGGCTAAAACTATCCTTGACACTGTGTTACCAGTGAGCGTTGTGTCAACCAAGATCATAAAAAATTTAACTGGCCCCTGACTATGACTATACCCAATAATTTGGAACTTCAGGTCCATTCAATACCCGCGCCATTGGGGTGTACTATTCCATGCCCATTTTTTTGAAAAGCTTCTCTTGTAGATCAATGTATCCCCAATAGGTTAGGACCACCTAGTGCTAAAAAAGTAAGCTTCTCTTGTCATCTCCAGCAGTAGCTTTGACCAATAATACTTACGATTTACTCATTAGAACCTGGTTCATGCTCAAATATGAGGGGTTATCTAATTAAAGCAGAGCTATCTCTTCTTGCTTGTTTATGAAGTTCCTCTGATTCTAACCAATGAAGAGCATAACAAAAAAGTTTATTCTTGCACCGTTGAGTTTCCATCTTCCTCCTTGACATTACATTAAACCATGGCAGGAAATCATACAAAAATGTTGCCTCCATCAGTGGACGCCCTCAAGGGTATCCCTTTCTATGCTTCAGAAGAGATAGTAATTAAAGCGTGTGAACAAAGGGTAGTTGACACTAAGATTACCCTACAAATCCCCCACAACTTCTTATTGCATCTAACTAGCATTGTTGGAGTAAGTCCTTCGGAGCCCAAAGTATGGACAAGCGTACTGGACCCTGCCTATCACTGGCCTGTCAACCTTCTGTTAGGGAACCTCCCCAAGAAGGATATGGTTGTAAAAAGCATCAGGAAATCGGAAGGGGAATGCTGATTCCTCTTGAGGAAATAAAGCAATTTCAATGTATTAGATCTATGGTGGATATGGGGTTATCCACCGACCAATACTTATGTACTCTACCTTCTGGTCAAATCTCAAATGAACTAACTCCAGCTGAGCTTTATAAAGTCCACACCTTACTAGATTTTTATAACGACAACTTATCTACCTCTGACACACTATGGGCACATGAAGGGCTTGACTCATAACATTGACATTGGTGATACTTGACCTATCTACTACAAACCCCACTTCAAATCCAAAGTTAAGGAGCTATCAATGAGGACTGAGCTCAAACAGCTGTTGGACGCAGGGTTGTGGTGCCTTCCCAAAGCCCTTGGTCATCCCCACTCCTATTATTAAAGAAGAAAAATAGGGGTCATCAGGTAGTGATGGGTTACCATAAGCTAAACAACCTCACCAAGAAGGACAGCTACCCTATCCCCCACATTAATGATGCTTTGGCCCAACTCTCTGGGTCTAAATTCTTCTCTATCATGGACTTGGCAAGCGGATATTAGTAGATAAACCTTTCTCTACAGGATCATGAGAAGTGCGCCCTTTTCTACAGCGAGGGTTTGTTCCAACCCACTTGAATACCTCAGGAGATGTATAATGTGCAAGCCAATTTTCAGCGAGCTATGAATCATATTTTCTAGGATCCCAAGCTGAGCTGTGTGATTGTCTATATCAACAACATAACTGTATTTTATAAGACCTTCAATGAACACCTTACCCATTTAAAGGAAGTCTTTCAATGCTTGGGGGCTCTAGCATCAAGCTGAAGCCCTCTAAGTGTACTTCTTTCAAAAAATTGGATTTCCTTGGGCACTCTATCTATCAAAATTGGATTCAGCATCTTCAAGGAAAAGTGGAATTGATTTATAAGATGCTGCGCCCCAAACAAGCTCGTGACATACAGGTATCCTTGGGCATGATGGGGTAATACCATTAATTCATCCCCAAATTCGACCAGCTTAGTGAGCCCCTTGTACGTCTCTTTGCAAAGAACACCCCTTTTCTTTGGGTGCTGAACAAAAGGCCGCATTTGAGAACCTGAAGACACTATTGCAAAAAAGGCCCATACTCCTTCACCTTGACTATAGAAAGCCCTTTTTTGTTAATGGATGCCTCCAATTGCACTTTCAGAGCTATCGTGGCTCAGCTGGATGAAAACGGAGTTAATCACTTCATATCTTACTTCAGCAAGATGTTCTCAAAAGCTGAACGTAACTACAGCGTCACTGAAAAGGAGTGCCTTGATTTTTTACTTGTGGTCAAATAATATCGCTTTTTCTTTATGGGACTTCATTTAAAGTAATTATGGACCACGTTTCATTGAAGTAGTTGCAGAATATGAAAGATTCACTGGGCGGTTGGCTCGCAGGGCTCTTAAGCTCCAGCATTATGACATGACCATTGAGCACCAAGCTGGGACACGCCATATAATGTTGATGGGCTGACGTGGCAGCCTGTCCTTCACTTGTCAACAGCGAAGCAGAAAGGTTTCACAACCTCCTACTGACTCCTGACGTGTGAGCTGATGAAGATGAACCAGTACAGAAGATGCTCGCTTGGCACTCACGCAACAAAAAGGTAGAGAACAGAAAATTATATAATAAAGTAGGAGTAAATTTTTTGCCATATCTCCAGCCCTCCGAAAAAGTATCTATCATTTTAGAGTCTTACACTATCATGGGGCATAGAAGAGTATGAAAAACCTATGAGTGTATAAAAGAGTGGTACTATTAGGAGGGCATCATGGAAACCATAACTTTAGTCTTAGATGCATGCCTGACCTGTAAAAAAAACTAACTTCAAGCCCCAATATAATTATCAACCTACGACGCCTAACCAAACCCTTCACGCCATAAGTTTGGACGTGTTAGGTCCTCTCCCTCAAACTATTCATATAAATCATTATATCTTAGCTGGAATTGATCATTTCACCAAGTGGGTTGAAACTGTTGCTCTTCCCGCTCAGACTGATAAAGACATGGCTACCTTCTTACACCAGTACATCTTCACCTGGCATGGGTGCCCTCAGATCCTCCTATGCAACAATGGGAAGAACTTATTCACATGTGGTAAAGCTACTCGCCACTTCTATGAGAGTTCAACAACTCTTCTCAGCCCCCCATAACCCATCCACAAATAGTGCAGTAGAAAGAGTTAACGTGATCCTTGTCTCAATTTTACGCAAAATGGCCTCTTCATACCCTCTCCACTTGGATCTCTACTTGCCCAATGCCTTCATGGCCTACCATATTAGCTACCATCACACCCTCAAGATGTCCCCTTTTTTGTGTGTTATATGGTCGAGAACCTATGGTGCCAGCTTTATTAACAAAAATATTTTCTCTGATCAGAATGATCCTGAACAAGCAATGAAAATTTTGCCCAACGCATCATCCAATTACAATCAGAGGCCATGACTAATCTAGCAAAGACTGTTACCAAAGCAGGCCAAGCCACAAATGAGCTCAGGGTTCCTCTTCCTTCATACCAAGTTTTTGATTTGGTACTATATTACCACAACCAAATTACTTCAAGAAGTGAAAAGTTCAGCTCTATCTGGGAATGGCCATTTTGATCAAATACAAATGAGGGGATGAGTATTCTAATAAATCCCTCTACTAAAACTCACAATCAACTGAGTCCATGGCCTTTTACTTTGGCTTTATTCTCACCCAACATTCTTGTGGGGGTGATGTTGGAAATTTGCCTCCCATGCTTATGAATAGGAATGTTGTGGGTAACAATTGTCCAAAGAGAGGAAATATCAGACATTTTCAGGTCCACTATAATAAGGAGGTTATTTCAATGAAAGTAACGATTTAATTGGCAAAAGACCCTGGCTTTTTCACGGTGAAACCCCACAAATTGGGGTAACTTGATATCGAAAACTCCACGGGCAATAAAAAATAAGACCAAGCTATCAGATTATCCCAATTATGCGGTGTACCTTGGGGTGTCCATTGGATGGTACTCCCCCAGCCAATGCCAGGTACATTCAAGCACTAATATGGGGACAACCCCCTTTTATAGGCATGGCAGGGGTCCCCCAAGGTAAAATAATTTCCTCTGATGGGGATTGGCTTAAGTTAATTAAATCTTTACCTCATGGGTACGTAATACTAAAAGTCAACTACTCATTTATCATTCAGCCAAAGTAAAGCAAGTTTTCTGAGCTTCAATAGGCTGAACTCACATATTACCTAATTTTAATTCTTTAAGCTATCTGAACGTCGAGCCTTAACGTTTTAAATACTATTATCGATGTATTAAGTAAACACTTTTTTACCCCCATGCGGCGCCAAATAAAATTTTTTTATCTAAACCTTTTCAGCATATAGTTATTTTTATTATTTTTCATATAAGTAGTGAGAAAAGATATTCCTTTATATTGTTGGATTAGGTGTAGATAAGCACCAGTGAGCCTTTCTCCAACCCAAAGATCCAACAATCCAATCTGAGTGATCTTCAGCGGTGTAACACCATAGAAACTTCTCTAAGCATTGGTTCAGTCGTTTAGTATGTCCATCAGATTATGGTGATAGGCAGTCAAAGGCATGGTCGAATCAGATGAGTCTTACACAACTCTTCCCAAAAGACAGAGGTAAACTGAGGCCACAGTCACTATTTACTCTTGAGGGACCCCATGAAGAGAAATCACATTAGATACAAATAGCCTAGTCATCTCATATGTGGTTACCTTGGTTCTTCAGGGACTAAAGTGGGCGAACTTTTTAAAACGGTCCACCATCATGATGGCATTGTAGCCATCTGGTGCAGGTAAATCACAATAAAAACTACTGATAAGGAAGTCCAAGGCCCTTCAGCCTTTTTAAAGTAGTACCAACTACCCCTTTAGTGGCTGGTAATTTGGCTAAATTTGGTTGCTGACCAAGCATTCTTTACAATACCTGGCCAACTGCGCAGCTAATTCTTCCAATTGTAAGTATGACAAATTAGCTCCATCATATTCGCCTTCCCAGGAAGGCCATCAATGATTCCGTCATGATGGTCCCAGATGGTTTTCAGGAGAAATGGTCCAGCGGTAACAGTTAGCGCTCCTGAAACCACACCATTTCATCCTTCATGTGGTAATCCCTAGCAATGTCCTCCTGATTTAACTCGCTCTTGGTAAGACCAAAGTATACTCAGCCAACAAAGGCTGTGAAAGGACTTTTTTGTGAACATACTATATTCCTCCGCATTTTATAGAGGAGCAAGCGCTGACCCATGGGCCAAGGGAAAGGGAAGTTGAGAAACAATATTACCCAGTGGAATCATCAAACGGTTATTATGCACCTCTAACTCATTAGGATTTGCAACTAGTGCAGTTCCATCTCAAAGCATCCGCCAAACCATTCTCCTTGCCCTGTGTAAACTCATATACCAACGTAAATTGGGCCAGGTTCTCATTCCAGCGGGTTTTCCACGAGGTCAAAGTATGAGGTGCGCAGTAGTAGAATAAGGTCTGGTGATCTGTACTCACATGGAACAGTTAGGATGAGCCATGCAAGTGTTTGATGCCATTAGGTAAGCTCTTCAAACACTGCCAATAACTCTTTGATTTAAACGGCGTAAGTTAACTCAGGCAGAGACATCTTCCAAGAAAAATGTCCCATTTGATGCTCTATTCTATCTTCACCTACTTGTAATTGGGCCATCGCTATGGTGAAGTTAAAGGCATTGGTGGCCACAATAAGCTCTTTTATGGGATCCTCATTGCGAAGGATGGACATAGATAACAGGGTGCTCTTTACCACTTGGAAGGCATCCTGAAAAACAGAAACCACTGGAGCACTTTTGCTCCACGTGCCTTATACAAGGGTGCCGCCAACTCAAAAAGATTTGGCGTAAATTTTATAAGGAACGGTTACATCCCTAAGAAACTCCTCAATGTCTTAACCAAAGTTGGTATGGGCCACTTACAAATCGCCTTCTTCTTCACTGAAGTAATCATTGGTCTTAGTCAAACACAATGTTGCCCAGGAAGATGACCTCAACTAAAATAATTTACACTTACTAATTTCTAGCATAAGGTACGCTGCCCTTAAAAATCTCCACCACTTGCCACAAGTGTAAAGCATGGGACTCTTGATCAGGGAAAAAAACCAGGATAGCATTCATGTAACCCCTCATAAACACCAAGCAGGTCCATCAAGACCGCATCTATACAGCGTTAAAAGATAGATGGGCGGTTTTTAAGCCCAAAGGAAATAACCTGAAACTAAAAATTCCTTTTTGAGTGTGGAATGAGGTTAACACTCCAGGCCCTTCTTGATCCGGATCTGAATGAATGCAATTAAGCAATCAGTTTTGAGAAAATTATGCTTTCTACACATAGCAACAATCTGAGAATCGAGAGGGTGAAGTAAGTCTGGGACTGTGTCATTGTTGAGATTCCTATATTCTACGCATGGGCGTAGAGAACCATCAGTTTTCTCCACAAAAAGAAGTTGGGAGCATACCAGAGAGATATGCTGAAATATCGCGCCTTTGGCTGGATATTCCTTGATCCACACATATAATAATGTTTCCTATCATACACTCAAGTGGTAAATGACAGAAGATATATTCAAAAGATCAACAGTGAGTTTGAACTCACATTCAAACTCTGAATGAGAAAAAAGTACATTGGCTGAAGCTTTATTAAACGAAGATTCTACCCCTCCAAACATAAAGGTAAAATACCTACAAAGAGGTATCCAGAAATGGAGCAAGCCTGAGTGTTTGAATATTGGTCCAGTGGGGCAATCACCTTGAAAATTAGCCACAGGCAAGGGTACAACTAAATGATGACCATTATCAAAGTTAAAGATAAGGCGTTGTCTGTTAAGTTAAATGACGTTAAGTTTTTCGCCACCACTCTACCCCCCAAAAATGAGGTATAAGAAGCTTCTATTACTGGAAGTTGTTAACTAAATACTATTTTACAAAATGATAATTCACTATTCCTAGAATTTTCAGCGTGAAGATACCTTGGGAAGCCCCTCCCCTAACCATACCACCTGGCAAATAATTAAGCTCAAGGTAGTCGGCTAGGTCTTAGTCAAAGAAATTCTCAGAGGCTCCTGTATCCACCAAAATAGTTGTGCTGATTTTCCCTGATGGGGATCAAAGGTTATAGTTAAAAAAAGTATTTATTCTTCTCATCTACTAATAGAAGACAATGCCAACACTCCACCAGAAAATTCTTCATCCTGCATTTGCATACCTCCAGCGTACGTTTCTGCACCATAGAATAGAGAGGGAGATGTTGGCCACTCTTGATACTGAGGTCGCATATCCCACATATCTTCAGAAGTCGCATAAACAATTTTATAATGTAAAAGTACCTCTTTTTCCATTGCCTGTATTCTGCATATCTGGTAGGGGTCAAGCACGGGTCCTCTGAGGTAATCTGGTATGTAGAAATAGGTTCCAAGCTAGAGTTCAAAGAAATGATATTTGAATCGTAGTTTTTATCTAAAGAATTTGCATTATATTCAGCGTTTTTTGTTGTTAATAACCCCATACCAGATTTGGTAACTGGTTGTGCTTTGTTATCCAGGGCCATCACCACCAAACCCTTTGCTGAGTCTTTTTTCTGCACTGTGGAAACGCAATGAAAAAAGTTTTAATAATTCTTTTTTTGTCAAATTCAGGGCTTGACACCCCTGGACCCTCAACTTCTGCCATAACAGGAAGAGAATCGGTGGGTGAAATGTACTGATGACATAATCGAGAGTACCAATTGCAAGGATTTAGCTAGTCGTCAGGAGACCAAAAAGGTGAAGCTTTAGGTTTTCCTGACCTCAAAAATACCCTATACCAGCGCTGGGTTCATGCCAGGTATGCGCAGGTTGGCCTAGAGGATGTGAGTGACGTTTTGCCCTGTATTTGGCAAGGGTGAAAGCGCAATTGCTATATCACTAATAGTGAAAGTTCACTTCAGTCAATTGGTGACAGGGTTTTAAAACCCTTTAGATTTTTGAGATTTTAAAATCAGGTTGGCCATGTTTATAGTTAATAATGCAAGTTTGCTCAATCTCAAGCTATAGTACCCATGCCAATGGAAACGTGCTCTTATTGGTGCATATGGTCTTAGCACCACTTCCTCCAATTGACAATTCCCCCTGATTATTTAGATATGTTCCTCTAGACCAATCTTCCTCATTGTTCGACTTTTTTCAATATACAATTCCCCATTTTTTACGTCTTTTGATTATGGCTCCTTGGACGGTCCTGTGAAGAAGACCCCTTTGAGGAGGTCTGTATCTACGTTGGCCACTACATTTTATCCAAATTAACTGCAGCATACGGTGCACCTGCGGGTCGCTCTGGTCCCCTCCAGATTAAAGCACCCAAGCTCTTTTAGCATTGATATTCACCTGATTATTAAATCCCCTTTGGGGTAAAACCGGGTATTGTTGTTTTTTTTGTTATTATTATTATACAATACTTTGTACACCTTTGAACTAGGTCTCTTCTGCTCTGGCTCCCTCCGCAGTTCTCAATTGCTGATCTTGTTAATGTCTAGTTCCTTGGCGGTGTGGTTGTGCATCCTGCACCACCTCTTTGGGAACAAGAGAGTTACAGACACTATCTTGACATTAATTGACCAACCATTTTTATTTTACGTGCATCATAATTATCTGTGTTGGGCTTTCTTTATGTTGATTTTGGTGCACTGGCCGTTTGTCATGGCCACTATGGTGCTCACCTCAGTTATACCGTTTGGTTTTGTATTGATGTGTCTCAGCATTATTCTTACAACAACCAACTGGAAAGTGCCCAATTTTCCTGCTTGTACCTGGTGGACTCAAAGTTTTTGTGAACCAGTTGTTACAATTCCCTGTCTTTCCTCTGAGATTTACTCCAAAATTTAACAGGCCCAAGCTTCCCTCTCACTGTAAGCTTCTTTGTATAATGTTAAATTGTCTGGTTCTTTTTCACCCTTATGTGGGGTGGATCTGCTATAGGAGCTGTCTCCAGAGGTGGCCAACTGGGTTTTGGTGTTCTGGGCACATCCAAATTTTGTTGAGATCAGTGGCTGTTTTAAGGTGTTCTAGAGCGACGTCATCCAGATGTGTCATCCATCCACCCCTTCTAAGAGTGCTTTTCTGTTTTCTAAGCTGGCCACATTGTGAAAATATTAGAATAAATTTATGATAAAGCACATGTTCTACCATTGCCCAACGTCATTAAAACGTTATTTCTTCATTTTACCTGGACCTCCCTGTAATAAACTTCCCAATTTGGCAGTCACCCCCTCCCAACATTGACCAACTTATTGAAGCTCCTTGGGTCGGTTTCCCCACCCCAACCCAGAAGGGGCGAAGTAATTTGGCCATCATTGTTTCCCCAGGGAAGCCCCAATAAATAAGGACCCAAAAAGTTGCACATGTACTCAAAAAGTAGGAATCTTACCCTTATAAGCCTTCAAGTTCTGACAAATTTGAAGGAAATATGGGTCTAACCCTGAGTTTAAATTAAATGTTTCAGATGATTCCACTGTAATGATGTCACAGCAGCAGCCCCTATTAATACAGTGACTGCAACTAGTGTTTTTCTTGAACAGGGCAGAGCTCCCCTTTGATTCCCTCCAGTTTCAGCAGAATTGGAGGGTCCAGGAGAGTCTAGACCCAGATCTATAAAAAATCAATAATAATGATTTTCTTTACACCGTGTTTTTGCGGTGCAGGCTGAAGCAAAAACTAAGGGCTTCGTGGTGATAGCCCTGGATAACAAAGCACACCTGGCCATTGGTTTAGGTATGGGGTCGTTGAATCCTGAAAACGCGTTTTATAACTTTAATGTCATACAAAAATGGGCCATTTATTATTTGTTATGGCTCTGACGAGAGCCCATTTTAGTATACCAAATTACCCCTGATAACCCACGTTTGACCCCTACCATGATCTGCAGAACTAAAAGGTTAAAAATAAACTACGTTTAAGATATAAAAATGTTTATGCAACTTCTGAGGATATGATGTAGTATGTGTCCACAGTCATAAGAATTGGCAATTATCCCTCTCCATTTAGAATGTAAAAACATACACTGGAGGCATGCTTATGCCTCATGAAGATTTTTCTGGTAAGGTGTTGGTGTTTACTGATATAAAAAAGGAATATCATGGATATTTTTAATAGACTTCTACCCTTTCATCCCCTTTAGGTATAATCAGCACAACTATTTTAGGTGGATACTGGAGCCTCTGAGAATTTTATTGACCAAGACCTAGCCAACAATAAAGAGCTTAGTCACTTGCCTGGTAGTATGGATAGGGGAGGGGCTTCTCAAGGTATTCCCGCACAGAAGGTTCCAGGGAGAGTGGATTATTAAGTTGATAAGTATCATTTTCGGACCATTTCCAAGCAACAAAAACCTTCTTACCCCATTATTTTAGTATTAGAGTGATGGCAAAAGTTTGACGTCAGGACCAACATGAAAGAATTACCTAGTCTTTAACTAAAAAGAATGGTCATATACTAGTTAAGCATTTTTCTGAGGCTAATTCTCAGGGCGGTCAGCCTTAATGGCCCAATATCCACAAACTCAGGCTTGTTTCATAACTGAAGCCCTCTCTGGAGGTATCCTAGCCTTCTACATGAGGGGTTGAAATCTTCGTTTGATGCGGCTCCAGCCAATGTACTACCATCTCAATCAGAGTTTGATTATAAGTTTAAGCTCACCGTTGATCTGGTGAATATATCTTCCCAAATTTACCATTTTAATTTACAGGAAGAAGCGGCATTAGATTTGTGGGTTAAAGAGCAGTTAGCCAAAAGCGTGATTTTTCAGCGTACCTCTCCAGTATGCTCACCACTTTTCTTTGTGAATAAATCCAATAGTAGTTTACACCCTGCATAGATTATGGGAGCCCTAACAATTTCACTGTACCAGATTTACATCACATCCCACTGGACTCACAGATTGCACGCTATGTGGAAAAGGTGAAAGTCTTCTCCAAACTGGATTTAGTTAAAATTTAGGAGCTTCTTTGTTTGTTTATATAAATAAATAACCACTAATTGATAATTTGCACAGGTTGGGTTTATGCACTCTTTGAGTTGTGTGATGATATATGATATATGTCTGATAATAGTATGAATACTATTCTCCATAGTTGAAAAAAGATAACCAGTTTTTGGTCCAACGCTTAACCTTTATTTATCCTCAGAATAATCTTAATGTCTTTAGCAGGAATTTGTACCATTATACCGCCTAATTTGATCCACACTCAAATCCTTATTTTAAGGCCTTTCCTTTTCTTTCGGAGTCTCACAGAGTCTACAGCTGTTCCCCTCTTAGCTCAGCTTCTCTTCTTAAGGATCCTCGATCATTACTCTTTATCTTAATAAAGACTCCCCAATTAAAGCACAAAGCAATAATTTACTGTGATGAATAGACTAAAATTAATAATAAATTATGTTAACGTCTTGTTTTATTTGTGATTTATCAGAGGATTTATAAGGGGATTCAACACCCAACCCTTAGTTAGCGCCTCTGCCATTAAACAGCAGCTATTGCCATTGAATTTTCCTTTATAGTCTCATCAGTGATGGTCTTCACCATCCTGGTTAGGATTCCTTCATTGGACATCCTTGAGACCAAAAATGGAAAGCGTCAATAATGTGTCTATAACATTTTCCACTTGATCTCAGTGAATCAACCATATTTAGTGTATGTGACCTGCTTAAGTAATGGGACTTGTTTCACATTATGACAGGTCACAAACAAAATGATTATTTTGCTAGTTGTAGGTGGCATCACTCGCCTCACAACTTGCTCCTTAAATTCCCAATTTGTTGGTGATGAAACCTGACCAATCCCAATCAGTACACCTGATATTTAATCATCAATCAATTATCAGATGCCCTCATTTTGTCAGCACTCTACCCGACAAGATCTTAAGCATTCACCTAGATTGTATAATGGATCCAAACCAGGTGAATTTTCTAAATTCTCCCAAACATTATTAACCTAAAATAAGGGAAACAATATCCAATATACTCGCTATAGGGAATTATCCCCTAGCAATCCATAGTATTATAGACATCTTGAAATGTGGGCAAAAATCCCAACACATCTCCCCTCTTTCCTAGATTTCCAGAGAGAATAGGATTGAAACAAATGAACACCACCTCAGACACAAGGTCAAATTTTTTAGGTTCTAGCAGAGAATAGTCAATATACACTCAATGTTGCTCAGGATAACCTTTGCCATGTTGTTCTCTTCCTCTTCCTCATCGCTACCACCTACTCAGAGTGTGGTCCTCATGACCTTCTGTCATGCTCAGCTGGTTGATTTACTCATGATATACTGATCCCAAGATCCAGTTTTCCCTGTAAGGGCATATGACCCATTGTCATATTCAGGATTCTTGGTCCAGCTTATCCATTTCCTGATCTTCCTCCTTGTCCTTGATAGGAGGTCACTGTGCCGATGTTTGTTTTGTGGCACAATTAAGAATTCTTATATATACTCGCTCTTGTTGTTTCTCATAATAACTTCTTGGATCATATCATTCTTAATTCTTCTCTGAAGAGCTTATTTCATTAATTTCGAGATTAATTTCTCCAAAATTAGAGCTCAATTGATTTTGAAGTTCACAATGTAGACTATTATAAAAGTCTGACAACCCCCCTCTTGTCCAGCATATATGTCAAATTCAGAGTCTTGGTACCAACAACTGCTCGACAGCATCTGCCAGAAGATTTTTGGCTCTTCCAACTGATGAGTTAATCTTCACGATTGAACCTCTTCTATGGTCCCCTAGGATTCATACTCTCAGTCAAGTACCCATTGCCTGTCTTTTCATGGAATTACCAGAATGGGTATTCAACCCTGACAAAACCAGGTTAGCAATTATCTTGAATTAAATGCGACCAATTTTCCCTCTGTCATTAATTCCCAAAATAGATTTTAAAACTCTCATGTATTCAGCTCCATTTTCAGATACTCCTACAATCATTGTTAAACCTCCTAAAACAATGCTCTCCGCTCTTGATTAATCATTACTCACCAAATAAGATGTTTTCCAGAGCTCCTTGCCAACTCAGCCAGTTTACAAACCAGCTGTACTGTCAACTGAACTAGACATTGGAAACTGAGAACATTTTGGCTTCCCTAAACAGAATTAAGGACCTGAGTAACCAAGGTTCCATCCACAGCTCTGAACCCCTCCAATCTCAAAAACAACCTAGCTTAAGACATTGCAGCCTATGCTTTTCGCTTTGCCAGCCAAGTAATTTGAAGTTGAGCCAAAACTTCCAGCCTCTCCCAGCTTCCATTGCTCATTCTGCTTTTGCTTCCAAGAAGCTCATAGTCATCATCTGCAGGATGCCATCCTCTCCCTGTATGACTATCTCATTTCTGGCGCATCCCATTGGTATCTTCCCCTAATGGCTTTGATTGGGGGCATGATTTGCAACCCCACCTGATAACCCTTGTTCGATGCCAGCTCATATGTCCAATATTCTTGACAAATCCTATTGGTAAGCGCTCAAGACCAATTGCCCAGCTCTGGTGCCATATCAGGATTATTCAGAGCTATTCGCCAACTGCCTCTTCTTGTTCTATTTCTTCCCTCCACATTCTGGGTATTGCGTTTGGCAAATACCAATATACACATCGCTCTTTCCCTAGTCACATCTCACAGGGATCAGCCTACACTCAACGAGCTTGGCTTTGAGTAGGTCTAGCCCTTGCTAGTGTCCAATCTCTCTAGATTTTGACAGTTTTTTCACTTCTACTGCAATGTATCATCCCTCCCAAAGAGGCAACTTTGGTGGAATAATCTTCAAGTCAAGGATATCCAAAAAAGTTATAAAAATACATCCTTTTTTCTGTGCGTTTTTAATATATTTCACCGCTATTACTTTAACAATCTTTTATTTTGTTTTCTTTTTTATATAGGACATGACCTTCACTTGGTTCTGTGGTCCATTTTTAAATTTATCCACCAAACTGGTTCTGAGGTATATTTTGACCTACCAGTTTTGTATGGTTCAGAGGTCTGATTTTTTAAAACTTAACCATCTAAATTGGTTCAGCAGTCCTTTTTTCAGACTTTGCTAAATCTTGATGACATAACCATCTAAATGGTTCAGCGGTCTTTTGGGAACACTCTTATTATTTTCTTCATCAATACATTGCTTTAAATATTTAGCATGGATTCAATTCACAATTTTCCATCCAAGAGGTTCTTGATGGAATAGGCGTCCATTGCCATCTTAGCAATAATCTCAAATAGACCTGACCACAAAGCATCTAACTTGTTTCTTCTTCTGAAACCAAGTCATAATACGCAACATTTTTGCCTATTTGCTATTATGATAAGGCCTGTCAGTTCATATCATCCATTGTTTTTGCCTTGATCCTTTTCTTCAAGGTCATATTGAATTCTTGTGATTGCATCTCAATTAGGTTTTTTAGAATCATATCAGGTACTGCTTGGCACTCATCCCCAATGTTGGTTTTACCACTGGATATAGAATCAGCAACAACGCAGTCTTCCTTCTTTATAGTAATTCATACTGCATTTTTCCATTCACCATATGATGACTTAGGTTGTATGCAAATGTCACCAAATAAGGCACGTCCTCCACACAAAATTCTCCCTGCTACCAGCTTCCTCAGCATTGTGGCCAGTGTTCCATTGACTCGCTCTACCAGTTGTTTATCTCTGGCTGGTAAGTACCAACATAAATCCTTGGATCCCCATTATTTCATTAAATTTTGGGATCACATGCGATATGAAATTCGTTCCATTGTCACTCAACAAGACAAGCAGGCATAAATGTCATAATAAATACTGTATCCAGGATAAACCTTGCAGTTCTTGTAGCATCTATATTTCGTCAGGGCCTTTGTTTTTACCCATATCATCAGATGGTCAACAACAACTATAATGTATTTAACTCCTACAGTACTCATGTATAATGGTCCCATCACATTGATGGACACCATATGCCAGGCAAATCCAGGGTAGATAAGTAAATGTTTGGTTGTGTTCTTGTAAAGCTTGTGCAACTGACACTCCACACTACGCGGCAGATAAATTGCTACATTGTTGTTGATGGACTCCCAGTAATAATACTGGTGAATGTGATCAGTCATCTTCTATAGTCCTCCATGCCTGACAACCTTATGGGCAGATTTAATGATAGCCACTCGTTCCAAAAGTTATGGAAATAGTAATTATTTTCCATTGATCATTTTAAAATCTTGTCCATCCATAGTCTCTTTGTTTTCCACCACTTTTTAAAGTGTACCTTGGAATTCTTGGGGCTCGTTCCTTAATTCTCCTTTGAACATTCTCTGAAATAGCACATCTGCTTGCTGGTATACCACTTGGACCATTAGTAACCTTAATAAGCATCTACATTCTTATGAGAAGCTCCAACTTGGTGGACTATCTCATAACCATTAGCCTGTAGCTTCAAAGCCTATTGGGGCAGTCGTCCTTCCAGATCTCTTAAATTGTGAAGACAATGCAACGAGGAATGGTTTGTCACCATTTTAAGTGCATCCATGAATATACATCCAAAACTGTTTACATGCATAAATTACTGCAAGTCATTCACACCCAGTAACTGTCTAATTCCTCTCAGCTGCTGAGGGTGTCTGGCTCACATACTCTACCAGATGTTCGTCTCAAAGTAATCCACATGGCTCAGGATGGTGCTAAGCTGTTAATGCAGCATCAGTCTGTATTATAAATTCATGATTAAAATACAAACATTCCTTTATTGGAGAATCTATCAAATACCAGCCTAAATTCATCAGAAGAACTCTGAGCCTTTTCACTACAAACTAATCCTTTTTTGGATCCTTCAGCAAATGAAATAGGGGCTTGTTGATTCTCACAAAATTCTGTATGAATCTTTGATAGTTTCAGACCATTCAAAGGAACACTTGGATATCTTGCACACTTTTTGGTATAGGTATTCGTTATAGGGCCTCAATTTTCTAGCATGCGTTACAATCCACTAGAGTTGATAGCAAATCCCATATATTTCAACTCCTTCTTAAATAAGTAGCACTTCCTCAGCTTGACCTTCATGTTAGCTGCGGACAGTCTCTTGACTTCTTCCAAGTAGGGTAAATGTTCATTAAATGTCCTACTGAACATAAATATATCATCAAAGTACACCATGATGCATGAAAACTCCATGTCACTTAGTATCGCGTCCATGACCCTCTGAAATGTTGCAGGCGCATTACATAGACCCTGGGGCATCTGAGTTGGCTCATAAAGCCCCTGTGTGGTAATGATCATGCATTTCTCCTGGTCTTCCATTGGCAAATTGATTTGCCAATACTCCAATATTAGATCCTGTTGGGATTCGACCTGCTCCCAATCAATCTAATTCTAATTTCCCTACTTCCAATACCTCTCCAAATTTTCCTCTAATGGAACCTTATTTTCCGCCCCCTAATCGATTTGTTAAAGGAAGCCTGCTGTCAACTCCCCACCTGATCAACATCAGGATGCTGAAGATCTTGCCGGTGGAGGACATCGCTATCCTGAAAGGATTAGGAGAAAAACCTTGCCTATAAATATCCGCGCCTTTTAGTAAATAAAGTTACATTTTTATCTCCAATTTGTCCTTATTTTTTAATTATTTCTAGAGCCTCTATTCAGCAAGCTCCTCTCCATCCATCAGCTTCACTGGTTTTATTATAATAGGTCCCTCATCACCTATTCTCAAGCTTATAGTAAGTTACCAGCCCCTACACTTAGGATTCCCGGCTCTCCCCGCTGTCTGCTTGCTGCTGGACATTTTTTCCATCCATTTTAATATGCTTTGGAGGAACTATTGCCCTCAGCTACCCTATCCCAACAAATTTATTGGTGCTCCCTGCCAGGTACTCTCCTGAGCTACCTGGTAAATAAATGTATTCACAATGGATGATTTTCGCCAAACTCTACTTGGCCACTTATCAAAATATCCAGTGTCACCCAATGGGTAACCTCCAATGGAAATCGCGACCCTGAGAACAATGAACCCAATTTTATGCAACTTCATGCTATACTCAATATCTCTATTCTGGCCCAAGAACCCCAAAGCTATCTTTTTCAGCCTACAGGAGTTGCTGATACTATTAATTGATTACTTCTAGGTGCCCTTTTCCCTGGAGATCACTCCCATCATAAATAAGCCTCTGCAGTTCCCAATAATATGCGAGTGCTATATGAATGTGCCAACTTATCTGACTCTGAAATAGGAGTATCTCACACAGAGCAATATTTGTGACAGTTTGTGCACCCCGCCATTCACCATTTAGTCCAAATGATGGGGATCATTTATCAAGAAATATTGCAACAAATTTACCTTGTCACAAGAGTTACACTCCTACCTCCTAGATTTCTACAACTCAGCTTCTTCATTTGTAAGAGATAATTGTGAGGCTATTCTTGAAAACCGCGCCCAACTGATCTCTATTCAAAAATAACTCTCCCAACTGGATGTGGGAGTGGCTAACCTGCTTCACGAGGAAGTAGCTACCTGATTTACTGAGACCACCACAATTATTGAGAGTCAGTTGCAACAAGCCTTTACCAACCTCGCCATCCAACTTAATGCTTTTACTGAACAAACTTTTGAACGAATAAGCCAGATTGAATTAACATTACAACCAGCGTTTAATGTTTCAAGAGTGTCTGAGATTCCAGGGCCCCCTTGCCCTGTGGGTCCCCCAGGCCCCCGGGGAGCAAGTATCAGCTGATCCCCCAGGAGTGATGGGGCCCCCTGGTTGAGATGGAAGTGAAGGGCTACCTGGGCCAGCTGGCCCCCAGGATATATGGGCTTCCTGGTCCTCGTGGGCCCCCTGGGCCTTCTGGTTTCCTGGTCCTCCGGGTTTGACTGTGCACTTACCTTCCCCTCCAGAGGATCCTTCCTCAAATAGCCACCTTCTTACTCTCGAATGAAATCATGAAAATATTGCTCAAAGCTGTTGGCTAACTCTCTCTGGAGAACCTATTGATCTAAACCTTACTGTTAATGCAATTAAGGAAGGGTTGGATACCTCTTACCATCTTTACGATTATCTAACTAACGATTTAGCTCACCAAAAAGAAAAAATTGTTAGGTTGGAGCAAGACAATTATGAGCTCTAAACCATAGTTCAAAATCTACATGTCAAAATGGAATCATTACACAACGAACTTCAACAAAAAGCATCCACTGAGTCTCTAATTGCCCAAATTGGGGCTCTTCAAGACGATATGAACCATTTTAGACAACAAGCTGATTTAAATCGGAATCCTGTGCATCTGTCCAAATCTGAGCTATCCAAATTCAATTGACTTAGCCCAGTAGGCGTTAATGTTATTTCAGCTCCCATTGGAACTACGTTTAAACCTTCTTTCAAAAGACAAGTTCACCCTAGGGGAAGGAAGTATTGCTTCATTTCTATATAGTTTATGAGAACGCAATGGAAGAAGCTCCTGATTGACAAAAGGTTAAATACTTACCCTCTTGCCTTAGTAGATCCGCCCAAGAAATTATGGTACCCCACCTCATGAGATGCAGCATTTGATCTGAGGTGAAAGCTGCGCTTATTAAAGAATTTGGTAGTGATCTCACCTTGGCAAATCAGAAACAGGCCTTTATGAGTATTAAGTTAAGATTTGGCGAATCTACCGCAGAGTTTGCTGCTCAATTCTATGCTGAGGCTCAGACATTAGTAACTAATAACCGCCTCGCTCTCAATGATGCTGTTGTTGCCGTCCTGTCTGCTTTAGAGTTTAACCCGCAGCTCCATCTTCACATGACTTCTTCTAAACGAAACTTTTATTCTATTTTAGATATTAAGGAGGCCCTTCTTGAAATTCCTACTTTCTGTAGTTACTGCCGCTCCTGCTTCCATTTCTGCCTCACATCCTCGAATTCATGTGGTGAACAACAATGAGTCTGTAAAAACCTGAGCTCAACCCAAAAGCACCTATTGTGGCTGTCGCAACCACACCATTCAGCATTGTTGGACAAAAATGGCCGAAGAGAAAGCAAAAGATGGGTCAGCATAGGGAGAGAGGATCCCTATGATGACAACTTTACTGCGCCTCAAGAACAATCAGTTCATACTGTTTCCACTGACCTTGTTGGCCCTAGTGCTCCTGAAGAGGAAACCCCTATTGAGCCTTCTGGTGATATTAAACCTAGCGATATTTCTTCTTATCCTCTTTCTGAGTCGGCCCCTGCAGCTATATATTCTATCCCAGCTTAGTATGGAGTGATGGTAACCCATATTGAAGCGGTGGTTCACAAGGTGAAGGTTCTTGCTATTGTTGACTCTGGCTCTCCAATTAACATCATTTTTTTCAACTAATCAGAAAATTAAGATTCAGCCTGATCTTAGCCATTCGTCAGAATATGGGATTGCTGGTACTGCATATGCTCGAGCTATAGGTGCTTACTCCCACTTGCCCCTAAAGTTAAGCGGCCTACAGCTCTCAATCCCTGCTGTAGCCTTTAATAATAATAGCTATGACCTCATATTGAGCACTGGGTTTCTTATGGAACATGTTACCATTATTAATTTTAAGAATAATTTCATTTCTATATTAGGATACCGTGTCCCTTTACTTTTAACTTCTTCTATTGAGAAAAAGGGAAGCGGAAGTTGAGGACATGCCTGCTCAGTCTCCTGATTCCATTGAGTGTTTAGAATATCGTGTGTTGGGGTCCAAAGTTAAGTTGCCCCCTCCCATGGTCGAGGCTGAGGAGGGGATGCCTTTACATTCTCCCCAAGTCCTTTCCATACCTCTGCAGGCCCAAATCCTGGTAGACACTGAGATTCAGTTGGTTCACCCTCCTAATCATTTGCTCGAGATATCTAGTTTACCTAACCCTTCTGTATTCAAAGCTCTCCCCTGTCCAGGGGTTTTAGCTCCTGCTTATCAAGGCACTGTCACTATTCTTTTAGCCAACCTCTCCCGGTCTCCTAAAGTCATTGAGCTTAACTAACCTATCACTTATGTCCACCTCTTACCTTATGACCAGGTGATGGGGGTTAATGACGTTGGGACCCTTCATGACTTTGGGTTAGAGGATCCTCCTGTTGTTGCTGCAGTGCCTGTACAAATTGGTTCTGATTTGTCAGCTGAACAAAAAGCGGCTGCCACAGCTTTGATTGATGAGTATTCAGATAAAATCTCCTCGGGCCCTCATGATTATGGCCATATGCAAGGCGTTCAACACCAGGTCGATACCTGAAATGCTGCTCCTTTTTGCTCTCGACCTTATCACAAATCAAAAACTGATGAAGCCCAGGTTACCTTCAAATTAAAGCAATTGTTCGATGCTGGTCTCATTCAACCATCACACAGTCCCTGGTCCTCCCCTTTCCTGTTGATTAAGAAGAAGGATGGGAGCCATCATGTTGTTATGGACTATTGACGATTGAATTCCATTACGCGCAAGGACAGCTACCCTTTACCCTGAATTGATGACTCCTTAAGCTCCTTATCTGGCTCACAATACTTTTCTGCGATGGACCTGGCCAGTGGCTACTGGCAGATTGATCTTTCCAAAGAAGATCGTGCCAAGTGTGCCCTTGTTTCCCATGAAGGGTTGTTTGAGCCCACCCATATGCCGCAGGTATTATGAAATGCCCCTGCTACCTTCCAGCGGGATATGGACCAGTTGTTTGGGGACCTTAAACTCATGTGTGTTAGTATACCTTGATGATGTCACTGTCTTCTCCCACACATCTACTGCACACCTCAATCTTTGTCAGGTATTTCAGCGACTATGGGAGGCCTCCTTAAAACTAAAACCCTCTAAATGTAAATTCTTTGAACGAGAAATGGAATTTTTAGGACACAAGGTGACGCGGCAAGATATCCTCCCCATCCCAGATAAGGCCTCTGCCATTAAACGCATGCCCGCTCCAAAGAATTTTCGAGACTCAAGTTTTTATGGGAATAGTGGGCTATTACCGCCAGTTTATCTCTCACTTCGCTGACCTTTCTAACCCTTAGTTGAACTCCTACACGAAAATGTGCCCTTCTTTTGGGGCTCTGAACAACAACAGTCCTTCAATTCCTTACGCACTGCCATGACATCAGCCCATGTATTAATACATCCTAACTTTGAGCAAACTTTTTTTCTCTTCACTGATGCCAGTGACACAGCTGTAGGCGCCATCCTTTCCCAGTTAGACCAAGACCAAGTTGACCACCCAATTACCTATTTAAGAAAGACGTTAACCAAGGCAGAGCGTAATTACTCAGTAACTGAACGTTAGTGCCTGGAAGTTTTACTTTCTATCAAAAACTTCCGCCCCTATTTGTATGGTAAACATTTTACAATAGTTACCAATCATTCCTTCATCTGTTAGCTTTGTCAAATGAAAGATCCCAATGGGAGATTAGCTCACTGGGCCCTCAGACTCCAAAATTACGATTTTTCTATAGTTCATAGAGCTGGTGCCATTCATCAAAATGTGGATGGGCTATCTCACCTCCCTATTTTACATGTAACTATTCCTGAAGAAGATCGACTTTTTGAGCTTCTCCCTAATCCTAGATTGTGGTCTCAAGAATCTCCAGACATTCAAGCCCGATTAAAGAATATGGCTGCTAACACTAAAGTCGTTGATGGTGTCTTGGTAAAACAGGTTGGCAACACTTTTCTGCCCTATCTCCGCCCTTCTCTTCGGACTGAAAGTATCATGGAATCCCATAAGACCCTTGGTCATGGGGCTGTAAAGAAAACCCTTGAGTGGCTAAAAATCAAATGCTATTGGGAGAATATGGCTGAGTCCATTCATGATGTTTTGGAAAGTTGCTTCACCTGCTGTTCTCAGGAAAAGTCTAATCCTCGCTTTAAATTTGAGCTCATAGCCCCTGGGGCTCCTTTTGATACTGTTAGCATCGATGTTGTAGGTCCACTACCTAAAGTGTCTATGGCCATCGCTATATTATCCTTGCCATTGACCACCTAACCTAGTGGCTTAAGGCCACTTCAGTCCCTCACGCTACTGCTAGATCTACTGCCCTCTTCCTGTACCAACACATATTTTCTTATCACGGTTGCCCGTGGGTAATTTTATCAGACAATAGAAAAATATTTATTTCCTCTATAGTCCAAGAATTAACTTCTTTGCTAGGTATAAAGCACCTCTTCACTACACCATATCACCCCGCAACCAATGGCGCAGTAGAGCGTGCTAATGGTACTTTAATTTCCATTCTACGAAATTAGCTGCTTCAGACCCTGTGCATTGGAATGATTTTCTCCCTTGTGCCTAATTGCCCTACCGAGTTAGCTATCATAGGATGATTAAGATATCCCCTTTTCAAGCCCTATATGGGCGCGAGCCTCTTTTGCCTTCCAGTCTTCAACCTATCCTCGCATCAGCTAATCTAAGTAATGTAGAGCTTACCCTGCGACGGCTAACTGATGAGATCATATGTCTCCAAGCTATGGCCAATGTATCTATCAAAACTACCAATTTTAGGGAAGTTTTTGAGCCAATGAGCACCGTCCTGCGCTCCCTTAATACTCTTTAGGAGATCTAGTCTTGTTCTATCACCATCGCCCTGAGGCAGGACCCATATGTTTGCCACCACTTGGTCTGGTCCTTATTGGGTGATACACTGTAGGGGCCCTGAATACTCTATCGCTGCTACTGGTACTGGCATGGTAATTAATCACATACACAGCTGTTTTCTGCGCAAGTACTATCCCCCTCAGCAAGATCTTAAGGGTGTTGTTGGGATTCGACCTGCTCCCAATCAATTTAATTTAAATTTCCCTACTTCTTATACCTCTCCAAATTTTCCTCTTTTGGAGCCTTATTTCCGCCCCCTAAGTAATTGTTAAAAGGAAGCCAACTGTCAACTCCCCACCTGATCAACATCAGGATGCTGAAGATCTTGCCAGTGGAGGACGTCGCTATCCTGAAAGGATTAGGAGGAAAACCTTGCCTATAAATATCCGCGCCTTTTCTTAAATAAAGTTACATTTTTATCTCCAATTCGTCTTTATTTTTTTACTTATTTCTAGAGCCCCTAATCAGCAAGCTCCTCTCCAGCCATCAGCTTCAACGGTTTTATTATAATAGGTCCCTCATCACCTATTCTCAAGCTTATAGCAAGTTACTGACCCCTACGTTTAGGATTTCCGGCTCTTCCTGCTGTCTGCTCGCTTCAGGAAACCTTTTCCATCCATTTTGGTACGCTCAGAGGAACTATTGCCCTCAGCTACCATATCTAACAGATCCGTTACAGAGAAATAAAATCGCTTCTCCCAACTGATCTAGGGCATCAGCTATTCATGGTAGTGGATACAAATCCTTTTTCATAATCTTATTCAGCTTCAATAGTTGATCACCACACAATTAGAGCCATCATTTTTCACAATTAGGGTAGGGCTCGTCTAGGGGCTTAACAACTGAACTAGAAGCCCATGCTTCACTAGTTAAAGATTTCTTCCTCCACTACTGCTTCAGCCGCTTTGATTGTTGAATCAGTCTTGTCCTTATCTGAAAATTTTCCACGGTGTTAACCTTAAAGATTACATTCCTTGCACATCCCAAATTGTGGTTGTCCTAAGAAAATGCTTCTTAATACTTGTCAAATAATTTGAGTACCTCTACCTGTTGTATGTCCATCAGATCATAAAGTTGCTCTTGATCAACAAATAAATTGATGCTTTTGGTCACCCCTGCCAATAATCCCATCTCATCAAGGGTCTCAAAAACCGTGTAATTTCCTCAATTCATCCGTCTGGATTAGATGAACGCATGCAATGATCTGATTCTTCTCAATATTCATTGGTTTTTACGCAAATTCACCAGGAGAACTCAACGTTTTCCATGGCCTTTCATAATTATTCCAGGAGTCACCCAAGGCTCTACTCTGGATTTCTTCCAGGGGCTTCTGACTTCTCCATACAGCATCTCAGATATCTCCAACATTAATACAAGTCAACTATGATCTGCAATACCAGCGGTATAGTTCTCAAATTTTTTTATTCTCAACAGAATTCAAAATTTTTCCTTAATTTCTATCAGCATTTCTCGTCACTTTTACCAACTAATTGGTAACAAAACAGGAGAGTGCCGTCATTGTAGATCAGATTGATGAAGCTATTTCTCCTGGTCAGCAAAGCCTCTCAATATTTATGATAAACCAATGGTAACGTCTGACCCAATATAGTCAATGTTTTATCCTTGAAGTTACATTTAACTCTGTACTTCCATAGAAACTCTGTCCCAATTAGAATATTGTAGCTTTTGTTGGAGGAACTATTGCTTAGGCGGATGCCACTAAAGATAAATCAGAGTGGCAAAGCGCTATACGCTTCACAATAGATGGTAGTATTTGGCCCAGCTGTCCCATATTTTTTCTTGTGTTTTAAATTGGGTGAGATCATCATATTCTTCACCAGCTTGGTCAAGATGATATTGATAGGTGCTCCACTGTCAACCATCACCTGCACCTGTACTTGATTAACCAGTATATCTTTAGATGTACACTTGGAGTATTCTAAAATCATATATACTGAGTGTATAGTTGTATTATTTGCTGAATCAAGGATGTGAATTATTTGTGCTGATAGATCAGGAAATGATTGCTTGATTGCATTAAGGGGTATTGACAGGTTTGCCTCATTTAATTTGATTTCAGGCAATTCTGGATTCTTCATGGCTTAGATCTTGTCATTAATTGTTGTGCATACATTTTAGCAACTTTCTTGATTATTTTAAGGTCAATTCCCTTTGCTTTAGATCTGGTTTTTTCGTTAACATCCAAATTGACCACTTGATATAGTTGATCCTACGCTTCATCATTGACAAACAGATTACTAAAGTCAATTTCTCATGCAAGATATTAGGGGGAACGGGTCTATCCGCAACTCTATACTGTTCCTCATCTACGCTGCAGGCCCTTTTCCTAATTCCTGTGCAGGTTTGGACTCTTTCGCCTGGAATACATTAATCTGTTCCTTTGCCTTCTTGCATTGAACAGTGAAGTGTCCTTTTCCTCCGCACTGAAAACAGCATTTTACTTTCTTATCAATCCGCTTAAATTTTTTGGGCTTACTTCCCAGCACAGTTTTTAGGACCTCTTAGCACTCTCAGTCCCTTTTGTAGGTCTTGCTTTGTACTGGACTCAGTTTAAATATTCTATTAGGGGCATTGAATGTAGCTCAGATATCTTTAAATGATTCACCATCCGAGAGGTGGTAATTTCAGTAGTGAACACAGAAGAAATCATTTGACGTAAATTGCAATAGGGCCAAAGGGTTGCTTAAAATATGATTTGTGCATCAAAATTGTTCAGTACTTTTACTATGACCAAAATCTGCAATTATTGGTAGAAATGACTGGCGAAACTTGGTAATGATTTAGACTTCTGAAATTGGATTCTTAAGAATTCCTGTTTGCGCTTTGACATATGCGTGAGACTTCCAAATTCTTTCATAATGGCCGCCTTGGCCTCTGAATATAACCAGCTGTCCCCCTCTAGATGGGGTAACACTAGGTTCTGAAAATTTATGTCCAAACAGTTTATTTATTTAACCAAGGTAAGATGACCAGGGATGGACATTAAAAACATAAAGCAAACACAATGAATCCTCACCAAACAAAATGATCAAACCGCCCAAAATGAGCGGATGACACACAAAATGAAAGCACAACCAACCACGTGGGACAGCGGGAACCGCTTATCCCATCATGGTGAAAAGTAGGAGGATCAGGGGGCTCATCCTTGACATCATCTTCACCCCAAAGCAGGGCATGGGCTACAGCGGAGAGAAGGGGCGTCGGGGCATCAGTGGGATGTGGAGCGTAATTTCCAATGATCAGGGTGGCAGAAAGACAGCGGTTGACCATAAGAGAGATAGTATAATTGGTCAAAGCTGTTTAAGCTTTCATGCATGCATTGGGGAGCTTTACGAACGTGGCGATTTTAGTGCAGTTGATCTTTGCTTTGAGATTCCGCACTACAGCCACATGCTGGATGGTGTCATTGTTAGCTTTGTCTGATTCAATCAACATATTCTTTTGGAGCGTATTGGCTCTGGAGGGGTTATTGGAGAGGGGTTCCTCTTGTGAGCTCGCTACTAATTTGGCAACAGCTTTGCGGAGAGGATGACAATTTAGCTTAGCCGTTAATTCAACAGCCAGCTGGTGGTCACCACAGAACGTTTCAGCGTTTTGCTGGGGGGCGAATAAATGAGGTGGTAGCTTAGCATCGTGGTCAGCATACACAAACTGCACAAGTTGGATAGTGGAGTCTTAAATAATTTTACCAGACTTACCAACTTCAACCAATAATTCCATGTATTTTGGTTGAATTGAATTGGGGAATTGGCATATGCTGAGGTTTGGTTGGTTTGTTAGAGGACACATGGGAGCAAACTGGGGTCCAAGCTGGTGATTTATTGAAGGGATCATTTGTGACACTGGGGCGAGGAGGAGGATGATTGGTGGCTTCGCCGTGGCTGCAGCAACAGGCTTTGGGGGAGGGGAAGTTAGGATCATGCCCCATACCAAAACTGGTGTGGGGTGGGCAGCATATTGGAAGCTGGCAAATGAAAAATTAGAGCCGTTAAAAACAGCTAAAGAAGGGCACTTACACTTTGAGTGGTCCAACTCAAAACAGGACGGACAGATTCTCTGCCCACCCTCAACGCAGGCCAAGAATGTATGGTCAGGGGCAGGAGGAATAATGGCGCAAGGGGCAATTGACAAGGCTTTTTTACAAAATTCAGGGATAATTGTGACATACACCTGAGGCCCAGTGAGGCGTATAGCCCCATTTGGGATCACAAATTGTAAGACGTGGGTTACATAGGCAGCCAAACCGTCCATCAGCGCCTGGTGGAGCACTTTGGGAGGGAGGTGGGTGGGCAAACCAGCAAAAAGAACCACCCAAGTGGTATCCACTGGGAGCTGTTTCCAAATTGTGGGAAGTGGGGTACCCTGGAAAACCAGGGGCACAGTTGCCTCAGTGCTAGCATCAGCTTCACAGGTGAAGCCGAGATCAAAATACCCCATTATAGTGGTGGAAATCAATAAAACTGGTGGGAGTCATCACTGACTGAGCATTTTCTTAAAGGCTTGGTCATGGTAAGGGAAAAGTTTTTGATAGTTGACCCTAAGTCCAAAATGCATATTGCTCCAGGGGAGCACCAGGGGGCAATCAGGCACCACTTGGGTACAAGTGAGGTGGGTGTCATGATCCTTGGGAGGGGTGAATTGTCTCAAGGGTTTTGTTTGAATGGGCAAGCCAGTCTGAGCACATTTTCTTCACAGGACAGAAAACAGTGGGGGAAGTTTCACTGGAGCCCACACTGGAGCAGCTGGAGGGGAATCTGAGGACATCAGAGTGAAACTACAGTGGGAGATCAAAATTTGCTTTTTTTTTCTATAAAATTTGTTTGGAAAGTTACGCTGAGTGGAAAGATAAAAAGGGGTGATGTCCAAACTTTTCATCATTGTTTAGCCTTTTGACAATTTCTGTAACTAAACATTGTCATGTCAAATAGTTAGAAAAATGCAGGGGCGTTATCCCAATGAAATGTAGTTAATTTTGGCGCAGCTCTTAAATTTTCATAGTTTCTCTAGCTACCGCTCTAGGAACAGCTACTCAATTAACTTTAGGAGTGATTTCTAAAGTCATCTCTGAAAGGTCTGTGAATGTGGTTATCATATTTTGTGGAATACTCAACTTCCCAACTGGAGTTCTTGGGGTCAATTCAGAGCCAGTCACCACATAGGGCTCATATCACATTTATGAGTCTTCAACTCTTTGACTTTCTTAATTAGTTACTCTATATCTGCACTGCATGCTCATAATTGAACATGATTTGCTTCATGTTCATTTTTCAAGAATGAAACTTTTCAAACTAAGTTTCCATCCTTTTTCTTTAATGACGTTATTTTTCCTAGTAAATCACCGCCAAAATTAGAGACATCTTCGACTCCTTCCTTGATCTTGGTAACTCTCTCCTCCAAGGCAACAAATTCCTGATGAACTTCAGAATTTAAGGCGTTCTTGATGTCTGCCAACTCAATCCAGAGTTTTCTTAACTCATCCTTATATGACATCTTATACTATTGTATCCTACTTAACTATAACCACTGTAGTGAGCACCAATTGTTAAAATTTATAGGCTTCTTTTCTCATTCATGAAAAATAACTCCTAATTGATAACTTGCACAGGTTGGGTTTATGCACTCTCTGAGTTGTCTGCTGATATATGATATATGTTTGATAATAGTATGAAGACTATTATCCATAGTTGAAGAGATAACCAGTTTTTGGCCCAACGCTCAACCTTTAATAAACTCAAAATAATTTAAATGTCTTAAATTAAAAATTTATACCCTTATGCCGTCTAACTTGATCCACATTCAGATCCTTAGTTTATGGCCTTTCCTCTGTCTTGCAGAGTCTCATGGAGTCTACAGCTGTTCACTTCTTAGCTCAGCTTCTCTTCTTAAGGATCCTCAATCATTACTCTTTATCCTAATAAAGAGTCCCCAATTAAAGCACAAAGCAATAATTTACTGTGATGAATAGACTAAAATTAATAATAAATTCTGTTAACATCTTGTTTTATTTGTGAATTATCAGAGAATTTTATAGAGGGAATTCAGCACCCAACCCTTAGTTGGCGCCTCAGCTATGAAACAGAAGCTATTGCCATTTATTTTCCTTCATCTTCTCATCAGCAATGGTCTTCCCCACCCTGATTAAGATTCTTTTTCAGACAACCTTAAGGCCTAAAATGGAAAGAGTTAAAAAACGTGTCCCTAACATTTTCTACTTGATCCCAGCAGACTAACTATATTTGGTGAGTGACCTGCTAAGGTAATGGGACTTGTTACCAATTATGGCAGGTTGTGAACCAACTGATTGATTCACTAGTTGGAGGTGGCATCACTTGCCTCGCAACTTGCTTGTCAGGGACTGGTTTACTACTGACCTGGCTGGGGGTAGCTAGCTAAGAGTTAGCATAACTAAGGGGTTTAGCCTAGTATGACAAAGACACTAGGGGTGTCCAGGTATAAGGAATGGTGGGTAATCTGGTATGAGAGTTGCTTAAAGACATGGCTTCAAAAAGGGGAAAGTTGGAAGGGAGTTTCTTGTAGGCTGTAGTGGAAGATTGGTATTGATAACACTTTAGTAAATAAACTTATTAGTGTTTTCATTATAAAAAATATTTATATTTATTTGAGGCAAGCTGACCAGGGGTTGGACATTACCAAAATAAAGAAAGTATTGACATGAAACCTGAGCGGGGTCAACTCTGTCATAGAAAGTTTTTCATCTCCAGATTGGGACTCAGATTTTTCTGGTTACGTCATGGGTAAGGTTTTTGTGTTATTATACCTACTAACTGCCAATAGCTTCCTTCGGCTGGCACCCCGATCAATGTGCGAAGGGCGGGAATCGAACCCGCAACCTTCAGGTTGGTAGCTGTATGCCCTACTGACTCACCTTCCACCCCCTATAAAAAATATTTTTATTGTCTGCAAAGATTAACCAAATTAATGCCTTGGTTTTATATACCTTCCAACTTCCTGGACTTACATAAGCCTAATTGATTTTTAAACAGTGCGTTATTATTCTCTGGAGCTTATAGGATTGCAACTTGCATGTGATTTTATAAGGCAGTGGATATCGTCCCAGTCTCATCATAAATGCGTTTTGGTGCAATTAATCGACTCATTACTATTGCAAATAAAGTAATTTAAATGATAATCGAACATTTTCATAACATTCATTCATTTGATATGCAATTATTCGATCTAACTTCATCACATATCCTATTGATATGACTGATAATATCTGTAAACTCAGGAATTCTACTAATGTCAGGATTTACCCTGACATCATCCCCCACCAAGGCTGAATCTACCTGCGAGGCCTTCTTCTTCTATTTCTTTAATTGTTTGCCTGCATTCTTTAAGTTCTCCTAAGGCTCCCAAGTGCTCTCTTCTGCAGGATATCCATCCCACTTAACTAGGCATTGCACTTTACCATGATATGTTCATGTCCCTTTTATAGCCTCCATCTCATAATGAGGACAGGTTCCTATAATCAGTGGTGGTGCTAGCTCTTTGACTTTCTGGTGTGGTAGGGAGCTTATTTTTTGTTCAAGATGGAACAATGGAATACATTGTGAAATTTCACAACCTTCAGGCAATTCAAGACTGTAAGCCTCCTTTTCTATAACCTCTGTGACCTTTTATGGCCCTACGCGCTGATGGGCAAGTTTCTGACATGGTACATCCAAAGGAATATTACGAGCATCCAGGTAAACTTGGCTACCTACTTCCAAACCTTACCAGTCACAAGCTTCTCATCTACAAAATCTTTGTAAGTATGTACTGCTCGGTTCAGATTTGCTAAGCAAAGTTATGCGTTTGATGAATGTTTTGTAAAATTCCCACCCAGGGGGTATCCGCTTCAACATATGACAATGGTTCCCAGTTCACATCATAAGCATAGTTAGTTTTGAATGGTGACATTCCAGTTGAAGAATGATCTAGAGTGTTATAACAGAACTGGACCATAGGCAACGACTCAAACCAGTTGTCCTGCTCCGCATTAACATAGCATCTCAGGCACTGCTCCAACACCTGATTAGCTCTCTCAGTCTGTCCATCAGTCTGCGGATGGTATGCAGTGGATAAACATCTTTTATTACAAGATCTACAAGGAGCTGTTTCCAAAAACTCGATGTGAATTTAGGCCCTCTGTCTGAGATCAACTTCTTGGGTGTTACCATGATGCAGAAATAAACATTTCTCAAAAACAGACGAGCTATCTCTTTACCTGTGACATTGGTAATAGTTGGAGAAAATAAGCCATTTTAGTAAATCTATCTACCACCAACAACACTGCATTGAATCTTTGGGAACGGGGTAGCTCTACTATAATATCCATGGATATTGACTCCCATGGCTTTTGTGCGATTGAAAATAGTTGTAATTGTCCTTCAGGAAGTCCTTTACTAACCTTGGTGCGCCCACAGATCTCACATCCTGCCACATATTTTAATACATCCCCTCTAAGACCAGGTCATTGGTAAGTTCTTTGAATCAGTTGGATCATCTTACTCTTTCCAGGGTGTCCTGCCATGCCTACATTGTGGTGCTCGCGCATGACATCCAACCTTAAAGGTCCTTCTGGTACATAAAAACAACCTTTCCAGAATACTGACTGACCCTTAACGAGTAATCCTTTTTGTACCACACACTGTCTAAGTTTTAAATGATATCATTCATCACATTCTGACTGAAAGCATCATCATTTTGAACATCTAAAATATCATCTACACGGCCCACTAGTACAAGATGAGTTAATAATTCAGCGTGATACTTGGTCTTCAGAAGCACCTGTGTATTAAACTCATTAATTTCTTCCTCTTCAGGTATCATGTCAGGACTCTGGCTTAAAAAAATCTGGAACCACGTTGATTTTTCAGGTTTGTAACCAATCTCCAAGTCATAATCCGCCAGAGTAAGTTCCCATCATTCCTGACGCTGGATCAATTGCTGTGGGGCTAAAAAGTAAGTCAAGTTTCAATGGTTTGTCAAAACTTTCACTGGGTACTTTGACCCACACAGGTACCAGCGCCAGAGTTTTAGACATTGAACAACGGCCAACATTTCCTTTCGTAGATATGATAGTTGAATTCTGCTGGGACAAATTTCTTGGAATAGTAGGCTATGGGATGCAGCCTACTATCATCCCACTCCTGCAACAAAACCCCCTCAAAAGCATATCCTGAAGCATCAGTCTCAACCACGAAGGGCTTTTCATCATTGAGCATTGACAACACAGGTGAAGAAATAAAGGCAGCCTTCAGATCAGGAAAAGATTTTTCCACCACCTGAGAACATTTTTATGGAACACTTTCTTATGTAAGACGTGTTAAGGGTAACGCAATAAAAAATAATTCTTTGATAAAATCTTTTTAAAGGTTTGCCAAGCCTAAGAAACTGTAAACGTCTTTCTGACTATTAGGTGTAGGCCAAAATGTAATGGCATCCACTTTGCTAGGTGCCATGGTGAACACATTCCTGCCCACAACATAACCAAGAAATTCAACTTCCTCTTGCACAAACTCACATTTTGATAGCTTCACATGCAAGTTGTACTTCCAGGCTGTTCAAAGACTAAATTCAAGTTTAGTAAGTGTTCCTCCTGCATCTTACTGTAGATCAAAATGTCATCAAGGTAGGTTACGCTGAAGTGGTCCAAATAGCCACCCAGCACCGTATTAAACATTTGTTGAAATGTACTAGGTGTGTTGCACAATCCAAATGGCATCACCAGATACTCAAAAAACCCAAATCGTGTCTTAAACACTATTTTCCACTTATCACCTTCTTTTATCCGTATCTGGTTGAATGCATCCCTCAAGTCAACTTTGGAAAAGATTGTAGCTCCAAACAATTGGTCACTCAAGTGATCAGCATCAGTAAAGGGATACCGGTTCTTTATGGTTATATCATTGAGCTTCTGGTAGTTTATACATGGCCGTAGTTCACCGTCCTTCTTACTAACAAACAACATGGATGATGAACAGGGAGAGCGGGAAACCCGTATAAACCCCTTCTCAAGCATTGTATCCAGATATTCTCTCAGGGCAATTTGTTCCCTCTTATAGCAACTATAAATAGGTACATGGGTGGGCTGCTTCCCTTCTAGTAAATCAATTGAGTGATCAAAGGATCCATGGGCTGGTAGTTGCTTAGCCTCCTCCAGTTAAAAAAAGTGAAGCCCAATTTTAGAGATACGCAGGGATTTTTTCTTTGCAAGGCTCCAATGGACCAACCCGATTTACAGTTGCAGAAATGTCCAAACCTTTATGCTCTTCTAAAACACACTCAATAAGCTTATCTTTTAGCTTAATTGTGATAGAGTTTCTAACCATAATTATGCTGGAGTTCAACCTGTGTCCACCAAGGATACACAAGAATTACAGGATGTGGTGAACTAAACAGGACCCAAAACTCAAATTTCATTTTATGTACCCCAAACTTTAAATCAATGTGACGTGAGCAGCAGCAAGTTAAAGACTGTTCGTCTTTCCCCAAGGTTACTTTCTTAAAAGGTTTCTTTGCATGCAAGCCCAGAATTTTCACTGCATGCTCTGAGATGAAGGTCCCTGAGGCCCCACTGTCCAGCAAAGCCATAGTTTTCAAACAATTCTTTCCAACATGTAAGTTCACACTTAATAATGTATAAGATTGAGTTTCCTTCTTTAATGAGGAAACGATGGTCTAGGGTTTCTCTTCTTGTAATTCTCTTAAGCACAGCATTATTCTGGTCTGCCAACACTCATCACTAGATTCTGTGTGAAAAAAAAATAAAGTTTTTTAATGGCAGCGTGGTGGGGTCATGTATGATTAAATCTTCTAAACGGCTTCCTAACCCCTGTCTGAAGTAAAGTTCTCCCACTCCTTCATATAACTCTGTATTCTGAAAGATATTGAGGAACATCTGTATGTATACCTCAACAGTTTTACCTTCTGCTGGAAATTCATTAAGACTATCCTTGACTTAATCTAGTATTAGTTTGGGTTGCTGCTGCTCACATTTAACTTTTAAATTTCTCATAGTTAATGCACACATTATTATTCTCTTCTAATTTACTTCTAAACCAACTCAGAGGATCACCAGTGAGTTGTTGATCCACTTCCATAATTTTCCGTGCATCATCTGAATAGGTCTCAGGAGAAGCTTTAAAATATGCCACCAACAACTCAAGACCTTCTTTCACTTCATCTAAAGATAATTTTTTTACAAGGGAACTGTAGGGTAAGTCATAGGTGTATGGTTGGCCACAATAACTGTCTGGACTTGACGGGACTAATGCTCCCTTTATAAGTTATTTTATCTTCCTTTACTTGGGAAAACATCCGCACCAGTAAATGATAACTTCCTATCAACAAGAAAGATATTAAAGCCCCAATAATAAAAGCGCGGTGGGATATTTATTATAAATGTTGGCGGTCAAATTGTCAGATACTGGTTTACTAGTGACCTGGTTGGTGGTAGCTAACCATGAGTTAGAATAACCAAGGGTTTAGCTCAATATGACAAGGACACTAGAGGTGTCCAGGTATACGGAATGGTGTGGAAGCTGGTATGGGAGTTGCTTAAAGACATGTTTTAGAAAGGGGAAGGTTGGAAGGGAGTTTCTTGTAGGCTGGGGTGATAGATCAGTATTGATAACAATTTAGTTATTCAACTTAATAGTTTTTTTATTATAAAAAATATTTTTGACCACAAAAATCAATCAAATGAATGCCTTGGTTTTATATACTATCCTACTTCCTGGACTTACCTAAGCTTAATTGATTTTAAAACAGTGCGTTATTCTTCTCTGGAGCTTATGGGTTTGCATTTTCATGTGATCTTGAAAGGAAGTGGGAATCGTCTCAGTCCCATCATAAATGTGTTTTGGTGCTATTAATCGACTCAACTCTATTGCAAATGAAGTAATTTATATGATTAATCGAACATTTTCACTACATTCATTCATTTGATATGAGATTATTTGATCTAACTTCACATATCCTATTTATCTGACTGATAATATCTGTAATCTTAGGAATTCCACTAATTTCAGGATTTACCCTGACGTTGCTCCTTAAATTCCCAATATGTTGTTGATGAAACCTTATTGATCTGAATAAGTACATCTGATGGTTAATCATCAATCAACTATCAGATGCCCAATTCAATTGGCAACTATGCCCAATTAGATTTTCAGCATTCAACTGGATTGATCCCTGATGGATCTTAATCAGGCAAATTACCTAAAATCCTAAAGCATCAATAACACAGAATTATTCAACCAATATCCAATTTAGTCGCCATAGGGAATTATCCCATGTGATCCATGGTAATCTAGATGGCTGGAAATGTGGGCAAAAATCCCAACAATTGCTTTAACGTGTTCATTCAGTTCTGGATCAAGAAGGTCTAAGAGTGGCTAACTGCATTCCATACCCAAAAAGGTTTTTCAATTTTTGTGTTATGCCCTTTGGGCTTAAAAATTCCCCTGCTATCTTTCAACGCTGTATTGATGCAGCTTTCAGGGGACCTTCTGGAGGTATGTGAGGTTGCCTACAAGGGTGATATTCTGTTTTTCCCCTAATCAAGAGTACCCTTCTATTAACCTTTGGAAAGTGGTGGAGAAGTTAAAAGCAGCTAACCTTACGCTGAAAATTAGTAAATGTGAATTCTTCAAGTCCCAGGTCACCTTCCTGGGCAACGTCATGTTTGACCAAGGACACATGAGAACACCAGACTTGGAGAAAGAAATTTGTGAGTGGCTTACCCCAACTTCAGTCAAGGAATCGAGGAGTTTTTTGTGGACGTAAACGTTCTTTAAGAAATTCAAACCTATTCTTTCTGAGCTAAAACGAATTAGTATAAGCAAAGGGGCAAAAGTGCTACATTTGTCCCAGTTTGCAGGATGCCTTCCAAGCAGTAAAGTGCACCCTTTTGTCCACATCTGTCCTTCGCCACGTAGACCCTAAAAAGGTGCATAATGTGTCTGCACATGCTCAACTTCACCATAGTGGATGCCTTAAAACAAATAGGTGTGATGGAATAGAGCATCCAGTGGGATATTTTCTTGGAAAATGTCCCTGCATGAGTTAAACTACGCTGTTTAAGTCAAAGAGTTGTTGGTAGTGTTTGAAGAGCTTACCTATTGGCGTCAAACACTTGCATGGCTCATCCCAAATGTTCCACATGCGTATAGATCACCATGCCTTATTGTACTTCTGCGCACTTCATGTTTTGACCCCATGGCAGACCCGCTGTTATGAGACCCTAGGACCAATTTGTGTTTCCTATAAGTTTACAAAGGGCATGGAGAATGGTTTGGCGGATGCTTTGAGCCGGAACTGCACTAGTTGCAAATCCTAATGAGTTAGAGGTACATGTTACCCATTTGATGATTCCGCTGGGTAAGTTTGTGTCTCAACTTTCCTCTCCCTTGGCCCATGAACAAGCGCATGCTCCTCTTGAAAATGCGGAGGAATATGGTATGTTCACAAAAAATTCCTTTCACAGCTTTTGTCGGCCACATATAATATGGTCTTACCAAGAGTGCATTGAATCAGGAGGACATTATCAAGAGTTACCAAATAAGGGGTGAGATGGTGTGGTTTTAAGGCTGCCTATGGGTCCCATCTGGACCATTTAGCCTGGAAATCATCGGGACCATCATGATGGAATCGCCATTGTTCATGCTGGGAAAGCGAAGACTCTGGAGCTAATTTTCCGCACTTACAATTGAAAGGTTAGCTGCGCAGGTGGCCAGGTATTGTAAAGAGTGCTTGATCAGCAACCAAATTAACCAAATATCCAGCCACTAGCAGATTTGTTTGTAACAGTTCAAAAGGCTGAAGAGCCTTATACTTCTTTATCAGTGGTTTTTATTGTGAAGTTACCTGCACCAGATGGCTACGATGCTATCATGGTAGTAGTAGACTGTTTTACAAAGTTCTCCTACTTTAGACCTGCAGAACCACATTAATGCAGCTGAGATGGCTAGGCTCTTTGTCTCTCATGTTATTGCTCTTCATGGGGTCCCCCAAGAGTAATTAGTGATCTCAGGCCCCAGTTTACTCCATCTTTTGGGAAGAGTTGTGTAAGACTCTTCAGATTCGACCATGCCTTTAACTGCTATCACTATAATCAGATGAGCAGATTGAACTACTGAACCAGTGCTTATAGCAGTTCCTGTGGTGTTACAACGCTGCAGATCACTCAGATTGAGTTTCCCATCTCCCTATAGCCTAATTTAGCTATAACAACATCCAACGTGCATCTTTTAGTTCTTCCCACTTCTACGCCAACTATGGCTTCAACCCCGCCTTCAACAAGGAGCCCTTTGTGGATCAAAGGTGGAAGCGGTAGTGGATTATGAAAGTTGATTAAGAAAGTACACCAGGGGTTTAGCACAAACTTAGAATTAGCTATGAAAGCTTATAAGGAGAATGTGGACCTGAAGAAATGGGTAGGTCGTGCATATCATGAAGGGGATCTCGTGATTCTGAATGATGAAAACATCCCCATCAAGCAACCATGTAAAAAGCTGGGACCAAAGAGTAATGGGACCTACCATGTAGCCAAAAAGGTGGTCCACGGACTCATACCATTTGGATCTCCCCACTCACAAAAGATATTCTCAGTCTTCCATGAAAGCAAGCTTACGTTTTTTGAGAGCCCCTATCAGAGACTCCAGAGGCTTATCTCGTGGATGGGGCGCTGGATTGGGGAGTAAACGAGATTGTAGCCTCCCGCAGAGTCATAAGAAGGCTTGAATACCTAGTATCCTGTAAAGGAAGTTAGTGCAGTGGAAAACAGTTGAGTACCAGCGCGCATTTGCGCCCATGCTCAGAATCTAGAAAAAGTTTTTCATGAGTGGTTCCTTGATGCTGCAGGAACCAAGTCTCAGCAAACCATCGCCCCTATTAAGTTGGCCCAGCCCACAAGAACTTACCGTGGTCAAGCCCCTGAAGGGGTGTGGAACCTCAAAATAACAATAGGGTAATGTCGTGTCCTGATGACATAATTGAGGGTATCACTTGCAGGATTTATCTAGTCATCAGGAGGCCAAAAAGGTGAAGTTGCAGGCCTTCTTGACCTCAAACATACCCTATATCAGAGCTGGGTCCAGGCCAAGTTGTCTTAGGTCAGCCTAGGGTATTTGAATGACGTTCTGCCTATGTTATGGCAAATGCATTAAAATGCACTTGCTATATCACTTATCGCGACTTTTGGTTTGGTTAATTGGTTAATGGATTTTGAAATCCATTCGATTTTTTAAAATTTAAATTTGGGTCAGCCATGTTTACAATTAATAATTTGAGTTTAGTCATTTTTACAAGCTATTGTACCCAGGCCAATGGAAGCGTGCGTTTATTGGTGCACCTGGCTTAGCACCACCTCCCCCAATTGACAATTCCTCCTGAAAGTTTATTATTCCTCTAGACCAACTTTCCTCATTGGTCAATTTCTTTCCAATAAACAATTCCTTACTTTATTACGTTTTTTTAATATAGTTCTTTTGGCGGTCCTGTGTGCAGACCTCTTCAAGAAGG
This sequence comes from Massospora cicadina, assembly GCA_022478985.1. Lineage (NCBI taxonomy): Eukaryota > Fungi > Entomophthoromycota > Entomophthoromycetes > Entomophthorales > Entomophthoraceae > Massospora > Massospora cicadina. The sequence continues at coordinate 234,032 of JAKSZP010009192.1, forward strand.
TCTCAGGCAACGTTGGCACCTACATTTTATCTAGAGTACTGCAGCATACGGTGCACCTGCGGGTCACTCTGGTCCCCTCCATTAAAAAACACCCTTGCTTCCTAGCATTGATATCCACTTAGTTATGGATTCCCCTTTAGGTCCAACCAGATTATGTTATTTATTTGTTATTTACTCTTATACACTACGTTGTTCACCCTTGCCCTAGGTCTTTTATGCTCTGGCACCATCCGCAGTTCTCTATTTCTGACCTTGTTAATAGCTAGTTCCCTGGCGGTGTGGTTGTGAAACCTGATCTACCTCGCTGAGAACAAGAGAGTTACAGACATTCTCTTCAAAGTGGAAAGCTTTGCCCCATTCAAGGAGAAAACAATATTCATGAGTGCTGTATTTATAGGGTATACCGCGAGTGACATCATCACAGTGTAATCAACTGAAACACTTAATTTAATCTCAGGGTAGACCCCTGCTTAATTTTGAATTTGTCAAAACTCTAAGGAATAGAAGAATAAGAATCCTTCTTTTTTGAGAGGCGCGCACATGTTTTGGGGCCATATTCATAGGGGATGCCCCTGGTATAACCATGACAGCCAAATTACCTTTCCTTATCTGGGTTGAGGTGGGGATATCTCCAAAAAAGAGCTTTTAATCATCTGGCCAAAGTTGGAAGGGGGATTTTCCGCGGGGCAATTCTTGTATTAAAATTCCAAAGTATAATGAAGAGATATCATTTTATTAAAAATTGGGCAAAGGTAGGGTATAGGCTTGTCACAAAATTATTAACCAAATTATTTTATCTGGCGGCCTTCTTGAAACATAACAAAAACCTTTTAGAGGGCCTGGAATGATGAAACTTACAGGCAACGCTGCTCCAGGACATGCTCCAAGCTGTCCGCAGATTTCCATAAAAGCGTAAGCGCATAAAACGCTGCAAAAACCTAGTCAGCCGCCTCAGCAGACAGTCAAATTTACGTCCATCTATGATAGGGTGAATGGGAACCAAGCATATTGTTATTAGAAGAGGTTTCTGCCAAGAGAGAAGCAAGTGCCTGTTGTAATTGAGAGAAAATTTTGGGGATGGTCAGGGAAGCAACCACAGGATCATGAAGAGTCAGAGTCCACCAGGTACGAGCAGGAAGCTTGGCACTTCCCAATTGGTAGTTGCAATATTAACGCTGAGATGCACCTAAACAAAACCAAATGAGAAAACTGAGCACCATAGTGGCCATGAAAAACGGCAATTGCACTCAAATTACACATAAAAAATCTCCACGCAGATAATATGAATGCTTGTAAAATAAAAAGGTGGCGTTTAACTAATGTCAAGAGAGTGTCTGTAACTCTCTCATTTCCAGAGAGGTGGTGCGTAGTTCACAGGCAAACCTTCAGGAATTTAATTGTTAGTAAGATTGGAAGTGGGCACTTTGGAAGGTTCCAGAGCATAAGGACCCAGGGCAAGGGTGTACAACGTGGCATTAAGGACTAGGTAATTAATTAACAACAAAACTTGGTTAAACACCAAATAAAAGTCCAAAAATAAGTGGGGATCTGTACTGAGGTGCTTGGGTGCCTCGATCTGGAGGGGACCAGAGCAGCCCAGAGGTGCACCAGATATGGTAGATTTTTTGTTAAAATAAAGTGACAAGCGTTGTTAGAGACCTCCTTGAGGAGGTATGTGCATAGGTTTCCCAAGGAACCATAAAAATTTAAAAGCTAAAGGGGAATTTTATTAATAAGTCAACCAACAAGGAGAATTGGTCACATGGAAACATACTTGAACAATGGCGGACGAGTCATCAAAGGGTGGAAGTGGTTTTAAGCCTAAGCAAACCAATAGGTCATGCTACCATCAGCCAATGTACTGTAACTCAAATAGACCAAACGCGCTTTTTGCATTGTAGCTGGACTCATCCCAAATTTGGTAATATCATAAATGGAATGGTTTTCAAAACCCTGTTCCTCAAGCAACTGTAATGAACCATCAGAATTTAGAACGTAACAGGTGTTTTAACGCCAAGGCGTAACGCTGGGCTGAGCATCACGCACGTTCCCAGGACCAATCTGGGAATATCTTTCCTGTACTTAGTGTTGGTCCAGGGTATGTTTAAGGTCATGAAGGCCTTGCAATTTGACCTTTTTGGCCTCCTGACGTCCATCTTTATACTTACATTTTGTGCCCTAAATATGACTTGGAGCCATGACGTTTGCCAGTGTATTGCAAAATCCCTGTAGCATTCTGTACAGCTGATATAACCCTTGTGCTTTTATTATTGCAAATTTTTTATCTTCCTTTGGAAAATCGATTTGCCAATATCCCAAAATCAATTCCATGGCTTAAAAGTAATTTGCATCCCCAAGTAATCAAGTGCGCATCAATCCTTAGCAGTGGATAGGAATTTTTCTTAGTGATTCTATCTAATCAGCAATAATTGATCACTACTTGCATTTGATCTGTCCTTCTTTTTACAATTAGGATTGGGCTCACTCATGGAATTGATGATGGAATAAGGAGCCATATTTAATAGCTTGCTGATTTCCTCGCTGACCACAGCTTCAGCATCATTATACCAGTGGACTGATAGCATTTAATTAGCAGATAATACCCAGTGTCACCTTTTTGGATCGCAATTTTTATGCATCCAAGGTAATGGTCATCCTGGTAAAATGTCCCCCAATATTTCTCATATAGTCAGAGCACACTTTCTGTTGCTCAAATAGATCACCTGATTTCTACTTATTAGTCAAATATTAATACTAGCAGCATCCAATGATAATCTTACTTCTGTTAACGTTGCAAAATTATGAGATTTGCATAAATTTGGCCATTAGGGATCAGATTCAGAAACGCAGACTTGATTCATTTTAACTTTTATCAGTTTTTCACCAAAATTGGCTAGAAGTACTCTGATTTTACCATGCCCTGGCTTAATAATACCCAGCGCTACCCATGGCTCCACTCTTAATTTATTCATGGGCTAACAATTTCTCCATACAGCTGTTCTGGATTTTTTAGCATTTACCCTGTGCAAACTATAATTTGCATTCCCAAGACAATGGTGTTTGCCTCATTCATAATCAAAAGTATTCCTTGATTCTCCAAGATCTCCTATAGCATTTTCCACAAATTTTCATCCAGCTAAACTGTACTAATTAAGTATAATGAAATCAATGTGTACCAGATTTCCAAAAATAGCTTTTCATCAGCAAAGCATTTTCTTTCCGTTGATATAACAAGGGAAGGGTTTGCCCCCAAAATCCTCATGGTATTTTCTTCAAAATTACACTTCATCATATTTAGTCAGGAATTCCGTCCCAATGAGTTTATCATAATTCTGATTAACCAACACTATGACAGGATCTGATACCACAAGCAATCTAAACCAAAGAGGCAGCACACTGTAGGCTCCACATGAAATGGTAATATCTGATTTGCCAGTTCCATAATCTTTCCAGTGCTCCAAATCCAGGGTTAGCTTCATGAACTTAACTAATTTGGTTGATACAATATTGATGGGCGCTCCACTATTAAACTTCTCCTTTACTCTTATTTGAATGACTAGTATGTCTTCATAGGTACACTCAGAGTATTAAAAAGGTATTTACTGATTGAAAGCAGAATTTTTGTCAAATTGAAGGTATGGATTAATTGCGCGGTTATATTAGGGAAAGATTCCTTGATTGTGCTAATAGGTAAGAAGACGTTTACCTTAACGAGTTGTTTTTAGTATCTTTTTAGGGCTTTTAATGGAACTGATATTCTCCAATATTTGAAAAGCATAAAGTCAAGCAACCTCCTTCACAATATTGGGGTCTATCTCCTTTGTTTTAGCTCGTGTAATTGTGTTAAAGTTTAAATTGACCACCTGATCAATTAGATCACGTGCATTTTCTTTCATGAGTAGATCAGCAATTTCAATATCATTGTTCATGATGTCATGGAAGACAGCTTTGATAGCAGTTCTAGATTTTTTATCTAGAATGCTGGTCCTTTTACTGACTCTGTACCAGTTTTTTTCTTTGCTAATTTAAATTAATGTGTTACTTCAGCTTCAAATCCCAACATTGAGCAATTACATGCTCAAGTTTTCCACATTTGAAACAACAGAATGTTATTCTATCTATTTGTTCTTGTCCCTCAGGTTTATTTCCTAGTACAATTTAATTCTCAGGCTTCTTATGGTTCTCAGAAAATTTAAAAATATTCTAAGCTTTTGCCAAGGTCACTTTATAGGCTTTGATTGTGAGCTTCAAAGGTTGCTTAGAGAATCTTAATATAGTCCACCATCTGTGAGGTCGAGGTTTTATTAACCAGCACTGATTCCATAATACGTGCAGTTCATAATAGGGCTGAAGTGCCAATTGAATAGTAATCTGCACATCAAAATCTAAAATTACTTTTGCCCCTACAAGGATCTGTGACTCCTGGTAAGAACAATCTTCATAGGTAGCCTAAAATTTATCCTTTTTGGAATTATATACCCATATATTTTTTGCAAAACCATTCTCGTAGGACTTCAATATTTGGTTTTGATTGCTTACTTTGCTTCAGCGTACAACCATTTTTCCCCATAAAAGTGGGGCAACATCATATTATGACAATCATTTTAAAGGCAATTATAATGGTTACCGCTTTTTAGTGGTCTGCATAATAGAGCATCATCATATCAAAAATAAAGAAAACCCCTGTGGCGTTATCCCAGTGAAAGGCTGGAAAAATTTGATGTATTCCAAAAATCTTTGGTCGCTCCACTGGTAGGGGTTCCTGACCAACAACTTGATTAACCATAGGCGTTGCTTCATGGAGACATCTTTGAAATGGCAGCAAATAATTTAGGCATATTTCTCAATAGGGCTTCATTATTGACTGAGCTTCATATTTCTATTGTAGGATTCAATTGCCTCCAAAAAGAGTGCAATCACACTTGTGAATATCTAGTTCCCATAATATGCTTCCAAATTTTCACCGTATCCTCATGAACATGACATAGAATTTCCTGTTTAATTCATACTTAGTTTTTTAAAATAAGTTTTCTTGATTACTTTTTCTCTATTTTTGGTTCAAAGAGGCCGCCTTCCTGCAGAGGATATTATTAATTTTCCCAACCTACTAATTCTCCTCTTCAACTTTAGTTAAACACTCCACCAAGGCAGTGAAATTGGCTTGTGACGCCAAGCTCAACACGTTCTGGTTGAAGGCATCCAGCTCCACCCAAAGCTTCTGAAGTTCGTTCTTATAAGACATTTTTGAAAAAATCTGCTATTGTTTTTGGCTTTTGAAACACAACTACCCCTTGTAGTGAGCACCAAATGGAAAATTTAGGGTCTGATTTTAGATAATTATAGCTCACCTTAACTCCCTTATTTAGCTGCATAGATTCCTGACAAATCAAAGATAGATTAACTAAATTTTTTGGCAATAAAAGCTGAAGTTTATTATAAAAGTTGATTGCTCTTATAGCCATGTTGAGTATAAGGTACGAGATAAATGGGTGCTTCTTTGTCATTAAGGTATCTATTTTGGTAGGGTTTTCTTCCCTATTCTTTTTACGCTGATCCAGCAGAGATTTTAAACAAACAAATTAATCTAAGAATATCTGATCCCTGCACTCTTGTCCCAAAGTTATTCTATACAGATAAAGTATAAACAACTAAGTTTTTATCAAATTAAGATCTGCTTTACTATTATAATATTGTGTGTTTTTATAGGGCAACGGCTCACAGCTTTACAGTTGCTCATTAGAGATTAATGTTTAATCTTCTTAATTTTTTACTTTTGTGATTACCTTCTGTATAATGGCGGGTTCCTTTGCCTTGATTATCTCCAGTAGGGTAATCTTTGTAATTTGGCAATCATTTATTATTGTCAGGAGCTGGGCACCAATTCCATAAGGGCTGTGTTGCCTGATTACACATACTACCACCAAAACAAGCGTTAAAAGTGCTTTGGTATTTTCAATTAACGCCCTATTTTGTCAGGTCTGTATATTTCTTCATATTAATCTGACTATTGGGTATCAATCTCTCATTAGATTACCTCTTTACTATTTTTAGGGATGATCAATGAAACATTAAAAAAATCATTCATTGGATTATATCCTCTTTGATTATTTATGAAAATTGTTTTAGTCAGCAAACATCGCCAAATAATAGATTTTGAATTACAATCTTTAGATACTTAATCTGTAAGTGAGTTAGATAATGTAGTTAAACAAAAATTCAACAGTTGATTTCTTCAAAACTAGATTGAGTATTTCCTCAATGCTAGACAGGTGCTGATGCTCTTCCTTCTGATAATTAAAGATAGTTGAAATATTCCAAAAAGGGAAGTCCTACCCTTCAAATTAATCTCTAGAGTTGGCAACTTCCGGACACAAGGGAACTTATCTCTTCCTCTATTGACATAAGAGATCTCAAGAACTTGAAACTAAATGTATAGACAAAGGAGAAATATCCTTCCAACAGAATCCTAAGAGAATAGTACAAAAAAGTTTATAACAGGATAAATATTTATTATATTTATAACTAGTTCTTTTTTAAGTAATTTCAGGGGATTTTATAGGGAAATCTGACACCTAATTCTTCTTTTGGTGCCCCAATAGGAACAGCATCCATCCTATTAAATTTAGCCCCTAGGAATTGTCCAAAACGATGATTACTCCATCTGTCTAATTAGATTTCAACACTGACTAGAATATGACCCCTCCTGGGTTATTTATCTGAAGAGCGTATCCCAATGCCTTTATTCACCCCCTGCGGATTAGCCTTATTGAGCTAGCAACCTGTTCAGCAAATAGGACCTTAAACATATTAACAGCACATTGCGTTGCCTATCAGACTAATCCGCAAGTTGCTGCCAACAAAAGCGTTTTAAACAATCAGCAACAGGCAATAAGCCCCTTATTGATTTTTAAATAAACTTTGATTGAATTATACAAGTTAGACTATTTATTAATTTTCAATTCAATAAATAAACCACTTTTAAAGATTATTGGGATCCTCCCTGATGGAAAATAAATACTATGGCCAAATCAAATACCACCAATCTAACTAACTTTCCCACAGGAATTAAAGCTAGCAATAGTTACCACATTAAATAATACCTCTAACAATGCTATGGTTTTTCTTATAGAAAAATCACCCCAGTGGATAATGTAGATGATATTATAATTGCTTAAGCTGGATTATGTGGGCATTTTATGTCTCAACACATCCCCAATTGACCAGATTATCCAGCAAAGATAGAGTTTTGATGGCAGACATCATTTCAATCCAAGGCCCGAATTAAGCCAACATGATTAAATTGGATTTTGGCGGAGCTAATAATCTTTTTCTTGCTCTATTTATCTCTACATTCCCATTCTCCCAAATATATTCACTCTACATTTTGCTCTTGCTGCAGTTTCCTAAAAGCGCAGTTTCTTTGTTCCATGCTTTATCAGGACTACTTTGATCAATATCACCAAAATATGTTACTGAACGCATGTTTCCCCCATATTGGGCTCTTACAATTCCACGCCATACAAAAATTATCTTGGCCAATCTCACTGATTAATCCCTAATGCCCATACTCCCCCAAGTCAGGCTATAATTTTTTGATAATAAAGGATCTTCTACTCTTTCTCCTTACTCATGCCTCTCCATGGTGGGCCAGTTTTGCCTTGAGCTGTACTACCAAATGTTCACGTTCTTCTTCGTTTTTATCATAGTACATCTTTACTTTTCTCCACAAGACAACCAAAGGTGGGAACACTACTTTAAATATTTATTATCGTGGCAAATTAAATAAATATCAGCTCTTAATAGAAATTTCAAATGTCTCTTTTTTATCTCCAAAAATAATCCTCTTATAAATAAATATATATTTTTCCCATATGTTTTAAATCTTTTAGTATTTTTAGTATCTATTCTCTTAGATCTAATACGTTAAATAATTGTTATGGACCCAATTCACTATACATTACATTGGTGATGTTTTAACATCTAGGCATCTGTTTCCATCTTTACAAAAATTAAATGGATCTGACCATAATTTGTACAACTTGTTTCTTCTGCCAAATTCATGGATATCAAAATAGGCTATCCTATCTCCCAAATGGTATTCTTTGAGTTCTGGTTGATTTAAATTATCCTGCTTCTTTGCTCTAATTCATCTATTTAATGTTTTGTTAGATGCCTGTAATTGTGTGTTTGATCATGTTGCTTGCCATTTGGGTAGAATATTTCTTAACTGATCCCAAAGCTGAGATTTTACTGCTGATACAACATCAGCTGTAGTGAGTGCTCTTCACCCATATAATAGCCCAAATGGCTTTTTACCTGTTGCCATATGATAAAAGATAATGTATGTAAAGGTAACTGAACTCAGATAAGATCCTCAAGCGGAGGTAGCCTGTTACCAATCTTCTCAGCGTTGCAGACAGAGTTCAATTGACTCTCTCTAGCATTCTGTATTTTTCTTGATGGTAGGGAATGGACACTACTCATCAGATTCTTATTAAATCATTCAGTCTTGAGATCATACAGAATGTAAAGTTGGCTATGTTATTACTGAGTAATACTTGTGGGCATCTAAGCCAGTACAATAATTGTCCAGTATGAATATTATTGTTCTCATTACATATATTCTGCTCTAAGGCCTTTGTATTAACCCATTTGGTCAGTTGTTATATTGTTATTATAATGTACTTTACTCCCCTGTACTAACACTCAAGGGTTCCATATCATCTATTGACACCCTGTGTGTCATGTTTACATGATCTAAATATAGGCACCAGCAGTAAAGACAAGGCTTGGTAGCAGGAGGTCCAAAGGGTCAAGTTGCAGGACCTTCCTTATCTAAAGCACACCTTGGATCAACACTGAGTACAGGCTAGGTATGCCCAGGTTGGCACAAGTGAGGTGCATAACGCCCAGTCACTTGTTTCAGCTTTTGCATTAAAATAGACGAGTTATCTTTTAAATGATAACGGACTAATTTGGTTACTTGGTGAATGGGGGTTCAAAACCAATCTTTTAGTACTAGTGGTGCCCAACCCAAAAGTGTGAGCCACCATGCTTCTTTTTTTGCAAATGGACTAAACAAAGGGATTATTAGATAAAAAAATTCCTAATATGGCACCTCAGCAAACAGCCTAGGAGGCCATATCATAAGGTGAGGTAGCTTTAGGAAACTTTTGACCAGTGCCCGCTTTAGATGGCGGACCATAGCAGACAGCATTGGGGTGGGAGCATCAGCGACATGAGCAAAAGGAGGATAGTTGTGGGGACTTCAAAACCCAATTAATTTACAAAATTTTTAACTCAGTTTCATCTTGATTCAATTAATTACATATTATTGGACATCCTTTGAAGTATAGTACCCTGTTATATGGAAAAGTGCGCTTATTAATGCACCTTGGCTTAGCACTAATTTCTCCACTGGATGATTCCCCCGACTTTGTTTAATTATGATCCTTAGGTACCAAAGTTCCTTGTTAGTTGCCTTCCTTTCAATAAACCCCTAGTTATTTTTATGTTTTTTCTTATGTTGACTTTAGCAAACCTGTGCGCGGATCTCTATGAGGAGATCTCATATCCGTTTGCCAATTAGCTGTCTTAAAATTATTACAGCATCAGGTATACCGCTGGGCACACAGGTTCCCTCCAAACTGAAGCACTTGTGCACTCTAGCCCTGTTCAAAGCTTGGTTATGAACTTCCCTTTGAGGCATAGCCAAGTTTTTCTGTTTTTTTTAATCACTACTTATAAATAATATGCTAACCACCCTCGCCCTATGTCACTTTAGCTTAAGCACCCTCTGCAGGGGCTATCTGTAGTTTAATACTAACAAATAGTTCCCATGCGTTGGTCCAGTGCACCGTGCACCACCACGCTGGGAACTGGAGAGTAATAGACACTCTCCTGACATTAGATAACCAACCATTTTTTATATGCTTAAACGTTCCATGTAGGACTTTTGCAAAGTGAAAATGGCGTGCACCAGCTGTTGGCCACAGCTGCAGCGGGGCATACCTCCGTTTTCTCATTTTGACAATGGTTGGAGCATCTTGGCGTTATTCTTGCTGCCTCCAACTGGGAATTACCCACCCTTCTTGCTTGTACATGGTGGATATGGTTGCTTCCCAATCTGAAAGTCATGACTCTCTGATTTTCCACCAAAATTAACAAAGTTGACACCCTTAAGCTGTTTTTTCTTTGGCACCACGTTTGGATGAAGCAGTTGGGATCATTGAAAAAGGTCCTGCTGATGATGTCCTTGATAACGTCATAAAACCCATCACCAAATTAGGTATGGGGTCCTTTGCAGCCAAAACACGCTTTATAATGACGTTTTTTTATATCCAACCAAGCCATATATCTTCTCTTATGACTTTGATATGGAACCCATTTAAGTGTATAAATTACACCTTATAACCCATGTTTGACCACAACCATGATTCTCAGAACCTAGGAGGTGGAAAAGGAATTACTTATCAAGTACAAAAATATTTATGAAGTTGCTGAAGATATGGTGAGATATGTGACCTCTATAGTAAGAGTGACCAACTATCCCTCTACATTCTATGATGCAGAAACGTACGCTGGAGGTAATCTAATGCCTGAAGAAGATTTTAGTGAAGTGTTGGCGTTGTCTGCAATAAAAAATCATTTTAGATATTTTTAATAGACTTCTGCCCTTTCATCCCCTTTAGGGAAAATCAGCATGAATATTTCAGTGGATACAGGAGCCTCTGAGAATTTTACAGACCAAGACCTAGCTGACTACCTTGAGCTTAATTATTTGTCAGGTGGTATGATTAGGGGAGGGGCTTCCCAAGGTATTTTCACGCTGAAAATTCTAGGATTAGTGAATTATCATTTTGGAACATAGTATTTGGTTACCCACTTCCAAGCAATAGAAGCTTCTTATACCTCATTATTTAGGGTAGAGTGGTGGCGAAAGTTTGACATAAGAAACAACTTATAAGACAATACCTTGTCCTTAACTTTGAAGAATGGTCATGAGTTAGTTTTCCCTTTGGCTGAAGAAACTTTCAGGCCGTTTTTCCCACTAGCCCCATACCACACACTCAGTATTGCCCCGTTGATGAAGCCCTCTTAAAATGTTCCCTTACCTTTCTGTTTTAAGGGGTTAGAACTTTCTTTTTATGCGGCTTCAGCCAATATACTACCAGCTCATTCAGAGTTTGATCACGAGTTCAAGCTCACCATTGATTTGGTGCATATATCTTACCCAATTTACCCTTTGGCTGTAGGGGAGAAATCGGCCTTAGATGTGTGGGTAAAGAAGCAGTTAGTCACAGGAGCGATCTTTCAGCAAGCCTCTCATGTATGTTCCTCACTTCTCTTTGTGGAGAAAGCTGATGGTACTTATGCCCATGATTAGACTATAAAAATCTCATCAGTGACACAGTAGAAGACTTGCATCCCATCCCACTTGACTCACAGATTGCACGCTATGTGGAGAAGGCGAGAGTCTTCTACAAGATGGTTTTTTAAACGCTTCTATCTGATCTGTATCAAGAAGGGCCAGGAGTAGCTGGCTTCATTTTTTACCAGAAAAGGGATATTCCAATTTTCTGTTATTTCTTTTTGGGCAAAAAAATGCCCCTGCTATCTTTCAACCCCGTATTAGTGCAACTTTGGGTGACCTGATGTGGGTATTCACGGTAGCCTATATGGATGTTATTCTGGTATTTTTCCATGACAATAATTCCTATGAAGTACACCTTCGGCAGTTGTGGAGCATTTGAGGACAGCTGACCTTAAATTAAAAATAAAGAAATCTGAATTTCTCAAGTCTCATTGAACCATCCTGGGCAACGTCATGTTTGACCAAGGGAACATAACTCCAGATAAGGAGAAGGCGATTTGTGAGTGGCCCATTCCAGCTTCAGTTAAGAAATTGAGGAGTTTATTGGGATGTGTACGTTCTTTAAGAAATTCAAACTGAATCTTTCTTAAGTGGCGAAGAGCTAATATAGGCTAGTGGGGCAAAAGTGCTCCAGTCACCCTCAACTTTGCAGGATGCCTTCCAAGTGGTAAAGTGTACCTTGCTGTCCACGTCCGTTTTATGCCATGTCAACCCCAATAAAGAGTCATTGTTGCTTCTGATGCCTCCAGCTTTACCATAGTGGTGGTCCTATTACAAGTAAGCAAAGATGGAATAATGCATCCGGTGAAATATTTTTCTAGGAAGATGTCTCTACCAGAGTTAGATTACGGCATATATGATTAAGAGTTATTAGCAGTAGTTGAGACGCTGACTTGTTGGCGTCATCACTTATATGGCTCATTGCTACCCTTTTGCATATGTACAAACCACCATTCCTTGCTGTACTACTGTGTACCTCATGTTTAGACCCCAAAGCAAACCTACTGGCATGAGACCCTTACATACTATATATTCTTATGAGTTCACCAAGGGCAAGGAGAATGGTTTGGCAAATGCTTTGAGCCGCAACCCTGAACTAACTGCAGATCCTAATGAGGTAGAGGTGCATAATACCCACTTTATGATTCTGCCAGGTAAGATTGTATCTAAACTTCCCTCTCCCTCAGCCAAAGGGCCAGCTCTTGCTCCACTGAAATGTGGAGTAATATGGTATGTTCAGAAAGTTGGTCCTTTCCAAGTCTTTGTTGACCAAATATGCTATGGTCCTTGCTAAGAGTGCGTTGAATCAGGAGGATATCACCAGAGTTTATCCAGTGAAGGATGAGATGGTGTGGTTTCAGGGGCACCTATGGGTTTCTGCCAGACTACTTCTCCTGAAAATCATCCAGGACCGTCATGACGGAATTGCCGTTGGCCATCCTGGGAAACCAAAGTCTCTGAAGCTAATTCGTCATACTTACAATGGTAAGGGTTAGCCGCGCAGGTGGGCAGGTATTTTAAAGAGTGACTGGTCTTCAACCAAATGAAACCAAATTGACAGTCACTATCAGGGCTGTCGGTGCCAGTTAAAAGGCTGTTGGGCCTTGGACTTCTCTATCAGTTGATTTTATATTAGATTTTGCCTTTATCTGATGGCTATGATGCTATTATGGTGGTGGACAATTTCACGAGGTTCGCCCACTTTATCTTATGCTGAACCATAGTCACCACGGCTGAGAAAACTAGGCTCTTCGTCACTCATGTGTTTGCTCTTCACGGGGTCCCACAAGAAATGATAGCAATAGTGGACCCCAGTTTACTCCATCTTTTGGGAAGAGTTGTGTAAGACTATTCAGATTCGACCATGCCTTTAACTGCTATCACCATAATCAGATGGGCAGATTGAACTACTAAACCAGTGCTTGGAGTAGTTCCTGTGGTGTTACACCGCCACAAATCACTCAGATTGGGTTTCCCATCTCACTATAGCCCAATTCAGCCATAACAACGCCAAACATGCATCAATTAGTTTTTTCCCACATCTACGCCAACTATGACTTCAACCCCACCTTTAACACAGAGCCCCGTTGTGGATACAAGGTGGAAGCGGTAGTGGACTTTGCAAAAATAATCAATAAAGTACATCAGGGGGTGAGCACGAACATAGATGTTGCCATGCAAGCTTACAAGGAGAACACTGATGGTAAGAGACAAGTTAGACCTGCGTACAAGAATGGAGATCTCATGATGCTTGATGCTAAATTCATCTTAATCATGAAACCATGCATAAAACTTGGATCAAAGAAGATTGGACCTTATCTCATTGTTAAAATGTTTGGCCACGCTCCATACAAGTTAAATCTCCCCTCCTTGTTTCAAATTTTTTCAGTCTCCCATGAAAGCAAGCTTACGTGTTTGATGCCCCCCACCAGAGACTCCCGAGGCTTATCTCGTGGATGGGGCACCAGAGTGGTAAGTGGAGGATATTTTAGCTTCTCGTTGGTTAAGAAGAAATCTTAAGTGTCTTATATCTTAGAAAGGATTTGACGTAGCGGAGAACAATTGAGTACTGGCGCATGACTGCACCCATGCCCTAGACCTAATTGTAGCTTTTTGTGAGTGTTTCCCGGAGGCCACAGAATCTAAGTCCAAGCAAGCTGTTGCTGCCATGAAGTTTGCACCTGCTCACAAAAACCTTTCCTTGGCAAATGCCCCTGAAGGGAGGTGGACCCAAAAAGGAGGAGAAGGTAATGTCATGTTTACATGACCTTATTAAGGCACCAACAACAATGACATGGCTGGGTGGCAGGAGGTCCAAAGGGTCAAGTTTCAGGACCCTCCTGACCTAAAGCACACCTTTGACCAATGCTGGGTACAGGACAGGTATGCCCAGGTTGATACAAGTGAGGTGCATAACGCCCAGCCCTTTGTTTTGGCTCTTACATTAAAACGGATGGGTTAACTTCTAAATAATGATGGCTCAAGTTGGTTACTCAGTGAACGGGGGTTTGAAACTCATTCAGTTTACAAAATTTCTTAACTCGAGTTGGCCTCAACTTTAATCAATTACTTAAGTTCAGACAATTTTGAAGTCTAGTACCCTGTCAGATGGAAGTCTGCGTTTATTGGTGCACCTTGGCTTAGCACCACTTTCTCCAATGAATGATTCCCCCAATTTTGTTTATTTATGATCCTTTGATAATAACATTCCTTTTCTGGTTGTCTTCCATTCAATAAACCCCTAGTTAATTTTATGTTTTTTTATGTTGACTTGGCCAAACCTATGTATGGACCTATATGAGGAGTCTCTCATCATGGTGGCCAATTTATTAATATTAAAATTTTTACAGCATCAGGTACACCGCTGGGCCACCAAGGGTTCCTCCAAACCAGGGCACTCATTCACTCTAGCCCTGTTCAAAGCTTGGTTATAAACTGCCCTTTGGGCACAGCCAAGTTTTTCTGTTTGTTAATCCCTATTTATGTGTACAATCTAACCACCCTGGCCTGTCACTTTAGTTCAAGAACCCTATGTGGGGCTATCTGTATTTTAGTACTGATGACTAGTTCCCTTGCGTTGGTCCAGTGCACTGTGCACAATGACGCTGGGAACTGGAGAGTTATATATTTTTTTGACAATGTGCCAAGAAAACCCACGCCTTACAAGACGGTATCCCATTAAATTCTTGTGAGGTATGTGGAGTTGAAACCACACACAAAGGGATAGATAATCTCTACAGTATAATCGATCAATTCCAGTAATAATTCTGGTGTAAATGATCCCTTTTTTTCTTAAAACTACCATGCTACAATTTTTGTGTGCGCCTTATAATTTCTGAGCGTTCTGACAGTTTAGATAATAAATATCATTTTCTCTCAATAAATTTATACAGCTGCCATTCTTCGCCTTAGTATTTTCTATTGCTTTCTTTATAACGATTGAAACTCCTGGGTTCATACCCGTTATTATTAGATCATCATTAGAATAGTTCATCTACTTGGTAGTACATGACTTGCATGGCAGATAATTTGGTTAATCCATCAATATTCTGGGGAATGATCCTTTTTTGTGTGTAATTTTAAAAAAAATAAGGCTTGTAGCTTCAGAGCCCATTGAGCCAGGTGCCCTCAGGTTCGTTAAGTTTATGAAACCATTGTTGAGACAAGTGGATGGTCATAACCTTGAAGTGGGTCCCGTGAACATATAATTACATAGTTTTGTGTTGTATATCACTGTGAGGCATTTAAACTCTGTCAAAGTGTAGTTCCTTTTCACTTAGTCAATGTCCAAAACACATACATCACTGAAACTCTTCCAATCATTGTCTATTTGGCTTAAAATGACTTCAATTGCCATTAATAAAGGAATCTATCTGAAGTATAAACTCCTGATTGACATTTTGGTAAATCATAAGAGGATTAGTCAACAGATATCTTCTGAGCTCATCAACTATCTTTGGCCTCCTCAACACATATGGATATTTTTTGTATCCTTATATAGGTGAAGAGGTTTGCAATCCTTGCACAATCTCTAATAAAGTGACAATTGTTGAGATTTTGATTGCAACTGGCAGAAATTGCACAATTTAAATTGGCACAATATATAGGTAATAATATATGAGGACAGTATACCTTCAGAATTAATGAAAATTTTGCCATGTAAAATATGCCTTTATTAAGTGGATCCTCTAAATCTGCATTTGTCTCAGGGTGTACTTCCAGCTTTGACTGATATGGTATATGGCAAATAGGTGTAAAAGGGGAGTCCACGCCCTTTAGGACTATTTGATACTAATGAGTGCGTTTCTGCGTTGCTTCCCTATCTAATACTGGCCAACCAAATTATACCCTAGCCTTTAGTCACTTAGCTTTCCTCCCAAATCAGTAATCTTCCTGAACTGCATCTTTCTAATCTACTAATAGCCTTTAAATTAAGCTAGCTGAAACATGGCGTTCAATTCTCAAAGGTTTGGCACATGTTGTAGTTATATGTTCAAACTTGAAAAATCTTGATCTATCTGTTGAACATTAATAGCTCTTTCAGAGTTTTAGTCAACATCAATATTTGGGACAGATTCAGTGGAATGATTCAGGTAAATATAAAAGATGGTTTCTGAAGTAGGTTTGAGGAAATGGACATTCAGACGGCGAGCAAATAGGAACTGATCTGCTGGAAAAATAGGACATAAAGTGGATTTATATTCTCTTAAATTGGGCAGGTAAATTATATTACTTTTTTTGTTGGTGACCCATTTGGAATCAATCCGCCACAAGTTGAGACTGCTCAGTAAATTTAAGATTCTTAGTTTGGGCTTGAAAAGAGTTAGAAAAATATCAGAAACAAAACTTTAAAATAAAAATCCTTTGAACACAGATAATAGGGACAAAGAAACAATGAAGTACTAAAATATTATTAATGGGCCTGCGGGGAGCTTTGATAATTGGGAAGAGGCCAGAGCAAATTTAATACAAGTTGTGATTTGGGAGGGAGAGAAAGCTATAAAAGTATATGATGGTGGATAGATAGAATTAATATTCTATAAATAGAAAATTGAAAAAGGTGTAAGGCAATTTAATTGCTGGGATTCAGGCCTAAAAAGATTCTCATAACAATGCTGGCTGTAATAAAGACAAGGGTAGTGATGAGATCTATATGATATTAGGGTATTAAGCTGAAGTCAATATCCTATGGTTGGCCAAAACCCCAAATTGCAACATTTACCTCATTTGACCAAACATAAAGATTAACAAATAACTATGTCCGACCTTTGGGTTATACAGGGTGTGATTGCTGCCTCAGGTTTTAGATTGATTGATGTTTTAGTAAAATTTATTGAATCCTTGAAGGGCTCCTTCTATTTAGGTACCCTATCCCCCAGGAGACCAGAGTATTCGTTAAAAAGCACCAAAACTATCTAGTGTAAGCAGAATAGCAATATCTTCTCTTCCTAGTTTCTTCTTTAGGTACTTTCTTTCTCCACTGTATTGTTTGGGGGATTACCATTAGATGGTTTTCAGGTAAAAGAATCTGCTGAGTTGTTATTGGGTAACATTAAACTGTTGGGATCATTAACCTCAGGTGCTGCTCTATTAGCCAAGGCGTATTTCTGGCGGTATGTTTCTTAAAGATGCTCCAGCATTAAAAGAATGACTTTCAATCCTTCTTTAGGGCCACTTATGCAGCGTATAACTTTTGCTCTCCTACTCACTGCCATCTTTTTTGAAGAAACTTCATGCAGCATCTTCTGCATACCCAGTAACCAATTTGAGTTCTTTATTCTATAGGCTACAGTGCGTTTCTGCTCCCATCTACAGATCCCTTATCTTATTTATATCCTTGCACCTCTTACCAGTTCACTAAACTGCTTAACCATGGTTTTCTTGAATTCCTTGTAAATCTGGATGTGTTAGGAGCCTCTCTCATATTTGGCCCATAATTTATCTAACATATCGCTCATGTGGACTTCTCCTGGTTTGATGGTTCCATCAATAGTGCGCCACTGTAGTGAGCAATTAAATGTTGATATTTTGGTTGCAACAGCGATATTGCATTAATAAATATTCACTAAAATAAGATATAATATATGAGGACATTATATCTTTAAATAGATAAAGCTCACAAAGTAAATAGGACTTTACTAAATGATCCTCCGAATTTGCTGTTGTCTTGGGGTGTACTTCCAGAGTAGGGGATCCAACTTAATCAGAATAAACTTCACCAATCAGCTGAAGTCCTGGGTTGCGCTTACAGAATTGGAGATCATGCGTAAAGTGAATCCACGGCCCATTGGGACTAGATGATACTTTTGTCCATTTCCGCGTTGATTCCCATTTAAGTGTAATGCTGATTAATTATAACCTTGGCATCTAGTCAGTTAACTTTCCTTTCTGCTCCCAAATCTTCAAGAGTTATCTCCTAATGTTTTTCTGATACCATGCGGATTAAGCACTTTAGTACTTGATGTTCAATAGCCCAAGTTGGGCACATCTTGTGTTTTTATGGTCAACTTTTGTGACACCTTATTGATTGTTTGTCCATTGTCAATAACAAAATTAAGAGTTTTGATTGTAAGGGATATTCAGGAAAAATATAATTGAATCATCTTTTGTATTTTTTATAAATATAATTGGGACTGATCTGGCAGAATCATTTAGGTAGCTTTGAATGACAATAGAAGTGGTTTTTGGGAACTGGCCATTCAATTAACGAGTGGATAGTAATCATTCTACCTGAAATTCAGATTATATTTGTAATTAAAAATGCTTATGATAGGTGTAAATAATTTAGCAATTTATATGAGGGTTATTTGATGGAAATAATCCGCTGTATGAAGAGAATCAGGACAAGTTAGTATCTATATTCTGGATTAAAACTTAAAATGGTTAGCAAAATATGGTGATCTTTATGATGAGGGTAGCAGTAAGATTTATATGGCGTAAAGGAACTTTTGCTGAAGTCAATCTCCTATGGCTAGTTAAAACCCTAAATTGCAACAAGCGTGGTCTTAAGTCAAATTTGAAAAGTATGTTACAATCCAACAATCAAATTCAAGGATTAGTTATTAAACTAAACATTAAATTAAGCGGAATATTAAGTTAAAAAATGGAACATTGTGAAAATACACCAAAAAGACATGAAATAGCGGAAAAGAATGCCGTGACTTATGCAGAGATTAATAAGTGCTTAACCAGAAGTTATTGATGAAAATAAATAACGCCAAAAACTAATTACCTTTATTTCTATCAAGTATATAGTTTTCTACTAAACTTTATAAAAAATTTATTTTTACACGAAAGAAGTCTTATTTTACATAATATCATCTTAATTGTTCGTTACTATTATTTTTAGTTTTGTGGATAGATCTCCAGTAACCAGTCTGGAATCAAATTTAGCAGAAGATATCAGTGGCCAGTATGAGGTCTTCTCATGAGGGACATTCTCAAAGTGGGTACATTGGTTGCTAAAGCCAAATGAGATGTTGATTAGGATAACATAGTGTCTTGATAAGGAGGCTGACGCACCACTTTTATATGAAGATGGCAAAAGAGTGTACAAGAAGCTATCACTAATGGGGCAAACAACAGCTACAGCTACAATACCTACTACATTGGATAGAAAGAAAATAGTCGCTCAACAAAGATTGCATTAACCCTTTATTGCATTTTAGATAACCTTTGGTGTCTAATCAGTTACTTCACATCTCTAAGAAGCTGATTGGACACCCTAGTTGAGCATTAAAAGGAAAGATGTTGAATTTCTGCTTATATAATTGGGCGTAAATTATAATTTTAATGTATTCTAATGGCTAGTAGATCTGTATTGTGTGAAATACCAATTTACTGCCTCTTACCCCAGTTGAGTTTAAGTTTGATCAACCAGAGAACTTTTCCCCTTCCATAATACCCCTATTGCCCTATAAACCGTATTGCTACCCTCATCCTGATTATCTATTACTTGGCATAAGATTTCAATTGGCATGCCGTCAACTTTTTTATATTTTTAAACCAAATCTAAGAATCTGTTGAATTTTCTATATGATCTTGACTTCTAGAAAATTTGATCCCTATCCACTCATCAACTGAATCTCAAATTCTATGAACCAGTTCCATTACCATCAAATGAGGATTACCAAAATGTTTCAGATAAAGCTGTCACAAATATCTCTGTCGATCAATACTCTAAGGATGTTCTTGAAATTGGAAAGATGATTAATAAGATGTGCCTAATGTTATTAAACCAACACCAATTTTTGCGCGACGTTGTACACCTGACTATCAAGTTTCAGACGCGGTCATCCATTGACTTTAAATGACTATAAATAGGAAACGCTAGAAAATTTTGGAGCTGCAGGGTAAGCTGACCAACCAGAGGCAAGGTATAAACTTGAAGGGCCTGGTATTGAATAGGGAAGAATGTAGCGACATATATTCTGACAGATCTTCAATGCTTGAGTTACCAAACATGATTATGCAGATTTGGAAAATTCATATATAACAAATGCTTTTTTATATATAATATTTACATTTGTTTTAGGGTATACTGTCTTCGCACAGTTATACCTATTTTGACTGCAGAAATCCCAGTGCCTAACTTGCCCTCTTGTAGTCTTGATTTCAACACTCTGGTTCTGACAACAGGGGGCATTTTCAACAACGCCATAGAAGAAACCAAGGAACAAATCACCATTGGTCAAGACCTCAAATGCTTCACTATCAGATTTGAAGACAAATATCCCCTCCAACCCATGGATGTAGAAGAGGTTCCCCATGACAAATTCCACCTCATTATTTTGTACTGTGAGCAGGATAATTCTCCCACTATGGATCTTAATATTGAAGGGCCACTCGCATCCCAGTCATTAGACCAGATTGCCAACGTACCCCCCAAGTACGTCAAGTAGGTCATGGAATGGCCCCACTGCAGATACCATCTCCACGCCAGAGCTATCTTTAAGCCCATTTAGGGATGTTGTTGGGATTTTTGCCCATATTCTCAACCTGCTATATTACCTAGTATCACTAGGGGAAAATTCCCTAAGGCAAAGTGAATTAGGAAATCGGTTGGCCCAAATTTTGGAGGAACTACATTTGGGGGATATTAGGATATTCACCTGGTCATATCAATTGGGGATTAATATAACCAGGTGAATACCTAAGATCTCATCAGGTGAAGTGGCCGATAAAATAGGGGCATTTGACAGTTATAAACTATCAATTATACCAATTTGGATCAGTTGGGTTTCATCACCAACTGATTAAGATGAATAGTGAGTTTTGAGGCGAGTGATGCCACCTGCAACTAGCAAATCAATTGGTTGGTGAAGTGACCTGCCATAATGGGTAATAAGTCTATTGCCTAAGCAGGTCGCTAAGCCAATTATGGTTAGTTCACTTAATCGAGAGGAAAATGTTAGGGATAAGTTTTCTGACTCTTTCCATTTGAGGTCTCGAGGATGTCCAATGACAGAATCCTAGCCATGACGGGGAAGACCATTGCTTCCAAGACAAGGATGGGAGATTCAACAACAGCGGCTGCCATTTCATCAAAGATGTGCAAACTGAGGGTTAGACAGCTGAATCCCCTACTATATAATTCCCTAGTATTTACTATAATATAAACTTAGAAAAACTCTAATTTAAAGATAGCAAGTACTTTACAGTAATATTATTGATTTGGTTTACAGTTAGAATATCAGCTTTTATTGTGTCATTTTATCTCAAGGATATTATTGCAGAAGGCAATAATTGGAAGACTCTCAGAGAGAAGAGTAAAGAACCAAGCTGGGTTCTAGAGATGAAGGAACCACAATCAGGGATGGCTGCCAACTGTGTATTAGGCTGAGAGAGACTGTCACTGGGGTATCTTAATAAAGATCATGTGGACAAGAGTATAGGGAACGAATCACTATGAGTATGACTTACAGAGTATTTAATGAGAAATACTGGCCAAGAATTGAGCTAAATAATAGACCAATATCAACTACAGATAATAATCTCCATACTATTATTGATTAACACATTCTATACAACGCGATGATTTGCATGAGGAAATCGAACATGTGCAGTAAAAAGGTTACTGGGTTGATGGCTGATAATCAACCATAAGTAAATTTTTACAAGTTGGTTCTCACTACAAGGGTAGTTGAGTTTAGAATCTATTATAATGTCTTATAAAGAAGAACTATGCAAGCTGTGGACTGAGATCGCCACTGTGAATCAGAATGCTTTAAACTCAGCGGACCATCAGAGTTCACGGCCTTGGAAGTACAAGTCGCCAAGGTGGAGGAAGGAGTAGAGAATGTAGCCAACTTCAGGAATGAGCTACTAGGCAAAGTAAACTCGTTGAAGAAGAAAGAAGGGGACCTTGTTCAAGAGGTCCTATACTGGAAAATGGAGCAAGAAGCGGAACACGTTTTTTTAAGAAAGTTCAGAGTGGATATTGAGAAATTGATCAAAGAAGTGGAGGAACTGAAAGCCCACAGATGTGCTTGTGAGCCCAATATAGCCAGCGATGCCAAAGAGAGAAGTCCTCGCACATTACTTGGGAGGTCAAATACCCCAAGAAATATGCCACCCACCTTTAATGCCATTTTGGAGAAGACACGCCAAAGTCACTCCACAAGTTAGCTGAGTAGCCAAACCAAGAGAATCATCCTGAAATGACTTGGAGGAAATTAGGGCAATGCCAAAATTGCCAACCTTCCATCAGGATAACTCCCCAGCATATTTCTGACTGTTTAACATGACTATGAATGGCTACGGAGTTCATCAAAAGGCATTGATGGTCATGAACTGCCTGGACACCGACTGTCAAAACCTAGTGTTACCCCACCTGGAGGGGGACAGCTGGTCATATGCTGAGGCAAAGGCGGCCATAATGAAGGAGTTTGGGAGTCCAACCCACATTTCAAAATGCAAGCAAGAATTTATGGTAATTCAGTTCCATAAAAATCAGACTCTTGCTAGCTTCGCGGATTAATTTTACCAGGAGTTGCAGATCCTGGCTTAAGCAAAAGTGTTAAATGACTTTGATGCTAGAATCGCTTTGCAAGCGGCCCTTTGGCCCTATCGCAATTTGCATCAAATGATGTATTCCATATTCGCGATGGAGATAACTACCTCACAAATGGTAGACAACCTGAAGATTTTGGGAGTGACGTTTGATGCCCCAAATAGAAGCTTCAAGTCAAATCTGGTATTAAAACTGAATGCCACAAAGGGAAAGAAAGGAACAAAAGAGGATACCAACCGAACTGTGCCAGGAAATAAGCCCAAAGAATTCAGATGGTTAAGCAAGAAAGAGAAAGTCTGCTATCAGTGTGGCAGGAAAGGACATTTCGCCAAACATGTAAAAAGCTGAAGGATCAGATTAACGTGGTCCAGGCCAAGGAGACAGCAGCCGCCAAGGATTTGGGAAAAGAGCCTTCTGCCTAGACAAGGAACAGTCTAGTGTGGCGGAGAAACCTGTTCCTCCTGATATCATGATTGAAGAAATAGATATTAGCAATCAGTTTGTAGATGACGAGCAGGATCAGCTATACCAAGTGGTCAATATGGATGTGAATGCCATGACCAGAGCTGGGGCAAAGAAGATTGACCCGAGATAATTCAGGAAGTTGCCCAGCCATACGCCTGACAACTGATGAGAAGATTCAAACTGCCAAGAATCCTGATGAGTTATCAGACGTCCATTTAGATGAGGCCAATCTGTCTATCCCCCTCAGCACAATAAAGAAATCATTTCCTGAATTATCAGTGCAGATTATTCACACCCTAAATTCAGCTAATAAGGCCGCCATTCACTCAGTAGGCAATATATATTACAATACTCCAAGTGTACATATATAGATATTCAAGTGAATTGAGTGAGGGTGAGGGCGATTATCGACAGTGGAGAGCCCATTAATATTGTGTCAACCAAGCTGGTGAAGAGGATGAAGATCTCTCCAGACTTGGAAAAAAAGAGAATATGGGATAGCTGGGCTGAACACCACCATTTCCTGTGGAGCGTATAGTGCACTGCCACTATGATTTGGGTCATTGGTGGTATCTGCGCCAGCGATAGTTTTGGTGAACCAAAACTATGATATCCTGATCAGAACAGAGTTTCTATGGAAGTATGGAGTTAAATGTAACCTCAAGGATAATACGTTGACCATCCTGGGTCAGATGTTACCATTGCTATACCAGAAGGATGGTGAAGCTCCGTTGAATCAGAGAAACAACTTATTTTATCTGATATACAATGACAGCATTGTACCAAATAAATACCAATTAGTTGGTAGGAAGTGACACAAGATGCCGGTGGAAATCCTAGAAAACCGGGGAATTCTATTAAGAATCAAGAAAGAGAGGACCATACCAGCCAGATCACAGATAATAGTTGACATAGGGTTGACTTTGGAGATTCCAGAGCTGTTGTATAGGGAGGTTGGAAACCCCTGGAAGAAGTCCAGAGTGGAGCCATGGGTGGCTCCTGGGATAATAATGCTGGGCCATGGAGAAATATTAGTTCTCTTGGTGAATAAGAGTGAAAAAACGATGAAGATCAAGAGGAATCAGATCATTGCATTAATTCATCTGATCTAATGGCTGAATTGAGACAATTCCATTGTTTTGGGTCTCTTGATGAAATGGGATTACCAGCCAGGGTATACAAAAGCATCAACCTATTGGTTGATTGGGAGCAGCTTGCTGATCTGCTGGAAGGCCAGCATGAAGAGGTGCTCGAACTATTTAGAAATATCAGGAAGTGTTTGCTCAGGACAACCACGATTTGGGATGCGCATGAGATATAATTCACAAGGTTGACACCGGGGAAAATCTACTGATAAGGATGAGACTGATCCAAAGATCAAAAGCTGCAAAGTGGTAGTGGAGGATGATATCAGAAAACTAGTGAAGCATGGGCTTCTAGTTCTATCATCAAGTCCCTGGGTGAGTCTGATTCTGATTGTGAAGAAGAAGGATGGATCAAATCAGGTGGTAATTGATTACTGGAGGCTGAACAACATTATGGAGAAGGATTCGTATCCCTTACTGAGGATTGATGATGCGCTGGATATTTAGGAGAAGCGAAGTATTTCTCCATGATGGATCTGATCTTGGGTTACTGGCAGATTGACTTGCCAGAAGAAAACCAAGAAAAATGCGCAATTATTACCGCGCAGTGGTTATACCAGCTGACTAGGATGTCTAGGGTCTTTGCAGAGCGCCTGCGACATTCCAGAGGGCCATGGACGCGATATTAATTGACCTGAAGTTGTCATGCATCCTGGTATATCTGGACAATATCACTATGTTCAGTAAAACGTTCACTGATCACTTGCGCCACTTGGAAGAAGTCTTTAAGAGACTGTCCACAGCCAACCTGAAGACCAAGCCAAAGAAGTGCCACTTCTTCAAGAAAGAGTTGGAATACCTGGGATTTGTGATCAACTCAAGTGGATTGCAGCCGCAGACCCAGAAGATAGCAGATATAGAGCGTATGGCTGTACCAAAGACTGTCCAAGACATCCAAATATTCCTTGTGATGGTTGTATACTATAGAAGATTTATTTGGGACTTCTCCTGAATAGCTGAGCCTTTATTTCATTAATTAAAGGATCTGAAAAAAGGATTCATATGGAATGAAGAGGCCCAGGACTCCTTCGATGAGTTACGCCAGTATTTGATAGATTCGCCAATTCTAAAAATATCCAACTTTTGATCTGGAGTTTATCAATCAACCCTATGCTTAATTGATGGCGATCGGCGCCATACTGAGCCAAGTAGATGAACTTGGGATGAGCATCCAGTGGCATATGTAAGCCAGACACTCTCTGTCGCTGAGAGGAAATACACCGTGACTGAGCGTTAATGCCTTGCAGTCATTTATGCATGTAAGCAATTTTGGGTGTATATCCACGGAATGCTCTTTAAGGTGGTAACAGACCACTCTTCGCTGCGTTGGCTACACAATCTAAGAGAACCGAAAGGACAACTGGCCCAATGGGCTCTTAAGCTTCAGGCTTACAATTATGAGATAGTCCACCAAGAGGGGGCTTCTCATCAGAATGCAGATTGCTTATTGTGGTTGCCAATGGTCCAGTTGGTATACCCGCAGGTGGATGAGCTATTCCAGAGAATGGTCGAAGGAAGAATTGAGGATGAGCCCTGAGAAATTCAAGGTGCACTTCAAAATTGCGATGGAAAACACCAAGAATATGGATGGAAAAGTATTCAAGGTGATCAATGGGAAGCGGCTATTATTCCAAAACCATCAGAAAGAACAGAATTAGTACAAGCAGCTCATAAGGCTGTTGGTCATGGAGGCCTGAGGAAAACAACTGACCATATTCCCCAGTATTATTACTGGGAATCAATTAAATACGATGTTGTGCATTATCTAGCTTGTTGCATAGAGTGCCAGCCGCACAAACCACACAAGAATAAAACTTGATACTGACTGGTCCACCCTGGATTCGCCTGGCACATGGTGTACATCGATGTGATGGGACTGATGACAATGAGCACAGGGGAATTCAGGTACATCATAGTTGCCATTGACCATCTGACAAGATGGGTCGAAATGAAGGCCCTAACCAGAGTAGATGCTACCAGTGCTGCGAGATTCATCCTGGATCAAGTAGTATACCATCATGGATGTCCACAAGTTCTGCTGAGTGACAATGGGACCAACTTCACATCTCATATGATCCCAAGGTTAAACAAAATAATGGGATCTGAGGAGTTGTGTCAGTACCATACCAGCCAGAGATAAACGGAATGGTAGAACGGGTCAATGGGACGCTGGCTGCAATGCTGAGGAATCTATTTGCAGGGAGAACTTCCGCGTGAGGAACATACCTAAGTTTGGTGATGTTTACCTACAACATTAGTCATTTTATGGCGACGGGAAAGACGCCGTTTGAATCACTATATGGAAGAAAGGCTCCGTTGCCACCAATTTTATATTTGGTGGTGGAAATGACGTTGGGGATGAGAACCGAGCAATACCTTAACTGACTTATGAGTATCCTAATCAATATGCAATCGCAAGCATTCAATAAAACCTTGAATAAAAGGATACAAGCACAACTAATGGATGACAGAAACCAACCGGCCTTAGAAGAATATTGAATAGGGGAAAGAGTCGCCTATTGTGATATGCATGGTTTTGGACAAAGAAACAAATTAGATGCATAGTGGTCAGGCCCATTCAAAGTAATTGTCAAGACAGCGACTAATGCTTACTCCATCAAGAATATCTTGGATGGAAGAGTTGTAAATTGAGTCCACGCTAAGTATCTAAAGCATTGGATAGAGGAAAAAAATAAAAGAGTTCCAGAAGGACTGATGAACCATTAAGTTGGTCATGTCCTAATGATTAGGTCAAGTCCATAAAAATGGACCTCTTAACCAATCTAGATGGTTAAGTCCGAAAAAAGGACCTCTGAACCATGTAAAAACTGGTAGGTTTAAGTACCCAGGACCCAGTTTGGGGGAAAAGATGGACCTCTGAACCAAAACAAGGTCAAGTCACATAGTAAAAAAGAAGAATAAAGATAAAAAAAATTGATAAAAAGATATTAGAAAAAAATTAAAAATGCATAGACAAAAAAGCTGAGATATTTTTAGAATTTTTATTACTCTCAATTGTCCTCAGTATGGAGATGATTCCGCCTATGTCGCCTCTTAGGGGAGGGAGGATGGATTGTGGTAGGAATAACAGCCTGTCAAAATTGATATGCGATCAGATGCTTGCAAGGGCGAGACCTACATGAAACTACGTTCGTTGAGTGAATGCAAAGCCCTGAGAAAAAGCAACTAGGGGAAGGGAAATTGAGATGTCAGAAGATGCCAATCACGAAACCCCAGAGTGGGGAGGAAAGCAGCAATAAAGAAAGAGCCATTTGGTGAATAACCCCAAGTAATCCTGATACAGTACTGGAGCCAGAAGATTTTTCTTGAGCGCCTGCCGATGGGCTTCATCAAGGACACTGGACATGTGGGCCAGCAACATGAAGAAGGAATACTTGACAGGGGTTGCTGAATCATGCCCCCTATTAATGCCATCAGTGGAAGATACAGATGGGAAGCTCTGGAGAAGAGATAGTTGTGCAGAGAGCGGATTGCATCCTGCTGCGGTGACTATGGGCTTTGCAGAAGCTATAGCTGAATGACAGGTGGAAACCAAGCGAGGCTGGAAGCTTCATAGACCAACTACAAAGAACTTGGCCAGCAAAGCAAAGAGCATAAGTGGTAGTATCCCAATCTAGAAGGTTATCAAGGTCTGGGGGATTTAGCACTAATGTCAAAGCCTCGGTGGCTTGGGCCTGAAGTTCAGTATAGGGGAGCTCAAAGTGTATGCTGTTACTGATTGAGAGATCAGAAACCAGTACAGCGGGTTTGTAAAATTGACCGAGTCAGAAGAGGAACTCAGGGAGCAGGTCTGACCCAGCCAGAAACAAATAATCCAGAGCAACCAGTTTAGTCTCCAGAGCATCTATGATGATGTTTGGAGCATCAGCAAAAGGAGCCAAATCCAGGAGGGTTTCAAAGTCCAACTCTGGAATTGACTACAAGGGAAGAGTCAGCTGAGAGTTGTTTCAAATGATGGCCAGTCTGGTTTTGGAGGGATTAGATACCATTTCTGGTAATTCGACAGAAGGACTAGCCACTTGCGCCAGACTAGGCATATGAGTCCTGGGAGGACCATAAAAGAGGTTTCGTCAAGCATATCAACTCATCTGCTGGAAGAGACGGAGGTCTGGATCAGACAGACTATTGAGGAGCTTCTGGTAGCGAGATTCAGAATTTGACATGTGAGCTGGACAAGAGAAGGGATGTCAGACTTATATAGAAGTTGACATTATGCACTCTATTATCCATTAGGCTTCAATTTTGGGGGAATTAATCTCAAATTAATGAGATAAGCTCTCCAAGGGAAGAATTAGGAATGACTTACAGCTAAGAGGTTATGAGCGAATTAATGAGGGTGAATATAAATAAGTATTCTTAATCAAGCTGAAAAATGAACATTGATGGCAAGAGTCTCCTGTTTAGGATGAGGAGAAAAATAAGGATTTGAAGGACGCCAGACCAAGAATCCTGAATATGACAGAGGGTCATATACCTTGATCGGGGAAAAACCATCCCAGACTAATATCATCATGAGCAAATCAATCAGCCCGGCATGACAGAAGGTCATGGGGACCGCGCTCTGAGAAGGCAGTAGCAAGTAGGAAGAGGAAGAACGCCGTATGCTTAAGGTCGTCCTGAGCAGCGTTGAGTATTAATAAGTGTACTCCGCTTGAACCAATGAAGTATTTGACAAAGTGTCTGAAGCAGTGTTCTCATGCCCTGGTCCTTTTCTCGCTGAAAATCTAGGCAAGAGGGGGATGTGTTGGGATTTTTGCCCATATTCCCAGCCTGCTAGATTACCTGGTATTGCTAGGGGAATTTTCCCTAAAGAGAAGTGAATTGGAAATTGATTTGGCCTAAATTTTGGAGGAACTACGTTTGAGGGATTATGGGATATTCACCTGGTCATATCCATCGGGATCAATCTAAATGAATTTCTAAGATCTCATTAGGCGGAGTGGCTGATGAAATAGGGGCATCTGATAGTGATTAACTATCAGGTGTACAATTGGGATCAGTTGGGTTTCATCACCAACTGATTAGGATGAATAGTGAGTTTTGAGGCGAGTGATGCCACCTGCAACTAGTGAATCAATTGGTTTGTAAAGTGACCTGCCATAATGGGTAATAAGTCCCATTACCTAAGCAGGTCGCTAAGCCAATTATGGTTGGTTCTCTTAGATCAAGAGTAAAACGTTAGGGACACATTTTCTGACTCTTTCCATTTGAGGTCTTGAGGATGTCCAATGATGGAATTCTAGCCATGATGGGAAGACCATTGCTGCTGAGACGAGGATGGGTGATTCAATGGCTACAGCTGCCATTTCATTGAAGAGGTGTCAACTAAAGGTTAGGCAGCCAAATCCCCTACTATATAATTCCCTAGGATTTACTATAATAAAAACTTAGAAAAATTCTAGTTTGAAGATAACAAGTACTTTACAGTAATATTATTGATTTGGTGTACAGTTAGACTATCAGCTTCTATTGCGTCATTCTATCTCAAGGATATTATTGCAGAAGCCAATAATTGGAATACTCTCAGAGAGAAGAGTAAAGAAGCAAGCGGGGATCTAGAGATGAAGGAACCACAATCAGGGATAGTTGCCAACTGTGTGTTGGGCCGAGAGAGACTATCACTGGGGTATCTTAATGAAGATCATGTGGACAAGAGTATAAGGAACGAATCCCTATGAGTACAACTTACAGAGTATTTAATCAGAAATACTGGCCAAGCGTTGGGCCAAATAATAGATCAATTCAACTATGGATAATAGTCTCCAACTATTATCAATTAATACATTCTATACAACGTGACAAAGTGCATGAGGAAATAGAACCTGCGCAGTAAAAAGGTTACTGGGTTGATGGCTGATAATCAACCATAAGTAACTTTTTACAGATGTTCAGGAGCTATAATAGCCAGAAATATTTATATGCAAACTTTCATATTAACTCAGTGAAGTGACGTTGTTTGCCATAATCAAGAAGATTGCCACCCTGACACAAATTGTTGAATTTATTGCTCAATATATCCATTCATCAATTTTCCAGACTATACAGATTTTCTCCCAACAGCACATTAAAGTCAGTGGACTTGCTGAGTTTGCAGAGGCCTAACGCCATTCCTAACTAATTCATAACAATTGGATGGCATCTTTTGAGAAATCCACACAGCCATTCTTCACTACCAATGTCAGACAGGCATAGCCAACTGCCTTATAGAAAACTTGATGGCCAACATTATATCAACATTCTTGCATTATCAGAGTGATACTGGATCAGCATGGGGCATCAATCCAATGGGTGCCCAATGTAACTCATCACTGTAGCCAGTTTAAGGAATACCTGTGATCAGAAGTGAAGTGATATACAGCCTCAAAAGCCTCCAATCATAGGCCTATGATAAATGGGTCACACCATTGGGCGGTTGAAAAAAGAAATACTGACATCTCAGTGGCCTCTCTCATGCGCGGTGGTAAATCACCACTTCAGATTCAAGACCTCGAGAAAAGCATGATGCCATTCAGGTCTGGATTTGCAGCCTCAAAAAGTCTCTGAACAGAGCCAGACATTTCTCTAATCGCCTATATGGAGAATTTGGATCACTGAACGACCAAGAACAGGCACAAGGTGTGAGAGTACACTCCTCAAAAAGAAAACTTGTCTGGAAAAGATTGGATCACTGTTGAGATTTGCCTTCATAGGTGTGAAGCCCCAACCTTAGATTTTTAGTGCAGATATTTATATTCATTTACTAATCGATGCTTTATTGGGCTTAAGGCCAAAATCGATATTATAATCAATTTAATTAGCATTGAATATCTTATAGTGCTGAAATGACATGGATAATGAATCCAGGAGAAATTGCCACTTAAGGGCTCCACTAGTAGATCCTCCAGCTGATAATCCCTAACTTCACTATCATTCTTCACTGTAGGAAACAAATACCTATTACATCTTACCACATTTTATATCTAACGCTCTTTATCGCATGATTACCTTTATCTGTTGCCTACTTCACATTATCCTTTAAAAATTTAGATTAGTGAATTCATATCTGTTCCCAGGGTATATGAAATCTCAAGTGTGATATCCCCAATGAGAGCATACCCTCTTAATTATTATAAAAATTCCAAATAATAACTAGTAAAGTAAAGTTGATTTGATTGATCTCTTTATTAACTTTTCCTAAAGTGATTTTTTAGTAACTAGTGGTGCCCAACCCAAAAGGGGAGCCGCCATGCATCCATTACTCCAAAATAATTATTATTTCCTTAACAGAGGAAAATTTCTCGCTAAGAAGAGCCAAGGGTAAATATCCCTAGGGACAAAGTATTCCACAGGATTCTGCTGGTGCTAGTTCAATTCATAATTGTCTTACATTTGAAGGACTAATGGTCAACAGATATAATATCATGAATTTAGTGCTTTCTTCCAGGTGCTTCAAAGCTATCAGGTAAAGATGTACCTTCACAAAGATTAACTCATTTTATTGAAGTTGAGTGTAAACCAAAGGGTCCATTCCAAGGATCAAAACAGGATTAAGAAGGATAGGAAGGAGCCCCTTTACCTTATGTATATGAGCTTTACCTACAGCTGGTGGCTTAAATGAGCTCTAACCTAACTAGATGTAACAATCACCATGGATATTGTGATCATGGAGGAATTGAACTGATGAAACCATCTATGGATGAAGTGAGCTGTGAAATTAAATGAATGAATGAATGATGTACAATTTTGTGAAAAACAGCTTGAGATAATCAAAAGTAGCATAAGATGCCGTCAAATGGATTTTAGAGGCTGACTTAAACTCAAGATTATGAAGAGGCATTAGAAGGATATGATAAGATTTATAAAGCTATGGAATGAGATACTCCTATTCCAATGTTAGAGCAAAACCTGAGAGAGCACTGCTAATTTTACCCACCTATACTAAAAGATATCTAGATAAGTTATTAAACTTGGGCTTATCATAGCTGAACCAGAAAATTCTTGCCGCCCTCTCAAGTTTCCTTTACTAAAGATCCTGAGTAGAACTTGAAGCTACAACTTACAAACTGATACTCAAAGATGAAGTCCAAGAAAATTTTAAGTCTAATTTGACAGCCGCACCAAAACTTCAGATAGGCCAGTGAAGCAGCCAACAAAATTCTTCCGTGCACTATTTTTCAATATCAAGGTTCACCGCTGCTCAATTGGTCCAGCTGAACCAAATGCTTTGATACTTTTCCCTCAGCCAAGGCTACTGAAAACCCCAACAATTCCTTGGGTAGCAAAGCTGAATGACCTTGAACCAAAAATTTTTTTTATACCGCCTTATTTTTTTTAACCCTTTACTTATAATTATTAAAGACCTATTACTAATATTTTAGGATTTACTGCCGAAAAGATTAATAATTCACATACAAAAATTAATTTAATATGAAAGATTTTGATAAGTAGCATACTGACCACCTTAATTAATTTATGTGAAGCTGTGCTCCAAATCTGCAACCCTTGATGCGTTGATCAACCCTGGCAATCATACCACTTTCAATTGTTATTTTTTAAATTTATATATCACCTCCGCTGTTTTCTGTATAATGATTGATCCTAGCAACAAAATTTATTACAATTTTTTCCTGACGCCTTCTTGAATTCACATGGGGCCAAAATCAAAAATCCTTACCTACATGTTGAATGGCCCAAACAACTCAAATAGTTTTTCTTTGCCAGCTTGACACTTACTTTGGATCGCTTAATTCAAAAACTTTGATATGTTCACACAATTCAAGATTAATTGGCTGTCAAGAGAGTGTCTGTAACTCTCTCGTTCCCAGTAAGGTGATGTGGGATGCAAACCCACATTGCTAGGGAACTAGCCATTAAAAAAAATGGAAGGAAGGCACCTTGAACGGTGCCTGTGCAAAAGGCACCCCAGGCAAGGGTGTAAAGCGCCACATAAAGTACCAGGTAAGACAGGAATATCACAGCTTGAGTGGACCCCAAAGGGGAGTCCATAATCAAGTGTAACTTGGCGTCAGGGGCCTTGGGTGCCTCGATCTGGAGGGGACCTGGGCGGCCCAAGGGAGCACCTGGGATTTTTGTAAATTGCGATAAAAGGTAGTGGCCTACATAGTTGGAAACCTCCCTGAAGAGGTCCACCACCAAGTTTGCCCAAGGAACCATTGGGAAAAAACATAAATTAACGGGTAACTTATTAAATAAAAGTTGACCAACAAGGAATGTTGGTTGCAAAAACATATTTAAAGTGGGCTGGGGAAATTCAGGTTCTGCAAAAGTGCGCCCAAGCTTTGATGCTCCAATAAACAGATGCTTCCATCCGTTTTAGTAAAATACACTGAAAATGCTTTCACTTGAGTAATTGATTGAAGCCATATTTTACCTGAGCTCAAAATTTCATAACTTGAGTGGGACTTAAAACCTTGCTCTTCAATCAACCGAATCAAACCATCTTCATTTATAAAATAAATCATTCATTTTAGTGCCTGGGCCGAGATCAGAGGCTGGGCATTAAGCACCCCATTAGTATCAACCTGGGCATGCTTGGCTTGCACCCAGCGTTGATCTAAGGTGTGTTTCAGGTCAGGAAGAGCCTGAAGTTTCACCTTCTGGGCCTCCTGTTGCCCAGCTTTGTCTTTAGCATCTGTTCCTACTATAAAGTCATCCAACCATGACATTACCCTCTCCTCCTTCTTGGGCTCCACCCCCCCTCCAGGGGCGTTTGCTAAGGAGATGTTCTTATGTGCTGGTGGCAACTTCATAGCAGCAACGGCTGGCTTAGGCTGAGACCCAGCAGCCTTAGGAAAATGATTATGGAAAGATTTGATCAGGTCTTGGGCATGTACACAATCCCGTGCTGGCACCTAACTGTTCTCTGCTGCGTCAAACCCTTTCCAGCATACCAGGTACTCAAGGCATCTCTTAACCTGTCAGGTGGCTACTATTTCCTCCACTTCCCATTCTGGTGCCCCATCCACAAGATAAGCCTCGGGAGTCACAGGAGGAGGGCCCTCAAACA
Organism: Massospora cicadina; assembly: GCA_022478985.1. Taxonomy (NCBI): domain Eukaryota; kingdom Fungi; phylum Entomophthoromycota; class Entomophthoromycetes; order Entomophthorales; family Entomophthoraceae; genus Massospora; species Massospora cicadina. The sequence goes on from JAKSZP010009192.1 coordinate 268,555, forward strand.
ATGTCAACTTGCTTTCATAAAAGATGGAGAAGATCCAAAACGCGGAGGGAAGATCCAACTGGTATGAGGCATGTCCCACCTTTCTAACTACACGGTAAGGACCAATCCTCTTTGGACCCAGCTTTTTGCATGGCTGCTTGATTGGGATGTTTTTAGCATCAAGCATCACTAAATCCCCTTCTTTGTATGCTGGACCCACTCGGCGCTTTCCATCAGCATTCTCCTTATAAACCAGCATAGATGCCTCCAAACTTGTGGACACCCCTTGATGGACCTTCTTGAGAAGTCTTAGCAAAGTCCAACACCGCTTCCACTTTGGAACCACAGCTGGGCTCCATGTTAAAAGCAGGGTTAAAGCCATGGTTAGCAAAAAAGGGTGAACAACCAATTAATGAATGCAAAGTGTTGTTGTAACTAAACTGGGCCATGGGAAGGTGAGGAACCCAATCTGAATGGTCTGCGGTGGTGTAACAACGCAGAAATTGTTCCAAGCACTGGTTCACTCGCTCAGTCTGCCCATCTGATTGGGGGTGATAAGCAGTTGAATGGCAGGGGCGAATCTGAAGAGTTTTACACAACTCTTCCCAAAATATAGAGGTGAACTGGGGTCCCCAGTCACTAATGATTTTTTGAGGAACCCCATGAAGCGCAAATACATGGGCGACAAAGAGCCTGGCCATTTCAGAAGCAGTTATAGTTGTTCTGCAAGGAATAAAGTGGGAGAACTTTGTAAAGCGGTCCACCACCACCATGATGTATCATAACCATCAGAGACAGGTAACTACACAATGAAATCCACTGATAGGCAAGTCCAGGGCCCTTCAGCCTTTTTGGACTGGTACCAGCAACCCTGCTAAAGGTTGCCGATTGGGTTTCATTTGATTGCAGATCAGGCACTCTTTACAGTACCGCCCTACCTGAACAGGCAAGCCCTTCCAATTGTAAGTGCGTCGTATCAACTCCAAGGTCTTTGCTTTCCCAGGATGACCAACAGTGATTCCGTCATGATGGTCCTGGATGATCTCCAGGCGCAGTGGTCCAGCAGGAACCCATAGGCGACCCTGAAACCACACCATCTCATCCTTCACGTGATAACCCCTGGATAAGTCCTCCTGATTCAGGGCGCTCTTAGCGAGAACAACAGCATATTCAGCTGATAATGGCTGAGAAAGAACTACCTTTCTAAACATACTATATTCTGCTGCATTTTCCAGAGGCATGAGCGCTGGCGTATGTACCATGGACTTAGGAAGTTGAGGCAGAATCATACTCGGTGGAATCATCAACCAGGTGTTGTGAATCTCTACCTCCTTTGGATTGGGAGCCAAAGCAGGATTGCAGCTCAAAGCATCCGCCAAACCATTCTCCTTGCCCTTGGTGAACTCATAGGAAAATTCAAATAGGGCAAGGGTCTCATGCCAATGGGTCTTATGTGGTGTTAGAACATGTGGAGCACAGTAGTACAACAGGGTTCGGTGGTCTGTGCATACCTGGAATGGTTGGGAAGAGCCATGTAAGTGGTGACGCCAATAAATCAGCGCCTCCACCACTGCTAATAACTCCTTGTCATATACGGCGTAATTTAACTCATGCAGAGACATTTTCCTAGAAAAATATCCCATGGGATGCTCGGACCCATCTTCACCCACCTGTAACAGGGCAGATGCAATGGCGAAGTTGGAAGCATCTGAGGACACAATGAACTCCTTTGCAGGGTCAACATGGCGAAGGATGGATGTGGATAACAAGGTGCACTTCACCGCTTGGAAAGCATCCTCCAAAATGGGGGACCACTGAAGCACCTTGGCCCCGCTAGCCTTATATAAGGGAGCTGCCACCTCGGAGAGATTGGGTGTGAACTTCTTGAGGAATGTACACGTCCCCAAAAAGCTCCTCAATTCCTTGACAGAGGTGGGGGTAGGCCACTCACGAATAGCCTTCTCCTTGTCTGGAGTTATCATATGGCCCTGGTCAAAAACGACGTTGCCCAGAAAAGTAACCTGGGACTTGAAGAATTTGCATTTACTAATCTTGAGGGTAAGGCAAGTGGCCCTCAATCTCTCCACTACTTGTCAAAGGTGTACTGCATGTGACTCATGATTGGGGAAAACACCAGAATGTCATCCATGTAGGCAACCGCACATACCCCCAACAAGTCTCCCAACGCAGCATCAATGTGGCGTTGAAAGATGGCAGGGGCATTCTTAAGCCCAAAGGGCATAACCTGGAACTGGAAAATTCCTTTTCTGGTGTGGAATGCAGTTAACCATTCCTGGCCCTTCTTTATCCAGATTTGATTGAACGCATTGAGGCAGTCCAGCTTGGAGAAGACCTTCGCCTTCTCCACATAGCGTGCAATCTGGGAATCTAAAGGGATGGGATGGAGGTTGGGTACAGTCACATTGTTTAAGTTTCCATAATTGACACATGGACATAAAGTTCCATCAGCCTTCTCCACAAAGAGAAGTGGGGAGCAAACAGGGGAGGTACGCTGAAAGATGGCACCTTTGGCCAACTGCTCCTTCACCCATACATCTAAAACCTCTTCCTCCCGGACAGTCAATGGGTATATGGGGGAAGAAATATGCACCAGATCCACAGTAAGTTTAAATTCACAATCAAACTCGGAATGTTCTGGTAGCGTACTAGCTGAAGCTGCATCAAAAGAAGATGCCAACTCCTCCAAACAGGAAGGTAAGGAAAGTCCCACAGTGGGCTTCAGCAAAGGGGCAAGATATGGACTGGGAACATTGGGCCAATGGGGTAATTTGCCTTGGGCGTTCTCCTCAGACAGAGGAACAATCAGCTGGTGACCATTTGTCAAAGACAAGGATAAAGTGTTTTCTTTCAAATTCGTTCTGATGTCAAACTTCCTCCACCACTCAACACCCAAAATGATGGGAAACAAGAGGTTTCTGATAGCTTGAAACTGGTCAGACAATAGATAAGAACCTACCTGGAAATTGACTGACTCCATGATGTTTAGTGTGAGGATACCTTAAGAAGCCCCACCTCTAATCATACCACCTGGTGAGTAACTCAACTCAAGGTAGTCAGCAAGGTTTTGGTCAATAAAATTATTTTGAGGCACCAGTATCCACCAAAATAGTTGTGCTGAACTTTCCATAAGAGGATATAAGGGCAGCAGTCAACAAGAAGTATCCAGAATGGGATTTATTCAACGCAGAAAACGCCATCAACTCACCAAAAATTCTTCCTCTGGCTTGAACAAGCCATCAGGGTATGTTTTGGAATCATAGAAGGGGGAAGGATGATGGGCCACTCTTAATACTGAGGCCACATAACCTACCACACCTTCTGCAGGTGCATAAACATCTTTATATTTGTGACGAAGTTCCTTTTCCATTTCCTGAGAACCCCTAATCATGGTAGGGGTCAAACGAGGGTTCTCAGGAGTAATCTGATAGACTGAAATAGAGTCCTCCTCCAGACCATATGAGCAAATAAATGGTTTGTTTTGGGATAAATCGCTCACATTATAAAACGCGTTTTTTTAGCTCGAACAAACCCCCACTCATTCCAAGGGTTCAGTGTGCATCGTTATCCAGGGCCATCACCCCCAAGCCTGGAGCTGATGCCTCAGCATGCACCTTGGAAACATGTTGGGGAGAAAAATGATAACAGAATCATTTTTTGTTAAATTTGGGTTTGGACCCTTTGATGTTCCCAATTTCTGCCAAGATGGGGAGGAAATCAGTGGGAAGCATCTCACAATTCAAGGAAATCTCACTAGTTGAGGATGCGATATTTATAGGGATGACCATGGGTGACATCATCGCAGCAGAATCATCTGAAACCTTTACTTCATTCTCGGGGCTAGACCCCTGTACAGTTCCAAATTTAGAAGAAGTAGAAGGATTAGAAGGATAAGATTCCCTCATTTCAAGAGGCGCGCGCGACTTTTCAACCTCCATATTTATATGATTTGATCTGATGATGGCCAAATTACCTGGCCCCTTCTGGGTTGGGGCGGAGAAACTACCCCAAAGGGTTTTGACCAGATGATCAAAATTGAAAGGAGGCGACTGCCAAATTGGGGCATTTCGCATTGATATGTCCAGGGTAGAACAGAGAAACAACGTTTTAACCTCATCAGTTAATGGCAAAGCCTGGGCTTTTTTGCAGAATTCACTCAATTATGCTTTCATCAGCTGACCCGCTTGATGCAGAGAAAAGAACTTGAAGAAGGAATGGAGGGATGCTTCCTCAGGTTGATACTGCTCCAAGACCTGCTCCAAGCCCTCCACTGTTTGCCACAAATGCGGGTGAGTGCGGAATACCACAAAAACCCAGTCTCCCACATTGGGAGACAAATGGGACAACAGATTCACTCCTCATGAAAGCGGACGTGAACCAGACAGATTTGTTTACTTAACAAGGGTTTTGGCTCAAGGGATGCCAAGGCTTGTTGAATTTCTGAGTAAATCTTGAGAGAAAGGCGGGGCATCATAACATCCAAATTGCAAAAAGTCTGAGACCACCAGGTATGAGCAGGAAGGGTGGGCACTTCCCAATTGGTAGTTGCAATAATAATGCCGAGATGCACCAAAACAAAACCAAATGAGAAAATTGTGGTGAGCACCATTGTGGCAGTGACAAATGGCCAGCGCACCCAATTTACCAATAATGAAAGTCCCACATGGATAATTCTCATGCACGTATAATAAAAAGGTTGGTTGACTAATGTCAAGAGAGTGTCTGTAACTCTCTCGTTCCCAGCAAGGTGATGTGGGATGCAAACTCACATTGCTAGGGAACTAGCCATTAAGAAAATGGGAAGGAAGGCACCTTGAACGGTGCCTGTGCAAAAGGCACCCCAGGCAAGGGTGTAAAGCGCCACATAAAGTACCAGGTAAGACAGGAATATCACAGCTTGAGTGGACCCCAAAGGGGAGTCCATAATCAAGTGTAACTTGACGTCAGGGGCCTTGGGTGCCTCGATCTGGAGGGGACCTGGGCGGCCCAAGGGAGCACCTGGGATTTTTGTAAATTGTGATAAAAGGTAATGGCCTACATAGTTGGAGACCTCTCTAAAGAGGTCCACCACTAAGTTTGCCCAAGGAACCATTGGGAAAAAACATAAAATAACGGGTAAATTTATTAAAGAAAAGTCGACCAACAAGGAATGTTGGTTGCAAAAACATATTTAAAGTGGACTGGGGAAATTCAGGTTCTGCGGAAGTGCGCCCAAGCCTTGACGCTCCAATAAACAGACGCTTCCGTCCATTTTAGTAAAATACACCAAAAATGCCTTCACTTGAGTAATTGATTGAAGCCATATTTTACCCGAGCTCAAAATTTCATAACTTGAGTGGGACTTAAAACCTTGCACTCCAATCAACTAAATTGAACTATCTTCATCTATAACATAAATCGTTCATTTTAGTGCTTGGGACGAGATCAGAGGCTGGGCGTTTTGCACCCCATTAGTATCAACCTGAGCATGCTTGGCTTGCACCCAGCGTTGATTTAAGGTGTGTTTCAGGTCAGGAAGAGCCTGAAGTTTCACCTTCTGGGCCTCCTTTGCCCAGTCTTGTCTTTAGCATCTGTTCCTACTATAAAGTCATCCAACCATGACATTAGCACCAAGTAATCAAAACTTACCCAATAGGTATCTACCGCCTAAAATCAGTTTAAACCGTGTTTTTTAGACAGCCAGGATAATTTTAAACTTTAGTTATTTTAACCACAACTAGCTGCTGCCATTTATTAAAACCATCATACATGATCTATTTCTTGATGTTATGGCCTGGCCTCATGTAACCAAGCCTGCCTTTCACACAAGCTCACCCTCAAATTCCTGAAAGGTATGCCAATGTTTTTATGCAACACATGTCTCCCTCCATCCCTGAAGCTGCTTTTAACTTGACTGCAAACTCAGTTGAAGATAATCATACAGCTTTTTAATGAAGTTTTGTTTTCATATTCAAATTCACCCCCTCTAATTCATTGTTGCTCCCATCTGCCAAAAATCCCAAGTACTAAATACGCTCCTCCATTCCTTTTTTAGTACTAGATGGTCCCAAACGCTCCTCCATTCCTTGTCTACCTCAACTCTCAAACTGGAACTATTGTTTACCTTGTTAAGAATGTGTACCCATTTTTGAATTCCAACAGCAAACTCTATTATTGAGTTAAGAATAAATGAGTACCTTTTAATTTCACACTCATCTCTTACATCCTAGCGTCAAAATTAATATTGCCCTTCATAAGCTAGTGAACTAGTTAAACCTAGGGATCCCACATCCCTTCAAAATCAAGTTCTAACACGCGAATGAAATACTTTGTCCTACTACTGACTGCCTATAGATTATGTGGCTGAAACCCAAATTTTACTCACTTGGAAAAATTAACTCAATCACTTTGGGTATCACAACCAGCCCATTTCTGGTAGTATGGAGGCTTATTGATGCTGGTCAACCCTAGCGAAATTATTACCACCTTTAATAAGGCTAATGGGGCAGTGTTAGAATTGCCCTCAGATGTGCAAAGCCTTGACCCCGATTTTTTGATGTAAAGTATTTATTTTTGTATCCTCAGCCTAGTTATTTATATTCTATATATCAATGCTTAAATGGGCTTATGGCTAGAGAAATATTATTTATATTAATTTAACTAGCATCAAATGACATTTAATGCTGAAATGCCACTGTTAAATGAATCCAGGATAAATTGCCACTGAAATGCTACATTAGTCAATCCTCTAGGTTATATTCCCTATCTTCACTTTCATTCTTCATTGTAGGGAACAAATCCTTTTTTCATCTTACCACAACTCTGACCCTAACTATGCCTGATCTCATGATTACCTTTATCTGTTGCCTACTTCCTTTTATTCTGTAAAAGATCTAGATAGTAAATCCTGTTATTTTCCCAAGGTATGCGCCAATCTTAAGGGTTGAATATGCACTGAGAGCATACCATCTCTATTAATATAAAAATTCCCAATTATCACCATATATAAAAATACACTTGAATTAATATATCTCTCATCAAATTTTACGCAAAAATTGCTTTTTATTGCCTTTGCAGAGGAAAATTCCCACTAAGAAGAGCCAAAGAGCTAATATCCCTAATGAAAAAACATTTCATTAGGAAGCCAGTGGTGCTAGCTTTGGCTCATAGTTAATTATTTTTCAAAGGGATGCTAACCACTAGATTTCCAAATTCCAAATCTTGCTAACGTTAGTTTAAAGCTGTCCGAGGTTGAGCAATCAATGGAAAATGAGCTCCTATACCTTTCTGACAAATTTAAACTAGTTTCAGAATGAGATCTGGGGCGATCTCTATAGTTGCTGAAAGGGCCCTACCTTCTGAAAATCAAGACTTCCTTTACAGATGCACACAAGTATACCTGATAGACTCAGATACTGAGGGCGAAGGGGGCTCTCTGGGAAAAATATTCTGTCAGTTCTGGCTATGTACTCTCATAAAAATGACTCACCCGGCTAATCCAGAAGCCCCTATCCATGCCGCCCCTGCTTTCCTGGTCAGCTGCGATGTAACACCAGCTCCTCCCTTCTGCTGCCCAGTCAGCCGCAAAGAAACACCAGCTCGCCCTACGCCAACTGCTAATCAATTTAACAAGACTCATTTACACTTTGTCAAGGGTTTCAGTACAGACTTTCCGCCCAAACCATGTGGCCTTTGCGAGAAGCTGAGGACGTCAGAAGTTATAGAGCTAACCCCATCAATTAGCAAAAATTTGACAAGAAGGCAAACATAATTCCTTCTTTTTTCTGTTCAAAGTTAGTATGGACGAAGCAAGTGGCAAGGCTAATCTAGAAAGAATTAATGGACTCATTGGACCCAGAGAGCGAAGAAAAGGTAATACCCAAGAATAGTGAAACTGGGCTGTCTTACAGGATGCAAAGGACAGCATCATAAAAGTATTTGGAGGAGTTTTGCTAATAACAATTTAGAGGACCGTCTTCCATAATATTTCCTTCAAAAAGAACAAAAAATCTAGAGTTTGCTGATTACTTAAACATGAAGAATCAGATACATATATTGTACAAAATTTTTGAATAACTAAACCGCATAGATTGCCCTATGGAACGCTTGTAAATCTTTCAGGAACTCTACTGGGGTATGCTGTCCATGTTAAATGACAACTGTGACATTCACAGATGTTAAACTATTCCGCAACTGCGCTAAAACTTTTGATACACCCAATAAAGGGCACTGAGACAACCAAGAGGCCCAAAGCAAGCCTCTACAACAAGATAAAAAAGAGAACCGCATGAAAACCACCAGATCCATAAGAGTTGACATCCGCCATATCATGTGTCACCAAAGCAAAATAAAGTTGAACTATGCTAGCTAGTGCAGCGCCAAGGACCCCAAACCTAGGGTGCATCATTTTGGAGTTAGGGCAACAAAAGAAACAGGGAAAAGAGTGGGCAGAGTAGAAATGGTTTAGTCTACAGCTGATGAACCCAACATACCCCTAGTTTAAATCATGACGTCTTAATGACCCTGCCTCTTTGACCCATAATTACTGACGACATACTATCAGTAACCCACTCACATTTGGAAGACCATATAGTTCAGACAGCAGAAGTTTTTTAAATCCCTACGCACAAAGCTGGAATATTATAACTTACCAGTTGCTCATGAAAACATACTAAAACCAGTAGGGCTCAACGTGACTATCCCCCTCAAAGAATTAAAGAATACTAGCACCCTACTCTGTGATGAATTATAGTCCTGTTGGTAAAAGATGATAAGCTTTGTGTACACATAATAATCACCACTGACCCTTGCTACTTTGAGGGTATGTATGTTAATATTAGAATATACATGGTCCATGTAAGAAAGGGTGCTTAGCCTGGCAGGTAAACTGCTTCCACCCTAGTGCAGTTTTCGAGTTCAAAACCTGTACTGGCTAGAAAAATTCTCAGTGTGGTTATTTGTCCCAAGGTCACCCAACTCAAATATATTAAGGTCCATGTAAGAACTATAGTAGATAAGGGGACACTATTAATACTATATTGACAAGTTAGTCAAGAAGCTGGGACTATTTAGATAGTGATCACCAAAAAAATATGGGACCTTGAAGCCCAACCCAACGACCTCTCTAGAGACCTATAATGTGCTGCCAATAAGGTTTAGTTCATTGTTTCGTCAGCTCCCACAATTGTCCTACCAAACACCCATTATGATATCCTCATTGGAACCTCCTTATTTGAGAATGTATGAAGTCAAACCATCTTTGAAGAAAAAACTCTGTTAATTTTTAACCAGAACCTTCCAATGTACTACAGAAGCGGAGACCAGCAAATGTAGAAACTAGATATGCTTCTGCTGTTCATAAACCTGTCCTTAAGGAATGTACCAAAAATTTTATCAAAAAAGGCGTGGCAAAAATCAATATAACTTACCAGATCTTGAATTCTTGGATTTTAGTTATGCTGGATGCCAACTAACTATTGTGCCCAAACACCAGATATAGTAATCACAGATTAAATCTGAAAATACTGCCAGGGATATATAGTGAAGTATTCTCACCCTTCACTTGCTCATACAGGGAAATGATTGTGTCATCAGGGCTCATTCTTACCATTCATAAAAAGATTAGTTTATTACTAGCTAACTTCTGCCAATATCCAATACAACAAAATGGCATCAAATTGTTGCATTCCTCCACATTCTAACAATAGAAAAAGTGCAAGGCTTATATGATTTCAGGATACTAGAGAAGTCTAAGTTGGAGGAGGAAGATTGTGAGGCTGTCTTCTCACTCATACCCTGCAAATCCCTGGTCAGCCTGACGGAACAAAAAATTACCAGACGATGGCCTTATTTGATGAATACAAACAAATTTTCACAGCGGATGACTTTGTTTTGTGTTGTTCTGAGGACGTGTTGCATTGCATTGACACCAGAAACAATCAACTGATCTGCCTCCTCCCTATCCATTGGTCCAACGCGGAAGATAAATTTGTCGATGAGGAAACCCACTATCTAGTTCAGAAGAAAATGCTGTTACCATCAAAGAGTTCTAGGGAACCCCCAGTTTTAATTGTAAAAAAGGAAGGATCCAACCAGGTGGCACTTATGTACCTGCGACTCATTAACATAACAAAGAAAGACTCTTAACCCCTGTTAAAAACTGAAACTTTACTAATTTTCCTAAAAGTTATCTGCACAGGCCAATTATGTGCATGGTTTGCGTTGCTTAAAATATATATGAGTGATAATATTATTATGTCTATTATACGTAGTTAAAGAATTAATCCAGATGTGGTCCAACGCTAATCTTGTAATAATCCACAAAAATGCTGATTAGACAATTAGGGACTTCTTCCCTATTTTGGTTAAAACATAATCAACCCTCAGATTCAAAGGTTCCCGGATTAGTTTTCATCATGCTGAGTTAGTGGAGATACTTGTCAAAAATCTTCTTCTCTTAAGAGGGTAATAAATCCTTATTCTATCACATAAAAGAGTCCACAACTAATGTACTATGAAATACTAACTAAAGATGAATAATACCTAAAACTATTATTAATGATTTTTTCTATTTGCAATATTAATAAAAGTTACTAGATAAACTTATAGGGAGAATTTGTTGCCCAACTCCTCAGTTGGAGCCTCAGCCATGAAAAGGGAGCCGTTGCTGTTGAATTACCCTACAAAGTCTCTTCTGGCAATGATCTTATCCATTGGTCTAAGGTTTCCTCCATCAAACATCCAAGAGGCATAAAAACGGAAAGAGCCAGGAAGCTTGTCCCTAATGTTCCCGCTCAATCACAGCAAACAACCACATTTGGCTAGTAACCTGTTTAGGTTTTAGGACTCTTTACCCATTATAGCTGGTCATGAACCAACTGATTAATTTACTAGTTGCAGGCAGCATCACTCGCCTCACAACTGCTTATTAAATTCCCAATCAGCTAGTGATAAAACCCATTTGATCCCAATTGGGCACCTGGTAGTTAATCAGTGATCAACTATTAGATGCCCCAATTTTGTTGTACTCTGCCCGATGGGATCTTAAGCATTTGTGCAGTTCAATACTTGATAGATATAAACCTGGCAATTTACTCAAATTCCTCAGACATTAATAACCCAATTTAAGGTCAACCCATAACTGATTCATTATCCATGGTACTTATTTCTTAGCAAACCAGCAGATATTCTAAGAAGCTGGAAAGGTGGGCAAAAATTTCAATACATTCCTACTCTTGCATATATTTCCAGCGAGAATAATAGTGGGATAGGAGAATGCGCCTTGAACCATGTTAAGAGAGTATCTATAACTCTCTCATTCCCTGTGAGGTGGTGCAGGATGAAAAACCACACCACCAGGGAACTAGTCGTTAGGAGAATGGGAAACAAGGCACTACGCATGATTCTGGGGCAGAAGGGACCCAAGTCAAGGGTGTACAACATGATATAAAGGATTAAGTAACCAAGGATATTAAAACTTGGGTGGACCCTAAAGAAGGGTCCATCGCCAAGTGCAAAACGGTGCCAGGAGCCTTTGAAGCCTCAATTTGGAGGGGACCAGGGCTTCCCAAAGGTGCGCCAGAAACTTTGGTTATTTGGGATACAATTCAAAGTCCCACATTGTTGGAGACCTCCTCAAAGAGGTCTGTGCACAGGTTCACCCAAGGAACCATAATTTAAACGTAAATCAACGGGATATTTTATTTGTAAAAAGTTGACCAACGAGGAACGTTGGTCACAAAGAAACATATTAAACATCTTTGGGGTAACTCTGGGTCTGCGGAAGTGAGCCCAAGCCTTGACGCACCAATAGGCGCACACATCCATCTGAAAAGGTAGCATACTCCAAAACTGACTTCAATCGAGTTATCAATTTAAGGTTTAATATACCTGAACGCATGATATCATAAATGGAATGGATTTCAAACCCCCGTCCCCAGTTAACTGAATGGTACCATCCTAGTTTAAAATATAGCTTGTCCATTTTAACGCCTGAGCCAAGACCAAGGCAGGGCATTTTGCGCCTCACTTGTACCAAACTGGGCATATTTGGCTTGTACCCAGCGTTGGTCCAAGGTGTGCTTGAGTACAGTAGGGCCTGAAATTTCACCTTCTGGGCCTCCTTCCGCCCAGCCTTATCTTTGGGTTTGTGCCTACTTTCAGGTCAAATAACCATAACATTATCTTCTCCTCCTTATTGGGCTCCACACCACTCCAAGGAGCGTTTGCTAAGGGAAGGTTTTTGAAGGTGGGGGCCAACTTTATAGCAGTGACGGCTGGCTTGGACTACGATCCTGCAGCCTCAGGGAAATTCCTGTGGAATGCTTCAATTAGCTCTTGGCCATGCACACAGTCACGCGCTGGTACCCAACTGTTCTCCACTGCATCAAAACCCTTCCAAGATACCAGGTACTCAAGTCTTCTCTTTACTCTTCGGAAGGCTACTATTTCTTCTACTTCCCACTCTGGCACCACATCCACGATATAAGCCTCAGGAGACTCTGGTGGGGGGCCCTCAAACAGCGCCAATTTGCTCTCATGAAAAATAGGAAAAGATCTGAATTGAAGAGGTAAGATCTAAATGATATGAGGCCTGGCCCACCTTACTAACCACGTGGTAAGGACCTACCCTCTTTGGACCCGGCTTTTTGCATGGCTTCTTGATTGGGATGTTTTAAGCATTAATCATCACTAAATCCCCTTCTTTGTATGCTGGACCCACTTGTCGCTTGCCATCAGCGTTATCCTTATATACTTGCATAGCTGCCTCCAAACTTGTGGAAACCCCCTGGTATACTTTCTTGATAATCTTGACTAAATCCAACACCGCTTCAACTTTAGATCCACAACTGGGCTCCATGTTAAAGACGGGGTTAAAACCATGGTTGGCAAAAAAATAAAAACAACTGATCGAAGAATAAAAGTGTTGTTATAGGAAATTTGGGCCATGGGAAGGTGAGGAACCTAATCTGAATGATCCGCAGCAGTGTAACACCATAAGAGCTGTTTCTAAGCACTGGTTCACTCGTTCAGTCTGCCCATCTGATTGAGGGTGATAGGTAGTTTAATGGCAGGGGCGAATCTGAAAAATCTTACACAACTCTTCTTAAAAGACAGAAGTAAACTGGGGCCATCAGTCACTAATAATTTCTTGAGGAACCCCATGAAGCGCAAACACATGAGTGACGAAGAGCCTGGCCATCTCAGCGCGGTTATTGTCATTCTTCAAGGAATAAAGTGGCGAACTTCGTAAAATGGTCCACCACCATGATGGCATCATAATCATCAGAAACAGGTAATTCCACAATGAAATCCACAGATAGGGAAGTCCAGGGCACTTCCGCTTTTTGGACTGGTACCAACAAACCCACTAAAGGTTGACGATTTGGTTTCATTTGATTGAAGATCAGGTTCTCTTTAAAATACCGTCCCACCTGATCAGGTAAGCCCTTTCAATTGTAGATGCGTCATATTAAGTCCAAGGTCTTTGTTTTCCCAGGATGGTCAACGGTGATACTATCATGATGGTCCTGGATGATTTCCAATCGAACTGGTCCATCAGGAACCCAAAGGCACCCCTGAAGCCACACCATCCATCCTTCACATGAATACCCCTGGTTAGATCCTCCTGATTCAGAGCTCTCTTAAAAAGTATTATAGGATATTTGGCTAATAGTTGCTGAGAAGGGAATACCTTTCTGAACATACTGTATTTTTCCGCATTTTCCAGAGATGCAAGCGTTGGCGTGATGGCCATGGAAGAGGGAGGTTGAGACACAATCTTACCAGGTGGAATCATCAAATGGGTAAATGCACCTCTAACTCATTAGGATTTGCAACTAGTGCGGTTCTAGCTCAAAGCATCTGACAAACCATTATCCTTGCCCTTGGTGAACTCATAAGAAAATGCGAATTGGGCAAGGGTCTCATGCCAATGGGTCTGCCCTGGGTTAGGAAATGAGGAGCGCGGTAGTACAGCAAGGCACAGTGATCTGTACATACACGGAAAGGTTTGGAGGAGCCATGCAAGTGATGACGCCAATAAGTCAGCGCATCCACCACTACTAGTTACTCTTTGTTGTAAACAGCGTAATCCAACTCAGGCAGAGACATTTTTCTATAAAAATATCCCACTGGATGCTCTATCCCGTCTTCGCCTACTTGTAAAAAAGCAGCCACTATGGCAAAGTTGGAGGTATCTGTATACATAATGAACTCTTTTGAAGGGTCGACATGGCGAAGGACAGACGTGGATGACAGTCTGCACTTCACTTCTTGGAAAGCATCCTCCAAAACGAGGGACCACTGAAGCACCTTTGCACCACTAGCCTTATACAAAGGTGCGGCAACTTTAGAAAAAGTTTGATGTGAACTTCTTGAGGAACGTACATGTCCCCAAAAATCTCCTTAATTCCTTAACTGAATCTGAAATGGGCCACTCACGAATTGCCTTCTCCTTGTCTTGAGTTATCATGTGCCCTTGGCCAAACACAACGTTGCCCAAGAAGATGACCTGGGACTTGAAAAAATCACATTTATTGATCTTTAGCGCAAGGAGGGCTTTTTTTCCTCCACCACTTGCTGAAGGTGTACTTCATGGGACTCATGATAAGGGGAAAACACCAGGATATTGTCCATGTAGACAACCGCGCATACCCCTAGCTTTCCCCCAAAGCTGCATCAATGCGGCGTTGAAAGATAGCAGGGCATTCTTAAGCCCAAAGGGCATGACCCAAAAATGGAAGATCTCTTTTCTGGTACAGAATGCGTTCAACCACTCTTGTCCCTTCTTGATCCGGTCTGATTGAACACATTGAGGCAATCCAGTTTGGAGAAGACTTTCGCTTTCTCCACATAGTGTGTAATATGAGAATCCAAAGGGATGGGATTGAGATCTGGTGCAGTGAAATTGTTGAGGTTCCCATAGTCTACGCATGGGCGTAAAATTTCATTGGCCTTCTCCACAAAGAGAAGTGGGAGCATACAGGGGAGGTACTCTGAAAAATCGCGCCTTTGGCTAACTTCTCCTTAACCACACATCTAAGGCCGCTTACTCCCAGATAGTCAATGGATAAATAGTAGAAATACACACCAGATCCACAGTGAGCTTTAACACACAATATAACTCTGAATGATCAGGTAGTGCATTAGCAGAAGCTGCATTAAACAAAGGTTCCAACCCCTCCAAACAGGAAGGTAAGGGAACCTACACAGAGGTCTTCATCTTGGGCCAGACTGAGAAAGTAAATATTGGGCCAATGGGACAAATTTCCTGAAAGTTGGCTCCAGCCAAAGGAACCACAAAGTTTTGTACATTCTTTAAAGTGTAGGTATGAAGTAATTTCCTTAAAGTCAGTACAAACATCCTACTTCCTCCACCACTCTACACCAAAAATAATGGGGTGCAAGAGGTTTTTGATATCTTGGAAGTGGTTGGACAAATGTTATGTGCCATCTTGATAGTTTACTAACCCCAGGATTCTCAGCGTGGAATACCTTGGGAAGCCCCTCCTCTAACTATACCACCTGGAATGTAACTCTGCTCAAGGTACTCGACTATGTTTTAATCAATAAAATTCTCAGAGGCTAATGTATCCACTGAAATATCTATGCTGATTTTCCCATGAGGAGATGAAAGAATAACAGTTTTAAAATCTTGGGCTTGGATGTTGCTCGCTTTGGCCCTAGATTTCAACTGCACAGATTTGTGGATCCTTGCGTTGATTTTTTTGATGGAAATTGATAGACTGTGGCAATAATAGTATGAAGACTATTATTATTGTTGATTGCCCAAAAGCCACAACGAGAGTATTATCCAACGCTAGACAGGTGCTTCTTCATCTTGTAGATATTCCTGAAGTGGTAGGGAAAGCTTTCTTATTCCCTTCTCACAGAGCCAAGCGGAAATTTTGAACTAACCAACTTAAGAATATCTGATCCTTGAACTCTTCTCTTAATAGTAATGTTAAACAACCAATGTTAAAACAACTATGTTATTATCAGTTTGACTCTGCTACTATTAGGGAATAATTTGGGGTTTTTATAGTTAGAATTAGCATACAACTTTCCAGCTGTCCGCTGGGAATTTAATTGTGCTCCTATACTGGTTTGACTCTCAGTGTTAGGCACCATTAATCATTGGGTACCGCTGCCTTGAGTTTCTTAGGCAGTGTAATCCTCAGGTGTTTGGCGGACCAAACAATTGGTATTAGGGACTTGAAACCAATTGTTTTGGCTGATGATGGTTCTACTCTTCCTCTGATGCTCAACCGTTTTGGTAGTTTCTGGTAACTCCAATCTGTTCCACTCTGAACGATTCCCTACAATTTGACTATTGGGTGTTATTCCCATATCGAATTATTGTTATATTTCATTGGGAATGATGACTGATGAAATTCTCATATGTTGGCGGCTTAAAATATCATTGAGGATGATGCCCAATGACAATTTCATTATTCATCAGCCTCAAATATTATCAGGGATGATGCCCAATAATCCCATCAATCAGCCACTGTTGCAGATCCTATATAATTATAATTTAATCATCAAATATTATAATTGGTTAAAAGGTTGGATTATGTGGTCATCTGCAATTCTGACATACCCCCCTCTTGACCAGATATGATATAAGATGGAACTCTCAGGGATGGAAGACTTCTTAGCTTGAGCACATAGGTTTATCATATCTCTATGTCCTCAGCTGAGTGTAGGTCTATCGGCACTCAACACCCATATGTTCTGCTCAGTTTGATGACTTTGTATCCTTGGTTGCTATCTGTTGCCACCTCTTATCAAGTGCAGTTCCTGTGACATCTTGCTGCGCCAGTCCCATCTTTTATTTTTTGCTGAAAGATTAACTGGTCCATCTGTACAAACCCCAGGATGGGTCTCATTGGCACTTTGCCACCTGTACAAACCCCAGGATGGGTTCTGTTGGCACCTTGCCACCTGTACAAACCCTAGGACGGGTTCCATTAGCACCTGGGGACCTGTACCAATCCCAGGACAGGTCTCAACATTTCGTTGATAGGGATTATTCTGGTGGATCTAGTTTCAGCCTGTCCTGATCCAGACAATGATCAGGACTCATGCCCATCACTATCTCTTCCTTCCTCCATGCTCAGTAGGTGGGAATATCACTAGATGCATCACTGCTCAAATCAAAATTGGTTTTTAATATTTTACCTTTTTTATTTTTATGCATCTTTTTAACTATTTTTTATCTTTTTATTATTATTTATTTTTTTCCTTTAAGTCCAATACTTTATTTCATAGGAGTGTATTAACTATGTAAACATCCTCAGTATTCTTGATCATATAGGCATAATTTGCTGACTTGGCGATAACTTCAAATGGTTCCATCCATATGGCGTCCAACTTATTTTTTCTCCTGAACCTATGGGTATCACAATAGGCTACCCTATCACTTACACGGTATTCTTTCAACGTAGGTTGATTCTGGTCATCCGTTTTCTTTGCATTAATTCTTTTTCTCATTGTCATCTTGAATGCCTGAGATTGTAATTCAATTAGGGTATTGGCAAGTCAGGATAGATAATGTTTGGCACTCATTCCCAAAGATGGCTCTACTGCTGGATACAATACTGGAAGTAATGCGGCTTTCCACCCATATAACAGTTTAAATGACATTTTCTCAGTTGCTGAATGGTAACTGATATTATAAACGAATGTGACCAAGCTCAGATATGATCCTTCAAGCGGAAGTTTTCCCACAAAAAATTTTTGTAATATTGAGGCTAGAGTTGCATTCACTCTTTCCACCATTCCATTCATTTCTGGATGAAGGGTACAGATACAACACTGCGAATTCCCATTAATTTGTTTAGCCCGGTAATCACATGTGAAGTAATTTTGGTTCCATTGTCACTGAGAAAAACTTGAGGGCAACCATACCAATAGATCGCTTGGTTAAGTATAAACTTTGCCATACTCATTGCATCTACTTTACCGAGGGCTTTCATTTTGACCCATTGGGTTAAATGATCTATTGCAATAATTATATACTTCACTCCTCTGGTGCTGATAACAATGGTCCCATAACATCTATAGACACTGTGTGCCACATGAAACCAGGGCATACTAGAAAGTACCCTACGATGTTCTTGTGCAGTTTGTGAAGTTAAAATTCCACACAACAGGCTAGATAATCCACGACATCATAGTTGATTGATTCCCAGTAATAATACTGGCGAATATGATCCACTGTTTTCCTTAGGCCACCATGGCTGACGACCTTATGAGTGGCTCAAATGATTTCCACTCATTCCAATGGTTTAGAAAAAAAAACTTGTTTTCCTTCGATTGTTTTATATAATTGATTGTTTTTAAATGTGGTATTTTCCATGGCCTTTTGTAATGCATTCCAAATTCCTTGGGGTTCATCCCCAATATCACCTTTAGTCATCCACTGAAATAGTGCATCAGCCTGATGATATATCACATGAAAAATGGCAATCAAGACAATACGTTGGCATTCTGATGTACCACTCCAGCACTATGATAATTTTAAAATTGTAGGCTTACAGCTTTAAATCCCATCAGGCATTGGCCTTCTGGTTCCTTGAGGTTATGAAGCCAGCGCAGGAACAAGTGGTCAGTTATAACTTTAAAGTACATTCCATGTATGTAGACTCAAAATTGTTTACATGCATGGATGACCGCAAGACACTCTTTCTCTGTCACAGTATAGTTTCTTTCCGCTGGCAACAGTGTTCTGCTCGCATAGGCTACTGGATGTTCATCCCCATTGTCATCTAATTGACTTAGAATGGCTCCAATCGCTGTTAATGAGGCATCCACTTGAATTACGAATTCCTGACTAAAATTCAGATATTTCAACGCTGGGCTGCTCATTAGATATTTTCAGAGCTTATCAAATGACTTCTAGGCCTCTTTGTTCCACACAAATCCCTTTTTCAGATCCTTGAGTAGGTGAATTAAAGGTTTGGCAATTCCAGCGAAGTCTTTAATGAATTGGCAATAGTACCTGACCATTCCTAAAAAGACTTAAATATCCCAAACACTTTTTGGGATCACCATCCGCTTGATAGCTTCTAAATTCATGGGTTGCAGTTATAATCTGTTAGAGTTTATAACAAACACTAAGTATTCCAGCATTTTTTAAAAAGTGGCACTTTTTCAGCTTAATTTTTAGATTCATCATTGCCAACCGCATAAAACTTCCTTCAGATGCTCCAAATGATCTGTGAAGGTCCTGCTGAAGATGTTGATATTGTCTAAGTATACTAGTATGCAGGATAGCTTCAGGTCACTAAGTATTAAATCCATAGCACGCTGAAAATACCGGCATGTTGCATAATCCTTGAAACAATCTGGTTGACTGGTATAGTCTTTGTGCAGTAAATATCACACATTTTTCCTGATCTTCTTTTGGCAAATCGAATTTGCCAATAGCCCAAAATCAGGTCCATAGCTGAAAAGTATTTTGTCTTTCCAGGCAATCAAGCACGTTGTCAATTCTGGGCAGTGGATAGGAGTCTTTTTTAGTGATTCTTGTTTAATCAGCGATAGTTGATCACTACTCAATTTGATTCATCCTTCCTTTTTACCAAAAGGATCGGACTTGCCCATGGGATCAATGATAGAATGAGTAACCCATGTTCCACTAAGTTGCTTATTTCATTGCTGACCTCTGCTTCTGCTGCTCTTGACCTACGGACAGGTCTCATTCTTATCAGTGGATATTCCCCAGTATCAACTTTGTGGAGTACATTTTTGCACATCCTAAGTCATGATCATTCTGAGCAAATATCTCTTGATATTTTTCAAATAACTAAATTACATCTTCCTTCTGATCCACATTCAGATCAGCTAGCTACTCATGATCCACAAATACGTTGGCACTTTTGGTAACTTATGCCTACAAATCCATTTCAGAAAATGATCCAAATTTATGAAAAGCATATAGTTCCACCATTGGAAGCAAGTTCAGAAATGCAATGATCTGATTTTTTTCAATTTTCATCAGCTTCTCTCCCAGATTGGCTACTAGTACTTGTATTTCTTCATGACCTGGCACTTATATCCCTGGTGCAACCCACGGTTTGATCCTCAATTTTTTCTAGGTGTTGATGATTTCCCCATATAGCTGTTATGGAAGTTCTATCATTAACCTGGTGTTAACTATGATTTGAGCCCCCAGTGGAATAGTGTTTGCTGCATTCATCATTAGAGGTATCCCATGATTCTCCAAAATTTTTCATTAGCATTGGTTTTCATTTTTGTCCGGCTAGTTCAAAGTGAATGGGTATAATACCATCACTATAAATTAAATTGACAAAATTATTCTTCTTTGTCAGCGGAATTTCTCCCTTCTGCTGGTAACTAAAAGCAACGTCTGCCTTAATATCGTCAGGGTGTTTTCTTCAAAATTACATTTCACCCCATAAGTTCCTCAAAAACTCCATCCTGATAAGTATATCATAGCTTAGATTGGCCAGCATTATGGTGGGAGCTGACACCACCATCAATCCAAACCAACGTGGTAGCGCACTGTAGGCTCTACATGAGATGGTAACGTCTGGCCCAGCTGTTCCATACTCTTTTTGGTGCTCCAAATTTGGCGAGATTTTATACGCTTCAAAAATTTGGTGGAAATGATGTTGATTGGTGCTCCACTATCAATTATGTCTTGGACTCTTATCTTATTGACTAGAATATTGACATAGGTTCACTCTGAGTACTGCAATAGAGTAACTACTGAATGGATAGCAGCCATATTCACAAAATCAAGTGTATAGATTATCTGAGCAGATAAATCAGGGAATGACTCCTTTAGTGCTCTGATAGGTAAAGAAACGTTCGCCTCATTCAACTTCGCTTTGATTAAGTCTTCAGGGCTTTTGGCGGATCTAAATTTCTCTGCTAACTGTCATATATAGGGTCGAGCAACCTCATTAACAATTTCAGGATCAATCCCCTTCACTTTAGCTCAAGTTATAGCATTAACATCCAAGTCAACTCAGTTATGGAGTGGATCTGACGAGTCATCATCCACAAATAGGTCAGAGATATTAATTTCTTCATTCATTATGTCAGGCGGGACAGGTTTATCAGCAGTACTATAATGTCCCTGATCTAGACTGCTGGTCCTTTTCCTGAGTCTGAACCAGTTTCTTGGGTTTGAACGAGGTTAATATGATCCTTTGGCTTTCTTTTCTGACACTGGGAAATTACATGGCCCAACTTCACACATTGTAAACAGCAGATTAGTGATTTGTCTGCTCATTTTTGAACTTTAAGTTTACTTCCCAACACAACTTGACTCTCAGATTATTTAGATGGCTTAGCAAATTTGACAATATTTTGATCCTTCGTTTTTATTACTTTAAAAAGCAATTGGGAGCATTAACCGTTGCTCCAAGCATCTTCAGATGGTCCACCATCTGAGAGGTTGTTGTTTGAGTCACTAGCGCTGCCACCATAATCCAATGCAAATCTATGTAGGGATGAATTTCTGACTGCATGGCTATGCATGCATCAAAGTCACTTAACACATTTGCTCCTGCCAAGATCTGGGCTTCTTGGTAAAAATGATTGGCAAAACTAGCCAGGGTCTATTCTTTGAGGAATTGGATAGCCATGAACTCTTGTTTACAATTTGCCATCTGAGTATGGCTTCCAAACTCCAACATAATGGCTGATATTGCTTCCACGTACAACTAATTATCTCCATTGAGGTGAGGTAGCACCAGATTTTGGCAGTCTGTACTAAGGCAGTTATTTATGGTCACCACTTTTTGATGGTACACATAGCCGAACATGGTCAATTCAAATAAGTGGAAAAATGCCAGGGCATTATCCTGGTGAAAGTTGGTAATTTTGGCATATTTCAAAATTCCTTGGTTGATCTGATTATAGAAGATCAT
Source organism: Massospora cicadina (assembly GCA_022478985.1). Classification (NCBI taxonomy): domain Eukaryota; kingdom Fungi; phylum Entomophthoromycota; class Entomophthoromycetes; order Entomophthorales; family Entomophthoraceae; genus Massospora; species Massospora cicadina. Next base: position 290,439 of record JAKSZP010009192.1, read on the forward strand.
GACCCAGCTACTCGAAAAACCATAGGAGTGGCTTTAAGAGTCATTTCTGACACACCAGTGGATGGTTTAGGTATATTTTGGGGCGGAGAGGTCTTCCCAATTGGCATTTTGCATGCCTTTGCTTCAGCCTCATTTGCCTCAAACTTTTCACACTTACAATTATGTTTTTCCGATTCCTTGATATGCTTGGTCATATTAGCCATTTCCTCATGCTATCGCTGGATGCGTTCTCAATCTTCTTCTTATTCAGTTTTCTTAAATAAAATTTCTTAAACAAGTTTTCCCTCTTTCCACTTCAAAGAGGCAACTTTCCCTTGCAGGTCGTTATATCAATATTTCTAATTGTTTGAGCATCTCTTCCACCTTGGTTATATGCTTCTCTAAGGTACTAACATTGGCTTGAGATGCTGAGCAGAGCATATTTTGATTAATGGCCTATAGTTCCGCCCAGAGCTTATGAAGCTCTTCCTTATAAAACATTGATATTTAAATTGGCTTTTGACAACTCAACTACACCTGTAGTGAGCACCAATGTTAAAATCTTGGGCTTGGATGGTGGCTCGCTTTTGGTCCTAGATTTCAACTGCACAGATTCGTGGATCCTTACATTGATTATTTGATAAAATTGATAGACTGGGGAAATAATAGTATGAAGACTATTATTATTGTTGATTGCCACAAAAGCCACGACGAGATTATTATCCAATGCTATACAGGTGCTTCTTTGTCTTGAAGATGTTCTTATACTGGTAGGGAACACTTTCTTATTCCCTTCTCACAGAGCCAAGCGGAGATTTTGATCTAACCAATTTAAGATATCTGATCCTTGCACTCTTCTCTTAATAGTAATGTTTAAAAAACCAATGTTAAAACAACTATGTTATTATCAGTTTGACTCTGCTACTATTAGGGAATAATTTGGGGTTTTTATAGTTAGAATTAGCATACAACTTTTCAGCTGTCCGCTGGGAATTATTTGTGCCCTATACTGGTTTGACTCTCAGTGTTAGGCACCATTAATCATTGGGTACCGCTGCCTTGAGTTTCTTAGGCAGTGTAATCCTCAGGTGTTTGGCGGACCAAACAATTGGTATTAGGGACTTGAAACCAATTGTTTTGGCTGATGATGGTTCTACTCTTCCTCTGATGCTCAACCGTTTTGGTAGTTTCTGGTAACTCCAATCTGTTCCACTCTGAACGATTCCCTACAATTTGACTATTGGGTGTTATTCCCATATCGAATTATTGTTAGATTTCATTGGGGATGATGACTGATGAAATTCTCATATGTTGGCGGCTTAAAATATCATTGAGGATGATACCTGACGATAATTTGTTAGTCAGCAGTTTTAAATATCATTGGGGATGATGCCTGACAATAATCCCATCAATTAGCTGCTGTTGCTGATCCGATATGATTTTAATTTAATCAACAAACCTTATAAATAGTTAAAAGGTTGGATTATGTGGTCATCTTCTTTTCTGGCAAGCAATCAACATAATTAACCAGAATGGACTTTGTTCAAAGCAGATAATGCCACCACTTCGCCAAAGAACTCTTCATCAGGCATAAGCCTGCCATCAGGGTGTGTCTATGAATCATAGAATTGTGAGGGTATTTGGCCACTCTTACTGCTGAGGCCACATAACCCACCATATCTTCTGAAGTAGCATAAACTTCTTTATATTCTAACGGTAGTTTTTTCTCCACCTCCTGAGCTCTACAAATCACGGAGGGTGACAAGTGGGGATCTGCAAGCTTAATTGCATATACTGGAATGGGGTTTTCATCAAACCTGTAAGAGCTAATGAACGGCCCTATTTGTGTAATGGTATCCACGTTATAAAACGCGTTTTCCAGTTTTAACAAACTTAAACCCGAACCCATGGCTAAATGAGTATTGTCATCCAGGGCCAGCACCAACAAGCCATTGGTGGATGTGTCAGTCTGCACTGCAGAAACGCAGGGAAAAGTACAATTGGTATTATTGACACAGGTTTTGTTAAATTTGGGGCATGATACTTCAGGACCCTCCAAATCTGCCAAAACAGGAAGAGAATTAATAGGGAGCTCAATCCCGCTCAAGTGAAAACCACTATCCAAAGTTGTAAGATTTATATGGGCAGCTGCGAGTGACATCATCCTGGTGAAATTGTCTGAACAATTTAATACAACCTCGGGGCTAGACCCCTTCTTAGACTTGATTATGGCAGAGCTTAAAGGTTTCAAATAACAAGGGTTATTAATTTGTGGAGGGCACATTTGAATCATTGGGACCCTTATTTATCAGATCCATCCCAGGTGAACCAATAAGGGCTGAATTACCTGGACCCTTTTGGGTTGGGGCAAGGAAACCGCCCCAAAGAGCTTTAATCAGCTGATCAAAGTTGGAGGGGGGAGATTGCCAAATTGGAAGAATTTTCACAGGAAGGTCCAAGGTAGAATGGAGGAAAGATGTTTTAACAACATTGGACAACAGTAAAGCATGCGCTTTATCACAAAATTCATTCAAGTATAATTTCACTGGGTGACCTGCTTGTTGTAGAGAAAAGAAATTGTAAAAGGGTTGGGTGGGCGACACACCAAAAGAACGTTGCTCCAAGACACGCTCCAAACCCCCCAATGATCTTCATAGAAGCGGCTGTGCACAGAACACCATGAAAACCCAGTTGGCTGCTTCTGGAGACACAAATATAACAAATCCACTCCCCGCAAGGGTGGATGAGAACCCGACAATGAACGTTTAGTCAAAGGGGCTTCTGGCACAAGGGAAGCCAAGGCTGTTGAATTTCTGAGTACATCTTGGGAGAAAGACGGGGAATCGCAAATAAGAGGATCACAAAAGTCTGAGACCACCAGGTACAAGCAGGAAGGGTGGGTACTTCCCAGTTGGTAGTTGCAAGAATAATGTTAAAATGCACCAACATAAAACCAAATGAGAAAACTGTGGTGAGTTTCATCGTGGCAGTGACAAATGGCCAATGCACCCAGTTTACACATAAAGAAAGTCCCACATGGAAAATCTGATGCACGTATAAAAAAAGTTGGTTGACTAATGTTAAAAGAATGTCCATAACTCTCGTTCCCTGAGAGGTGGTGCAGGAAGCAAACACACACCGCAAGGGAACTAGCCATTATGAGAATGGGAAACAAGGCACCACGCATGGTGCTGGGGCAGAATGTACACAAGACAAGGGTGTACAATATGGTATAAAGGATTAAGTAACCAAAAATTATCAAAACTTTTGTGGACAAAAAGAAGAGTCCATTGTCAAGTGTAAATCGGCGCCAGGAGCCTTTGAAGCCTCAATTTGGAGGGAACCAGGGCTGCTTAAAGGTGCACCAGAAACTTTGGTTATTTAGAATAAAATGTAATGTCCCACATTGTTAAAGACCTCCTCAATGAGGTCTACGCACAGGTTCGCTTAAGTAATCATAATAATAAAACATAAATAAATGGGGAGTTTATTTGTAAAAAGTTGACCAATGAGGAACGTAGGTCACAAAGGAAAAAATTTACACATATTTGAGTTAACTCTAGGTCTGCAGAAGTGGGCCCAAGCCTTGATGCACCAATAGGCACATGCGTCCATATGAAAAGGTAGCATACTCCAAAACTGACTTCACTCAAGTAATCAATTGAAGTTGTAACCTACCTGAATGCGTGATTTCATAAATGGAATGGGTTTCAAACCCCTGTTCCCTGATTAACCAAATGGTACCATCCTCATTTAAAATATAGCTCGTCTATTATAAAGCCTAGCCAAGACCAAGGGCTGAGCTATGCACCTCACTTGTAAAAACCTGGGTATATTTGGCTTGTAACCAGCGTTGGTCAAATTTGTGCTTAAGGTCAGGAAGGGCCTGAAGTTACAACTTCTGGACCTCCTGCCGCCCAGCCTTATCTTTGGGGTTGGTGCCTACTATCAGGTCACTTAACCATGACAGACCAGGTCAAATACTTCTTGGTTCCCAGTGGAGCACAGCTGTTCTGCACTTAACGCTGCTCAGGACAATCTTTGGCCTGCGTCTCATCCTTTTCTTCCTCACTAGTGACTCATCAGAGCGCGGTCCATATGACCCACTGCCATGCCAGTCTAGGAGGTTTATCTATATGATGCTAGTCCCAAAATCCAGTTTTCTCCATCTTCTTGGCATATGACCCTTTGTCTTATTTAGGATCTTGTTTTGGCGTACTTGATTCCCTGATTCTCCTTGTCCTTAACAGGTGTTTACTACCACATATCTTTCTTGTGGTAAAAAAGAATAAAATTTGCTTCTGTTATTTATTCTCTTAATAATTTTTATACTAATATCATTTTTTCTTTTTTGAAGAGCATATTTCATAAATTTAAAATTAATTGCGCTGAAATAAGAGTAAATTAGAACTTAATATACACTGAATTGGATCATGTTGATTATTATAAGAAGTCTAACATCCCCCTCTTATCCAGCTCATATGTTAAATTATAATTTGTGGTACCGGCAATACCTTGACAATCTTTAAGCTGAAGATGACCACCTCCTCCAATTGATGAGTAGTCAATATGCTCAAAGAAATCTCATTTTATGGTCCCTCAGGACCCATACTCTAAGTTGAGCGCGTCAGGAAGTCCTTCTGCTGAACTACCAGAAATGGTATCCAATACCAATGAAACAAAAATAACAACCATCTAGATTAAATCATGGCCGATTCTACCTCTTCCCTCGGTTCCCAAATTAGACTTTGATACACTGTTGGATCCAGATCCTTTAAGTGATAATCTCATTATAATTGTTGAGCTTCAAAAACCAAAGCTGTACAATAACAGTTAATTGTTTTGTGCCAGCTCGAACTTGCTTCCAGAGTTCCTTTTTAGGCTTGGCCAATATTATAAATCAGCTGTTATTTTGACCGAACTAACTATCAGAAATTGCAAACATTTTAAGCTCCCTTACACAGAGCTATGAAACTAAGTAACCAAGGCCCTCTCTAAGTCTCTGAACACCTCAAATCGCTAAAGCATCTTACTTGTGATGTTGCAGCCTTGGCTCTTTGTTTTGCATGCCAAGTTCTTTAAAGTTAAACCACAAAGCTTCCAACCTCCCCTGACTTCCATCGTTCATTCTGCTTCTGATCCCAAGAAGCTAATAGAATCGCCTTCAAGATGACATTTGCTCCTTGCATAGATACCTTGTCTCTGGCACTTTGCATCAATACTTCCACCAATGGTTCTGATTGGGGTCATTATTCATCAACCTCCATCCAGTATACCTTGCACTATGCCATCCCATATGTCCTATGTTCTTAATGAAGCATGTCAGCAAGCACTAAAGACTAATCCTCCTACTACAGTACCATATTAAGACTATTTGGGTTGTTCGCCAACTGTCCTTTCTGTTGCTTCTCTCCCCAATCTGGAGTATCACATTTGGCAATTACCAACATCTTGATTTCTCTTTCCCTCATTGTGTTCACTCAGGGTTCAGCTTCTGCTAAACAAACTTGGCTTTGATTAGGTCTGGCCCTTATTAGTGGTTGATATTAAATAGATATCAAAGGTTTATCTACTCCTACTGTCATACATCATTCATCCGCCAAGAGGAGACATATGTAGAATCTTCCCTATTCAAGGATAACCAATAAAAATCATAATTATACGATTTTTTATGCTTTTCCTTCTTTTTTCCATATTTACTCAATTTTTTATTAGAAACTTTTCCTATTTTTATATGGGACATAACCTTTACTCGGTTCAGCAGTCCATCTTTTTTATATTTCCAGACTGGTTCCTAGGTATATCTGACCTAGAAGTTCTCATGGTTCAGATGTCTTATTTTTAAGACTAAACCATCTATTTTGGTTCATCGGTCCTTAATAGGACTCTCCAAAAGATTTTCAGGACATAACCATCTTAATGGTTCAGTAGTCCTTTGGGAATAACAGTCAATTCCATCAATAATCTTGAACACATGTTTACCCTTGTTCTTTGTGTTTTCCATCGCTTTTAGAAGCACATCTTGGATTTCAAAGGGTTTATTTCCGATTTCTTAATTGACTATTCTCTGAAACAGATCATCTGCCTGTTGGTATACCACTTGGACCATTAGTAACCTTGATAATCCATCTGCATTTTGATGAAAAGCTCCGGCTCAGTTGTAAATCTCAAAGTTGTAAGCTTAAAGCTTCTAAGGACTATCAGGCAAGTCGACCTTCCATTTTTAAGTTTGTGCAGCCAACGCAGGGAGGAGTGGTCTGTCACCACCTTAAAGTGAATACTGTGAATATACACCTGAAACTGCTTGAAGGTGTAAATTACCGCAAAGCATTACACTCAGTAATGGTGTAATTCCGCTCTGCTGCTGATAACGTCTGGCTCTTGTAAGCTACCAGATGCTTGTCCCCAAGTTTATCTACTTGACTTAGTATGGCGCCAATTGCTGTTAATGAAGTATCAGTCTGTACTATTAACTTACGATTGACTTTTAGAGATCTCAAAATTGGAAAATTTATAAGATACCAATGCATTTCATCAAAAGAATCCTGGGCCTCTTTATTTCATACATATTCTTTCTTTGGATCATTCAGTAAATGGAAAAGGGGCTCGGTGATTTTTACAAAATCCCATATAAATCTTCAGTAATATCCAACCATTCCAAGGAACAATTGGATATCTCAGACAATTCTTGGGAGGCCATCCAGTCTATGGCTTCAATCTTCTTGGTTTGCAGTTCCAGTCAACTGGAGTTGACGACAAACTCCAGATATCTCAACTCATTTTGAAGAAGAGAACAATCTGGCTTAATCTTTAAATTAGCTGAGGAAAGTCTCTTGAAGTCTTCTCTCAAGTGGTTCAAATGGTCATTAAAGGTCCTAATGAACAAATTTATGTCATCCAATTACACCAGGACACATGACAACTTTAAGTCATTTAATATGGCGCCCATGGCTCTTTGGAACGTTACAGGATCAATGCAAAGATCTTGGGACATCCTTGTTGGTTAGTATAGCCCCTGCGCAGTGATTATCGTGCACTTCTCTAGGTCTTCCATCAGGAAATCAGTTTGCCAATATCTTAATATTAGATCCATTGCAGAGAAATACTTTGTTTCTCTAATAAATCTTAGGCGTCATCAATTCATGGTAGCCATACAAATCTTTCTTTATATCTTGTTCAGCCTTTGATAGTCAATCAACATCCAATTAGAGCCATCCTTTATCTTCGCCTATCAGGATAGGCTTGCTCATGGGCACAATTATGGAACTGCGAGCCTGTGCTCCAATAGTATGCTGATTTTCTCTTACAAACTGCCTCTGCTGCCTTTGACCATCATATCAGTCTCATCCTATTTGTAAGATTTTCCCTGGTGTCAAATTTATGGTTTATGTTCTTCATACATCGTAGTCATGATCATCCCAGGCAAAGATTTCTGATATTTTTTGAATAGTTTGAGCACCTCCTTCTTCTGTCTTTCAGTCAGATCAGCGAGTTGCTCTAAGTTGACCGTAAAATTAATATTCTTGAAAACCCTTTCTGGCAAGCTAATCTCAGTGAGGGTCCCAAAATCATGGAATTTTGTAATTCTACTGTCAGGATCAGATGAACAAATGCAACGATCTAATTTTTTCTTACTCTTCATTGGTTTTCCACTCAAATTCGCTAGGAGAACTAAGATTTCTCCATGGCCCAGCATACATTTTCCAAGAGCCACCCAAGGCTCTACTCTGGACTTCTTCCAGGGGCTGCTAACCTCTCCATACATCAGCTTCATAATTTCCAAAGTTAATCATGTATCAGCTATTATCTGCGATCCCATCAATATGGTGTTCAACGTCTTGATTCATAATAGAATTCCCCAATTTTGCAGGATTTACATCGACATTTCTCTTTGCTTTCTTCCAACCAATTGTTTACAAATTGTGATTATGCCATCGTTGTAGATTAGATTGAAGTTGTTCCTCCTAGTAAGCGGAGTTTTCCCATCTCATTGATAAACCTGACGTAGCGTTTGACCCAATATGTCAATGATTTATCCTTGAAGTTACATTCAACTTATTATTTCCTTAGAAACTCAGTCCCAATTAGAATGACATAGTTTTGGTTGGCTAAAACTATAGCTGGGGCGGATTCCATCAGTTGTCCAAATCTATGTGTTAATGTGCTATACGCTTCACAGGACATGGCATTTCAGCCTAGTAGTTCCATATACTTTCTTATGTTCCAAATCAGGCGAAATTCTCATTTTTCAACAGGTTGGTCTAGACAATATTAATTGGCATCCTGCTGTCAATAATAGCCCACAGCCATACTCAATTGACCATTACATCAGATATGCACACTCAGAGTATTGAAAAATGTAATTTCTGAGTGTATAAAGATGTTATTCACCAAATTCGAGGGTATGATTATTTGTGATGACAAATCAGGAAAAGATTCCTTAATCGCGCTTAAGGGATTGAAAGATTTGCCTAATATAATTTGACATCAGCCTGATCATCCGGATTCTCAGAGGATTGGATCTTGTCACTAGTTGGCATGCATATGGGCAAGAGACCTCCTTGATTATTTTGTGTTGATCATCTTCACTCCATCTCTGGGTACAGCATTGAAGTCTAAATTGAACACTTGATAAATCTGGTCCTGTGTGTTGTTGTTGACAAACAGGTCACTGATGTCAATGTCCTAATTTAGGAAATTAGGATGAACGGGTTTAACCGCAGCCCTGACTGTTTCACATCTAGACCGCAAGCCCTTTTCCTGACTCCTGTGCGGGTTTAACTTTTTTTTCCAGTACCACGTTTATTTGCACCTTGGGTTTCTTGCTGAAGCACAGGGCAATAAAGTGGCCCTTCTCTCTGCACTGTTGACATCGCATGTTACTCTTGTCTGTCCATTTAAACCCCCAGGTTTATTTCCTGGAACTGTTCAATTAGTTGATTCCTTAGAAGATTTGGACAATTTGGTGGGATTTGAATTCCTGACTGAACTAGGCTTTGGAACTTTTATTAGAGGCCTCAAACGTGGCTCCTAGCATCTTCAAGTGATCCACCAATTGCAAAGTGGTAATATTGGTAGCTAATTTAATGACATCACCTGATGTAGATCAGGATAAGTTTAAAAAGCCAATTGTAACATGATCCTCACAAAAAATGGTCAAGATTTTTGCTCTGACTACAAATTGTGATCCTTGGTAGATATGGTCAGCAAAATTCGCTAAGGTCTTGTCTTTCAGAAATTGGATCCCCATAAATTCTTTCTTGCGTTTTGACATACTTTGGACTTCCAAACTCATTTATTATTGCAGCCTTGGCCTCCTAATAATACCAGCTGTCTCCCTTTAGATGCGGTAACACCAAGTTTTGGCAGTCTTTATCCAAGCAGTTCATGACCATCAAAGCTTTTTGTCTATTGCTATACCAAACATAGTCATGTCAAACAGGGTAAGAGCGCAGGAGCGTTATCCTGATGAAAAGTGGGCAATTTTGGCGTGTCTTTGAATTCCTTCAGATTTCTCTAGCCGCAACTCTCAGCTCAGCTACCTGACTGACTAGAGGAGTAATATTGGGGGTTTTCCTAAAATAGTAGCAAATGCTGTCAGCATATTCCTAGGTGTTGTCAACTTCCCAAATGGAGTTCTTGAGAACTTTTTCTTTGGCGTCAGTCACTGCATAATGTTTACATTCACATCTTTGTTTCTTCAGATGTTGACTTGTTTCACTAGTTGTTCCATGTCCAAACTGAGCAAGTGCAAACAAATGCAATCCGCTATATGTTTCATTTTCAAGAATAAAACTTCTTTGATTATATATCCTTCTTTCTTTTTCAGGACTTTACTTTTCCAAGTAGCTCATTGCTGAAATTTGAGAAAAAATCTTTTACTCCTTCCTAAATCTTAGTGACTCTCTCCTCTAAGGCAGATAATTCTCTATGACTGGCTTAATTCAAGGTGTTCTTGTTGATAGTTGCTAATTCTATCCATAGCTTTCTTAGTTCTCCTTTATATGAATCGTAGATTGGCTCACTTACTTAACTGCCCACTGTAGTGAGCACCAAATGTTAAAAACTAGTTGTTGCTGATTGTTGCCGGAAGTTAACTGCAAAGGTTGATTATGTGCACAATTTGTGTTGCTTGATAATATATATGAGTGATAATAGTATGCTGACTATTATTTGTAGTTTAAAAATAAAATCAGATGTGGTCCAATGCTAAACTTGCAATAATGAACAAAATGCTGATTTGACAATTAGGGAATTCTTCCCTATTCTGGCTGAATTTAATCCACTCAGATTTGGTGGTTCTCAGCTTTAGTATTGCTATGCTGTGTTGGTAAAGATACATGTCAAAGGTCTGCTTCTCTTCTAAGGATATCCAATCCTCACTCTTTATCATAGGAGAGTCCACAATTATTGTACTACAACAATAATTAACTAAAGATGAATAGATCTTAAATGTAATATTGATCTAATTCTATCAGCTTTATTAATAAAGTTACTAGGGAATTTATAAGGAGCGTTTAGCGCTCAAAGCCCCAGTTGGCGCATCAGCCATAAAATGGTAGCTGTTGCTGTAAAATTACCCTGTAAAGTTTCTTCTGGTGATGATCTTTTCATTGGGCTAAGGATTCCTCCATCAGACATCCCAGAGACCTGAAAACGGAAAGAGCCATAAAATGCGTCCCTAATGTTCCCATCAATCACAGAAAATCAACCACATTTGGCTATAGACCTGCTTAGGTAATGTGACTCTTTACCCATTATAGAAGATCACAAATTAACTGATTGATTTGCTAGTTTCAGGTGGCATCATTCGCCATACAACTGCTGATTAAATTTCCAATCATTTGGTGATAAACCCCAACTGATCCCAATTAGGCACCAGATAGGTAATCAGTGATCAACTATCAGATGCCCCAATTGCGTCATACTCTGCCTAACAAGATCTTAAGCATTTGTAGAGATCATTCCTGATGGATATAAACCTGGCGAATTAACCAAAATTCTCAGAAATTATTTACCTGAAATAAATGTCAACTGATAACCAATTCATTCACTGATGGGACATATCCCCTAGCAAACCAGCAGTTAACCTAGGAAGCTGGAAAGGTGGGCAAAAATCCCTACACCTGCTTTCTGAGAATCAATGATGCACTTTAACTCAGCATAACAAAGTAATCTCTGCCATGGACCCAAAATTTGGGCTTCTGGAAAGAAAGAGTTGCCTTAAAAAGCACTAAAAATTGTCATCATAACAACATAAAGCTGTTCCAGAACACGCGAATTCTGTTGGATAACTGGAGGTTTGACTAGTTGAGAAGAATGTGCAGGTGTTGAGAAGTCAATAATAGTAAAGATATAATACTAACTCTTAACATAAAGGTTTAAATTGAGTAGATAATTTTTAAATCAAACCTTAGGCGGGATTTGCGAACTAAAGTGCAAGTTTGTCAACGCACTAACTTAAATTTAGTGCTACCTCCTACAAATAACTAAAACCCTTTATAGACCTGATAGGGTTCCAAAGAGTGATGATATTTTATTCTTCACTCAAGAACTAAAAGGTCCTCTAATTAAACAAAGTAATATATTTTTAAGCTGGCTGATTGGATAAAAATAATAAGTCATTTATGAATGAATTCATTATATATGCTGTTGACTAATCACCAAGAACTGAGGCATACTGAAGTGAAAAGATTTTAAAGGATTCTGATGGGTTATTTACATTTTAGTATATACAAGCCTATAATTATAAACGCATCACACAGATTCAAAACGCATCACATTGAATAAAAAATTAGATTAAAATCAGAGCATTATTAATTATGAGTTAATACCTCAGATTAAAAGGGAAGTTGTTGGAATTCAGACCAGTTAGGGAGCACCAGTTTTGGACGCAGACCTGGCAGGTAGCACCAGTAAAGGCTTTTGTTCCAAAGTTAGAATAAACAGGTGCAACAAAGGCTAACAGAACTATTACAATTGATTTTTGAGACATTAGAAGTAATAACCACGATATTATAATTATAAATATTAGAATTTGGTCCCCTTTTATTGTAAATAGTTAGTTGTATTTATAGGAATAGTGGAGAGAATTCATATCATATAAGGAATAAGATCTTTTGTATCAGATAACTGATATGGATGGTTATCAGATCTTATAATTTCATTAATATAATTGATATCATTTTTGTTAAAGTTGAAGCATTCTTAAAATGCTAATTATACCTATTTGAAAGGAATTGATCTCGTTGTAAATTATACAACTCGATTGAATTATCATAAAAGTGATTTTGAGATGCCAATTGAACTAAAATCATTGGTGTACTGCACAGCAAAGTAAATTGGATTGGAATCAATAGTGCACCGCACAAAGCAAGTTAAAATTTGATAATATAATTAATAAGATATAGCCCAAAAGCAATTATGCTTAATGGGAACCCCAGATCAAGGCTTTACCCAAATTAGGGTTAATCCCAACAGATGTAGAAAAAATATCAACATCTCAAAGGATGTAGATTCATAGGTTTGTCAATGCATTGAATCCCATATTGGCGTTCCAAGTATATTAATGAGGAACAAATCCTGAATCCTGGCCACCTTTATGGGCCTCGAAACTTAGTCTGAAAAACTCTTTATATCAAAGTATTAAGTGACTATAACTTGATTCAGTCAACTATTATGAGAGTTTTCAGAAAATGAGGTATAAAACACCAATTTTTTATTACACTAACTTTAATATCATATCCATCTTAATTGTTAGCTTCAATCCTGTTTGTGGTCCACAAACTTGTCCCAGATTCTTGAACAACTGTCAAGTTTTTTAGTACCTCTGCATATGCTCTATTGTTAAGATCCTGCAGACAAGCACCTGCAAGTAGCCTCTTGCCAGGATTTCAACAAGTGCTTAATACAGGAGACCCTGTACACCATAAAGAAAAATTATAAACAAAATTTAAAAATGCTCCTGTAACTAGAGTATTGGATGGATAAGAAACAGGGATGGTGAAGAGAATTGCCAGATGATAGTTTTCCTAACATCGCCTTTGGAGATGGCCAATTTGATCATTCGATTATAACAGAGTTTTGACAGATTACCTTGCCAGATATTGAAGTGATTAGAGACCTGACTCATGGCATATTGAATCCTGGGGATATTGCTTCCCATGGAAGAGGTTTCTTGGTGGAAGATCGCCTGATGTTCTATATGAAACCTGAACCCTCTCAGATACCTACATTCAGTTCACAAATTTGACTACATACATTCAAAGGTTTGCTCACCCCGCTATGTTTCACATGATCCACCTGCTGGGAGTACACCATGAAGAACTGCAAACCCATCTGTTGAAACATGATGCATTGAGACTGGCTTATGCTAATCACTACAGCTTGGCCTCTATTCATGTAGGAAAATCAAAATCTATAGTGGAAACCACCACAGTTTGTTTATTCAGCTACATGAGTAATTAGACATGATTGATACAGGCCTAATGAGGTATGTGGAAAAGCCATTAGTAAACCATGAAGATTTAAGTGTCTGCCGCTAAAACTCACTCTCTACTTGAAGTGTTGTAAAATCTTTATGAAACATAAAGTGCAAACTCACTGTGAGCTATTGTATCAAGCGTCTACTTTTCAAAAGGGTGATTAATAAAGAATAGCCACTATAGAAAATGAATTGCCCAAGCCATGTCACGCATTGAAGAGCAAACGACGTCCCTTTCAATAATCTCATGGGTCTGCTTCGACTTTAGAAGTCAAGGTCGCTCAAAGAGAAAAAGAATTAATGTGAAGGCATCTATCTAGTTGACAAGTATTTGGGTCGACGGTTCAATGAATGTGAGAAGGAATTTTAAAATGGTAAGAACACCATATAAGGGAATAATTTATTAAAGATCTACACACTCACTTGTCTAAAGTTGATAGTTATTATTAACAGATCAAAGCTGACTTACATGCAAAAGGATCCCACCTGCCTGATGATGAGTGCTGTAAGCAATTGAAGGAGAATCATCAAAAGCGTGTCATGGTGGTGGAAGCTGATCAACAAAACTTAATTTCTCTTTTATATAACCTCATTTTAAAGTTATAGAACTTGGAGCCAAATTGAAGAGCTTGTGACTCAAAAGCTTGTGATGGAGGCTAGAATAACTATGTCTTCCGCCTCTTGAAAAACTCCTGAAGCCGTGGGAACCAGGCTCAATGCTATCCAAGAGCTGATTGGTTGGCTTTCCGGTTCCTTTGACCAGATGGACATTTGCCCTGAGATTATGGGACAAAATGCTTCTGCTGTCCATGCCCTTACTGGGAGTGACATCACCCCTTTTTAAACCTATTTTTAAAGACAAGGTTACCCAGGCAAGGGTAGCATTGCTTCATTTCTATATGTTTATGAATTTGCCATGGAAGGGGCAACCATTACCCGAAAGTTAAGCACATCTTTTTCTGCCTTAGTCGCATGGCCAAGAAGTAGTGGTCCCACATGTGGAAACCCATAGTACCTGGGAGGAGTTTAAGGAAGCGCTTATTGACGAGTTCATCTCAAAGCAGAGTTTAAGCAGGATTTTAGGACTTTATGCGCATTAGCATGCAAAAGGGAGAATTAGTTGCTGCCTTCGATGATCAGTTCTATATTATAGCCCAGGCGCTGATAACCTCTAATATTACATCTTGGCGACGCCATTACTGCCATCATGAATAGATTGGCTTCTACCCTTTCTTTGAGATGCACATCACCTCAGCAAAAGTTGCTTCTAAAATGGATTTGATATAAAGAAGGCTATGCTAGTAGTCACCAAACTCAATAATTTAAGAATGCCCAAGGAGTTGTGTCAAAACCCTGAGTCTTGAAAATTGAGAATCATAATCTTAAGCAAGCTGAGCGACAAAGTACACCTACTGTAATAAGATCAGGCATGTTGACAATGTGTTTTGTTAAAAAAGAGCTACAACTTGAAAACAGAGTTAATATTTATTGGTTTAAGGACAAGCACCCCTATTGCCAACAAATCTGAAACGCTTGACTCCGCCCCCACTTCTTTTGCTCATTTGACTTAGAAAAATAATACCTCTAATTATGAATTTGAAGGGTATTATGATAATGTTGGATATTATGTCTTAGGAGCGCCAGATGAAGTTGAAATTCCATATTGGTTGGATGCTGTAGAAGAAGATGAGGCTATGATACCCAGTGAAACCTATCTTAGTCAAGTTCTTGGGTTTCCTGAGGTTGATAGTACTTCTAGTGTTGCCAACTAGTTCTTTGCCTTGTTAATCTGACCTATACAGTATGTTTAAATCTGAAATCCCTCACAAAGAGCTTTCCTGAGAATGCTCAAAAACTTAACTTCACTTCTGTCTTAAATGGTCCTGGCTCTCCCCAAACTTTAGTGTAACTATAACCAAGGTAGAGATTATCATTCAGAAGGTACAGGTTATGGCCATCCTTGACATTTGCTCCCAATCAATGTCATATCCTTAAGCTTACCAAGAAAATTAAGTTGGCACCTGACTTTGAATACTCCCAAGGGTATGGAACTGTGGGTCCAAACAGTACTCGTGCTATTGGTCCTACTCATCCTTACCCATTTGAATTTGGAGGCGTATCCTATCAGCACCTAGTATGGTCTTGAATAACAATAAATATTATATGCTTATTGCACTCAGTCCATAGTTGATAATGACGGAATCATCAACATAAAACAAGGATTTTCTTTTCCTACTTAATTATTAAGCTCATCTGATTTTAAATACCACAGAATCCATAATGAAAAATATTCATACTGGCTGAGTACTCTTCTTCTGCATTATCTTTGCATTATACAATGTCCAGTAAAAATACAAATAAACTCCTGAACAGTGGACGCTTTGGATGGCATTCCTTTTTATAGCTCAAAACACATATTAATCTAGCCTGGTGAACAACAAATGATTGGCACCAAGATTACCATAAAAATCCCTCAACGCTGTTTTTTATGCATAACAAGTATCAATATAGCTAGTCCTCTAAAGCCTTGAGTATTGTATAGTATACTATAACCTGCCTACCAGCGATCAACTAATATCTTATTTGGGAATCTCACTAAAAAGTACATTATTGTGAAAGAACATCAGAAGATAGGAAAAGGTCTGCTGATCCAACTTGAGGGTAATGAAAAAAATCGCTATATTAGTTCTATGTTAGATATGTTCCTATTGATGACAAATTGGTATTTACTTTGCTTAAAGTCATATTTCAGATGAACCAACCCCAGACAAGCTTTAAAAGGCCTACTATTAGATGCCTACAGTGATATTCTCTCTAAATCTGGTACCAACTAGAGGCACATGAAGGATTGGAGCCACACAATTGATGTCAGTGATGTTAGTCCAATTTAGTCTAAACCTTATCACAAATAAAAGGTCAAAGAGCAACAAATGAGGACAGAGCTCAAGCAGTTATTTGACTCTGGACTACAAATAACTTCCCAAAGCCCTTGATAGTCCCATCTTTTGATTATTAAAAAGAAAATGGAGCTCATTGGGTGGTTATGGGCTATCAAAAATGGAACAACCTCCTGAAAAATGACAGTTAATTTATCCCTCACATTGACAAAGTTCTTGCACAACGCTCAGGTTTAAAAATCATTTTCTCTACAGATTTGGCCGGAATATTTGGCAAATAACGTTTCCCTAAGATCAGGATTAATGTGCTCTTATTTGCAGTAAAAGAATATCTCCAGCGCACTTGACTACCTCAAGGGTTGTGCATTTCACTTGCATTAAACCATCTAGCAATAAATCATAAAAAATCTTAAGCTAAGTTATGTTATAGTCTATCTCAATAAAGCCATAGTTTTTTTCTATATTTTTAATAAATATCATACTCATCTTAAGGAATATTTTTTAACACATTCATAATTTGAATATTAAGTTGAAACTATCAAAAAGCACCTATTGATAAAAATAAGTCTTTCTCAGACATGCTATCTCACACGAAAGGATTGAACCCTTACAAGATAAGGTTGAATCAATATCAAAAATGCCTCCCCATCAAAACCTACGTGATATCCAAGTGTTATTGTGTATAATGGGGTATTAACATCAATTAAACCCAAAGTTCAATCATCTCAGTGAACTTCACATTTGACAATTATTTAAGAACACCCCTTTCTATTGGGGCGTTTTACAAAATATTGCGTTAGAGACGTTAAAGAAATTGCTATAAAACTCCTTATCCTACGTCACTTGAATTCTTTTAAAAGTTTCATTTTGTTTAAAAATACCTCTGATTATGCTGTTGGAGCCATCCTGGCTTCATTGGATGAAAACGATGTGAATCATCCAGTTTCATGTTTTGGCAAGATGCTTTTTGAAAGCTGAACGCAAATATAGCATCATAGAAAAGGATTGCTTGGATTTCTTACTTGCTGTAAAACATTACCGCCCTTTTTTGTATGGAACTACCTTTATGTGGTTAACAACCAAGCCTCCTTAAATTTTTTACAAAATATATAGAATCTACTGGACGTTTAGCTCGTTGGGTCTTGAAGCTCCAACACTATGATATGAAGAATCAACACTGAGCTGGGACTTGACATATAAATGTTGATGGGTTGAATCGTTTGTCTGTACTTCTTAGATAATAATGAAGTGGAGAACCTGCATGACTTCCTAATAATCCCTGATGCTTGTTATGATGAGTATGAATCAGTTAATAAAATGCTTGTGACACTTTAACAACATAAAGTGGAAAGTGAGAAGTTATATAAAAGTAAGAATAAATTGGTTGTCCTACCTTCAACCTTTAAACAAGTACCTGCATTCATGGAAGCTCTCTCCACTTTTGGGCGTGGCAGAATAGCGGAAACCTTTGAATGGATAAAGATTGGTATTATTGTGGATGGAATTATGGAAATCTATAATCAAAGTTCTAGATGCCTAACTAACCTGTAAAAAGCAATCTAGCTTCAAAACTAAAATACCAATATTAACCTACATTCCCACAACAACCATTTTAAATGATAAGATTAATGTGGTAGGTCTCTATCCCAGACTAGTAGTGGAAATTTATACATATTAGTAGACATTGATCACTTTACAAAGCTTGTTGAAGCCATTGCTCTCCTGGCCCAAACTATAAAGGCTACCGCAACATTCATGTATCAGCATATCTTCACTCATCATGTTTGTCCCAGGTTCTCTGAGATAATTGAAAAAAAATTACACGTCCAGAGTGGTCAGGATCCAGGATACCTCTATGGACACACAAAAACCCTTTTCAGCCCCTATAACTATTTTATGAATAGTACCATAGAAAGATCAAATGGAACCTTAGTTTTTATTTTACAAAAAAGGTCACTTCAGATCCTCTACACTTGGATCATTTCTTGCCTAGTGTGCTTATGGCTATTGTATTTATTACCACTAAATCCATAAAATGTCTGCTTTCCATAACTTATATGGTTGAGAACCTGGGGTACCCACCCTATTTGCTAAAGCTTCTTACTGCTAGTACTGACGATCCTAACAAGCTATGAAGAAGTTATTTATCATTATTCAGAAACAATCTGATGCTTTAACCAACTTAGATAAAGATGTACTAAAGAGGAACAAGCATCTACTGATGCTAGTAAACCTCTCGCCTCTTTCCAAGTTCTATTCTCAGTTTTATCAACCACAATTGCATCAAAAAATAAGTGGCAAAATTAGGTCCATCTATGAAGGACCTTTCTTTGTCACTTACAAGAGGGGCGATGAATAGTTTATTAAGTCCCTTGCCTCTGGAGTCACTATAAACAGAGTACATGGATATTTTTTAAGTCCCTATTCTCCCTCAAACATACTTGAAGGGGGTAATTTCAGACAATTGGAGGTTTGACTAGTTGAGAAGAATGTCCAGTATTGAGTAGTTAATAATATTAAAGATCCCAATTCTAATTCTCAACAGAAAGGTTTGAATTGAGTAGATAATTTTAAATCAAACCTTAGGCGGGATTTGTGAACTATAGCGTACTTTTTCCAAAGCACTAACTTGAATTTAGTGCTATCTCCTACGAGAACAAAACCCCTTTATAGACCTGAAGGGGGTTCCAAAGGGTGAAGATATTTTATCCTAGAATCAAGAACTAAAAGATCCAAAATTAACCAATGTGAATTTATTTCCACACTGGATGATTAGATAAAACACAACAAATCATTTATGTATGTATTCATCATACATGCTTTTGACCAATCAACTACAACTGAGTCATACTGGGGTAAATATATCTTCGAGGATTTTGATGGGTTATTTTTCATTTAGTGTAAACAAACATTTAATCATTAACGCATCACACAGAATTAAAACGCATCACACTGAATGATAAATTGGATTGAAATTAGAGCAATATTATATATAAGTCAAAGCCTCAAATGAATTGGATTTACAAAAATATCAACATTTCAAAGGAATGTATATACAAATGATTGACGATGCATTGATCCCCATATTGGAATTTCAAGTATTTTAATGAGGAACAAACTCTGAATCCTGGCCACCTTTGTGGGCCTCAAAAATTAGTCTGAAGATCTCTTTATATGAAAGTATTGCATGACCATATCTTGATTCAGTCAATGATTATGGGGTTTTCCTGAAAATGGGATATAACATCCCCAAGTTTTTTAAATAAAGAATTGATTATCATATCCATCTTAAAAATCAACTTTAAGCCTGTTTGTGGTCCACTATTTAGTCCCAAATTCTTTAACAGCTGCCAAGTTTATTAGTAAACCTGCATCTATTATATTTGTAAGATCCTGCAGCCAGGCACCTGCGAGGATCTCCTTGCTAGTATTTTAACAATTGTCACAGGGGTTATGTAATGCCACTACCACATTCCAAAGGGCCATGGAGAGCATAAGAGGATCTGAAAATTTTCTTTCATCTTGGTTTACTTGATTACACAAACGTTTTGTAATGGTTGTTCAAAAGCACTTAAAGCTTCTGGTGGAAGTCTTCTGCTGATTCACTGCTGCCAACCTGAAAGTTAAACCCAAGAAATGTAACTTCTTCTGGGAGTAACTCTAGTATCTGGGCTTTTTTATTGATAAATAACGCCTGCAGCCTCGTTGTTCAAATTATAGGCTATCAAGAGGATGAGAACGCTGGCCAGCAAGAGAGACGGCAGGTTTTTCTTAAGAAGATCAGCTATTACCAGTGATTTATAAAAAACTTAAGTACAGGGGTGCCACTATTCCACCTGTTAAAGAACAGAGACAGTTTTAATAAATGCCAAACTGCCAGCTGGTTTTGATAAACTTTGCATCTGCATCACTTTTCCCCAATACTCATGTATCAAAATATTGATAAACCAATTATAAACCAGACAAACGAGTCTCTCACTGCTATAGGGCCATATTGTCCCAGCTCAAAAACAAAGGGGTAGAACATATCATAGTGTACTGCAGTTGTCCATTAAATGTACTTGAAAAAAATTACACCATTAATGAAAATACATGTCTAGTGGAGATTTATCCTTGCAAACAGTGATGGCGTTTGTACATAAGAAAAGCCTGAATTATGTTAATATTAGACTGATAAAACGTTTGATTGTCATCTGATAGGGTCAAGCCTTCTGGAATTGAATGGTTCATTGGCAAATGAGCCCTTGTCCTTAACTGGGCAAGAAATAATGAAGGAGATTGGAGACTTGTCATGTGATGAGAATCTCTTAATACCAGCAGTCACCACCTGAATGCCCTCATACAATTATAGGCCAACAATCAAAAAGCCAATCAAGGAGAAAGGCTGTAGCTTGACTCTCATACTGGATGAGAAGCAAAGATATTGAATGAAGATAGCACAAAATACTCATTCTCCACAATACATCTATTCATCCTGTAAATATTATAAGTTTTGTTTAATAAATAATAATGGTTTATTTCCCCAGAAAAAATTTATATCTATTTTCATTATTTGCATAGCAAGAGAATTGGTGTCATGACCCAGGAAAGTGCATATTAATTGACCCTGTGAAAGTGAAAATTCTACGCCATCGATCCTCTCCATCCATTCCAAAGAACTAAGCTATCCTGAAGACCATTTACAGCCTCAGTCCCTACTGCTCTGTGCACCCCAATTTTTTTATTTTTTCTTGTAAAAAGTGAAAACTAGGGCTCACTATAGTGGAATCTTGAGCTGTAACTAGTAAAAACATCAATCATAAAACGTGGAAGAAAACATTAAGGGTTCCTTTCCCCTCAAAAAGGAGAGAAGCATTATAATGTGGGTTAATACTTAACACTTTGAGGTAAAAATAATTCAGCATTAAAGCATAGAATTCTGGGAACCTTTGAACATTCTTATGCTGAACCCCAGTCAGATGTACCTCTATACCAACAATCTAGATGATACCATCCAGAAGCTTAATGATAGTATCTATTCTGTAAAAACCCACTCTAGCCACTTGTAACCTTCTTATGTTTCCTCCTATATGCTAAGACTATGCAGTTTTGCTTCCTTACCTAGTAAATAGTTTGTTGGAAGAGTAGAACCCTACCTTCAGCAGTTTCCCCATCCAGCCCTTTATCATATCTTCAAGTGGTGAAATTGCATCATCAAGAAATACTACAACAGTTAGGATAAATACAAAGCTTTAACTCTCACCTGGTTTAAATTACCAAACCTGCCTCTCCTTAAGCTCGTGACAAAATGGGAAGCTATTCAGAACAACCACCTTCTCAATAACAATACCAGAGGCCAAATCGCCCTGTCAGACTCTGGGATCTATAGGTATATATACCCACTTTACTAAGCAACTTCAGGGTGTAGTCTCCAAAGTAAATGAGTATGATCTAATGCTCTTAGGAGGTGGCCACCCAAACTCAAATCTTAAATCTATCTTAAAGCAAAGATTGAGTCACATAGAAGCCTTTCTTTATTAGCTTTGTCCCTGAAGCAACTCCATCACCACTGGGCCATGGGGCCCAAAGGCCCTAAGGGTCCTGAAGTTCCAAGAGGCTTTGAGGGGCCTAGAGATGCCCAGGCTTCAGAGGGCCCCTGTCCTCCTGATCTCCCTGGGTCACTAGCTCTTCTGGATGAAGACTCTGAGAACCCCAGGCATTATGAAATGCTCAAAAAAGTTGAAATACCTTCAGAAACGAATAAAAATATCACTTAAGGGTGTGGAGTTCACCCTTAATAAAACCCCATAAATTCTGCCATTACCTTAAGTGCACTTGACTTCAAAATGGAAAATTTATAAAAATTCATGAAATTTACCAACAAACGCAACAAAGAGTTAAAATATAAATTCACAAAGATGGATGCTTGCATCAGTTTCTGTGAGTCCAAGATAAGAAGTAAATAAAATTAATTAAAAGGCCAAAGCCAGAGCACTTAATAAATACAGGAACTAGTTGCAATTTAGAGAAGATTTGATGACAAATCAACTAGCAGGCTCCCTGAACATATGTCAATTTCAGTGTCCACTGCCTAGCCAGATTTTTGATACTGATATCTATGCCCTCTATGCGCCGTTCAGGCCATATTTAAATCTAGCTTTAAGGGGAGATTTGTCCAGGGCAAGGAAGCATAACATCTTCTTAAACGCTTTTGATTGGGCTATAAAAGAAGACACTGATTGCCAAAATATCAAGCGTATTCATTCTTGCCTATGTGGGGAAGCATGGGAGATTATGACCCCCACCTTTGTGAATGTCAGACCTGGGCCCAAATCAAGACCACTCTTATACATGAATTTGGCTCTTATTGGAGCCTTTTAAGTCAAAACTTGCCTTCATGGCCATTTTCCCTAACAAAGCGAAAACCTTTTTTATTTAAATGTCAGTTTTATGCTAGTGCACAACTGCTAGTTATTACTATTTGAATTATTTAGATGACACTATTACAACCATCCTTTCTGCGCTTGAGTCTCACTAAAGTTTAACTTCATAAGATAGTAATTAAGTAAAACTTCACTAGCATTCTTGACAAAAAAGGTGTACTCAAAAAGACTCCTACGTTTAGTTTTACACAAGTACTTCTCCACAATGAAAGATCCAACAAGACTCTGAGTGCGTGTGCTGGAGACTAAGAATAAAGAAACATCCCCAAGCTCTTGCTGTAAGGGCTGCTGATACACCAAGGAGGAGTGCTAAAAACATCTGGTGGAAGTGGTGGAATGTGAACTTCCAGGAAAGAGAGGTCAGCATGAAAACAGATGCTCTTCATACTGACACCCACCATCATGCCTCTATTCAAGATTAAAAGCCCACAGTAGTCAAAAATGGAGAACCTTGAGACTATGAGTTGAATACTACTGATAATAAAATACATGTTTGTTCTTATTCTTATGAGTCACTAACGTTTCTCACCTTTCTGCCTCAATAATATAGTTTGATCACCTAAGTTGCAATTAAGGTTCATAAAATTACCGTACTCACCATAAATCTAGCAGTTATTTAGTGAATGTAAAAAATTAAATGAGTTGGGTCAACCTAGGGACAAATATACCACGCCAAGTTTTTTAGTATGTGTTGGTTTCAAACCTATTTCAATCAAAACATAACCCAGAGTGGAGCAGGCACAACCCCTCTATGCTATCAACACCTATTCTTTAGTGAATGTAATATCATCCATTTTAATAGAAATATTGAGGTTGCACCTGATCTTCCCCATTACAACAAGTATGATACCACTGGGCCTCAATGTACTCACTCCATAAAACCTACTATGCACTTCCCCTCCAGTTTGTTACAATTACATTATATGCCTCAGACTTAGCTTTGATCAACTCTAGCTATGACTTATTGCTGAGCACTCAATTTTTTAAAAAAACAATGACATCAACCATTATGCAGAAGGATTTCTATCCTTTCTCAGTGCCCTCATTCCCTTGGTATTAGAGACATCCATGGATGTCAAAGAACTTGTAAAAGTTCTGAACTCTTTACTTTGGACTGAAAAACAGATGGATCAACTCACTTACCAGGTCTGAGGCTCATTCATTAAACCCCCTACACATATTGGATGGTATGGAAGAGATTCCTGTATATTCGCCATATTCTAAGCTAATTCCCCAAGGTCACAGATTACAGTGGACACCCGGATTCTTGTAAATCTACCACCTATGAGACTTATAAAAATCCGCAAAGCCAAAAATCTATCTTCAAAGGAGGTCTTAACCTGTCTAGGTATCATTGACCCCACTGTCAGGATTTATCCTAGTGTGAGTAAATCCTTGACTATAGCCATATTATTTATTACTCATTTTATTTAATTACAATTTATATTATTACTAAATAAATTTACTAATATTTGGTCAGGTCACAGCCTAAAATTACTAGTTTATCGAGTTCAGATGCATAAGCCTTTAATAATAAGTATGCCCAAATTTATGAACAAACCAATTCAAGTTAGAAAATGGCTGTAATTATTTATGCCAATGTCAATCTTGAAGATGAATTACCAAATTGATGATGGGATTCCTTAAGAAGCAGAATATCTATATAAACCTATGTCTGTTAATAATTCTAATAGGACAGCATCAACTACGGTAACAATGAGAGGTTGAATCTTAGGATTATTACTTGACATAAATTGATGAGAAAGATCCTAGTCGTATTTTCCAAGAATTGCTTCTTAGTCATGTACCTGTAAATTATATAAATATCAACTTAGTTCCATCTAAGAAAACACTTTTTTTGAATTAACTTATACACTTTATTATATCAGTTGTTATAACTTATTCTAATGACTAAAAGTCTCATCTACCATGGCAATTTTCAAAGCCCTGTCTTTTTGGCAAACTGTGACTCAGAAGGTTCTTCTAGATCACTTTCAATAAATGGTGCGCATTACAGGGGGCTTTCAAATTTCACTAAGAGGATATACTCTTAACCATGGATGAAAATTAGATCCCTAAAGTACCCTCCAGCGGAAATATGATGAAGTTTTGTGAGCTGATCTTAAGGCATATCTGGCCTGGAATGGTTACAATGCAGAAGCTTGGGGACCAACTTTAAAAGAGATCCCTCCTAGGTTATTCCAGATACTTTGTACATCTCCAAACTCCATATCAACTTAAACCTTTTCTTGATCTGCTAGAAACACCTGCTGAAATAAAAAAATATTATTGAGTAAAATGCAGCATCATAAAGTAAAGAGATTTTTAAATGATATACCTTATTACAGGAAGAATGCACTATTTCAAAAGAAGATGAGGTATGACCATAGATTGCAATCCTGGGAAAATATCCCTCTTAGGAATGACTATTGGTATCCACTAAATGTTTACATGCATTAATAATCTATATTTAGATTCTTGTTAACTGTAAATTGATACAAGAAGAAATTATCTAAGTTACTACTTATCCCTCAAGCTAGAGATAAACATCTGTTTAAAGAAGATGCTACAAGGATGAATTTGAGCACGGGATTCAGTGCTCTGCTGATCACAGCTAACTGATTAAACCTGCTAGCAATACCATGATTGATGAAAAAGAAATTAATTTTATTGTGGCTTACCAAAATCCTGATATTTTGCTCAGATCAATTAATATGTGGGCCATTGATACATTTCTATCTCTTTAGTAAATTATCTATAAGGAAGTATTTCAATAACTAAATTTTAAAACTAATAATATAGGTACTATTACTGGTGAGATGGAGTTTAAACCCCATGACCTATCTCCAATGTTTCAAAATGGTTTTAAAAACGATGCGATAAAACAAAAACTCACTTTCTTAGTTTGCAGACATCTTTCCAGAGGACTGGACCATACCATTCAGGAATAATTAGTAAAAATTGGAAACCCAGCTGAATTGCCTCCACCTGTAAACAGGCTGGATATTGATGGCCACAAATTCAAGCCGTGTCAATCCAAAGATTTAACTCAACTTAGAAGATTAGTAACCCACCTGATCTAACCATTAAGAACAAAGACAATTCCAATTCTGTCTAATGCATACAATTTGTTGATAATTTTACAAAACTGGACGACTTTAGGGCTATTCATCTGAATTTAATTGAAGAAAATCCATCTGGTGATATGTTGGATCATAAAACTAAACTTTGACTTTCAGAGCGACGATTATTGTCTAAAAATAAATTTAAGGGCTAAACCATCCAATTTATTATCCGTTAGCGGAGTTACCCAGCGTTGGTTAGGTTCAAATAATAGCTAGATTAATTGGATATTCAAGAATAAGCTAACTATAAAAACCAAAATAAAAACCTACCATCTAACTCTGAGTTAAAGCAATATTTAAACAAAACGTTAATTTATACAGATATCAAAATAACTAAAGCTTTATTGTAGATGAGTTTATATCAACAAAGCTCAATTTGGCCTCTGTACCCCTCTGTTGAATTTTACCAAGATAGCAGTATCCCTTTGATTTATTACAGTAATACTATTTAATGTTTATTTCTCACCAGATGATTAAATTGAATTTTGGCTTCAGATTCAGGGGTTTTTAGGCTAATTGTTTATTTTTTATTGATTTTTGTATCCATTACAAGCCAATTCATTTATTTACATTGGTTTTCACATAAATTACAGGATATTTCATACCTTTTTCATTGATTTTTGAACCCATTACAGGCCGTTTAGTAAATTTTTAATGATTTTCGCATCCATGAGCATGTCTCAATTTAGCTTTAATGGATGCAAAAATCAAAAAATATGGATTGACTTGTAATGTATGCGAAAATCAATGAAACATATACAAATTAGCCTATAATGGGTGCAAAAATCAATGAAAAATATACAAAATGGCCTGTAATGGATCAAAATCGGCCTATTAACCCCTGAATTGTTTGATAGCCATAGATAAGTTTAGAAACTATACAACCTATTGATTCAACAAAAAACACCCATTAAAAACCAACAGAAACTATCAAATTAACCATAAACCACCACTACTCATCCAAAATTAATTAAACCTATCAACCAACAAAAAACCACCCAATACATACCTTAAATCCTAGAGCTTATCAAATTACCCAAAAACCATCATTACCCAAATAACTACCAAATCACTTGGCAAATTTATTGGCCTATTGAATCATCCCAATTAATACCAAAATGCTCAGCTGAAATAATACACTGATTACTACTAGTACCTTATATATCAATTTTTAAAAATTATTCGAGGTGGGTCGACCTTGGGACAAATATACCACACCGAGAAAATTTTCTAGCCAGTACAGGTTTCGAATTCAAAACCTGCACTAGGGGTGGAAGCAGTTATACCCGCTCGGCTAACCACCCTTCTCATATATCAATTTTATTAGTATAGATAAAATTATTATTATTTATAAATAGCTTGTGTCACTTCCCAAAATCCATAAAGTAGTTATGCAAAGTTTGCCAATTTGGCTCATTTGTTCATGAGACAATGTTTTTAATGAATAGATACATATTTAAAATAGTTTTTTATATATGGAAATTTGCTTTTTTTAGTACTAGATTGGAAATTTGCTTTTGAGAATCTCTAATTTCTTAAGTCATAGATCAAATTTTCACATAATATGGAATTAAAGTGCCTCAGATTTATACCTCTAATTTAAGTCTGAGTTTTTTACAAAAAGTTGTAAAACTTGATACAATTAAAAAGCTGAACTGCATGACTCACACTTCTTTTTAGATTTCATTTAAGTAGTCAAAGATTTAGTCAGAAGTTTTGGTAGAATGATGATATGTTTGAGAAAAACAATTCAGGGCATAATACAAGTCTCATATTATTAGTCTCAGAAGGGAGTGGGCATTACTGACATTTTAAACTTAATTTTCTCAGGTTATAAGTGGACTAAGAAAACAGATATACATGGATTGATATGAATTTAAGGGTTATAAATAATTCTATTAAAATGGCTAGCAGGTTTTTATAACTGCTTTTTACAAGTGTTTCAAAGATTCAAAAGGTTTAAAGATGTTAAATAAATATAGAAATGATTTATTAAAGTGCTCAATTAAGCACCACTTAAAATCCTGCACTATCCAACTCTTTAACACTCCTTTTATTCATTTTTATATTAATAAAAATTGAATTTATTGCCACTGATGATGGATTATACTCTTATCAAGGTTTACAGGATATAAATTCTATATGGTAAAACCTTGAACCCTGGAAAGGAGATTTGAAAAATGAGTGGGTTTCTTGGAATGAGAGTTCAGCTTATATTAGTACAATAGTATCAAATCCTCAACAACAAATTTGGAAAGTTATGGGAGATGATCATAAACATATATAAACCACAAAACTGCTTAGCAAAACCATTGAAAATATTAAAACACTCAAACATAAAATACTTGAGAAAAACCAAACTAAACTTATCAAAACATACAAAAATCATTAACAACTTACCAAAACCAATTAACTTATTTGATTAACTAATTGCTAACTGCTTACTAGAACCATCAAGTTTATTAATTAACCTGAAACTGCCAACCATATGAAAAACCCATTTAAGATAATGAGTCAACTAATGACTAACAGCTCAGCTATGACAATATACTGATTACCATTAAGAAACGTATGGTTTTCACTTCTTACATATAAACATAAAATCTTACTATAAAAAACTGGTTGTACTAATTCAGAAACCTTTGAGGGCATGCACATAAAACTCACAAAATTTTATCATAATCAATTGAATGGTATAGGAATGTATGGAAGTTGAACAAACAAACATTAAGTTTTCAACCATCTTTAAAGGAGGAGGAGGTTTTCAATTTGATTTGTATATATATTTTATCTCTATGTTTGCGCGTGCATTATACAGAGACTACTGAACCAATTTGGATAAAAAATTTTAAATGAAAAAAGATGCTTCCACTTAGGTCCAGTTAGGAATCCAGCTTTCTTGTGCTCTCTGGCGCTACGCCACTGGATCCCACAAAGGTTTTATAAAATAAATAATAAGCGCTACTATAAAATGTGATTTTTTATATTATTTTATAAGGATCGTGGTAGTAAAATGAAAAACAATCCCTCTCAATATTTGACCATTCAGTATTTAAACTCTTTTGAGGGTCAGGGGGATTCAGGGATAGGTTTGGAATAGCTTTGATGCTACTAAATTAGGTAATATGGGGTTTAACTCCTTCAAATCCTGGGTAAAGTGAGTTATTTTTTGGCAAAACAAAGGTTGGAGTTTTGGGGGCAGAACGTACCCATGCAGTAATGTTTTGATGTATTTAAACCAATCACCACTAGATAAAATTACTTTCACATTGTGGGACCTCTGCCATGCCTATAAAAGGGGGTGGCCCCGTGCAGGTGCTTGGAAGGACCTGGATGTGGTAGGGGCCATGTCTTCCAATGTTCACCCCATGGTCCATCAAATGGTTTGAGTAATCTGACTGCTCAATTTTACATTTATTTCTCATGCCAGTTTAGAAATGGTGTTACCTCAAAAAAATGGGGTTCCACCAGGAATTGGCCAGGGTCTTTTGACCAATATCCTCAATATTTTTGTTAGCATTATTGTTAAAATCACATTTAGGGTCATCAGAAACTCATAAAGGCTAACATTTCCTTGTTTTGGCTTGATTTGACCCAAGACATTCTTTTTCTTCAGTTGAGAGGGCGAATGTCTGACATCACCCCCCTCAAGAATGTTGGGGGGATAATAAAGCTGAAGGAAGCGGCCATGTACTCAGTTGATTGTGGTTCTGGTAGCTAACAATTTTATAGAGTATTCATTACCACTTTTGTAGGTGATGGTGAAGGGACCTTTCCATTACGATCCAAGCTTACTGCTCCTAGGAGTATGTGGTTATGATAGTATAATACCATGTTAAATACTAGGGGGTGGAAGGCGAGTCGGTAGGGCGTACGGCTACCAAC
The DNA here is from genome assembly GCA_022478985.1 of Massospora cicadina. Classification (NCBI taxonomy): domain Eukaryota; kingdom Fungi; phylum Entomophthoromycota; class Entomophthoromycetes; order Entomophthorales; family Entomophthoraceae; genus Massospora; species Massospora cicadina. The sequence continues at coordinate 320,230 of JAKSZP010009192.1, forward strand.
CTGAAGGTTGCGGGTTCGATTCCCGCCCTTTGCACATCGATCAGGGTGCCAGCCAAAGGAAGCTATTGGCAGTTAGTAGGTATAATAACACGAAAACCTTACCCATGACGTAACCAGAAAAATCTGAGTCCTGATCCGGAGGTGAAAAAAACTTTCTACTACAGAGTTGACCCCGCTCAGGTTTCATGTCAATACTTTCTCTATTTCAGTAATGTCCATCCCCTGGTCAGCTTGCCTTAAATAAATAAATACCATGTTAAATACTTGGAATGTAGATACGTTATTCTGAGCTCATTGGCTGCCTGCCCTTCTTTTGTCAATGTTTTTGCTAAGTTAGTCATTGACTCTGATTGGAGCTGGATGATGCGTTGAGCCAATTGTCTCATAACTTTCTTGGGCTCCTCAACTCAAGAGGAGAATACATCCTTAACTAGAGAGAAGGTATTTCTGGTTCTCGCCCATACAAGACATGAAATGGTGACATTTTTAATACCCGGTGATAACTAATCTGGTAGGCCATGAGGGCACTGTGTAAGTATCAATCCCAGTGAAGTGGATTAAAAGAGGACATTTATTGTAGGATGGATACCAGGGTACCATTTGCTCTCTCCACAGTTCCGTTGGTAGAGGGATTGTATGTAGCCAAGAAAAGTTGTTGTGCTCCCATAAAGGTGGCCAGGAGTTTAACTACTCTGGAGGTGAAGTTCTTCCCATTCTTGCAGAGTAGTACTTGGGGACAGCCATGTCAAGAGAAAATGTTTTTATGTAAAAAGGTGGCTGTGGTTTTGGCTTTTGGGCAGGAAGAGCTACAGCTTCCACCCACTTAGTGAAATGATCAATAGCTACTAGTATTAAGTTGTACTAGTAGTCTGAGGAAGGTAACCTGCTACATCCATACTAATGGTGTGGAACGGTTGTTGAGGGGTAGTGGGTTGATACTGATATTGAGTCTTGAAACTGGATTGCTTCTTACACGTAAGGCAAGCTTCCATGACACTAACAATTGATTCCATCCTTTGATCCCAAAAGTACCAATCCCTAACACACTCATACATTTTTTTCGCCCATCCATGACCTAGGGTGGAGTGAGCTTCTAGGATAGCGGGTATGCATTCTGTGGGCCAAAGGTAAGGCAGCCACTTTTCCCCACTTGTTTATACAACTTCCCATACTCCACTTTTGTGGTGTGGGAGTGACAGGATAACATCTTCTGAATGGGCTCATACTCATCCTCCTATTCATTTGGGGTCATTAATATGTCGTGTAACCTCTACACTTCACTATTATCCAAATGAAGGACTAGCAGCCTCATCAACCCATCAACATTTAAGTGACGGGTACCAGCATGGTGTTCAATCTTCATATCATAAGGCTGGAGCTTTAGAGCCCAACGAGCTAACTGGCCAGTAGGGTCTTTCATGTTTTGTAACCATTTTAAAGGAAGTGTGGTCCTTGACCACAGTGAAGGCTGTCCCACATAAAAAAGGGAGATGTGCTTTACAGCTAATAGAATGGCAAGGCACTACTTCTCAGTTACACTATAATTGCGATCCACTTTTGACAGCATCTTACTGAAGTAGGATATTGGATAATCTACACCATTTTCATCTAATTGAGCTAAGATGGCCCCAACGGCTAGTCTGAAGCGTTGGTAAACAGAATAAAAGGTTTATTGTAATCTGGGTGTCTCTGGATAGAACATTGTTGTAGCAGTTGTTTTAATGTCTCAAAAATGGCTTTTTGTTCAGCACTCAATAGAAAGGGGTGTTCTTAGTCAATAAGTGTGTTAAGTTTTCAGCCAATGGTGCAAGCTAAAATAACTTAACAATGAAATTGAGGATATAAACTCACTTTTCAAATGAAACTCCTGCTTGTAATTGGGAAGTAGATTCTCCAATAATCCTCAATAATAGCCAATTAACTCCGGTATGCTCACCGTTCTTAAGTCTACTGGCACTAACAAATATGAGTTTTTCTGTCTTTGTATAAAATTAGGAAATTATTCCTCTATAATTAGAACTACTTAACCAGCAGGCAACTATGTACTTCTCTTAGGGAAGAATAAACACACACAACTATCTAATATAGATGTAACGGCAACAGATACAAATATCAGACAGATGACAGATTGATAACAATAATTAATAAACTAAGTGACAATAGTTATTAATTATCAATAAAATGGTAAATGATGATTAATTGATTGATGTTTTATTAATTGGCTAGGTGTCAGTATTATATACCTCTCAGGCATCTCCTGGATGAACTCATCTATTAGATGAGTTCATTCATATTATGCCAATCCTCTGCTGGTCATGGCTATACCTATGAAAAATCCCCAAGTCAATTCAGCCCATGAATTGACTAAAATAACAATTGTTTCAGCCCAATTGAGGGCAGTTTTACTCTCATAATCGGGACAATTTTGGGTTGTGAACTCAACATCAAAATTTTCCCAAATAAAGCTACATCATAACTTTACATCTAACATTAAATGGGGGATAAAACATATATGACCATAAAGATGACGCACCCCAATTTGGGACGTCAGCAGGCCTCTCAATAGCACTAAGTACACCCATAATCAGGACGTCTATCTTTAATTGCTTAATTACCAATTTTATCAATTGAACCCAACTTCCACCTTAGTGCATTAAGATTAATGCACTAATTTAGGAGGTGCAATTTAGTTAATGCCGTGAGACCACTTTGCACCCAAGTGGACCCATAATTGGCCATATAATTATATCATATCATATATTATTAGCTACAAAAATTGGGCATCTCAGATGCAATCAGAGCATTTATGAGGTGAATCTGATTTATCAGATTATGCAGATGAATCAGGAAGGACCAAAGGATTTATCAATGGGAGTAATCTATCAGCATTGATGGTTTTCTTAAAGGGTTTATTTTTGAGTCAACCATTAAAATCTAACAAAGTAAATGAGTGGTTCGCTGATCTGGGCAACTTTGGGGATAAATTGATGGTAATACTGTATCATCCCTAGATATACCTGAATATTCCTTAGATTCTTAGAAGCATTTTTGAAATCTCTTCAACCTTATCTTACATGGGTTGGATTCCTTTTTGGGAAATGGAATGTCTGAGGAAATCCAGTTTCTTTTGAAAGAAGGTACACTTTGAAGGTTTTAAATTAATATTTGACTTGCGTAACCAATGAAACACCTCCTTCAGTTGATTGAGATGTTCATTGAAAGTTTTTGAGAACACTGTGATAACATCAAAATATATGATGACAAAAGTTAACTTCAGGTTTCACAATATGTGGTCTATCACACACTGAAAAGATGCAGGTGTGTTGCACAACCCTTGAGGTAATTGGGTTGATTGGAAGAGACCTTACTACAAATGAGAGCACATTTCTCCTGATCTTAGGGGGAAGATCCATTTGCCAATAGCCGCTAGCTAAGTCCATGGCTGAAAAAAATTAGGTCCAGAAAGTTGGTCTGGGGCGTCTTCAATGCGAGTGATAGAATACTATCCTTTTTTGTGAGGTTATTTAACTTTTGGTAGTCCATAACTACCCAATGACCTCCGTTTTTCTTTTTACTAAGCAATAGAGGAGAAGACCAAGGACTTTGTGAAGGAACTAACAACCCTGCATCTAGCAACTGTTAGAGCTCCATCTCATCTGTTCTTCTTCTACCTTTGACTTACAGTAAGGTTTTTACCAAATAGGATGGGCATCACCCACTTTGATGGAGTGACACCAGCCTTTCATGTGACCATAATCATTGTCTGATTTAGAAAATACGTCACTATATTAGTCTAATAAAGTATGAACTTTTTCCGATTCAACTGGGGCAACTAATCCAAAATATGAGCATTAGTTATAGTACACACCAATTTATCTGTAGGCAACCCCAAATCCGCCATAGAGCCAAAGGAGTGGATACGTTCAATATCATCCACTGGAAGTAAAAAGCCTCTGCCAATCTCCTGGTGTTTTCATATAATCATGTCTTTTCCGGTGAGGTTTCTCATCAGAAGGGTAATAGTCCTCTGGTATTCTGAGTCTAGTATCCCAGGCAATATCTTAGGCTCCAATGGTCTAACGCCTTCAAGACCTGCAATATGCAACAAGCAGTGGTGTGGGATTTGGAGCGTGATTTTGGTGTCAAACATGCGTTATTCACCTGGCTTAATTGATACCTCATATGCAGCATAGAAAGCAATGCCATCCCTTACCTCCACTGAGTCGGAAAATTTCTTAATGTTGCACCTGGAGGTAGAATAAGATAAAGTCATAGCAGAAAAGGGGTATTCGACCAGACATGAGTATTTGAGCTTGTTGGTTTCTTTATTTGATAGGACTAAAGGGACTTCATAGTTGAGCAACGATAGGAAACCATGCTTAATATTAATTATTCCCTCATATTTAATAATAAACTAAGTGACAATGAGCATATAATATACGTTGTTATCCAAAGCCACAGCAGGGGCTGATAGGATAAGCTTCCCAATTGAAATGGGAAGGGAAGAGTATGTCCCAATAGCACGAGTATTGTTGGGACCTGCGGTACCAAATTCTTGTGTACTCTAAATCAGGTTCTAGCTTTATCTTCTTGATAAGCTTAGAGGAGATTACGTTAACTGGGGAGTCAGTGTCCAAGATGGCCAGTATTCAAACTTTTTGTATAACAACTTCGACTTTGGTGAGGGTGCCTCCAAAGTTAGGTTCCAAAGCTAAGACCTTCTTGAGCTGAAAGGTGGAGGTTAATTTTCAAGAAATCTTAGGATATTTATCCAAGATAGTTTTCATGGGCTGAACCCGCTGAAGAGGTCATATCAAACTAGCTAAGAATTGATCTCCATCGCTGGCAGTTTCAATAACTTTTGGCCATCCTAAAATTTGGCTGAGTTACGTCCCTCAGGTATGGTGGTACAATCTAACCTCCAGCGTTCAAATGATCAGGAACCTCTACTTCAGCAGGTGCTCCCAATTATAGTATCCAACATTGTTGTAACCACCCTCAGATTCATCCCAAAGGAAATTCTTCTATACTGGCAATGCTGCAATTGAGGTAGGGGGTACAGCCCTCTGAGGTTGGATAGCATTAGTGCGTGTAACTACCAGCTTTGCTTGAGGGGGAAACACTGCGGCTTTGGTGGGCTTGTGAAGAAGCATAATATCAACTACTTTACTAGTTTTCTCTATACACGTGGACGTGGTATCTTTTTTGAGTCATACAGAAGAAGCAGGTTGTTGGGGATTCAACTATGATGACCAAAGTTACTCAAGATCAAGATTCAATATCTCAGTCTACTGAGATTGCAAAATCTACATTGGAGATATCTGATTCTAGGATAGACTGATGGTCAACCCTTTGGAGTTATCAACCTATTCTGAAGGATCATGCTAATCTATCTGATGAGACAGAAAATCATATAAGAAGGTTGGTCTCATCAAATAAGAATCTTATCAGATCTGGCCATCATAAATACGGTAAAAATAATCAGCAATATGACCATCTGATAGGAAAGATTTTTTTCAGGTGCATCCTGAAATTTCTCACAAATAACTACTAAATATACCCTATAAATATCCCTCATTTTTAACAAATAAAGTACCTCTGTTTTGTATCACGTAGCCTAATTTTGGTCTTTTTTCATACAGGATTCTGTATTTATGATTGGAACCAACTATAGCAACAGAACTAATAACTTCGTTGCAATTATGTTATCTTCGCTAGAGCTATGGAACTAATAATTTCGTAGCCTTTGTAGCATCTGCTTATCACAATTTCGCACAAAATCATAATACTGGTGCTTTCTGCAAGGTCTGCTTCCAAGGCTACCTGGTGAAAACATACTTTTACAACGATGAATATGTCTAGCGAAGAAAGCCCCTCTTCTGAGGATTCAATGAGTATCACAAAATGGGTATACTCCAACAGGCAAGAGATGCCTTCCGCTAATACAAAAATTGCAACTTCAAGCTTCTATGGACTTGGCCGTTGAGAGCCCTGACCAAAATAATTATCAAATTCAAGCTTCAGTATAGAAGAAACGGTCAAAGGCTTGAAAAGGGGTTATACAGCCTGGTGCTCATCCTAATAAAGACTAAGCATCTAAAGTTGTTGAACTTTTGATGAACTTATTTAACCAAGCAGTGTTACAACCTAATGAATTTGGTTTAGCTAGAACTGAGCAGTACCTCTGGCTTTATGTACATCTCGCTATTAACTATGTACTTGAGAATTTGGGGTTGCATCATCTAGAGATCCAGCGCCAGTTGACCCTGGCATAACAATTTCACTCTCAGTTATCCTCTTTTATGAGACAAATTCTAACTTTGGACGGTATAATCAGGAAACCATACTCAATAATAGAGGAGAAATCAACAATATACATAACCAGTTAGTGAGAATTGATAATGAAGTTGTGGGATAAATTGGACAAGAAGTCTCCCAGCAAGTAAGTGATGTCACTAACCCTATTCACCACGTATCACCACCCTTGAGGATGAGATTATGAGACAACTGGGACAATTGTGAGTCAAATATGAGGAGCGCTTTGGTGAGTTTGAAGGGCTAGTCCAGCAACTTGTCCAAATAGTGGACACTATCAGAGAAGGTGGACCCATCCCTGTTGGTCCTCCTGGACCACCGAGACCACCTAGTTCCCCTTCAGTAACCCTGTGACCTCCTGATGAATGTGGTCCTCCTGGTCTGGTGGGTCAACAAGGCCCACTGGGGCCAGCAGGTCAAGATAGGCCACAAGGACCCCCAGGACCTCCTGGTCCCCCTGGCTCCTCACTTCCAATGTCCGATTCTGAAACTTTTATTCTACTAGTATCAAGAGTACAGGCGTTAGAAACCCAAATCTGAGCCATAGCATAAGGATGTTTCTTATCATTAGAAGGCCTTCCTACTGACCCATATTACTCTTTAACCAACTTATTGGATGGCGTGGATAATGCTCATCGTCTATGTGATGCTAACCAAATTATTCAAGAAACCCAGTTTGCAAGGGAAAATTCTTCCATTGAGCAATTATCTTCAAGATGCGGAGTACTTGAAAACAATCAGGAAGAGATGATCACTGAAACTCTTAACTTGAAACAACAACCTTCAAATGATCATTTTGCTCAATGGGTTCATAATTTAAAGGAGGACCTCAGTCAACTAAGGCAACAAGTTGATAGAATTCCCACTCAAGCTCATATCCTAGAATCTGAACCCTCTGAAGCTGATCTGGTCTTGGTATCAGGTATACATATATTGAGTAATAACCCACTACCTTCAAATCTACCTTTAAGGATAATTTTGAGCCAAGTGAAGGTAGCATCCATTCGTTTCTTTTTGTCTATGAGCGTGTAATGGACGGGGAAACAGATCAACAGAAAGTCCGGCATATTAACTCTTGCCTAAGCCAATTTTGCTCAAGAAATCATGTTTCCTCACCTAAAGGTTTGCAATACATGGGCTCAAGTGAAGACTGCCCTTATTAAGGAATTTGAGAGTGATCAAATACTTTTTTTAACCAAAAGCAAGCCTTTATGAGTATTCAAATAAAACGAGGAGAGTCCATCAAAGATTTTACTGAAATATTCTACCATGAGGCCCAGACTCTTACTACTTGTGATTGGATTATGGTAGATGATGCCATATTGACTGTAATGAGTGCGTTTGCTTTTTGCACTCAGTTACTACATTTAAAATCACTTAAACATAATTTCAGATCTATTATCGACATCAAGGAAGCGCTCATAGAGATTCATAATTATGTGGTACACCTGACCTCCGCTAATAACCCTCATTCTTCTATCCATGCGATGCCACCTAAACCAAACCTAAAATGAAAAAGGAACTGTGTACATTTTTGGTCTCATGGGTCATGTGGTATCTTAATATTGGAAAAAACAAGTGGAGGAGTCGAAAAAGAGAAGTAAGCATAGAGCAAGAGGCTCCCTGTGCTGACCTACCTCCTGTGCCTCCATCGAAACCTTTTAGCTCTTCTACAGACTGTTAAAGATATCCGCTCCTGGTGAGCTTGATGTCCCTGATGAATTAGCCATCAAAGATACTATTTCTGCTTACGCTTCTGTTTATTCTTCTCCAAAAATCAATTCAATCAATTAATTCCTCGGTGTTTTCAATCCCAAACTTTGGCACTGATATGACCCAGGTGGAACTCATTGTGCATAAGGTGAAAGTTTTTGCTAATATTGATATAGGATCGCCCATCAATGTAATCTCATCCAGGCTTATGAAAAAAATCAAATTGCCGCCACTCTTAAACCTCCCTCAAGACTATGGAACTGCTGGTCCTTCCTACACTAAATCTATAGGAGCTAATTCCTCTTTTTCAATGCGCTTTGGAAAGCTGGTTGTTTCAGCCCCTGCAGTAGTATTGGACAACAACTGCTATGACATGCTCTTGGGAACCAAATTTCTCATTGATTTTGATGCGATATTTAGCCTTAAGGACAATTACCTTTTTTAATTGGGTACCAGGTACCTTTAATATTACAAGATGTTCCCAATAGCAAAAGCAAGCTCAAACAACGTGTTTGCATATTGGAATACTTCACTTCTATCTCTTTTCTTGTATACCAAATCTTGGGACCAAGGACTATACTTCCACCTCCGTCAGCTTGTGCCTCCAAAAGAATGCCTTTATATTCTAACTCTCTGATTACCATTCCCCAAAAGCTCAAGTCATCATTGATATAAGAGTACAAGTATTTGTACCCACAGATTATGTGTTAGAGATCTTCAGTAACCAAAATAAATTTCATTTGGAGGCTCTACCCTAACCTGGTATCCTTGATCCTGCCTACAAATGGTACTGTTTTAGTTCTACTAGCTAATTTCACTTCTTGACCTATGTGATTGAATTGCAATAACCCCATCGCCTATGTGCAGCCTACTCTTGTGATTAAAGTCTTATTTGTCTCAGGATGTGGAGATTTTATGCGACTTTGGGCTGGAAGATCCCCCTGTCATTGCTAGAATTGACATCAAATTTGTGGATTAACTTATCTAGAACAACAGCATAGAGATGAGGCTCTGATTGAAGAATATGTAGATATATTTGCCCAAGGTCCAGGAGATTTTGGACTAATGAAAGACGTGCACCATCAGGTGAAAACCGGGGATACTCCCCCTATTCAAGCTTGACCATATAACAAATCTAAAGTTGAGGAGGCTCAGGTCTCAGTGGAATTGAAACAACTCCTTAATGCGGGGCTGTTAACGCCTTCTAAGAGACAATGGGCATCTCCTTTACTTCTCATTCAAAAAAAGATGGGGCCATAGAGTGGTTATGGGCTATCATTGGCTCAATGCTGTTACCCAAAAGGATTCTTATCCTCTACCTCGCATTGATGATTCATTGAGATTATTGTCTGGGTCACAATACTTCTCAGCTATGGACCTTGCAGTGGTTATTGGCAAATTGACCTGGCTCCTGAAGATCATCAAAAATGTGCCTCTAATCTCTAGTGAGGGGTTATTTGAGCCCACTTGTATGAAGAACCTTTGTAATTCCCCTGCTACTTTTCAACAAGCCATGTATGTCTTGTTTGGGGATTTAAACTTTCTTGTGTTTTGGTATACTTATATGATGTTACTGTTTTTCTCGCAACTTTAACAAGCATTTGGCTCATTTAAAGGAAGTTTTTGGTCTTAAGCGTCATGCTTCACTTAAGATAAATCCATCCATGTGTGATTTTTTAAGACTGAGATGAAAGTATTAATTCATAAAGTTAATTGTGAAGGAATTTTACCCTTTTCTAATAAGATAAAAGCTATTTTGGACATGCATGTTCCTAAAATCTTGCATGATATTCAAGTGTTTTTAGGGTATTTGGTTATATATTAACAATGTATCCCTATTTTGTGGAGACTGTGAAGCCTTTAGGATTTCTTTTGCACAAGGAAGTCCCTTTTGTATGGGAAGAATCGCAGCTGTAATCTTTTAATCTGTTGCGCCAAGAATTAGTGAGTGCACCAATCTTAGCCCATCTTGATTTTTCCAAACTTTTTATACTATTTACTAATGCCAGTGATATTCCTATTGGAGCCATTTTGGCTTAACATGATACCAACTTGGTTGATCACCCCATTGCGTACTATAGTAAAGCCCTTTCTAAGGCTGAACACAATTATAGCATTACTGAGAGAGAATGCCTTGCAGTTTTGTCTGCCATCAAGCATTTTCGCCCATAACTCTATGGCAAGCATTTCACTATTGTCACAGATCATGCTTCCTTGAAGTGATTGCAACAAATGAAGGATCCTGACGGGCGCTTAGATAGATGGGCGTTAAAGCTCCAGAATTATGACTTTACTATTCAACATTGCGCTGGAGCTATTCATCAAAATACCAATGGACTTTCTCAATTGCCTATACTAACGTTATTCTCTGCTGAAGAGGATCGCATCTATGACTTAATTGGTAGACCTGAGCTCTGATACTGGGAATCTAAGGATGTTATATCAAAGCTACAATCCTTAACCAAAGATACTCAGGTTAAAGAAGGTTCATTATAAAAGAAGTTGGGATCTAAGTGGTTGCCCTTTATTCAGCCCTCTGCGAGGACAGATATTATTATGGAGGCTCATCAAACTATAGGGCATAGAGCTGTTGCTAAGACCCTACAGTAGTTGAAAAATCATTGTTACTGGGATAACATGATGGAATCTGTACACGATGTGTTGGAGTCTTGTCTCACTTGCCAACAAAAACGTGGTGGAAATCTGATGTTCCAACACAATGATTGTGGGACCTTCTGACCCTTTCTCTACTATAAGTATCAATGTGGTGGGTCCTCTCCCTATTGTCACTTATGGACATTGATATATTCAGTTGGATATTGACCAATTTACTAGATTAATGAAGCTGTATCAGTCTCCACAGTCACCGCTAGGGCTATGGCGTCCTTTCTTTTTAAGCAAGTTTCCCCAGGCATGGTAGCCTGAAAGTCCTGTTATTAGATAATGGTACCAACATCATTTCTCAGGTGGTATCTGAGCTTACTGAATTAACGGGTACCCATAAGTCATTTACGTCCCATACAATCCTTCTACTAATGGTGCGGTTGAATGAGCAAATGGTACCCTTGTAGTCATAATTCAAAAGATGGCTTGCAATGACACTAGTAGATGGAATCTCTATTTTCCTAGTGCAATGTTAGCCTATAGAGTTAGCTACCATTGTATAATTGGAATGTCTACTTTTAAAGCTTTATATGGTCGGGATCCTATTCTCCCCTCTAGTGTACAACCTATACTTGAGGAGGCTACCCCGCAAACTAATGATTTAACTATGAAGAGATTAGCTGATGAAATCATCTGAGTACGAACTTTAGCTTCAAGTTCCCTTGCTGCTACCACCTTAAAAGAGGGAACCAAAACCTACGTTAGTAGACCTACTCTACCAGAATATCAAGTCAGGGATCTTGTTATCTTCTACCACTATAGGCTGAGAGAAATGATTTACAAACTTGACACCTCATGGGCTGGTCCTTAACATATTATTTATTGTCAGGGTATTGAATACTCCATTTCAGCTGTTGATACTGGTACTTTTATCAATAGAGTGCATAGTAGATTTCTTCATAAGTATGTGCCCCCTAGGCAAGATATTGAGGGGGAATTTTTGGGGATTCAACTACAATGACTAAAGTTACTCAAGATTTAGATTTGTATCTTGGTCTAATGAGATTCAAAATCTATGTTGGAGATATCTGATTCTAGGATAGACTGACAATCAACCCTTCCGAGTTATCAACCTTCTCTGAAGGATGATGCTAAGCTATCTGATGAGACAGAAAATCATATAAGAAGGTCAGTCACATCAGATAGGAATCTTATCAGATCTGGCCACCATAAGTATGGTATTAATAATCAGCAATTTCGGTCATCTTATAGGAAAGATCTTACCTCAGGTGCATCCCAAAAATCCTCACAAATAACTACTAAATCTACCCCTATATATATCCCTCATTTCTAACGAATAAAGTACCTCTGTTTTGTATCACGTAGCCTAATTTTGGTCTTTTTCATACAGTATTCTTTATTTCTGATTGGAATCAACTATAGTAACAGAACTAATAACTTCATTGCAATTGTGTCTATCTTTGCTAAAGCCACAGAACTAATAATTACATAGCCTTTAGCACCTGCTTATTGCAACTTTTCATGAAATTCCAATACAGGTTTCAGGGAGGATAGGCACAGTTGATCTCACCCTCACCTGTTCAACATGTGGTAGCTCTTCAATGGTTAGAGCCAAAGTTTTTTACCTTAGCTTCATTTGTTGTGGCGCATACATGAAATTTGGATGCATTTAACAAAGTGTCCTTGATGTCACGGATGTTCTTAAAGTAGCATTTCACTGAGATGATATGTCTAGCTAGAGAGGGATGAGAAGTTAACTCAGATAACAGGGTGGTGATAGCATCGTCAAGGGTGAGAATGTTGAAGGTGGACAACCTTTGTGCAGAGAGGTAAATTTGTTCAGAAAATGGAATAAGTGATTTACCCTCATACATGCTAAGGCGCATAAAGGCCTTTTTCCCGATGTAGACTCTGCTTTGACCCAAATTTAGCCAAAAGAGCCTCCTTCACCTCTGACCAGGTGTACCCAGGTTCAGGTTGGATACTATCGTCTCTTGTACTAGGCGTCTTAAACAAGGAAGGATGTGTCAAACTTTTGCTTGTCTGTGGTGCCATCTATAGCAGCTTCATAAACGTATAAAAAGGTAGCAATGCCTACTTCACCAGGGGTGAACTTGTCCTTGTTGGGAGTTTGTAAGGGCTCTGCTAAAGCTCCTCAAGGCGGGATAAAGCGCTTGTTAGTTGATTTTCAAGAGCAACTAGTTTTGGTGTAAAGGATCCCCTGTAGTGAGCACCATTTTATAGAAATTCAGCCTTCTTGTGCTCGCTGGTGCTATGCTTCTGGATCCAACAAAGTTTTTTTAGAATAAATAATAAGCACTTTTAAAATGGGGATTTTTATATCTTTTATTAGGACTGTGGGGTAAAATGAAAAGTGATCCCTCTCAATATTTGAACATTCAGTATTTAAACTGTTTCAAGTGTTGAGGGGAATTTGGGTTTGGTATGGAATAGCTTTGATGCTTCCAAAATCAGGTAATATGGGGTATGTTCCTGTAAGATCTTGGGTAAAGTGAGTTATTTTTGGCAAAAAGAAGGTTAGGTTTTGGGGAAATAACATACTCATGTGGTAATGTTTTGATATACTTCAACCAATCACTGCTAGATAAATTACTTTCACCTCAGGGGACCTCCACCATGCCTATAAAAGGGGTGGCCCTACATAGGTGCTAGGAAGGACCTAGTTGTGGTGGGGGCCATGCCTTCCAATAGTCACCCCATGGTCCATCAAGTGGTTGGAGTAATATGACTGCTTGATTTTATGTTTATTGCCCATGCCAGTTTAGAAATGGTGTTACCCCAATTATGGGGTTCCATTGGGAATCAGCTAGGGTTTTTTGACCAATATCCTCGATATTTTCTGTTAGCATTATTGCTAAAAGTGCATTTAGAGTCAATGGAAACTTGTAAATGGCTGACAATTCCTTGTTTATGATGAATTTGACCCAAGACATTCTTCCTCTGCAGCTGAGAGGGCAAATGTCTGGCAGTCTTTCCAACTTTGTAAGGATTGATATAATAAAAGAATTGTTTTATTTTGTTATAAATGAAAATCTATATATGATTATATTGCTTTGGTATATTGTTTCAGCAGAGCAATTGGTGGGTATTTGATTAATTTGATAGATTTTTAAATATGATATCATTTGTAAAATCTGACATCATTTTTGGTAGATGGATATCAATAGGTTTATAGTAATTAACCTATAAACTTAACTAGGATTTTTAAAATTTGATGTCATTTTTATTCATATCAATTTTTAATCAAATGGATGGTGGTATTTTATGAGTCAAGTCTAAAACCAGATAAACTTTATTCCAACATTGGTAAATTTGTAGCTTCAAATCAACTATTTATATTAAAATTTATCAAAAGATACTGTGGTATATTTTAAGTCTAGTATATTGCTGTATAAACTTTAATTATAATATTGGCAGATTGATAGCTTTAAATCACCTTTGTATGATAATTTATATTAAAATTTATAGAGTCAATGGTGGTTGATTGTAAATCTAGTATTTGGTTAGATGGACATCAATAGGTTTATAGTGATTAAAACTGTTGACTTAGCTAAGTATACACCAAGCTGTATTGTCTTTTTGGGATAAAATGTAACTTCCTTCAGTGAAAAACATGAAAAAAGTATGAAATACTGAGAATTGATAAATGTTCAATGAAATTCTTTTTGTGCAGGCGCCATACTTTAGATTTGACTTATAATAGCCAATTATGATATATACCTAGCACTGTATATTCTAAGTTGCTTAGTTTAAACTTGCACTAATGCATTATAAGCTCTAATATGTATTTGTAAGCAAAATTCTATAATTTAGGTTGGTACATGACGCTGAAATTTAAAATTGGTTTGATGAATATTTTTAATTTCTTAATTATTTCATACTATTTAGTGCATTTTCAAAGGAGGTCCTTTTAAAAAAGACTTGAAAGCAGTTCCCCCCCCCCCAAAAAAAATAAAAGATAATTCTTTTTAAAACAGCTTTTAGTGAATTTTTTTAAAGGTGGTTCTTTTTTCCAAATTTTATATTTAAAAATCACTATCTCTACATATCTTTTTCTAAAATTCAACAATTCTATATAAAAATAAAAACCATTTTATTATTCGAGGTAGGTCGACCTTGGGACAAATATACCACAACAAGAATGTTTTCTAGCCAGTACAGGTCAAAAACTCAAAACCTGCACTAGGGGTGGAAGCAGTTTTACCCGTTTGGCTAACCACTCCTAATAAAAACTATTTTCTATAATCAATATATATAGTATCTCATAAAAATACTAATAGCTAAACTTGTCACAAATATTTATGAATTTTATGAACTATCTTAAGCTGTTTTTTTAATTATACAAAGATGAATAAAAGTTATATATAGAATGTAATATTGAGCTTTAAACTATAATGGTGCTCTTTATCTCATTTTGGGTGAGCATATTGTTATCTGGTAATTTTGATAATCTCAATAAGTTTGAGTAAGCAGATGGTGATTTAATCAATTTATTAACCACTTTTTTTCAGTAGTTGGTTTTTTAATTTAAAAGGCTCATTGGTTTCTATATTCAGTTGGTATTTATTGATGCATTGGATTCAACTGACTTTGGTTGAGTAATTAGTGGATTTTTAGTTGATTTGAAAGGTGCAATTGATTTACTATGCAATTTGATGTTTACTTACTGAGTTAATGGATTCAATTACTTAATCAATTGATTTACAGTTACCAAAAATGACGTCAGTTTAAAAAAAAATTGATTTGAAGCTAATAATCTGCACTGCTGGAATTAAGTTTATCCGCTGATGAGCTGGTCTCAAAGTTGATATCCATCAGTTCCTGTCCATTTTAATATACATACTAAACTAATGGTCAGATACTGGACCAATACTTACAAAAGTAAAATGGGACCAAGTTTGAAGCATCCTCTTTAAGAAGAAGATCATCTAAATTAGTCCATTAGTTTCAGAGTTATGCGTTAACAAACATAGAAAAATGTATATAGGTTCAATCGAGAACCTCCTCCTTTTTAAAATTATGTTAAAAACCACTAAATCTTTCAAATCAACTAAAACCACTAAATACTCAAACAAAACTAATTGAACTCATCACATCAACAATTCACCAACTGTATACAGAAAACAGTGAGCCTATTGAATTAACAAAATAACTAACAACTGATTAAGAAAACAATGAGCCTAATGAAATGATTAAATACTGTCTGCTTACTTAGATTAATAAGCTTATCAGAGTACCAAATAATAACAAACTGTGTAGACAAAACATTATAAAGGTTACACTAATACTTAAACTTTCAGTATTGGGACCATCTAGTACTAAAAAGGTTACACTAATACTTTATATTATTGATATATTCGATAAATGGCTTTTATTTATCTTTTTTATAAGTAAGAAAATAATATATATCCTAAAATTGGGTACTAAAGTTCATAAATATTTGTGTATGTTTGGTTATTTTTGGTATGATTGTATATGAGATGATATATCCAATACAAAAATATACATTCAACAATTTTTATTCAATATAAAAATAGTGCTTTTTCTAAAACATAGAGATAGTAATTTCTCAAAAAAAATGAAAAAAGAACCAACTTTGAAAAAAAACAGAAAAATCTGTGTAAAAAAGAAATACCTTAAAAAATGAAAAATAAGAACTGCCTTCAAAAACTCACTAAAATATGAAAAAAATTGATAAAAGTATGATTAATCAAGAAAATTTTAAGTCAGCACCACAATTCAAACTGGCATATAATAATTTTCTCACAATACAAATTATAGCTTATATTGGATTGGGTACAAGTGTAAACTATAAGCAACTAAGAATATAGAGTGCTCAGTATATTTATTATAAATGACAATTTTAGCTTTGTTTAAAATATGGCGATGTCCTCAAGTAGGGTTTATTAAGTATTCATTATTTTTAGAATTATTTCATACTTTTTAGCGCTTTTTTATAAAGGAGGTACTTTTTTTCACAAAAATTGTATATTAACTTTTCAAAAATACAGATAATTTCTGGGCCAATTAAAAATTAAAAATTGAGAGTTCAACTAATGAATTTTACTTTAAAGTTAATCCACTTGCTGAAAAAATTAAACCTAATTATTTAACATTTAAACCACCGGATCCAATCAACAAAATTACTAAAATTAAGGTTTAGCAATTAAACTTTCAATTCCAGCAATTGAATGTATCTCATGTGAAAAGTTTGGGAGATTACTGAGTCAGCTGACTTGTTAAATCGCCTTGAACGCCTATTAACTTCAGTCTCCTGCATTCATCCTAATGAGTTATTAGAAACTTCAAAATGCATCTTCAACAATTCCACGGAGTTCTCAGGTCTCAAAAAACAGGATTACTGTGTCAACCTTCACTTGGACTTATGAGCATATTCAAAACAATATGAAAATGATTTCAGCTCCCATTTTAAGTTTTTAAATAATATGGGTAGCAAACCACATAGCTTGTATGTTGTCAATGAGCTAATAAAATCTCAAGCTGATGCCAAAACCTCAAAATCTTCTGATCTTCCCCAGTATACTTAAGATGATTCTGAGAAGTTATATAATTGACTGCTGTTTAAATTTAAGTGAAGTTGTGCCTGAAACCTCATGCCTTCACCTAACATTCCAGTCATACAAAGCAACTTAACTACTATCTCTTCCCTATCTTGATGGTTTTATCAAGTTCATCTGATCAGCACCTTCTGATTTGATTTTATATTTAACAGTTTTTGACATGACTTACTACCTTATTTATGAAGTTGATTACAAACCAATCAAACGCCAATTTGAGTTTAAGTGAAGGTATAATCAAGATCTTTTGCCTCTACCAATATTTCAACTAGGCATAGCAATTAAATGCTATACCTTTTCTATTTTGATAGTTACCTCAACTCTGTTTAACCAATGCTAGAAATAAAAGTTTATCTTTACCAGTCACCATGCTTTTGTTGAAATCACTCACCCAACCCTGGTAGTTTGGGATCCTATCAAGGCTAGCTAACCCTGGAGAGATCATTGATACCTCCAGTTGAGGCTTAAAGTGGGCTCTGTCAGGTTTTACTTTAGTGTGGGTAAAGACTTGACTTTAGTCATATATTGATGAATTATTTTAATCAATCATAACATATTTTTACTAACTTATTTATTTATTTATATTAGGTCAGGTCTACAGCCTAAAATTACTAATATTTTAGGTTCAGATGCATAAGGATATATTTACTAAGTACACCATTTTATGACCAAAATAAACCAAGTTAAAAAATGGCTGGAGTTATTTTTATGCCAAATTCAACATTGGAATTAAATTGCCACATTGATGGCGGAATTCCTTGAGAAGCAGAATTTCTATCTAAACCTATGTATGATGATATAATTTAAATGGGATGTCATTGATCTTTGTACAATGAGAGGTTAAACATTTGGATTATCTCTTGAAATATAAATGATGAGAAAGATTTTAGTCGTTAGGTACTAAGGAAATTACTTCTATGTCATTTACCTTTAAAACTAAAAAATCAACTTTATTCCATTTATTAGTCACTTTTTTATTAATATCTTTTTCATATTATTATATTAGTTTTTATAACTTATTCTAATGACCAAAGTCTCACATACCATGACATTCTTTAAAGCTCTTTTTTTGGCTTATCATGACTTAAGTGACTCTCTTGGGCCACATTTAATACCCACATATGCTGGCTCCATTTTAGTAATGCTCGCTAACCTGACTCCAAAGGCCCAAAACATAAGCTTTTTCTTCCAATCGCCTATCTACGTTTATTATCAGTCTATGACATCAGCTGTGTCCATGGGTTCAGGAGCCTCGATAACTTTTGTTTATAAGAGCTTTCCCACTATAGCTCTAGTCATCACCTCCATAGGGGAAATCTTACCTCAGAGCGAAGGAAGAAGGGTGACTAGCACTTGGAGGAATATTCTGACCTTTTCTCCATGTCCACATATGACTTCAGAGAGATGAAGGGGTTATGCACAAAGTAGAGATGGGTGATGCCTCCCCATACACTTACGCCCAGACCAGTAGAGCAAGGTAGAAGAGTTATATGTCATCATTGAACTTAAGGAGCTTTTAACTTCAGGGTTGTTGGTACCCTCACATAGTCCCTGGTCATCTCCCCTCCTTCTTGTTCAGAAAAAAGATGAAGGCCATCATGTCATTATGAATTATTATAAGCTTAATGAAGTAAAGCAAAAAGATAGCTATTCCCTCCCTCAAATTGATGTTTCACTATGTCTCCTAGTGGGAGCCCAATATTTTTCCATGATGGATCTTACCAGCGGGAACTGGAAGATTGAGCTGGCTCCTAAGGATCATATCAGATGCTTCCTTATTTCAAAGATGGCTGTTTGAATTGACCCAGTTCTGCAGGATTATGAAATGTTCTGCCACCTTCCAGCGAGCTATGGATGGGCTCCTTGGTGATTTAAAGATGCTTTACTCCTATTTTACCTCAATTAATTACAATTTTCTAAAAGGCTTTCAGCAAGCACCTATATCATCTTCACAAGATTTTGATCACTTTATAAAACATCTTTGAAGCTCAAACCTACCAATTGGTCATTCTTCCAAATGGAAATGGAGTTTTTAGGGTACAAGGTCACTATACAGGGAATTCATCCTTTGCTGGAAAGATCAATTCAATAGAAAAGATGATTCCGCCTCAAAGCCTTCAGGATATACAAGTGTTCCTAGTCATAGTAGTATATTTCAGGCAATCCATACCACCGTTCACTGACTTTCCCAAGCCCTTGGTGTAACTCTGCATAATAATGTTCCATTTAAATGGAATATTTGAACAGGACCAGGCTTTTAATCTAATCAGGACTGTACTTATCTCTTAGCCTGTGTTAATCCAACTGAACTTTGACCAACCCTTTGTGTTATTTACAGACGCCAGTGACGTTGCCATAAGGTCAATCCTGGCCCAACGGGATAAACTATAATTATTTTAACCCATAGCCTATTTCAGTAAAACCCAACAAAATCTGGACAGAATCACAGCGTCACTGAACATAAATGCCTAGCTGTTTTGCTTGCAGTCAAGCACTTCCAACCATACTTATATGGGAACCATTTCACTATCATCACTGATCATGCTTTCCATAATTTGTCTCCTACAGATAAAAATCTTGATAGTCGATTGGCCAGGTGGTCCATCCAGCTTTAAATATCACATTTCCATAGTGCATTGGTAGAGCACAAATCATCAAAGTGCAGACAGGATATCCATGATGTTGATACTCATGGTATTATTACCTGCGGAAGATTGATTTGATGACTTGATTGGCCATCTTGAGTGATGGGAACTGGAACACTCAGAAACAATGAAAATTTTACACACAATGGATCATAAGACTCAAATGCAAGAAGGCATATTATATAATCAATTCAACAGAAAGGGCTGTCATAATTGAGCAATCCTTGAGAACTAAAGCTATCCTCAAAGGATACGCCCATGAAGAACACAGGGAAGTCAATGAAACATATGAATGGTTATGTTAGCAATGCTACTGGATTAGATGGTTAAAACTATCCAAAAGGTTTTAGATTTTTACTTGATGTTCAGAACCCATAATCAGCCAAACTCTCGCTTTCTGCATGAAGTTGTTGCCCCATCTACGCCAATAAGTTTCATTAGCAAAGATGTCATAGGTCTCAAATTTATGGGCCTCCATGGTCATTGCTACATCATCTTAGCCATTAACCATTTCAAAAGTTGGGTTGAGGCCATCTCAGTACCTGAAGCCATCACTAAGTCTGTCCATTGTTCTTGTTTCACTCTATTTTCACCCAAAATGGGTGCCTCAAAGCTCTGCTATGTAAATGGGTTAAATTTCGCCTAATAAGTTGTCCAAGAGTTTGACTTTATTATTCAACTAATTTACACAACATTGATCCTATAAACCTTCAACAAATGGTTCAGCCAAGTGGAAAAATGGTACCTTAGTCTCTTGTCTCTACAAGATGGCCACCATGGACCTCAAGCGATGGATTTACTACATGCCATCTGCTTTATTGGCTTTTAAATCAGCTACCACTGAGTGATCATAATGTCCCCATTTCAAGGATTCTATGGTAGGGAGTCTCGACTAACTAGTAGCATCCAGCTTTATTGTATTCTGCCTCTCCCAACACTGTTGAATTGACAATGAGGGCGCTAGCTGACGAGATAATTAAGCTGCAAGCACTCATCACCCAAGGGATCATCTCTACCATCACCATAGAAGTTACATGGTCAAATGCTAAACATATATCTCTCCCTTATTCAATATCATAGACTTTGTGCTGTTCTACCATCAAAGCCCTATTGGCACCCAGATAGGTTAGAACTTTCTGGTTGGGGCCCTACCATCTACAGTATAAGGCTGTCTCCATGTAATTCATCACTGATGTCATATAAGGCACAGTGGCTGACTGCGTACATGCTAGGTTCCTACGCCCTTATGTTTTCCCCTCCGCCAGTATATTGAGGGAGGCGATCTCAACTTTTGTACTCTATAACAGCCCAAATTATCTTGAGATCAGAATGTTAATTTGTTCAATTTGTCCTCCACTGGGGTCAAGCATTTCAGAACTGAATAGCAAAGAAAATAAGTCCTTGCACTTAATTAGGTATTAATTAATGAAGAGGATTTGATACTTATCAAGAAATGAGATTTTGTTTCAATGCCACCAGTTGCCATCAGATGCCCTTGTACAATGGGAGGCCGAAAATTCCAAAGTTAATCAAGGAGAAAGGCTGCAGTTCAACCCTCATACTGGATGAGAAGCAAAGATCTTGAATGAAGAGGACTCAAAAGCCTCATCCTCCACAAAACTTCTAATCATCCTGTAAATAATAAAAGCTCTAAAACAATAAAGATTTTTTAATCCCCTACCAGATTTATATCCATTTTATCCTTAACATAGTTATAATAATCAGTATCATAACCCAGGATAGCGCATAGAAATGGACCCTGAAGAAGCAAACGTGCTATGCCATCACCTCTGTTCAGCCATTCCAAAGAACTAAGCCATCCCGAAAACCATTTCCAGCTTCCATTTTACTGCTCCAGGCACCCCAAGTTTTGTACTCAGTTTAGCTTTCAAAGAATCAAAAAGAAGTTTAGTGTCTACATTCACAGAGATCCTTTTAAGGTGTTAACCACCCACTCCTCCTTAAGATGGCTACAGAATCTCAAGGAGCCATAAGGACGCCTATCTCGCTGAGTGCTGAAGTTGCAAGCTTTGACTTTGAGATCCAGAACTATCCCTGCTTAAAACACCAGAATACTGATGGATTGTCCCAGCTTCCTACCGTCACGTTGACTGTTAATATGGCTTTTAGCTTATAGAAAAGATGCTGAGCTAGAAATATGATAACGAACAAGAAGTACACTGCTCACTGGACCAAATGTTGAAGAACATCGCAGTGAAGTGTAAAAACTTTTAATCTAATGGAAGACAATAAATACATAATACCCCAACTGACCAAGCATGCCAATCTAATTTCAGAGCTTACAAAGCCACGGGTCATAAAGGGATTTAAGAAGACTTATGAACATCTGAAGCAACACTACTACTGGGAATTGATGCACTTTGACATTTAAAAGGCCATTGACTGCTGCAGGGAGTGCAAGAGGAGGCACCTTACTGGAGTAGCACTTCATATCAACTGGTCATGCCAAATTTTGCTTTCCACACTTTATCAATTGACTTCATAAGGCCACTGACTGCAGCGTAGGCTAATTTATAGATATTGTGATGGCCATCAATCATCTTACAAAATGAGGTTAAGTTTAAACTGATTAGAGATCTGGAGCCATGATGACTACCAAATTTATCCTTGGAGAACATCAATTATAAACATGGATGCCCCCAATTCCTTCTGATGGACAAGAGTACAAACTTAACTCCCTAGGTAAGCACCAAGCTTATCAACTTGATAGGAGTCCGCAGGATCCTTATAATGCCCAATCATTCCAAAACAATGGCACAGTGGATTGGGTCAAAGGAAAATTAGTTGGTATACTATATAAAATTTGTCATTGGGCAGACAGTTCAGTTGGAACATCCTCCTGCCTTCCGCTATCTTTAATATTATAATGCGTTTCACTCATCCACAAGAAGATCACTGTTTAACTCCTGTATGGGTGTAAAACCACACTACCCTCAATTCTATACTCATGTTTTCATTAAGAAGCTATGATTCCATCAAATAAATAGAAAACTCATCCAGATGTAAATCCATCTTCAAACTGAGGCTATTCTAACCCACTGGCTCAAAAAATGAGATCTAGAGTGTAAGGCAACCATAACCGCCATCCCAGCTTTGTCTCAACATAGGGGAGCTGTGTTCTACTATGATAACCATAAGTTTGGCTGGCCGAGCAAACTCAAACACACCTTGAAAGAACATTTAGATCATAGAGAAGACTTCAATTAATAATTAAGCACCTAAAGGCCACACTGAAAGATATATCATCAACAGATTACATGCCATATTCTTAAGGTGTTTCCAGCAGGGCACCAAGACGCCAGTCCCTCTAACCAAAAGTCCTACTTTGACCATAATCAATTTTTAAATCCCCTATGTTTCATTAAGTGAGGGTAAATATCAAGAATTGGGTTTGAACAATCATAGGAAATGACACCCAACCATAAACTCCTAATGTACTATAGAACTTAATTCTACCTTCGTCACAATTAATTGTGTCCCTTGGCAGAATGAATCATATTAGAACACTGTCAGATAAACTACTAACATTAAATAGCTTAAATCAAGCATTTATTATATCACCATATAATTCTGACCTTCTGCGTATCAACCCCTATCTGCTGTCAACTGAATGTCCAGTTCCCAAACCAGTTCTATTCCCATTTATTAAGAATTACAGAAATAATTCAGCCAAATCTGTAAATTATATCTCTGTCAATCAAAACCCTAAGGATGTGTTTGACTGTTGACAGATGATTAAAGATGTGCCCAATGTTGAATAGACTAGTAAGAAGGGAACAATGTTTGGCAGATGACCGTCAAGTTTCAAACGCGTTTATCACTGACTATCATCAGAAATAAATAAAAAGCTAGAAGTTTTGGAAGCTTCATGAAAATTTGACTCACTAGAGGACAGAGTATAAATTGGAATGGCCTGGTGTTTGACTAGGGACAAACGTGTGATGCATATATAATGAATCTTCAGCACTTGAAGTGCTCAACGAGACTACAGTGGACTTGGAGATCTTTTTTTACCAATGTAGGCTTGTTTTCTATTTATTATTACGTTTTTTTGAGGTACACTGCCTTCTCACAGTTAAATCAATGATAGGTTCAAAGATACCTTTTCATATCATGCCCTGTTGCAATACCAGATGTAACAGCCCACCTCATATAATGAAAGTATTTAAAAATGTTAACAAGACTTTAGGAGGAGTACTCTAGAAAGTTGCAGTGTACAAGTAAAATGTGATCAGATATTGCCCTATGCGTTTCTTGCCTATGGCTTAGTTATCATTGGACAATAGGAATGTCTCTATAAAGGGCAAATTAAGATAAGATGTAGACTTACCACCCTACTAGGGAAGTCCCGATGCAGATTTTAACAAACTTACCCTACAACACTATCAGCAAGAATTTGGGTGATGAGATGATTAGGATAAAGTTAGAAGCAGCTAAACACATTGAGTCACCATTCTAAAGAGTCAAGTTGAGAGCCAAAATAGAAACAAACAACCAAAATTAGAACGAAAAAAAGAAGTGTTATTCTAATATGTTCAGGGAGTCAAACTTAGAAGTTACAAGCTAATTGAACTCGACTTGTAATTGTCATAGTGAAGAGAGGTGTGGGAATCTGGCAAGTTGTACACTCACTGGTGCTGAATCAGTTAGATATACGTAAAATAATTACACCTAAAGAATTTTAATGAAAAGGAAAATTGGGGTTTTTAAAGTCTTTTTATTAGTTGTGGCTGGGAAATAAAGAAAAAAGCCCTCTCAATATATTACCTCTTAGTATTTAAACTGTATTGAGGGTATTAGGGATTTCAATGGTAGGTTCATAATAGCTTGATATTGTCTGAATTAGGGGTATGTAAATTCGACCTATCAGAGCTTGGAAAACAGACTTCACTTTGGCTGAATAACTGATGAAGAGTTGTTTTTAGACAGGACAAACCTGTGGGTAACGATTTAATATATTTCATCCAATCCACATTTAAGAAAATTATTGCACCTTGGGGCCCCCGCCAAGCTTATAAAAGGGGTGGTCCACACTTAGGTGTTAAATTTTCACTAGACGTGGCCTGGGGAGGAACCTCCAATGGTCTCTACAGATTCTGCCGCGTAGTCAGTAGAATCCAACTGCTTGAACTCA
Source organism: Massospora cicadina (assembly GCA_022478985.1). Taxonomy (NCBI): domain Eukaryota; kingdom Fungi; phylum Entomophthoromycota; class Entomophthoromycetes; order Entomophthorales; family Entomophthoraceae; genus Massospora; species Massospora cicadina. The sequence continues at coordinate 345,282 of JAKSZP010009192.1, forward strand.
TGCTATTTTCTCAAGAGGTATTGACAAAAGTGTTACACCAATTTGAGGGGTTCCACCATTAATCAACCAGGGTCTTTAGGCTAATATTGTCATTATTAACATCCCAAAATGTTATTATCATGAGGTCATACTTATAATTGGCTGAATTTATTTGAAAAATTGGGATGATTCTCACCCAAGACATAATTTTGCTTAAGGTGAGATAGCAATTGTCTGACATCACCCCTATCAATAATGTGGGAGGAGGTCTGTAGGAAGCAGCCATGTACCAAATTGATGGTAATCCCTGTAGCTAAGGACATTATTTAGTACTCTTTTCCTCTCTTGAAAGTGATGTTGAAGACCCACAAATTTATCCAAGCTTACCACTTCTAGGAGTGATGCAATTATGGTAGTATAGGACCAATAAGACACTTGTAATGAAGGCAAGGGAGCCCAATTCTTTTTGGGAGCTTGAACTTCTTTAGTTACCTTTTTAGCTAAGTTTGTCATAGCCTCGTTTTGAAGCTGAATGATACAGTGAGCGAATATTCTCATGGATTTTCAGGTTCCTCACCACTAGAGAAGACATCCTTAGCTAAAAGTGCTGGTATCCCTGGTTCTCTCCTATACAAAACATGGAATGTGGACATTTTCATAATCTGGTGATAACTAATCCAGTATGCCATAAGGGCACTCAGGTAGGAATTGATCCCAATGAAGTGGATCAGAGGATGCCATTTTACGCAAGGTGGAAACCAAGGTTCCATTTAATCTCCAAAGTCATATTAATGGAGAGAATATATGGAGCTGAGAAAAGTTGTTGGGATCCTATGGAGATAGCCAGAATTTTGACTACTCTGGAGGTCAAGTTCTTAGCATTGTCGCAGAATAGTGCTTGGGGACAGCCATGATGAGTTAAAATGTTTTGATGTAAAAACGTGGCTGTGGCCTTGGCCGTTTGGACAGGACGAGCAAAGGCTTCAACCCACTTAGTAAAGTGGTCAATGCCTACTAGGATAATTTTGTTCCCATCAGTAGTCTGAGGGAGGGACCTACTACATCTAGGCGGTGGTGTGAAATGGTTGTTAAGGGATAGTTGGTTGATATTGGTAACCAGTCTTTAAACTGGATTGCTTCTAACATGTGAGGCAGGAATCAAAGACTTTGAAAATAGTTTTCACAACTCCTTCCAAAAAATACCAATCTACAATCCACTAATGAGTTTTCTTTGCTCCCCCCATGGCCTAGGGTGGAGCGAGCTTCTGGAATAACAGGTACACGTTCTGATGGCCGAAGGTAGGGCAGCCACTTTTCCCCCACCAGCTTGTACATTTTTCCACTCTACACTTTAGTGTTGTGGGAGTGCTGAGCTAACATTTTCTGGACAGGCTCATAATCATCCTCCAAGTTGTCAGGGGTCATTAAGAGTTCATATAACTTCACCGCCTCACTACTATCCAAGTGAAGGACTGGCAGCTGAGTTAGCCCATCAACATTCATGTGACGGGTTCCAGCATGGTGTTCAATTTTCATGTCATAATGCTAGATCTTTAGAGCCTGCCAATATAAATGACCAGTTGGATCCTTCATGTTCTGTAACCATTTCAACTAAGCGTGGTCTGTAACAACAGTAAAGGTAGTCCCATACAGGAAAGGGCGATGGTGCTTTACAGCTAACAGAACAGCAAGCCAATCCTTTTCAAAGACACTGTAGCTGAATTCTGCCTTTGACAGCATCTTACTAAAATAGGATACTGGAAGATTTACACTGTTTTCATTTGGGATAAGATGGCCAACGGTGTAGTCCAAGGCATCAGTAAACAAGTTAACTGGTTTTCCATGGTTGTGGTGCTTCATGATAGGACGCTGTTGTAGTAGTTGCTTCAACGTCTCAAAAGTGGCCTTCTTTTCAGCGCCTCAATAGAAAGGGGTGTTCTTGGTCAGTAGGCGGACTATTGGTTCACTGAGTTGGGCGAACTTAGGGATGAATTGATGATAAACCATCATCCCTAGGAATACCTGAATATCCCATAAATTTCATGGGAATGCATTTTGAGATTGCTTTGACATTATGCTTGATGGTTTGGATTCTCTCTTAAGAAATGGAGTAGCCAAGCAAATCAATTTCCTTTGGAAGAAGGCACACTTCGAGGAAAACCCCCAACTATACCTCCTTATGCCCCATGTCACTGATGCTCCCACCCCAATGCTGTCCGCCATGGTCCGCCAGCTAAAGCGGGCGCCAGACAAAAGTTTCCCCAAAGCCTCCTCGCCATCTGATATGGCTTCCTAGGCTGATAACCTGGGGGCTTTATTAGGATTTTTTTAATTATGGTAATCCCTTTATTTGGCCCATTTGCGAATAAAGATGCGTGGCGGCTCCCCCTTTTGGGTTGGGCATCACTAGTACTAAAAAAAGAAGGTACACTTCAAGGATTTTAACTTGATATTTGACTCACGTAAGCGTTAAAAGACCTCCTTTAGGTGATCAAAATGTTCGTTAAAGGTTTTTGAGAACACCGTGATGTCATCAAGATAGGAGATGACACAACATAACTTTAAATCCTGCAAGATGTGATCCATAGCGCGCTGGTAGGTTTCAGGTGTGTTGCACAACCCTTGAGGTAATTGAAAGATTTGGAAGTGACCCTCTCTGCAAATAAAAACACATTTTTCTGGTCTTGGGGAGAAAGGTCCATTTTCCATTAGCCGCTAGCCAAGTCCATTGCGGAGAAGGAGTTAGATTTTTAGATTTTGTTACAGGGTGTCATCAATGTGGTGATAGTATAACTATCCTTTTTTGTGAGTTATTTAGTTTATGGTAGTACATGACTATCCAATGAGCTCTGTTCTTCTTTTATTAGCAAAAGGAGGAAGACCAGAGGCTTTGTGAAGGAACAAGTAGCCCCGCGTCTAATAACTGCTTGAGCTCCTTCCTCATCTGAAGTTCTTCCACCTTTTACATATGGTAAGGTTTTGACCAAATAGGTTGGGCATCACCCACATCAATGGGGTGGCTCCAGTCCTTCATGTGGCCATAGTCATTATATGATTTTGAGAATATGTTGCTATATCCTTCCAATAGAGTATGGACCTTTTCCAGCTCATCTGAGGTCAGCTCATTTGAAATATGGACGTCGAGTAAGGTACATACCTGTCTATCCGTTGGCAAACCCAAATCTGTCATAGATCTGATGAAGTGGATACGTTCAATGTCCTCATTGGGAGCCAATAAGACTCTGCTAATCTCCTGGCTTTTTCCTATAACCATGTCCTTACCGGTGAGATTCCCCAGCATAATAGTAATGGGCCTCTGGTAGGCTGGGTATAGTATCCAAGGTAATATCCAAGAATCCAAAGGGCTTATGCCCTCAAGACTTATGAGGTGCAATAAACAGTGGTGTGAGATTTGGAGCGTGATCTTTGTGTCAACCATTTGTTGATCACCAGACTTAATATAGACCTCGTCTGCATCATAGAAAAGGATACCATCCCTAGCATTCACTGAATCTGGCAATTTTTATGACTTGCGCCTAGAGGTGTAATAATGCAAAGTCATAGAGAAAAAGGGTATTCAACCAGGCAAGAGTATTAATTCTTTCCAGAATCTTTATTTAATAAGACTAAAGAAACTTTCTAATTGAGTAACAATAGGAAACTTTGCTTCATATTGATAATTCCCTCATATTTAATCATATTTTATGTACTATGAGTATATCATAGGTGTTGTTGTCAAGGCCACTGCAGGGGCCAATAAGATAAGTTTCCCAATGCAAATGGGAAAAGAAAGTATCCCCTCAAAGCACAAGTATTGTTTGGGCCTGAAGTTCCAAATTCTTGATTGTACTACAAGTGTGGCGCCAGCTTTATCTTTTTAAATAGCTTAGAGGCATTACATTAACCGGGAGCCAGTATTCAAGATGTCCATTACCCAAACTTTTGAATGACCACTTCCACCTTGGTTAGTGTTTAATAAATTTAGGAGACCGAGCCAAGACCTCCATGAGCTGGGGAAATGGAGGTTAGTATATGAGCAGCAGAAGGAATCTATCCAGGATGGATTTCATGGTATGGACCTGCTGAAGAGGTCGAATCAAGCCAGCTAAGAACTGATTGGCATCGCAGGTAGTGTCAAATACTTTAAGCATCCTAGCACTTGAATGAGGTACGGATCCTTAGGTATGATGGTCTGGTCAACTCCTTCAGCGTTCAATTGATCAGGGACCTCCACTTCCATAGTGCTCCCAATATGTAGTAACCAACATCATCTTAACCTCCTTCAGATTCATCCCTTAATTATTCTCAACAACTGGCAATGTCATAATTGAGGTTGGGGAGACAGGTACAGGAGGTTGGGTAGCTATCTTCTGATCATAATTTTTTCCAGCAAGCCTTTTATTGGTACAAGGTTACACTTAGGGCGTGCAACTACTATTTGGGCTGAAGGGGAAGGCACATCGGCTTTAGTAAGCTTGTTCAGGAGTATGATATTCACTATCTTACAGGTCTCTGATTTACATTGGTAAGGTTTCTTTTTTAAATCACACTAAAGGAGCAGGTTTCACAGATTGGATAGGCACAGGTGGGCTCACCATCAACTGTCCTAAAGGTGAAAGCTCCTTAATTGTTAGAACTGGAGGTTTTACCTCAGCTTCATTTGTTGTTCACATAGATGGAATTCAGAAACTTCTAACAATGCCTCTTTTATATCTCAGATGTTTTTGAAGTTGCACTTCACTGAAATGATATGCCTGTCTAAAGAGGGTTGTGAAGCTAACCAGTTAACATGGCAGCGATGGCATCATCAAGGGTCAGCATGTTAGATGTTGATACCCTCTGCGCAGCGAGGTAAAACCACTTCAGCAAAGGTAGCAGTCAGTTTGCCTTCATACACGCTAGAGCATATAAAGGCCTGTTTTTCCCTGTTTAGACTCTGCTTTGAACCAAATTTAGCCAAAAGAGCCTCCTTAACCTCTGCCCAAGTATGCAGAGTATCCATATAGGGAACTATCATCTCTTGTGCCAAGCGACTTTAGCAAGGAAGGATGTGTTTTATTTTTGCTTATCATTTGCAACTTGCATAACAGATTCATAAACATACACAAATGAAGCAATGCTCCCTTCACCAGGGGTGTAATTATCTTTATGGGGGTTTAATAAACGCTACTCAAGCTCTTTAAGATGGGCTTAAACGCTTGCTAGTTGCTTTTAAAGGGCAACTATTCTTGGTTCAGTTTGAAAGGGAAGAGTTGGAGGGTTGCTCACTTTAGCCTCAATTTTAAGCGATCTTTTGTGGTGTACAGGTTCGCTTGTAGTGGACACCACTTTGTGGGAATCCAGTAAGTTGTACGCTCACTGGCCCTGAATCAGCCAGATATTCACAAAATACTTACACCTAAAAACCTTTTTAATAAAAAGAGAAATATTGGGTTTTAAAGGTTTTTTATTAGTTGCAGCTGAGTGATCAAAAAAGAACCCTCTCAATATATTACCGCTCATTTCTTTAAATTGTATTGAGGGTCAAAGGGAATTTAATGGTAAGTTAAGAATAGCTTGGTATGGTCTAAATTTGGGATATGTAAATTTTACCTAGTAAACTCGGAAAGCTTGCCTCACTTTGGCAGAACAACTGATGGAGAGACTAAATTTAAGACAAGATGAACCCATGGGGTAACAATTTATATATTTCAGCTAATACCCATTTAATTAAAGATTGCAACTTGGGGGGCCCGCCAAGCCTATAAAAAGGGGTAATCCCCGCTTAGATGTTTGCTTTGCACTAGATTTGGCCTGGGAGGAACCTCCAATAGTCTCCTTGAATTCTGCCATGTAGTCAGTTTAATCCAACTGTTTGAACTTGTGCTATTTACCCAAGAGGTATTGACAAAGTCTGTTACCCCAAAATGAGGGGTTTCACCATGAATTAATAAGGTCTTTAGGCCGATATTGTTATTTTCCATCTAAAATGTTATTATCATGAGGTCTGACTTGTAATTGGCCAATTGTATTTGATAGATTGGGATGCTTCTCTCCCAAGACATTCTTTTGCCAAAATTATAGACAAAAAATGTCTGACAAGAGGAGCCAGATATTCTATTTAGAATGATACCATTATATTTAATAGATTTCACTCATGGAACCTTAGATCCTTCCCCACTCTCATCTAGGGAGGGGTATGTCATAGATTTAGTCTTAGATAAGCCAGCTGGTAATTTCTTAGCCTATGGAATGAATGTAGGTGTTCCAGTTAATTACCAATACGTGGAGACTGATGGGCACTATTTGGCTAAGAATTTGTGAGTTACTCCAGACAAAAAATAAAATAGAATTTTAATAAAAAGATTTACTACCATGAAACCTTTATATGTGGTGTTACAGATGAGACTTTAAAAGTGGAACTTAAAGAAAGAACAGGATATTGAATATGGATACCCCAGGTCAGCAGCAGCAAGAACATCAATATTTAGCAAATAAAAAAGGCAGCCACCATTTGAAAAAAATTTGTGGTTCACTTCTGTACAGGAAGCTGATATTGACAGGGGGATGATAACATCCTGGTAAAAGGGATATATTCTGAAACAAAGCACTCACATCAGAGAGATTGAAAAAATGGACTCAAAAAGTGTTCTTAAATAAAATTTGCTGTCCTAGAGTTCCTGATGAACAAGTTTAATAGTTACTCATTTTTTTAATTTCTATTCTCACTATTAAATATTTCTAGATGCATGGATAGAACTTTTGTTGCAATATTAATTATAATTATCAGGATCTTAAGTCAAGCTTTAAGAATTACTTTATGGCTAAAGTAAATATCTCAGCAACCAGTCTGGAAACAGTTTAGAGTAAAATTACCAGTGACTAATTTTATTGATCTACCTGAAAAAATTACATATAAAAAGTCTTAATGAGAACGCTAAAATTCACAAGAAAGAGGTTGAACTTTTCTATATTGCAATTAGGATAGGTATCGCCAGCTGTTGTTATCACAGGTGTTTATAATAATTAAAAAGCAAATCTTTATGATGACAGATACCTGTAAAAAGGGTATAAATCCAGAAGTAAATTAACATAAGTGTTTCAATAAACTAAAATATTGCATAATTTTTGTCTCAGAAATACTTAGAATGGTGGATGTACTGCATTGGAGCGTCTTATCATGCTTTACTCAGCAGCATAAATAAACTATAAGTTCATTTTCCAAACTTTAATTCTCTATTTGTAGCACTATTAGAATAAAGGTTCCTTTTTTACCATTTACTTGGTAACCAAACTGCTCTTAAAAGTATTGGAAGCTTGCATAATTGTTCTGGAAGTTAGAAAAATGTTAAACTGAATAGTGTTAATCTTATGCTAAAGTGAGAAGTTAGGCCAAGTATATTAAACGTATATATCTGGCACATTTTCAGCAGCGTTGTATCCTAAGGATAATGATAAATATATGGTAATTTGTTTATACATAGCTGCAGAGGCAAAGTTAACTGTAGTAATTTATAGATTGGGATTTGGCACCATCAAGGTGGTGAAGCAATAATTCCAACATTTAATCATACCTATAATAGGAAGAGGTCAATAAACGTAGTTGCTTTTGGTAATGCCTGTCCCCTGATCAGCTTGCCTCGGTTAAATAAATGTAGTTTATTATGGTGGAATGAGAAACGGTGGATTAACTTCAGCTGAAAAGCAACATTGATCAAAGCCATAATTTAATTATTAGACAAGGATAATATTAAATTAAATATATGGTTTTGTTCATATGGTTAGTCTATCAAATTGCAACATTCCCACCCACTTGACCAAACATCAGGTAACAAAAAATGAATGGGGGTAAATTTAATAATTGGGAAGGCGTGGCCTTAAGGAAGGTTCAAGGAAGATATTGCTAAAGGAACCTAGCATGCATCTGATACACAAAATAAAAATCAAGTGAGTGTTTAAGGGATAAATATCGTCAGCCATTTTCTCTAAGAGTTTAAAGTGACTTTATCAATTATGTTTCTTGGTTCCATGAGATCTATGATGGTCATTATAAAGCACAGATCTCCCATGGTAAAGTAAATCAATGTAATCACTTTTGTATAATCCTAACTTTGTTGTATCTTTGTTCACCGCATGAATTATGAATTGGTGTCAGAGGGCTTTTCTGGGTTTGGTAGATACATAAAGCTATCACAGGTAACCCAAAAATTGGAGGGAAAATTTGCATAGCGCTTTACTTCATCAGTAACATGCAACACATAAGCGTTAACAATAATTTGAATGTGCTTCACCGTAATAAGATGGGACAATGAGTTTGTTAAAAACCCTTACTTTTCATTATTAGAATAGGTAGAACTAGTGCTATCTTTGGATCTATTTTATCTTAGCTGCTGGGGGCCAAATTTCAGTATATAACCCATTAGGAAATAATAGTTCTATATCTGTTCTCATATGGCCTGATGGCCTGATGTTATAGTAATGTTTTGACAGTTTATATTTAGATTCTGTTGGATTCTTTAATTTAGGTCGTTAATTGCAATGTTCAATGACAACCTTTTTAGTATCTGATGAGTACTATGACATTCTTATGCACCAGTTTGATAGATAAAGAAGGGCGAGTTGATACTAGATGTCTTTCATATAATAAAGCGGAACTTTATGTCCTAATATATCTAGTGCGTTCTCTTCAAAGATGTCTTTAAGCTTGTTTGCCTTTAAACAAAGTGGTCTCAATCAGATTCATAAAGCTATCTTGGGAGACAGCTCATTGGTTCTTGCCTGCTTAACTTTGTCAGATAAAACTGTGGAGGGGCCTTTTTTACCAGATAAGACACCAAGCGACCTTCTGAAGGTGCATGATCATCCTCACTGAGTAGATCTTCCTCTGATGACATACAATGCAGCATCAATGGCTCATTGGAACTGCTCATCACCCTACTGGCAGTATTCTTGTTGACACTCTTATATATCTTCTAAACATTGGTCTTACACAAGACTCAATGGAATCCCCAACCAACCTCTTCCCAGCGTTTTCAGTACACAAGGTGTTCTCCTAAATGAGTGTCTAATCCTTTATATACCAGAATGGTTAATAATGATCTCTTCATTTGAACCCAATATAAGTGGAAAACAAGGATATACCTAAAAACTGTGGTAAAGGGTTCTTTATTAAATATAATTCAAAGTATTTTATACTTCTTGTATAGTTTAAGATATAACATATATTTATAAAGGAAATAATTGGGAGTGGGGTTTGGTGATATTTTAGGGGCTTCACGTACCTCAAGTGAGTCTCTTTATATTATCCTCTTTAGTGGCATAAACCATTTGTTTCAATGCTTCAATATGCGAGCTCCATCCCATGGTGGAAATCCTTAATCCAGGATGTTTGGTGGCCCCTCGCTCTATACCTGCTTCTAGGTATGGGGAGGCAATACCTCTTCTGGTAATTACTTTTCTTATGATTTGGTATCATGCTGATTTTTGTATAATTAAATTGATGAACATACTCTTATGCACCTCTCTTCAGGGTTTTAATTGACACTTAAGTTGGTTGATTTCCTTTTTAATTAATTTCACAACAGAAGGTTCAATCTCTTTTTTTAGTACTAGATGGTCCTAAAGGTTCAATCTCTTCCATTGTATACCTCAGTTTAATCATCTCTCTGACTTCAGTTAATTGATATTTCTGTACCTCCAAAGTATAAAAGGGGTCAACTTTAATAGCTTTGGTGACAAAAGATAGTCGTATTCATAGCATATAATTCTTAAGTTGTCAGATAGTAATTTATTGCGCATGATGTTATCCCAACCAACTGGCAAATTTCTGGTGCATCTTTATCTATAAAAGGGGGCTCATTTCCCTTATCTGATACTCAGTCTAGTATATCTAAATATAGAGGTATTAGTGTATTGGTAAGGTCTTCCAGAGGGAGAGAAATTAATCTCCAGTATGCATTATATGTTCCACAACAATGGGGTAACACAATGGAAGGTGCAGATACCACTATGGTAACAAATTGCAGCTGCAATGCACTACATGCTCCTTAGGATGTGGTAGTGTTAGGCCCTGCAGTTCCATATTCTTTACAATGGTAAAATTAGGTTCACCCCTTTTTTTATTCATCAGCTTAGTTGAAACTATGTTGACTGGAGCAGCACTGTTGACAATTTCCCCAAACTTTAATATTATTGCACTGATATCATTTTAGGTTCACTCAAAGAAGTAGTTGTTAAGGTCGATAAGTTTTATGGAAGTCATAAGTTTTATCTTGGCTTAGGTATGTAAGTAAATCAATATTGTCCTGAAGCTGCTGGAACACTGCAACAGATATTCTCAATTCTAGTTTTCAATATGGATATTGATTCATCACATCTCTCCTTGACCACATTGTTAGGGTGGCGCTTATTATCATATAGTACTTTAGATGGAAGTATTGAATTATTGGTGGAAGTAGAATATCAGATTTTTTTCTTACCTGGGCCTTTTCCCATTTTGTTTTCAATATATGATGTCACATATTGAACAGGGAGTTATTTCAACTTTGATGGGTAAAAAGTAAGGGTACATTTTAGGTAATTTACCATTTCAAATATGGTATTTTCAATATTTAGTATGGGTAATATAGCCCAATACAACACCTTATGTGGTTTTCAGGCTTGGTGAAAAAGCAATCTAATTAACATAGTGACTAAAAACTTTAGCCCCATATAGCACCCGAGCCTCATAATAAAAGCAGTTAGCAAAGTTTATTAATTTTCATCTAGCTTTAATAATATAGAAAGAAGGGGTTTGCATTTTATCATACATTCCACCCAATCAAACTCATTGATGCTAGCTTATTTGACATTATTGTAAACCATGTTGGCTTCACAAATTATTTAAAATTATTAATCCTTGACTAATGTAGTTCAACAATTTCATCAACATGGCCAGTTGGCCTAATCATCCATATAGCCTATAACATTAAAAAAACAACATGTAGGTGTGAATGTTCCCCCTTCTTAACAAATTTTAGGCAATTTCAGAGGGCTAAATTACTGATAATTATTAAGTCTTAGTTTCTAGTTGGGCTTAAGGAACTAGTAGAGCAATCAATATTAGCATTGTATAGAGTATATTAATAGGATCCACAGCTGTGCAGTAGTGTCATTAGAAATTTCAGGAGCGATGCAAGTAATAAGCTGCTGGTATATTCTGAGTTGGGGTTCTGGTGTATTGCTTTTTCTGGAAATACCTAAAGATGGTGGTAAAATAAAATAGCAGGGGAGATATGCGCAACCGCTGCCTCATTGCCCGTGTTTAGCCTCACTTAAATTTAGATTACCTGGAAGACATGATTTAACAGTCTATAAAATCTCTATGTTCCACCTCAGTTTGTTAGATATCCTTTTTAAGTTTCTGAGTAGAAATCAAAAGGCGCGCAATTAAGTCGTTTATTTCTTTTCCTTGATATTGGACAAATAATTAAAGGATTCAATCTCCCATTAAAGATGTGAGAGGGAGGACACTAATCCCACAAAATTTAATACTACACCATCAAGATGGTGGTGATTATCCTTTATTATGCCTGCTATCTCAGTTGACCAGCACTGGTGAGTTAGTATGATGTCTTAAATTATGATATGTTGACGTTTTATGTTTTCATAGAACTGATAAAGAGGGTTGGACTTAAGTCTTATGAGCCTTGATATCAGCTGCTTCAGTTTAAAAGTTATTATAATTCATCAGGAAATAATAGATATACAGGGCTGAAAAAAGGTCCCTTGTAGTGGGCAACAAAATGTTGTTATTTCCATAAAAATGCCAATTTCAGTTGCAAAGGTGTATTTGCACTATATAAAGAAGCAAATATGAATGATGACATATACCTGTAAAAAGGGTATAAATTCAGAAATAATTGCCATAAGGGTGTCATTGTTAAAATCCAGAATGACCCAGATGCTCTCGAGATGAGGCCAATGAAACTTTTGATCTTCCTCCAATTGGCTTGAGCCTTCAAAATTTTAATGGATAATCAACAAATGAGCCTTTGACTCATTACTGGCAAGAATTAATAAAAGAGGTTTGGGAATTGTCACAAGGTGATACTCTGTCTCAATGTTAGTGGTTACCATCTGGTGCCCAAGTACAATGGGAGGTTGGCAATCCTGAAGCCAATCTAAGAGAAAGGTCATGACTCAACCCTCATATTGGATGAAAAGTAAAGATCCTGACAAAGGAGACTACTGCGCCCTTTCCATTACAAAAACCCTTAGACTATAATTATTAAGAGCTTTTTAACAATAAAGGTTATTTTTTATCTCTGTAATAGATTTCCCTTTTTAAATCGCATAGTTAAAAATAATAGGTATTGTAAATCAAGATGGTGAATAAAACCAGACCCTGGAGAAGCAAAAAAGTGCTAATACATCGCCTCTCTCCAGACATACTAAATATTAAGCCATCCTGACAAACATTAAAAGCTTCCGTTTCTATGTCTCCATACACCCGATTTTTCACCTTTTGTTTTCTTGCAAAAAGCCAGAAACCTAGTGCTCACTACAGGGGCACACCAAGCTGTTGCTATTGAAAAATTGATCATGAAGCATAGAAAAAAATAATACTAATGGTTCTACTCCTCCCAAGGGAGAGAAGCACTACTCAATGGGTCAATACTTCAAAATTTGAGGTACAGCCAATTTAATCCTAAAGCCTAAAATTCTGAGCCATCTTTGAAAAATCCCATGCTGAACCTCATTCAGCTCTACCTTCAAACTAACAACCTAACAAATATGATCTGAAAGCTCCTTGATGGGATCTACTATACCAAAACCTGCTATAGTCCTTTTTGAGCTGCTGATGTCCCTTCCTACATGCAAAGGCTCTATGACTCGGCTTCCTTGGCTAGTAATGAGTAGGTTGGTGAAGAGGAGCCTTACCTTTGGCAGTTTGTACATCTTACTCTTCACCACGTACTCCAAGTGGTGAATCTACATCATCAAGATATATTACATCAGCTATGATTAGGTAAAAGCCTTATTTCAACCTGGTCAAATTTTACAAAGCTGCTTTTGCATATGTTCATGACAATCAGGAAGCTACGCTTGATAACTGCCGCCTTATTAAAGACGCATGAGGCCAGATCGCCTTGCTAGACACTGAATTGCTGAATATATGGATATCTGCCATACTCAGCGACTGTAGAGCTAGTCTCTGAGGTACATGATTACATCTAAAAGCACGGTTCATAGGTTGCCAGCATAGCCCAAATCTTGGTATTTATCTTGATACAACAATTGAGTCGCATAGAGGCCCTTTTTGATCAGCCCCAGTGCTGAAGAGACACAATCTTTAAAGATCTTCAAGGTCCTGAGGGTTCAGAGGGTTCAGAGGGTTCAAAAGGCCTAAGGGCTCTATAAAGTTGAAGGATGACCTGGATCTAGTGGACTCCCTAGCCCCTTGGGCCTCCAGGGTCATATGCTCCTCTAGTTGAAATTCTTGAGGACTCCTGTAAACTTTTGAGCTGAGTTGCCTACTTCAGGTCTTAAGTCTACTACACAGGTTCTGTATGTGCATTATAATATATTATTGATATATTATTTGACTGGGATGGCAATAGTATGAAAATTATCACCCTATTATGATTTTCATAATAAGCTTAAGTAGTGTCCCCAACGCTAAACTGGTGCTAAAGCTCTTTCTTATATCTTTTAAAGTATGCAAGAACTATAAAAACTTATCCCTCTGACTATTCCTATCTTCACGCAAGTTCTGGTGGAGTAACTAATAACCAATTGGACAAGGTAATCTTTTCCTTCAACTCTATATTCAAGAGGACAACTGACAAATGAATAGAAGAATCCTCTTCTCTTCCAATCTATCCTAGAGTATATAATATGAACTGGTAAACTAAATAAATGCTTATTACAAATAAAACTTTATTGTTTTACTAAGTTTTATTGCTGCTTTATTTACTTAAGTTCACGTAAATTTATAGTTAATCCAGCGCCAACTCTTCTATTTGCGCCTCACTTGGAGCTGGCAGTCGTTGATAATGGAATAGCCCTCTGAAGTCGCATCCATGAGGATTTTCCTCATCCGCCTAGTTGGATTCCTCTGCTGACTAGGAATGTGACCTCTTCTGGTTGAATTACCAAAGTGTCCCCACATTCTCAATCAACCTCAGTGAATTATCCTAATTAGGCTTACAACCTGATTAGGTAATGGAACCTTTTACCCATTAACTGCAGGTCACAGTACCTTAAAGTTTATCCTGGGAGTTGCTTCCTGAAGCGTTGTTTACGCTTCAGCAACATAAAATAAATCCCTGAGTCAATTAGTGACAAACTCTGAATAAATAATATAAATAAAATTACCAACTATTAAATTGGCAATTGAACAATTATAAATACATTGCTGGGGATCACCCCAACAAAACACAGATAATCTGGCAGAATCAAATCCCTGTTTAGCTAATATTTGCTAAGAATTTTCACTGAACACTAGTTATACAATAATAACTCCCACATAAACTAGAGAGTCTCATTCCCAGTTGACAAGCAGATATGTCATAATCTGATTGCGTTGGATGAGATGGTCATAAATACTAACACGTCCCCCCATTTTACCAGAACATCTGGCAAAATATTGGACTATGGGAAAGGACGCCACCTTGGCTGTGGTCACAATTCAGACGTCATACTTCAATACAACTTCAGTGGAGCTCATTCTGATCCACACTGAAACATATCATGCCATTCTAAGCATTGTTTTTCCTTTTCTTTTTTTCTTAATTGCTGCCACCTCATTTAAGTGTGGTTCTCATTAAATCATACCGTGCCAGGACTATTTCAGTCATTCTCACTGACAATAGAAGCTGATACACCTTTATTATCCCAAGACGGCTTGTATGACTCCTCATCATTTAAAGGATATTCTCAGCTAGCTTTATTAAGTCCTTATACATCCTCTCACCTCAGGCCTCTTCATGGCGGATCCAGTTTAAGCCTGAGCTGATCCTGCCAATGTATACATTCTCTTTGAATCCATCAGACTTCATCAACTATCTCATCATAGTTCATCCTCCTTCACCCTGTTAGATAATGGAAGGAAGAACTACCACCAGATCCTCTCAATCATGATCTAAAATAAAAATCAATATCATTTAATATATATTTTTCTAAATCTTAATATTTTTTCCCAAGGTAATTTCCTTATAAATATATTTTTCAATTTTTATCTTTTATATATTTTTTTCTCTGTGTATTTTGTCTTTTATATTTTTTCCTTTTTATACTTATATTTTCCTTTAAATACAACTTTTTAAATTATTTAGTATGGACTAGGTTCACTATACGACCATACACAATATCCTTTACCATATAGACACCAGTTGCTGATTTGGCAATAACTTGAACGGACCCAGCCATAGGACATCCAACTTAATTCTTCTTCCAAATTCATGGGTATTGCAATAAGCTACCTTACTCCCACATGGTACTCCTTCAGCACTGATCAATCCTATTGTCCTTCTTCTTTGATCTAATTTTTCTTTTTTAATGTCATATCAAATGCCTGTGATTGCAATTTGATCATAATATTTGCTAGTCAGGTTAGGTATCGCTCTGCGCTCATCCCCAAAGCTGGTTCCAATTCTAGTATAAAATTAGCATCAGTAAGGCTCTTAATCCATACAAGAGTTCAAATGGCTTCCCTACTGCTTTTTGATAACCAATATGATACACAAAAGTAAAAAACTAAGATAAGATCCCAAAACGGAGTCTTCCTGCTACCTATAAGTCTGGTGGAGCAACCCCTACACTTGGACTGAATAATTTTCCTTTCCCATCTAAAAAAGGTCTAAAGAGGCCAGCTTCCAACTTGTCTCCCAGGGAGACCTTGCCCATGTGGTGGACGAGCAGTGGTTCATTGCTTAACCTTTAAAACTCAGCCGCCCATCCCTGCATTAACAATTGGGGAATTGTTACAGCGGAGTGAAGAAATCTGCATCAAAGCTTTGGCAAATTGGTACCAGCATGGGGCATATGAGGCGAGTCTCCCCTCTAGGCCTAAATTGAATTTAGCAAACACTGCCAACAGCATTAGCCTTTGAAAAAATAGCTAACAGCATTAAACCTTCCCTGTTGGCATTAAAATTTCAATATACCAAACCTCGCATGCTGAATGGGCACCAGAGCAATCAGCTGCAGGAAGGTTGGGCATCCCATACCTGTTTCCCACCACTTGGACCGTCCCAATGTGGGACGGCTCTTGTTGGTTCCGTTTACCCATTTAGTGAGACGCTGCCAAAAAATTTTCATAATTGCAGCAAAAAACGCAATTTAGCACCTGAGGACAAATTGATGATGACATGGTCTGCCAAAAACACTTTCTGAGTCAGTTTTAATTGAAATCATTTCCCCCTAAAAGTTCAGCTAGCTTAGGTCGGAAACTGGAGGGCACAATCCCCTGCATACCAAAGTTATTCTCAATCAGCTGATCATTATAGTAATTGTCCAACACTGAAAGGATTAACAGTCAAATTTCTTTATAAAATTTTTAACAAAAATTCCCCTTTTCAAAACCCAATTTTTAGTTTAAATCGTTTTTTCAGTATCCTATGACACCTGCCCATGTGGAATTATGGGGCACATAACAACTGGGCATCAAGTTCATGTTCATGACCTTGTTGCCTTCTTCAGTTATTTAATCCTACTGTTCTCATAATTTCCTGAATCATTATTCAATTTCTGAAGAAATTCGCCATCAGGATCTCTGATTTTGTGGGCAAAGTTTTCCCCACTCTGGGCGAGAATCTGCATTCTCACTGAGAGCTCCATTTCAATGTGTTTTTATAAGGGAATCCAAACCCGCCAATCTGATTCAACACTTTCCGCGTCCAGGACCATAGGCCCTGGAGCTGCAACATCTTGGCTTTTCGCCAGAAGGCATTTCACTTCTGCAGACTATTAGTAATCATTGTTCACCTACTTCCTAGACCATCTAAACGTCTTTCAAGAAGTAGTGCCTCTGGCATTCAATATCCCCTTCTAGGTGTTTTGCATCCTAACTGGCAGGCCATTCTAAAGTTTATCTGCCGCTTCCCTAACATAATTTGACCATCCCTTAAATCCAGCCATTCCCGCCCTTCTTGTCAAGAAGGGTACAGCAGTAATCACCATCTACCATATGAATGTGCAGTCGTTGGCTTGCCTCCTAATGTTTATCTGGTCAATCGCCAAATTTGTGAGCAGCTCTCAGGTGGTGCTGGAAGAATATCTCCACACCTGAACAACCCCATTGACCTCCACTTCCACCTCAGTTTACCTTAAGTTGTGTGATCAGCTGTTCCCATCCTTAAAGTTGCAAATCAGGTTCTTGACGCCCTCGCCAAATTAAAGATGAGGTTTTAAAGTGACCTGGACAGTTCCACTTCACTGACAGTTCTCAGCAGAGTGTGGCACTTTTGGATGCAGCTGAAGGTGATACCTGCTAATGGGTGCGCAGTCTTTGGTGCTCTCCCATTTTGGCAGGCGACCCCACCTTACTTATTGCATTAGATCAGCAGCTTTGAAAACTCCTGTGCTGTGTTCTGAACGTCTGTTCCGTTTATTCTCTATATATGCTGAAGCCCCTAATTTGACTTCCATTATTGCAACCTTCCATGAGCAAACCCCTGGTGCTTGATCTCCATTTGGATATCATCCAAGAGATTATATAAACTATGTTGGATTCATTCTCCTCCAACCATGATAATTGGTCCACCCCTTTGGTTACAGTGGAACAGATCTGCATGACAGTGACTTCGATTAATGTGACCCTCCGCCACAATCCCCATGCAAAAAGTGGTAGCTTCATGAATTAGATTCGCGAATCTGGGCTCGGTCTCTTATCCCAACGTTGATTCAGTATCCTCCTTAGTTCTGATTAGCTGATGCTGCCCTTGTGACAGAGCTGGCTACATCCCGCTCATCTGCCTCTCAGTTAACAGAGGACTAGTATGGGGAGAATGTGTTCCAACCCGTCCCAAAGATGATTACATTTCTTCAAAACCTGTCCAAATCCTTATTTAGTTACAATTTAAAATTTTGTAGCAGAGATATTTCAACATACAATCAACAAAATTGCGCCTACTTTTTCTTACCAATGAAAAATTAGAATCAGGGCACAACAGGTGTCCTTTGGGGTTCTAGTTGACACGGGTGAAGAAAGTAACTTCATGAGTCTGAAGTTTGCCCAGAAGCTCAAATTAGACTTGGACCTGGGGCCAGAGTCTGGTTGCATCATTAGCCTCCTAGCTTGTTTTAATGTGAGGCACCCAATACTTTATCAGTTCACCAGTTTAGTTCCTGAAATCAATTTTCTGAAATGCCTGACCTCATGTTCCCAGTAATTTTTGGTGTGGGTTGGTGGCATCATCAGCATGTAAGGATCTAAAAAATTTAAACGTGCTGTCATTTGCCAAAGACAAAGTGGAGGACGATTATACATTACTTGAGATCCTCATTAAAACTCCGAGCTGAGGGTCTATTATGACACTTGTTTTTCCTGTGGGCCTTCTGCCAGATGTTTCCCGCCGCGTTGATGGCCTAAAAGAGCTTTTTGATTCCAAAAAGGCAAAATGCCTTCCCACAAATACTAAATTCGACCTGAAGTTCTGGAAATTTTAGATGTGGTATTATCAACTGCCCATTGTACCCACATATAGTGGAATAAGATACTGCCTTGATGAATGATTAGATGACATGATCAAGAAGGGTTGATTGTTCAAGGAGACATACCAGTTGAATCACATATTGCATTTGCCAATAAGACAGATGGTTCACTTCGCTCCTGCGTGGATTACAGCCATCTCAATAATTTAACGGTTCATGACCCCTACATACTTCCACTGGAAAAGACAATTGACCAAGTAATATAAAAAGTCATGAGTATCTTTTAAGATTGATCTGGTAAACGCCTTTAATCACATTTTGGTATCAGAAGTTCAGTTTGGTTTACTTCTTTTTGGACAAGACAAGGCGCATTTCAATTTCATGTAAGGCCTTTCATGTTAAAGAATGCACCTGCAACATTCCAATGGATGATCAATAGTGTGCTAGGGGACCTATGGTTCACCTGCAAGATATCATTCATCAATGACATCTTTTTAGCTCCCCCTCCCCCAAAAAACATGCAGATGTTTTGGAGGCGGTGGTGGCTGTCCTGCATAAGGCTAGCTGTTTGTCAAACCGTCAAAGTGCAATTTTACCTAATTGAAATTACCTTCTTAGGTAATCTCATCTTAAAGGATGGGTACGCCATTACGCCCAGTAAACTGGATGCCATCTGCGCGTGGCTGACACCAATGACTCAGAAGCACCTGAGAATCTTCTTGGGTACCATTATTTTCTGAAATAATCTCCCTCACATTCTCGCAATTGTATGAACCACTTCATACACTCACAAGCATATATTCCCTTCCGCTGGATGCCTGAGTGTCAGCGGGCAATTAATTCAATAAATGAGGTGTTATAGTCATCTTCCATCCTCAAACAAATGGACTCCTCCTAACCATACATTGTTAGGTGCAATGCATCTTCTACTGCAGTGGGGGAGTGTCCTGCTCTAAGAGAACGATGGGTTGGAATATTTGGTTGCCTATTTTTCCTGAAAGTTTTCCTCAACAGAGCAATACTTGCCTATTTACAATAAGGAGTTAGAAGTTATGGCATGGGCCTTGACTCACTGGCGGTATCTCTTGTAGGGTGCTCAACACGAGTTTATTGTCCATATGGACCATCAAGCTCTCTTATATTTCTGCAAGCTCAGAAGCTAGTGCTCCAGCAGGCACAAACCTACTAAGACTTGTGAAGTTCTAATTTTAAGTACAAGTTGGTGAAGGGAGTATTAAGCGTATTTCCTAACTTTTTAAGTCAAAATTCTGCACTTTGCCAAGCGGATTCAGATGAGGCAGACCTCGTCAGTTATTCTGCTAGTTCAAAAACTGGCCATCTCTCCTCTCATGGTTTCAGCAATAGAATTAGGTCTAGAAGCGCCCATGGTATCACAGTCCTAGCAGCTCAGATAGCACGCGCAGAGGAAATTGGAACTTCTGAACAAGCTATCTCTTTAAACTCCAAAGCATCTTCTATATACCCTGGCTGAGAGTCTCATCCAGTTTAGGCTAAGTTTTAGGTACCCCCTCTTCAGGATGATGTCATCCAAGATCATCATGATCCCCTGCAGTTGGGCACTCAGGGATCAAGGGTGCATCAATTTAATTAAGCGTACCTTCAACTGGCCAGGCATGTCAGAGGATGTTTGCTGTGAATCTCCAACTGCATAAATTGTGCATGGGCCAAATTGGACCAGTCTGGTGATAATGGCCTCTTCCAGCCTTTACATCAGGTGGAGGGGCCATGGATGTCGGCATCTATGGACTTTATTGTCACTATACCCAGCTCCAATGGGTTCACAGTGGTCATGGTGGTCGTAGACTTCTTCACTAAGTTTGCCTTGTTTATCACATGCTCCTCAACCATCACCTCCAAGGAGACCGACCGCCTGTTTTAGAGGCACATGTTCTCTATGTTTTGACTCCCACAGAAAAAAAATCAGCGGTGACCATGAACCAAATTTATTATGCAGTTTGGAATAAACTTTTGGCAATTTTGAAAATTATGACATGTCGCTCCACCGCATACCATCCTCAGTCATCTGGTTAAACTTAACGGGCAATCAAAAATCTTGGAACAATGTCTGTGGTATACGCTGCAGACACTCAAGATACCTGGGCGGATGCCCTTCCATTCATCTATTTTGTGTAAAATATTAGAACTAATGCATCCACAGACTTCTCCCCATATGAAGCTACTGTAGGATATAACCCATTGTTTTTTGGTCAGTCCATGCCTTTGCCCAGAGGTGCCTTTCACAGCTGACCATGCTCAGGGTTGTGATTCCTAACTAGATCAGAGAATTGCATGTGTTGGGTAGTTAAAATTGAACCCAATCTGACAAGTTTAGCCAAAAAATGTTGGGGATAATCCCTGACTAAATTCTTGGGCTTTCAATATTGAAGGATTAGACCCAACTGGAGCGATCAAATAAAATTTACTGTAACCCTTTCATCAGGGTTCAAAAATCAAACTATGAGGCGATTGAATCCCGTTTGACTAATGTGACTAACCTGCCGCAGTATCCCTGATTAGTAATGAGTATAGATCTTTTCTCAGAACGCTTAGAGATTTTCAGAAAGCTCCTGATCTCACCTTTAATAATGTTCCCAAGAAAATAATCATTACTCCATTTTTGCCATTAATAATTTTGGATAACTTTATTTTTATTAGGGAAAAACATATTTAGGATTTACCACTCAAGGACATTTATCCTGAGTGAAGACTTTCTAGAAAAGGAAAGTAAAACTTATAATCCAGAACCCAGGACTTTGGGTATCCTGGCTTTAAAAATAAAAGGACAAGTTGTCTAAAACCTCTTAGTCTCAACAAAACTGGTGCTCCCTGACAGGTATAACCTTAAGTTCACGGTGCAACTATTATTACAATGAGCAATAATGAATTGGCGTCAGATCCCTCTCTGGATATGGAACGCCTTAGACTCTTGCAAAATTTACCTGATAAGATATGTGGGATGGAACAAAAAATTATTACCCTTGAGAAACACCAACTTAAACTTTGAGATGCGACTACCAAGCTTAAAAGCGAAATTTGGAAATGAAACCCGCTCTTAGCCACAAAATTGGCCCTTCATGCTGTCCATAATTGGGTAGAATCAATAATTGAAGATATTAACTTCTTGAAAAAACAAGTGGAAGCTCTCCACCCTCAAGAAGCTTCCTGCAATAGCAGTTCCTCTTTAGGTGAAAATATTCCCCGGTGTCAGTTCACATCATTTGGCCTTAAACCCCCCAGTGGCACATTCAAACCGTCATTCAAAGAGAAGTACGCCTCAGGAGAAGGGAGAGTTTCTCTTTCCTATTTTGTTACAAAAGTGCTATGGAAGAAGCCACAAACCCAACGGCTTAAACACCTAACTAACTGTCCTAGTCGCGTAGCTCAAGACATAATGTTACCTCATCTAATGCATTTCTATACTTGGGATGACGGCAATACTGCATTGCTTAAGGAATTTGGGGGCAACCTAACTTTATCCAACCAAAAGAAAACTTTTATTGGAATAAGCCTAAATTGGGGCGAAACCGTCACTGAGTTTGATCGTCAATCTTACCTTGAGGCTCATATGTTGGTTATTGAAAAACCATCTTACTTTAAATGATGCTACCACTGCCTCGTTTTTGGTGTTTAAAAATATACTAATATCCTACTATCTTAAAGCAGTAAAGTCTAGTTTGACGTCTTTCCTCCTTATTAAAGAAGTCATTTTGGAGATTTCTGCTGAACTATGCAAGCCCACTGGGCCCCCTTATTTTAATAATAATAAGCTTTGGCCCCAATTGTTAGAGGTTAAATCTCCCAATTCGCCTACCCCCAAATTATTCTGCACTTTTTGCAAGATAAACAACCATACTGTAAACATTTGTCTCATCCTTTAACGCAGATTGTAAAAATATCAGTCAGTATAGGGCAGGAGGGTCCCTTTGCTGATGTCAAACACATGCCTCAGGACCTTTGTACTATCTCATATTCTATTCCAAACACCTTGGGATGTTTTGTGTTAGCTGCGCCTGTGGAAACTAATGTACCCCACTCTATCCAGAAACAAAGATCTTTAGCTTTCTTATTTCTGTATTGGCCAATTACCCAAACATATTTGTAGGTCAGTTAATCTATGGAAAGTCAAGCGTTAGCAAATAAAAACTTCAAACCCACTGAGCAGCCCTGAGCGTGTCTGGGGAAAAATCATCCGCCTGCTTCACTAAAAATCCCCAATGAAAGTTTACTAGCAGTTAATTCTCAGTTTGGCTCTTTGATGAGTCAATTTGAGGTAGTTATGCACAAGGTTAAAGTCTTAGCAATAATTAATATCATCTCACCGGTTAACTTTATATCCTCTTGACTTATTTAGAAAAAATTGCTCCAGATTTTATTCCTGAAGTTGAAAAATTGGACTTCAGGTATTTGGACAACTAAGGCAATTTGGGTGTATCCTGCCTTACCTCTCCAACTTAAAAAACTTATAATTGCTGCCACCACTACTGCATTATAAAACGTTAATTATGCATTGCTTATTGTGGTCCAAATTTATGTGGGAGTTTAACTGCATTATCAAATATAAAAGAAAGTACCTTTCACTATTAGGATATAGGATCCCATTAATATTTGATCTTATGGTCAATAGTAAATGATTACAAAAATATGAGCCTGTCACCTTGAATTTCCGTTGTTTATTTGTTAAGTTGAATATCAAGTCTTAGGAGGAGAAACTTAGTTACCTCCTGAGGCTGTAGACGCTGAAGATGGAATCCCTCTGTATGTCCCCATACTATTACAATACCCTTTTTCTCACAAGTTATTGTATATACAGGGATCAAGATTCTCACCCCTTTTAATCAAGTTTTGAGCTAAGTGGACACCCAAACCCTTCAATCAAAGAATCGTTGACCTGCCCGGGGCTTTTGGATCCTGTCTACAGGAAATTTATCTCTATCTTATAAGGAAATTAAATGAATCAAACCCTCAAAGTCCATTGGTATGCCCCTATAACTTATGTAAAATTATGTCCCATTAGACCATCACTTACGTGAGTTGTTTTGGCCTTTTAAAATATTTATTTTTTTGATCCCATATCCATCATAACTCTAGTTAACAGTAAACTGGAGACAATCACACCCTAACGAATGCCAGAATCTAGATGGCTCCTTGATGAGCATTGCAATATTTGTTTCACAGGAGCATGTAACTACAGAAAAATGTCAGGGGTAATACACCAAATTGAGACCAAGGATCACCTCCATTAAAGTCTTGGCCATATAGAAAGTCTAAAGTTTAGGAAGCCCAAGTGGCCTTAGAGTTACAGCAACTGTTGGAAGCTAGGTTACTTGTACCTTCTAGAAGTCTGATGGTTTCCTCGCTCCTTTTAATTTGGAAGAAGGATGGTGGCCATTGTGTTGTCATAGATTATCATAGACTCAATTCTATCACATAAAAAGATAGCTATCCACTGCCATGTATAAATAATTTTCATGCATGATGTCAGGTTCCCACTATTTTATGTCTATGGACCTTGAGAGCAGGTACTGGCAAATTGTTTTGTCACTGGAGTATTGTGAAAAATGCACATCATTTCAAGTGAAGGACTATTTGATCCCACTCAAATGCCGCAGGAGCTATATATCCCCCCGCTACTATTAACTTGCCCCAGACAAACTTTTAGTTGATTTAAAACGTTCTGTGTGCTTGTTTATCTCAACAATAATACCGTTTTTTCAAGAATTTTTACCAAGCACATATATCATCTAATGCAAGATTTCTAGCGGTTATGACATGCCTTGTTAAAACTTGAGCTGTCAAAATGCTCCTTTTATAAGCGCAGAATGGATTGTTTTGCCTTAAGGTAGGTAAAGCTGGAATACCCCCAATGGTGACAAGGTTCTGGTCATTTCTAAGATGTCCCCACTAAATCCCTACAAAACATACTGAATTTTTTAAGGATGGTGGGATTTTCTTCAACAGCTTTTCCCCACTTTGATAATACCTCCATGCCTCTAGTACATTTATTGAAGAAAGGGATACCTTCCAGTGGAAGAAAGAGCAACAGCAGTATTTCACCCTATTATGCGTCTTCATTTCCCACTTTCCAGTACTTATTGATTTTATTTTTAATAAACACTTTCTCCTCTTTACTGAAGCTAGCGTGATAGCCATAAGAGCCATACTATGTCAGAATGACAAAAAAATTAGTGACACATTCCATCGCCTATTATAGAAAACCCCTAACCAAAGCCAAACGCAACTATAGCGTTATGGAATGCAAGTGTCTGGCGGTACTACTGGCTATTAAACATTTCTGACCCTACTTATATGGAAAACAGTTCACCATAATCACCAATCATTCTTCTTTGCGATGGTTACAGCCAATGAAGGATCCTGATGGGAGATAAGTCCAATGGGCGTTAAAACTTCAGAACTACAATTTTTATCATCCATTGACCAGGGCCCATACACCTAAATATGGATTGCTTATCCAGGCTTCCTATATTGATTTTAAATGACCCTGAGAAAGATAGACTTTATGATCTCTTATCCCAAACGCATTTATGGAAAATATGATTCACCAACCCTTCATCAAGAATTAGCAAAAAATTGGTGAATCTTCAAGTTAAAAATTGCAAACTGTACAAAATTTTATCTTAAAAATGGTTGCCCTATATACTTCCCTTGATGAGAACTGACATCATATTGGAGGGACATCTGCAAGTTGGCCACGGGGAATTTGGAAAACCTACTAGGGGCTCAATATTCAATGTTACTAAGAGAAAGATTGTCCTATCTAAGATGCATAGATTCCTTCTTGGCATGTAAAAGTCAAGTTGGATCTAATCCTTAACCTCAAGATTCCATGGTTCCGCCCTGTGAACCATTTTATAAAATTAGTATTGATGTTGTGGGACTCTCCATCGAGCCTCCAAAGGTCATTGGTTCCTCCTCTTAGCTGTGTATAACTTAACTGAGTGGAGCAAAGCGATATTTCTACCCTCTGCTTTGGCAAAAGCTACCGCCACATTTTTATATGATTGGATTAACATCCAACACAGGTATCCTGACATAATGTTCTCCAATGACGAGCAAAATTTCTATTTGTTGAGGATTAAGGATTTAGCAGAACTGATGGGATCCACTCAGATGTTTTCCACGCCCTACCATCCCGCCACCAATGGAATGGTAGAGCTGGCAAATGGTACTCTAACTGCAACTCTCTGGAAGATAGCCACAACTGACCCTTTCCTTTGACCCCAATATTTGCCTAGTGCTTTTCTGGACTATAGATTTAGTTATCATCTAATAATTAAGATGTCGCCCTTCCAAGCGTTGTATGGAAGAAATCCTCATTATTCCTTCTAAAGTGTAGGCCATGCTTAATCAAGCACCCCTGAAGCCCATGAAGTTACCAGGAGTATTTCCAATAAGATTTTCAACTTCTGGATTTGGCTTCAGTGAATTTATCTGCTATCACATATAGAGAGACTACTCAATTTAATTATAAGCATGAACCTCTGCACACCTTCCAACTGGGTGACCTAGTCCTTTTCTACCACCATCAGCTTGGAGGTCACAGTAAAAAATTGGGGAACAGTTGGTTAAAGCCTTACAAAGTTATCTAAAAATAAGGTAATGAACACTCAGTTTTGGAGGTTTCTCAAAGCACTGTGGTGAATTGCGTAAAATGTTAAATTAAACAGCTATTTTCACCCCTGCGCCAAAATCTAGAGGGGGAGTTGTCAGGATTCCTACCCAAATCAGAGATTTACATGTGTTGGGCGATGGGAATTGAACTCAATCCAACGAATTAGCTGAAAGTATTGTTGGTGATAACTCCCAACTAAATTCAAGGACTTTCAATATTGGGGATCAACCCCAACTGGAGCAATCAAATTATACTTATTTAAAACTCCCTACTAATGAGGTTCAAAGCTGATCTATGAAGTAATCATATCCCGTTTGACCAATGTACCAACCTTCGTCAGAATCCCCAATTGGTAATGAGTGTAGATCTTATCTCAGAATATTTTGATATTTACTAAGAAAAACTCCCTGATCACCAGTAAGATTATGTTCCCAAGAAATTATCCGTTACTCTTTTTGCCATTGATAATTTGGCTTGCCTCTATTTTTTTCTAGGGAAAAAACATAGTCAGAATTTACCACTCAAGGACATTTACTTATGTGATGATTTTTCAGCCAATTAAAATAAAAACCTATAATTCAGAACCCAGGAACTTAGGGTATACTGGAACTAGTAAAGTAGAAGGATAAGTTGTCTAAACCCCATTATTTCAATACTCAGCACATTTTTGTCAACTAGTCCTTGGTTTAGAAACACATAACCAAGGCCATTTGAGATTATAGTTGTCTTGTGAATCAAAAATTTCTCTTAATGCATTAGATAAAGGTAGGTTTTACATCATGTCAAAAACGTGGCACTTGCACATGCAGGTGCCCTTGTGCAAGTATGCAATTAAACACTCAGGCCCCCATTTGGTGGAAGAGGACCTGGAAAATGGCGCCTTCCACTTGAAATTACATTCCCACTAGAAGAAAATCACATCTTTTATGTCTAGCAGTTGTCCCTGTTCAATTGGGGCAATCCCACCATAATCCAAGCCCAATGTGATTGAGGGAACAAAGGAAGCTGAAGTTGACGCCATTTTGGTTTCCATCACTCACGCATATTGGTTCAGTACTTAGTCTCTTAGAAGGACTATCTGACCTACAATTATATCTGGGTTTATGCTTTAGCTGCTCTAAAGGTTCAGCTCTTGTTAAGGCCTTTCACGCCACTCACCCTGATGCTCCCCGCCCTCCACATAAGATCACAAAGCTGATGGCAATTAAATTACCCAATGCACATAGAAATGTGGCTCTCGTTTAGTTTACTGGTGGTAGCTCTCCCCCATCAGTTAAAGGGAAGTATACTTTAAGTCCAGGTTTGCGCCCCCTAGTCTTAACTGGGTGGCTTTCTTTTTCCTATATAAGAAAGGTCCAAAGAGGCCAGCCGCCCCCCTTGTCTCCTAGGGCGACCTTGCCCATGTGGCGGATGAGCGGTGGTTCATGGCTTACCCTTCAAAAATTCCGCCGCCCATCCTTGTACTAACAATTGGAACTGTTACAGCGGATTGAAAAAACTGCATTAAGGCTTTGGCAAATCAGAATAGCATGGGATGGATGAGAAGAATCTTCCCTCTAGGCTTATCTCAAATTCAGCTAAATTTCTGACAGCATTAGACCTTCAGCCAAGATAACTAACAGCATCAAAACCTTCAGCAAAAAATAATAGCATTGAACCTTTGGAAAAAAAGACAACAGCATTGAACCTTCCCCGTTGGTGTTGAAACCTCAATCTTCCAAACCCCAAATGGTTCAATGGGCACCAGAGTAATCAGGTGCTGGCGGGTTGAGCATCCTGAACCTGTTCCTGAGACAGGACCATCCCTATGTGGGATGGCTCTTGGAGGCTCCCATTACCCGTCAATCAAGATGTCTCTGAAATCAACATAATCATGACAAAACTTCAATTTGGGCACCTGAGGACAAATCAATGATAGCTCAGCCCACTGCTGAAATTTCAGAGTTGGTTTAATTAATATAATTTTCCCATCAAAGTTCCACCGGTTTAGGTCATAAACTTGAGGGCCCAATCCCTGCGTCCCATTGCTATTTACAGATCAACTGATCATAAAAGCAATCGTTTCACATTGGTAGAATTGATAGTCAATTTTCTTTGTAAAAATTTAAATAAAAATCCCCCGCTCCAAACCTATTTTCAGTTTAAATCACTTTTTAGTATCCCGTGAAATCTTCCCATGTGGAATTATGGGACATGCAACGACTGGGCCATAATGGTCATGATTATGACCTTGTTGCCTTTCGCAGTTAATTGTTACTACCATGGCCATAACTTTATGAACCATTTTACAATTGCCAAAGCAAACTGCCACCAGGAACTAAGCCTTTTGTGCGTAAACTTTTCCCCAAACTGGGTTAGAATCTGTCCTCTTGCCGAGGGCTACATTCCAATTTCCCATGGTGGAATCCAAAGCCCGCCAATATGATCTCCCATTTTCCCACACCCAGGCTCATAGGCCCTGGAGGTGTGACAGCCTGGCTTTCACCTAGTTTTTTTCACTTCTGCGGCCTGTCAGTGATCGTTGTTCACCTACCTCCTAGCCCATCTAAACATCATTCAAGCAGCAGTGCCTCTGGCATCCTGGCTCACCTTCTGGGTGCTATTGCATCCTGACTGGAAGTCCAGTCTAAATTTTATCTTCCACTTCCCTGACACTACCAATCTTCGAAGCATTGTGGCTAGATGCAGTTAGCTCTTTCTACATTATCATTTGTCTCTTGGCAATAGAAATTGACACCAAATTTCATATTCGCATTTAGTTTTTCAGTCTTGGGATTAAATAGGACATAAAGTTGGTTTCAGTATCACTCGATAATACTTTTTAGGCATCCATTCTAGTATACTACTTGATCCAGTATGAATTTCGCCATGCTTGTAGCATCTACTCTGCTAAAGGCCTTCGTCTTGAGCCATCTTATCAGATGGTCTATCACAACTATGATGTACATTACTCCTTTAGTACTAACACTCAAGGGTCCCATCTCGTCTACTGACTTTATGTTTTAAATAAACCCATGGCATACTAGCCATTATCTCATCACACTTTTATGATGCTTTTGGAGTTGACATTCCAAACAACAGACTAGATAATCTGCTACATGATAATTGATCAATTCAGTAATAATACTATGCATATGTCTAATGTTTTCTTTAGGCCATTATTCCTGATGACTCTGTTTGAAGCTTGAATGATTTCCTTTCATTCTGATGGTTTAGGGAATAAGTACTACTTTCCATCAATAGACTTGTAAAGCTACCTGTTCTTTATTATGGTATTTCTTATAGCTATCTTTACTGCGCATTAAATCTCCTGGGGTTCATCTTCAGTATTCTCTTCAATCTTCTGGTTGAATAATCCATCCACTTGATGATGCATGACTTGAATGGCAGATAATCTTGATAGTTTGGCATCATTCTGATGTGCTGTTCCTGCTTAGTGTATAATTTTAAATTCATAAGCTTGTAGTTTCAGAGCCCATCATTCCAGCCTCCCCTCTTATTCCTTAAAATTATGTAACCAGCGTAGAGAAAAATGGTCATTAACAACTTTGAAGTGTGTCACATTTATATACAATTGAAGTTGTTTTCAGGCATAAATTACTGTGAGAAAATCACGCACTGTCATGGTGTAGTTCCTTTCTGCTAGATTCAATGCTATGCTCACATGCACCAGTTACTCTTCCCAATCGTCATCTATTGACTTAAAATGGCGCAGATCACCATTATTAAGGCATCATTATGATTAATAAATTCTTAATTGAAATTTGGGTATTTCAGAATAGGACTAGTCATTATGTGTTTTCTTAGTTCATTGAACGCTTCTTTAGCCTCTTCATTCTACACGTATATTTTTTTAGATCCTTCAACAAGCGAAATAGTGATTTGGCGATTATGGCAAAACTTTGATTTTTTGGCAATTGTTGCTGACCATCTTAAGAATGGCTTGTATTTCACAAATGCTCTTAAGGATTGACACCCACTTGATTACCATTATCTTCTGCAATTGCAATCTTAACCCACCATAGTCTATCTTAAGCCCAAATATCTAAGCTCTTTTTAACGAAATGTCATTTCCTAAGCTTAAAATTTCAAATTTTCTGGCTCTAGGCATTTGAACACCACCTTAATTTGCTCTAGGTGACTGGTGAATTCATGCTATATATAATGATATATTACAAGTAAGCCAAAATTCAAGACTACCTATAGTCATTAAGTATATAATCCATTTACCTCTGGAAAGTTGCCATCTCATTAAACAATCCCTTGGGCATTCTCATTAGCTGTTATATTCCTTGTGTGTTGACTATCACACAATTCAAATGATCTTCTTATCTCAAGTCTATCTGTCAATATCCTGAGATCAATCCCACCACATGAATTACTTGGCTTCCCCTAGGAGATTGAGCGCGTCATTAATTTTTAGCATCCAATGAGAATCATTTTTGGTAAATTTATATAGTTTGTGGTAATTATTCACCACACGATTTGATTCAACCTTTTTTTAACAATAAGGATTGGGCTCCCCATGAGCTTGACAATAGTATAAGGAGTCCATGCTCAACAAATTAAAAAAAGTTTTCACTAACTACTGCTTCAGCAGCCTTGGTCAGGTGATCAGGTCTCATTTGTATTGGCGGTTAATCCCCAGTTTCAACCTTATGGATCGCATTTTTAGTGCATCCAAGGTCATGGTCGTCCTAGGCAAATATCACCTGATATTTATAAAATAATTGTAGCACTTCCTCCTGATGTTGTTTTGATAACTCAGCCAGTTGCTCACAATCAACCAGTAAATAATTGATTTGAGCTTCCACAAAATCACATCTTTTGTAACATTCTCAAGTCATGAATTTCTCTAATTTCTGCCTTTGGGATCAAGTGCACAAATTCAATGACTTGATTCTCTTCAACTTTCATTGGGTTTTTGCTCAGATTGGCCTGTAGAATTCATATTTCTCTGTGTCCTGGCGTTACAATCCTTGGTGCTGCCCATGACTCCAGGTTCAATTTTTTATTGTCAACGACTTCTTTATATAATTATTCTAGAATTTTAGCGTAACACTGTGTTTAACTATTATCTGCATTACTGATAGAATGGTATTTATCATATTTGTCCTCAACGGTATCCCAAAATTTTTGAGAACCTCCTTTGGCTTTTCCTATTTTTTTCCAACCAACTTGAATGTATTTGGATTATGCCATTGTTTGGAATTTAAATTTAAAAAAGTATTTTTCTTCACAATAGCAGAGTTACTCTTCTCTTCTGATATACCAAGGACAGGGTTTGCCCCAAAATCCTTAGGGTAATCTCCTCAAAATTACTTTTGACTCCATAATTTCTCCGGAATTCTGTTTAAATGAGTATGTCATAATTTTGATTTGCCAACACTATGGCAGGAGCTGATGCCACCTATGATCTGAACTGAAATGGTAGTGCACTGTATGATCAACAAAATGTAGTGGTATCAGATGTGGTGGCTCTATATTATTTAGGGTGTCTTTAATCTAGTGAAATCTTCATTTTCTACACCAACTTTATTAAAACAATAATAATGAACTCTTCACTGTCAATTACTGTCCATACTCTTAACCAATTGACTATAATGTCCAAACATATACACACAGAGTATTGTAATAAAGTGTTTAATGAGTGAATTGCAGCTTTTTTTTGCCAAATCAGGAGTATGAATAAATAGTGCAGATAGATGAAAAAAGGAAACCTGGATCATGCTAATATGGAGAGAAATGTTCACTTTGTCAAGTCTAATCATGAGTAATTCATCCATGCTTTCATCTGTTTAATCTTTTTATAAACTGACGAGAATATGACCAAGCAACTTCTCTCACAATTTTGGGGTTTATCTTCTCTAATTTAGCTTATCTAATTGCATTTATAATCAAATTAACAACCTGGTAGAGTGGATCAGGTGCGTCTCATTTATGAATAAATAAGAAATATTCAGTTCATAATCATGTATGTTATGGGAACAGGTTTGATTGCAGTGCTAGATTGTTACATATCTAGAATACTGGTCCTTTTTCCAAATATTTTACCCTTTTCCTTTTCTGTAACCTGAACCAGAATAACTCGCTCTCTAGGCTTCTTATCCTGATATTAAGCAACTATGTGCCCAAGTTTTACACATAAATGTAGCACTGGATTTTGTTTTATCTGCTCATTTCTGTCATTTGGGCTTATTTCCCATTACAACCTGATTCTTTTATCCATTATTCAGCTCAGCAAATTTCATTGTCTTCTAATTTATGGAAGGAATGGCATTAATGGTTTGATTGGGTGTTTGAAGGTGTCTCCTAATATTTTGAAATGAACCACCATCTGGGATGTGGAAACTTGGTTTACCAGCATCAACACCATAGTGCAATGAAAATCTCTGTAAGGGCTGAAGTGTCATTTGCATTGTTACTCGTGCACTGAAATTTTTTAATACTTTTTCACTGGCCAGGATTTGCAATTCTTAGTAAAATCTGCCAGTGAAAGCTGACAATGTTTCATCCTTTTTAAGCTGAATTTTTATAAACTCCTATTTACAGTTGGCCATCCGCATAGGACTACCAAACTAAGTCACTATAGCTTCTTTAGCAACACTGTATGTCTGATTATCTCTATTATAATTGGTCAACCCCAGATTTTGACAATCAGTGTCTAAGCATACAACACAAATTCTTTTTTATCAGTCAACATCTCCAAACATTGTCATAATAGAATAGGCAGAAAAATGTCATTGCATATCCCAATGAAATGTAGGTAATTTTGGCATAATCTGAGCTCTTCCATCGCCACAGTGGCAAAATATTAGTGCTAGGCAACAGAACTAACAATAGGTGTATCTTTGGGGCTAATCTCCAAAATTGCAGCAAAAGATCTAGGCATATTTCTTGTGGTTTGTACTTTCTCAACTGAATTTTTGCGCATCTGATTGTCAGCTTCATTCACATCCATCTAGGCATAATCACATTTGTGGTTTTCAAGTTCTTCTAAGAGCTAGACCATATGTACCATGTCTTCCCAAATCTGGTGAAAGCGTTCTATATCCACTTCTCATTCAGTTCTTGTTAAATAATACCTTCTTAAATTTAGTTTGGTCTCCTTCAATCTCAATGAGGTGCTCTTTTTCATGAAAAAAGTTAACCTTTCTGACTTGTTAAATTTCCTCATCAGCTTTTATAACTCGCTCTACCAAATTAGCAAGATTGGCTTGTGGCGCAAAGTTCAGCGCAACTTGTTAACAATTTTAAAGTTCCGTCCACAGTTTCCCATGTTCTTTTTTTGTAACATTGTACTAATAACTTATTCTGTATATTTGGCCTGAAAACTCAACTATTCCTGTATAAGAACAAAATGTAGACTTTTAATTTGTGTTTCTCGTTTAGGCTCTCAAGTCTATTGCACAGGTTATGATATGTGCGTTGTGATAGAATATTAATATAGTAATGACTGGGTTAGTAAAAGTATTGGGACTATTAGCCCCAGTTGAGGTTTTAAAACCAGATTAAGTAGCGTTCTCAATACTAGACTGGCGCTAACGTCCTTCCTTCTATTCTTGAAGGAACTTTTGAACTAAGAGAATTTTTCCTCTGACTCTACCTCTCTTCACAAAGGTGCTGATGGTATAGCTAGTAGCAGTTTAGACATGGTAAATTTCCCTTCAACAACATTTTCAAGAGGTGACAACTAACAAATAAATAAGAGAATCATCTTCTCTTCCATTCTATTCCAATAGTATAAAAATAAGGATGTATAACTATCTAAATGTTTGATACAAGTTAATACTCATTATTTTACTCATTTTGCAACTGCTTTATTTACTAAAAATCAAGAAACCTTTTATGGGTTCCATCGCTAACTCTTCCATTGGCGCCTCACTTGGAAACAGCAGACGTTGCTAATAGATTGGACCTCTGAAGTTGCACCAACGTGGATATCCCTCATCTGCATTGTCAGATTTCACCGCTGACTAAAAATGTGACTTTTTTGGTTGAATTAACAAAAGTGTCTACCATATTCTCAGTTATAGCTCTATGACATAATTGAGGGTTCCGATTGCTAGGATAAAGCTGGATATAAGGAGGCCAAAAAGGTTAAGTTAGAAGGCCTTCCTGACCTTAAACATACCCTAGACAACGCTGGGTACAGGCGAAACATGCCCAGGTTGGTCCTGGGAATGTGCATTATGCTTGGCCCAATGTTAAATCCTGGGCATTAAAGTGCACAAGCTACTTATCAATCCCAATGTTCATTATGGTTGCTCAAGGAATAGTTTTTGAAACCCATTCCATTTTTAATATTACTAAATTAGGACAAGTCTAGTTACAATTTTTAACTTGAGTTTGGCCAATATTGAGTAACATGACCCTGGCTAATGGTAGCATGAGCCTTTTGGTTTGCTTAGGCTTATCACCACTTTTGCCATTTGATGACTCACCCTCCATTGCTTAAGTATGTTTCTATAGACCAACTTTCAGCGTTGGTTGACTTCCTTGTATAAAATTTTTATTAAGTTTATGTTTTATATGCACATTTATCAAGTCTGGTTTGCTGACCTCCTAGAGGTCAAACTTACCTCAATGTGTGCCATCATTGCGTGGACCCTTCTATGTATTGTCCATGTGGGAGGTGCGTTGTGTACCCTTAGCTCAGCGGAGTGTTCCTTAGGAGTAAATTAAGCCATTGCTATAACTGCTACTGGAACTGGAGCATTATGGATAAAATCCTTACATTGGTCAACCAACCTAAATTTTTGGTCTCGCCAAGATTTATTCCATCTGGATGGTTTTCTAAGTGGCGATCAGACTCTTTGGCTGTGCACCATGGTTGGAACGCTCTTTTCCATGGTGTTATCACTCTGTCTGATGGTATATCAGCTTGATGTTTCTCTTTTTGCTCCTTGCAGTGTAACTTCCACCCTTTTGGTGAGTACATGGTGGTTATGGATGTTTGAGGCTCAGTCGCTGAGGCTTCTTAGTTTCCCACCCTCTATTCTCGTTATAATAAAACCAGCCCTGACTCTTCTCCTCCAGGGTTGTGTGGCCGCGTCAGCTTCTACCTGTAGAAACCATCCTGAGTGTTTTACGTTTATAAAACTGTGTTGTGTGTTAAAGAGTATTGAGAGTGTAAAGCGACACTTAAGGAAGGTCAGCCCTGTGCCACCGCTTTATGAGCTTTATCAGGGCTCATTTGTGCACCATAGTGGGGCGTTTTGTTAGATCTTTATTTTTATTAATCTCCATGTGTCTTGGGCTTACCAGTGTTCATCGTAGCCAAACGTCATTCTTCTGTGCCGTTTTGGAAGCTCTCACAATGGACACTTGAGTTAGTCAAGCTTCCCCACTGGCTTCAATCATCCGATTTAACTTTTTAAGTGCAATTTTCCCACCCCAACATTGATGGGGCCAGGTAATTTGGACGTCATGGTTTCACCCAGGCTGGCCCCTATAAATAAGAGCCCCAAAAACTTACTCATGTCTCTCTCTCAAAAGGAGGACTCTTATCTTTTAATTCCTTCAAGTTCTACCAAATTTAAAGTCAAGCAGGGGTCTATCCATGAGATTTAATTAAATAAGCAGTTAATTCTACCATGATGATGTCACCATAGCAGCCACTATAAATATGTTGCACATGACTATTGTTTTTCTTTTGAACAAAGCAGAGCTCCCTATCGATTCCCTCCTCATTTTGGAAGAAATGAGGGTATGGGAGAGTCTAGACCTGAATTTTGACAAAAAATGAAACAATATAAAATGATTTTCTTTTGCATTGCATTTCTGCAGTGTAGACTGAAGCATTGATGAAGGGCTTGGTGATGATGGCCTTAGATAATGATTCACAACTGGCCACCAAATCTGCCATGGGGTAATATAACATCAGAAAACCCGTTTTATAACAAGACTTTTTTTTATAAAATGAGTTAAATATCATCTCTTGAGACAATATCATGGAACCCATTTCTGTATACCAGATTACCCCAGAGGACCTGCACTTGACCCCTACCAAGATCCGCAGAACACAGGCGGCGGAAAAGGAGTTACTACTTCAATATAAAAAGTTTATGCAACTTCTGAAGGTATGGTGGGATATGTGACCTCAGTAGTAAGAGTGGCCAACTATCCCTCTCCATTTTATGATGCAAAAACTTACCCTGGAGGCATGCTTATACCAGATGATGAATTTTCTGGTCAAGTTTTGGCGTTGTCTGCTATTAATAAAAACCATTCAGGATATTTTTTGTTGACTGTTACCATTTCATCTCCTTTAGGAAAGATCAGAACAACTATTTTGGTGGATACAGAAGCCTCTGAGAATTTTATTGAACAAGACTAGGCTGACTATCCTGAGCTGAGTTACTTACCAGGTGGTATGCTTTGTGGAGGGGCTTCCTAGGGTATTCCCACGCTGAAAGTACAGGTGTTAGTGGATTATCAAGTTGGCAAATATGATTTGGATGACCACTTCCAAGCAATCAAAAACCTCTTGTACCCATTATTTTAAAGAAAATTGATGGGGATAGTTTGTTGTCTGAACAAACTTGACAGACAACACCTTGTCATTAGCTTTGAAAAATAATTATTAATTAGTTGTCACTTTGTCTGAAGAAAACTCTTGGGCCAATTTACCCCATTGGCCCCAGGTCCACACACTCAGTATTTCTCCATTACTGAATCCTTTTTGGAGGTAAATTTACCTTCCTGTCTGGACGGGCTAAAATATTCGTTTGAAGCAGCTTCAGCAATTTACTACCAGACCATTCATTGTTTGATTGTGAGTTTAAACTCGCTGTTGATCTGGTGTATATGTCTTCTCCCATTTACCCTTCTGATTGTATGAGAGGGAGCAGCATTAAATGTGTGGGTAAAGGAGCAGTTAGCTAAAGGTGCGATATTTCAGCGTACCTCTCTGGTATGCACCCGCTTTTTCGTGGAGAAAGCTGATGGTACTCTACACCCATGCATAGACAATGGGAATCTCAACAAGGTCACAGTACCAGAAATGCACCCCATCCCATTGAATTCTCCAATTGCTCACTATGTGAAGAAGTAGAAAGTCTCTTCAAAACTGGATTGCTTTATGCGTTCAATCAAATATGGATTAAGGATGGACAAGAATGGCTAACTGCATGCTTTACCCATTTTTTTCCGGTTTTTGATTATGCCTTTGAGCTTAAAACTCTCTGGTTATCTATCAACGCCATTTAGATGCTGCCTTGAGGGACCTGCTGGGTGTGTGCGTGGTGGCCAGCATAGATGATATCCAGGTGTTTTACCCTGATCAAAAATCCATGCTAAACACCTTAGGCAAGTGGTGGAGAGTTTAAAGGCAGACAGACTTACGCTGAAAATTAGTAAGTGTGCGTTACATCCCAGGTCACCTTCATGATTAACTTTGTGTTTGACCAAGGCCACATGATCACTCCAGACAAGTAAAAGGCGATTTTTGAGTGACCCACCCTAACTTCATTTAATGAATTGAGGAGTTTCTTTGGGACGCATATGTTCCTTAAGAGAGTCACACCAAATATTTCTGAGGTGGCGGTGCCCCTGGATAAGGTGAGTGGTGCTAAAATGCTCAGTGGTCCACTGTTAACCAGGATGCCTTCCAGGTGATAATGTGCACCCTGTTGTCCACTTCCGTCCTTTGCCATGTAGATCCCATAAAGGAGTTTACTGTGGCTTCTGATTCCTCCAACTTTACCATAGCGGAAGCTTTATTACAAGTAGGTGATGATGGAATAGAGCATCCAATGATATATTTTTGAACTATTCTCCTGCCTGAGTTGTACTACATCATTTATGACAAAGAGGCATTAGCAGTGGTTGAGGCGCTGACCTATTGGCGTCATCACTTGTATGGCTCATCCCTACCATTTTGTGTTAGTACAGACCACCACGCCTTGTTAAACTTCCGCGCATCTAATCTCATGACCCCAGGGCAAACCTGCTGGCATGAGACCCTGGCCCAATTTGAGTTATCTTATGAGTTCTTGAAGGCAAGGAAAATATTTTGGCGGATGCTTTGAGGCGCATTCCTTCACTAGCTTTGATCCTGAATAAGGCAGAGGTACAAAACTCCCACATGATGATTTCACGAGTAAGTTTGTGTCCCAACATCCCCCCTTGGCCTACAGGCCAGTGCTTGATCTCCTGAAAGTGCAGAAAAATATGGTATGTTCAAAAGGCAGTCCTTAAACAGCCTTTGTTGGCCGAGTATACTATGTTCCTCACCAAGAGCGAGTTAAACTAGGAGGACATTACCAGGAGTTATTACATGAAGGATGAGATGGTGTGGTTTCAGGGGCGCCTTAGGGTTCCCATTGGACTACTTCGCCTGAAAATATTCCAGGACCATCTTGACGGAATAACCGTTGGACATCCTGGGAAGGCGAAGACTCTGGTGCTAATTCGCTGCACTTACAATTGGAAGTTGTTAGCCACGCAGGTGGACAGCTATTGTAAGGAGTGCCTGGTCTGCAACCAAATGAAGCCAAATTGCTAGCCACTATCGTGGGTGTGGTACAAGTTCAAAAGGCTAGAGAGTCTTGTACTTCTTTATTGGTGGTTTTTGTTGTGGGATTACCTGCTTCTGATGTCTATGATACCATCATGGTAGTGGTGGACCATTTTACGAAGTTCTCCCACTTTACTCCCTGCAGTATGAAAGTAACCACGGCTGAGATGGCTAGGCTCTTTTTTTAGTACTAGATGGTCCCAACCCAAGGGGGATTCATCGATGTATGGCTAGGCTCTTCGTCTCTCAAGTGTTTGCTTGCCACAGGGTTCCCCAAGAAATAAGAAGTGCCTGTGGGCCCAGTTTACCTCTATCTTTTAGGAAGTGTTGAGTAAGAATCTTCATATTCGCCCCTGCCGTTTAACTACCTATCACCACCAATCAGATGATCAGACTGAACGAGTGAACTGGTGTTTGGAACAGTCCTGCGGTTTTACACTGCCACAAATCATTCAGATTGTGTTTCCCATCTTCCATGGCCCAATTCAGCTACAACAACGACCAACATGCATCTATTAATAGTTCCCCTTTATCGCCAACTAGGGCTTCAATACTGCCTTTAACATGGAGACCAGTTGTGGATTCAAGGTGGAAGCGGTGGTAGACATTGCAAAAACAATCAAGAAGGTACATCAGGGGTTAAACACAAACTTGGATGCAGCTATGAAAACTTATAAGGAGAATCAGACAGAAAAAGATGATTAGGTCCTTTGTACAAGGAAGGGACCTCGTGATGCTTAATACTAGAAACATCCCTTTCAAGCATCTATTCGAAAATCTGGGATTAACGAGGATTGGTCCTTACCGCATTGTCAGAAAGGTGGCCATGTTTTGTACCAATTGGA
Source organism: Massospora cicadina (assembly GCA_022478985.1). NCBI lineage: Eukaryota > Fungi > Entomophthoromycota > Entomophthoromycetes > Entomophthorales > Entomophthoraceae > Massospora > Massospora cicadina. Next base: position 384,892 of record JAKSZP010009192.1, read on the forward strand.
TTTTCCATCATGTTCCATATCTTTTCTATCTTCCATAAAAGTAAGCTTACGTTGTTGAGGCCCCCACCAGAGACTCCTGAGGAATATATCGTGGATGGGGCATCATAGTGGGAAGTGGAGGAGAGAGTAACCCACTGAGTAAAAAGAAGGCTTAAGTACCTTGCATCCTGGAAGGGATTTGACGCAGCATAGAACAGTTGGGTAATAGTGAGTTACTTTTCCCATGCCCAGGGTTCAATCAAAGTTTTTCATAAGCGTTTCCCATAGGCTTCATGACCTAAGTCAAAGAAAACTTTCACTGTCATGAATCTGTCCCCGTTCCACAAGATCTTTTCCTTGGCAAAGGCCTCTTGAGGAATGGCGGAGCCTCAAAAGAATGAGAGGGTAATGTCATGGATCCATGACATAAATGAGGTCACGGATTGCAAGGATTAAGCTGGACGTCAGGAAACCAGTTATCATAAATTGTCAAACCTCCCTGATCTTAAACATACTCTGGACAAACGCTGGTTCCAGGCGAAATATGCCTAGGTTGGTCCTAGAAATGTGTGCGATGCTCAGCCTGGCGTTACAGCCAGGACGTTAAAATGCACTAAATAAGTTCTCAATCCTGACGGTTCATTAAAATTGCTCAAGAAACAGGGTTTTTAGAACTGTTTTATTTAATTATTACTATATTGAAAGAGTCCAGTTACATTCTATAACATGAGCTCGGTCAATTTTGAGTTACAGGACCTTGACCAATTGTAGCATGCGCCTATTGGTTTGCTTAGGTTAGCACCACTTCTAAAAATTGATGACTCGCCCACATTGCTTAAGTATGTTTCCATGAGACCAACTTTCCTCGTTGGTTGACTTCCTTGAATAAAATAACCATCAAGTTTAAGTTTTATATGCTCATTTTTTAGTTTAGTTTGCTGACCTCCTAGAGGTCAAAAATAAACCCAATGTGTGCCATCATTGCATGAATAGTTCTGTGCACTGTATTTTTGGGCGGTGCTTTGTGTACCCTTAACTCAGTGGAGTGTTCCTTAGCAGTAAGTCGGGCCCTTGCCCCCCACCCCTACTGGAACTATATCATTACATATACGCTACTTACATACTCAATCAACATCAGCGTAGTACCATAATTAGGCTAGCAACCTTCTTAAGTAATGGGACCTTTTAACCATCAACAGCAGGTCGCGTTACCTAAAAGGTTAACTTTCAAGTAGCTACCAGAAGTAGTGGCAATGCTGCAGCACCTTAACATGAATCCCTAGGTAAATTGATGATGAACATTAATTGACTAATATAATCAAATTTTTCTAATTATTAAATTAGAAATTGAACCATATAATAAATACATTGTCAGGGATCATCCCTGAAAAAACGCTAGTAACATGGTAGAATCAATTCCCAGGGAATAACTAATATTCAAAAAAAGATATTCACTGAACAGTAGTTATCATATAAAATAATAATTCCTACATCCACTAGAGGGTCTCATCCCCAGTTGGAAAGCATATATGAATTAACTTTTATTATGTTGGATGAAATGGTCATAAATTCTATTAATTCCCAATTTGTCAAAGTTCTCAGAAAGTTAGAGGACCCTCAGAAGCAAATTGGAGATATCACTCAAGGACGTGGAGTAAACCCTGATGGAAACCTCATCAACCCTTACATTACCTTTGGCACCCTCGACCTCAAACTAGAGAATGTTCAGGAGTTCTTGAAATTTACTGACAAATGCCTCAATGAGATGAAGCAAAAATTCAGAATCTGGATGCTCATGTCAGAGTCTGTTTTAAAAAAATTGGACTTTGAGTCTTAACTTAGTCAGAAGCCTTAAGCCAGAACGCTTATCTAGTGCTGGAATGAGTTTCAGGATAAATTAGAGAATGTTCAACAACGAATTGACCATCAAGCCCCCATACCTATGACAAGTCAGAGTCTAATGAGCCATGTCAGTTTATTAATGCTGGCATTCATGCCCTCTCGACATCAGTTGAGTCAACTCTTAACCCAGATGTCAGGATTCTCCTAGCTTAAGTGAAAGCCTTATCCAGGGGGAATGTCGCTAAATTCATATGAGGGTACAACTCCCAAATGGCCCAATAAGTTTGAGAATGGGGTTTGACTCTGTTATAAGCTGGTATCCTGAATTTGGGGCTTTACTTGAATTACTCTGAATTCTGGAAATATATACACTCCCATTTCCTGAGTCATGTGAAGCGGAGTTTCCACTGATCCATCCATGAGGGCAGCGAAATCCAAGTAAGGTTCAAAACAGGTGGTCAATCTGTAAGGCCAGGAAAGTTCTGAATGGATGGGGCCAAAAATATCCTTGAGGCACCGTGTCCCCATGCACCCTATAAATATCAATACATTTTTATAATAAAGTACTTTTTCAGCAGAATTAAAATATCTTATTCATTTAAGTTCTTCTTTTATTCTAATGAACAAAGTCCTGTCCAACCTTGCGTCTAAAGTAGCCCCTGTCCTCTTGGCTAACCATAGTCTCCTGCAGTCAGCCACCATATTAGGTTTCCCAGAATTAGCACCATTGTGCGCATCTGGCGGAGACCTGATATGTGGTGCTCACTACAGGGGCACTTCCAAGGCGCGCCCTGAAAATTTACCCTCAACCTTAGATGAAGAAAATTAATCTACAGTGATCACTCTGAATACTGATTTTCTGACCTACCTCCTCTGGAATAGCCATGACTCAGTAACTGTGGGGACTTACTTTCCAAAGAAATCATTTGAGTGTATCCCAGAAGACTTTGTGCACTTCAGAACTCCCAGTCAGTTAAAAACTTTGCTTGAACTGTTAAGAACGCCTGAAAAATTTTAAAGATTTTTTTGAGAAAAGAGCCAGCATCATAAAAAAAGATTAATGAAGGCAAAACTTTTTTACAGGGATCAAGCATCATGTTCTAAGAATGTGAGATGCTAGGAGAATTAAGCTTATAAAGATATTACATAGCGGAATGACTATTGGACGCTAGGACCTGTCTAATGTGATGAGAAATTTATGTTCAAAACCCTTTTGGCTTTGAACAAGACCAAAAAAGAAACTGGATAAGCTATAACACATCCTCCATTCAAAAAGAAAAGATCAATAAAATCTGAGTGCTCAAATTTTGACAAAAACAATCAATTCTAATACTAATACTAATATTTATTTAGGTAATGAAAAATGAAATCCATCTCTCAATGTTATTTCCTACTCTGCTGCTTTAGAGAAGAAAGTGGAAACAAAGCATATATCCTATTTGAACCCAAGAAGCTGAGTGACAAATCAAATTTAGCCAGTGAGCATTGGCAATGCCAATTTGATAAAATTGGGACAAGTCAAGGACTTGCTTCCAAATTTGATGACGGCAGTAAACTTCAAGAATTTTCTGGAAGCTTCAAAAACAAATGGTGTGATGATGTACTAAAAATATAGCCAAAATACCTGTGACTTACTTTTGCTCAATTGGTGACAAGCTCGAAGACTCCTTTCCAGCAAATATAACACTTGCCAACTTCAACGGCTCCCCTCCAGAGATTAGGCCAGATATTACTAAAATAAATTATCAATATTACCTGGTTAAGCTCTCGGATTGGGATAGCGCTGACCCTGACAAAAACGAGGGTCCCAATAAAGTGAAGCTAAAGGAATCAGCTGACAATACCTCTGCTACTAATGCCAACCCTTCAGCCCACTTTAAATTTCCCTCTCAAACTTTGTTGCTCTGGTCGCTTTCACCAGCAAGTGGAATTTGCTTGCCCTGATCCTGAGATGGTGGCTCAGCGTCACTTGAAAAGGACTCCCTGTCAAAACTTTCAAGGGGTAACACCCTTCAGCCATTCATCCAACTTAAAAGCTCGTGGTGTCGCTCACCTACGCAGCTCACTGAAGATGACATTCCCTATGAACCTTACCAGGATATATTGGTGAATAAGGTGATCAAAAGATGCCAGGTTTAGGTGGCAAATGAGTTGAATTGGAAGCTTAAAGAGGCCAAGACCAGAATGGCCAAGATGGCGCAGGAGGCATGAGAAAGGATAATGCGGTTGGAGGTGGAGTTGAAGGCCTCCAAGTTGGAAGTTATACAGAAATGGAGGCTGCAGTTTGGCCTGCAGTCAGATATTCAGGACAAGACCAACTAGATCAGAAAGCTCGAGATTGACAACTTGCAGCTTAGGATGGAGTTATCTGACCTCAAAGCGATTTATCTCAAAACCAAAAGGCAGCTCAAAGCCAGCCATCTAAAAAGGCTAGATTTCTTGGCCATCAGCAAGTTGCAGATTAAGGAGCTTGAAACCACCTTTTTAAATAATGATCCAATTACTTTGCCACTGAGGTTACTTCCAAGAGCTTGCCATTCTCAACCTTTGGGGTAACAAATTCTACTGGCAAGATCCCAGCGTTGCCCAATCCATGGCGCCATCATTGTCTACGGCCTTCCAGTTGACATTATTGGAGTGCCCTCATTCCACAGAACTGGCATCACCAACCTGGTATGCATCAATCATGAGTCTCTGTACACCCCCAAACTTGAGTCCTCCGTCTACCTTAACTCTTGGGCCACAACTTTTTCCACTAGGACAAGGCTTGGGGAGGGCTCTGTCAGGATTTTCCCTGGTTTGGGTGAAATCCTTGTCCAAGGGGAAGGTCGCTACATTCATACGTGGGATAAAGCCCCCAAATGGCTTAATAATTTCAAGAATGGGGTTTAACTCTATGTTATCAGCTGGTATACTGAATATGGGTTTTACTTGAATTACTCCTAATTTGGGAAATTACTACATCCCCATTTCCTGAGTCATGTGAAGCGGAGTTTCCACTGATCTAGCCACAAGGGCGGCGAAATCTAAGTAAGGTTCAAAACAGTTGGTCAATCTGGAGTCCAGTAAAGATCCTGAATGGATGGGGCCACAAATATCCTTGAGGCACCGTGTCCCCATGCACCCTATAAATTTCAATACATTTTAGTTGAATAAGTACTTTTTCAGCAGGATATTATTTATCTTATTCATTTAAGTTCTTATTTTATTTTAGTAAAAAAGTTTCGTCCGATCTTGCGCCTACAAGTAGCCCCTATCCTCTCAGCTGATATAGCAACCTGCAGTCAGCTACCATATTGGGTTTCCCAGCACAAGCACCAGCGAGCGCTTCTGGTGGAAACTTAATACCAGCTTTAAGGAGCTTTTCATTCCAGGCCAAGAAATCATTGCGTCCTTTTTAAACGTCTATGAAAGTGCTATGGAATAGGGTATTATTTGACAAAAGGTTAATCACATCCATTTTTGCATATGTGGGAAGCTCAGATAAAATTCGCCCTCTAATTCTGAAATGTCAGATCTGGGCTCAAGCCAAGACCGTGCTTGTAAAAGAGTTTGGCTCTTATTAGACTCTCAAGCAAAAAACAAGCTTTCATGACTATCTTTTCACAAGGGCGAAATCCTCTCTAACTTTTCACATTGTTTTTATGCTAGTACACAACAGCCAGAACTACTAATTGGACCACCTTAGATGATGCCATTGATGCCATCCTTTCTGCCCCTGAAGCATAGCCCAAAATCTAAAATATGATAGTCATTAAGCAAACCTTCACTTGCATCTGTGACGTCAAAGAGGCCTCAATAAGATTTTTCCATTCATTCTGATCAAGTCCAATCCACGGTTTGGGCCTCAACTAGACCAAGAGTGCATGTGCTAAATGACAAAAATATATAGAATCCTACATGTTCTTACTGTAAATATGCTGCCAACACACTAAGGAGTAGTGTTATAAATGTCAGGTGGAAGAGGCGAAACATGAACTGTCAGGAGAAGAAAAGTCAGCACGAAGACTAAGGCTCTTCAGTCTGACACCACCCCATTATGCCTCTAGTTAAGACCATATGCCCCACAGAGGTCATTATTGAAGAGCCCTGGAATAATAAGATGAACCTTATCAATAAATAACTACAAGATTCTGCCTATTCTTATGACAAGTCGCCAATGTTTGTATCCCTTACACCTTAATTCAATAGTTTGGGCACTCAAGTTGTAATATAGGTTTAAAAAATTCACTTGCTCTCCATAATAGATAGCATCTCTCCAGTGAATGTAATCTTGTCTAAGATATGAAGTTTCTAAGATTTCACCTGACATGCCCCATTACATTAAGTATGGTACCACTGAGCCTCAATGCACCCACTCAATAGTAGCCTATCCCACGCCCCTCTAGTTTGGGACATTTACATCTAATGCTGAAGTCATAGCTCTGGAAAACCCTAGGTATGACTTATTTCTGGTACCCAAGTCCTCTGAAAGTATAATACAATCATCCATTAAGCAAAGGAATTCTATTATTGCTTGATTACTGTATACTCTTGGTATTTGAGACATCCAAGGATGGCAAGGATCGCGTGAAGGCATGGAAATGTTTGTGGAGACTGAAAGCAGGATGTACTGACTCAACTACCATGTCTGAGGCTCAAGAGTAAAACTACCCCTTCTCTTAGTAGATGGGACTGAAGGTATGTCTATTTATTTACCCAAACTGAAGATAATCCTTGAGGGTCACAGATTATAGTGGATACCCAAATTCATGTTATTGTACCGCCTGGGAGCCTATTAAAAATTTGTGGGTCTGAAAACTCATCCGTGAAGGAAGTCTTGACCTGCCTAGGTATCTGTAAGAATTGCAGATGACCACATAGTCCAACCTTTTGACCAAATATAAGATTTGACAATAATGTTATAATTGTAGAGGGTCAGCAATAGTGGCCAACTGATGAGAATATCATTGGGCGGAATACCCAATGATATTAGAAGTTGCTGACTATGTAATATTGTCGAGCAGGAACCCAATGACATTTGACACTGCCAACAGATGACAATTTCGTTGGGAATCATCCCCAATAACATTTGAGGCCACTGAGAGATGACAATTTTGTCTGGCGTCATCCCTAATGAAATTAAGCAATAATTCAATATTTGGATAATCTCCAATAGTCGAATTATAAGAATTGTTCAGAACAGAATGGATTGGAGTCATCAGAAAATACCAAAACATTTGAACGCCAGAGGAAAAGTGGAATCATCATTGGCCAAAACAATTGGTTTCGTGTACCTAATACCAATTGTTTGGTCCACCAAACACCCGAGGATTACGCTGCCTAGAAAACCCAAGGCAACGGTACCCATCGAGATTTGGTGCCTAATACAAGGGTCAAAACCAGTATAGGAGCACAAATATCCTCATTGGACGGCTGAAAAGTTGTGAGCTGATTCTAACTATATAAACCTTAAATAATTCCCTAATAAAATTCGATTGAACTTGATATTAGCTTAGTTGTCAAACATTGGTTGTTTAATATTACTCTTAAGAGAAGAGTGCAAGGATCAGATATCCTTAGGATTAGCAATATCAAAATCTCCGCCTGGCTCTGCGAAAAGGGAATAGGAAAGTGTTCCCTACCAGAATATCTTCAAGAAGAAGCACCAGTTTAGCGTTGGACTTTACTCTCAACGTGGCTTTTTGCAGCCAACTATAACAATAGTCTTCATACTATTATTGCCCCAGTCTATCAAATAATCAACGCCAGGATCCAAAAATCTGTGCAGTTGAAATTCAGGGCTAAAAAGCGAGCAAAAAGCCCAAGATTTTAACATTGGTGCTCACAACAGGGTTAGTTGAGTTGTCAAAAGCCAATTTAAAATAAGGATGTCATCTAAGGAAGAGCTTCAAAGGCTCTAAGTGGAACTACAGGCCATCAATGAGAATGTGCTCAGCTTATCTTCTCAGGCCAACGTTAGTACATTGGATGAGCATATGATCAAGACAGAGGAAACACTCAAACAACTAGGATAATTAATAACAACTTATGCGGAAAAGTTGCCTCTTTAAAGTGGAAAGAGGGCAAAATCATCAAAAAATATTTATTTCACAAGACCAAAGAGGAAGCGGATTGAGAATGCATTTGACGGTTTCATGAGGAGATGGCAAAAATGACCAAGCGCATTGAGGAGTTGGATAAACACCAATGTGATTATAAACAATTTGAGGCAAATGATGCTGAAGCAAAGGCATGTGAAATTCTGAGCAATAAGACCTCTCCGCCCCAAAACAAACCTAAACCATTCACTGGTGTTTCAGAAATGACTCCTGAAGTCACTCTTATGGCTTCTCAAGTGGCTGGGTCAGGATCTCCTATTAGCGAAACAACTGAGGAATTTCAAAATACGCGGAATTTTCCACCTTTCACCAGGATAATGCCCTAGTATTCTTCCGCTTATTTGAGATGACCATGTTCAGCTATGTGGACTGACAAAAATCAGTAACTGTAATGAACTGCCTTAGCACAGACTGCCAAAATCTGGTGCTTCCTCACCTCAATGGGGACAATTGGTCGTATGCAGAAGCCAAAGCTGCCATTATGTTAGAGTTCTGAAGCCCTACTCAGATGGCGAATCATAAACAAGAGTTCATGGGTATTCAATTCCTCAAAGATGAGGCTCTGGTTTGTTTCGCCGACCATTTTTACCAATAAGCTCAGATCTTGGCAGGAGCAAATGTGTTGATTGACTTTGATGCCCGCATAGCCATGCAGTTGGCACTTTGGCCCTACTGAGACTTGCATTGGATTATGGTGGCAGCACTAGTGACTGAAACAACAACCTCTCAGATGGTAGACCATCTGAAGATGCTTGGAGCTACGTTTGATGCCCCCAATCATATGTTTAAAGTAATTCAAACAAAGGCCCAAAATATTGTCAAATTCACTGAGCCATCTAAAGAATCCAAGGGGCAAGTCATGTCAGGAAATTAAACCTGAAGTTCAAAAATGAGCAGACAAATTGACAAACTGCTGTTTCCAATGTGGGAAGTTGGGCCATGTAATTGCCCAGTGTCGGGAATGAAAGCTAAAGGATCATATAAATCTTGTTTAACCTCAAGAGACTGGTTCAGATTTGGGAAAGGGCCAGCAGTCTAGATCAGGGATGATCTAGTACTGCTGGTAAACCTGTCCCACCTGACATATGTGAGAGGAGATCGATATTTCTGATCTATTCGTGGATGATGACTCAATGGATCCACTCCATCAGGGTTTTTCTTGGATGTTAACACTATAACTCAAGCCAAAGCGAAGGGAATCAATCCAGAAATTTTTAGCGAGGTTGCTCACCCCTACATATGATAGTTAGCAGAGAATGTTAGATCCGCCAAAAGCCCTGAAGACCTAGTCAAAACGAAGTTGGATGAGACTAACATTTTTCTACCTATCAGCGCGATCAATGAGTCATTCCACAATTTATCCACTCAGATAATCCACACACTTTATTTGGCGAATAAGGCTGCTATCCATTCAGTAAATACTTTATTACAGTACTCATAGTGTACCTATGTCAATATTCTAGTCAATAGGATAAGAGTCTGAGCCATAATTGATAGTGGAGCGCCAATCAACATTGTTTCCACCAAATTAGTAAAACGTATGAAAATCTCACCAGATTTGGAGAACTGAAAAGAGTATGGAATGGCTGGACCAGACGTTACCATCTCATGTGGAGCCTACAGTGCACTACCATTTTGGTTTGGATTTCTGATGGTGTCAGCCCCCGCTATAGTACTGGCCAATCCAAACTATGACATACTTATTGGGACAGAGTTCTTGAGGAAGTATGGGGTGAAATGTGATTTTTTTAGTACTAGATGGGTGAAATGTGATTTTTAAGAAAACACCCTGACGATATTGGGGCAGACGTTGCCTTTGGTTTACCAGTGGAAAGGGGAAACTCCGCTGACAAAGAAGTATAACTTTGTCAATTTAATTTATAGTGATGGTATTATACCCATTCACTATAAACTTTTCAGACAGAAATGGAAACTAAAGCTGATGGAAATTATGGAGAATCAGGGAATACCCTAAGAGTGAACACAGCGAACACTATCCTGCCAGGGGATCAAATCATAGTTAACACTGGGTTAACGGTGGAACTTCCTGAACAACTTTATGGAGAAATCATCAATCCCTGGAAAAAATCAAGGATTGAACCGTGGGTTGTGCCAGAGATCTTAATCCCAGATCACAAAGAGATATGAGTATTAGTAGCCAATCTGGGAGAAAAGCTGATGGAATTTGAAAAAAAAATCAGACCATTGTATTTTCTGCACTTACTCTAATGGTGGAACTATACGCTTTTCATGAATTTGGATCATTTTCCAAAATGGGATTGCTGCCGGGAGTTACCAAAAGTGTCAAAGTATTAGTGGATTGCGAGCAGCTATCTGATCTGACTATGAGTCAGCAGGAGGACGTGCTCCAATTATTTGAAAAATATTGGACGATATTTGCTCAGAACAATCATGACTTAGGATGTGCAAAAAACGTACTCCACAAAGTTGATATGGGGGAATGTCTGCCAATACAAATGAGACCTGTTTGTAGGTCAAGAACAGCGGAAGTGGAGGTCAGCAATGATATAAGCAAGTTGGTGGAACATGGGTTACTCATTCCATCATCAAGCTTATAGGTGAGTCCGATCATGTTGGTAAAAAAGAAGGATTGATCAAATCTAGTAGTGATCAACTATCGCCAACTAAACAAGATCACTTAAAAAGACTCCTTTCCACTGCCCCAAATTGACAATGTGCTTGATCGCCCTGGGGGAGGCAAAAAAATTATGGCGATGAATCTGATTTTGGGCTATTGGAAAATCAATTTGTCAAAAGAAGATCAGGAAAAATGTGTGATAATTACCGCACAAGGACTGTACCAGATGACCAGAATGCCCCAAGAATTATGCAATGCGACGGCGACTTTTCAGCAAGCTATGGATTCAATACTTAGCGACCTGAAGCTATCCTGCATGTTAGTCTACTTAGACGATATCAATGTCTTCAGTAGGACCTTCTCCTTTCATTTGGAGCATCTGGAGGAAGTTTTCAAGTGGTTGTCAGTGGAAAATCTAAAAATTAAGCTGAGAAAATGCCACTTTTTCAAAAAAGAACTCAAATACCTAGGGTTTATTATAAACTCTAATGGATTACAACTGCAACCCATGAAAATAGAAGCTATCGAGTGGGTATCAATCCCAAAAAGTGTTTGGGATATTCAAATCTTCTTGGGAATGGTTGGGTACTATTGCTTATTCATCAAGGACTTCGCTGGAATTGCCAAACCTCTATTTCACCTACTTAAGGATCCAAAAAAAAAGGATTTGTGTGGAACGAAGAGGCATAGAAGTCATTTGATAAGCTCCAAAAATATCTCATGAGCAACCCAGTGTTGAAATACCTGAATTTTAGTTTAGAATTCATCATCCAAGTGGATGCCTCGTTAATGGCGATTGGAGCCATTCTAAGAAAATAGATGAAAATGGGGACAAACATCCAGCAGCCTACATGAGTAGAACACTATTGCCAGTGGAAAGAAACTATACCATGATAGAGCGAGAGTGTCTGGCGGTCATCCATGCCTGCAAACAATTCTGAGTCTACATACATGGAATGCACTTTAAAGTCATAATCGACCACTTGTCCCTGTGCTGGCTTCATAACCTGAAGGAACCAGAAGGCTGATTGGCCCAATGGGCTTTAAAGCTGCAAGCCTATAATTTCAAAATTATCTATTTGAATGGAGTGGTACATCAGAATGCTGATGGATTGTCTCAATTGCCAGTTGTTCATGTGATCTATCATCAGGAGGATGCACTATTCCAATGGATGATCAAAGGAGATATCAGGGATGAACCCCATGAAATTCGGAATGCATTACAAAAAGCCATGGAAAATACTAAATTTAAGGATAATCAATTATACAAAATGATTGAAGGAAAACATATTTATTTCCTAAACATCAGAATGAGCGGATATCATTTGAGCCACTCACAAGGTCATTGGCCATGGTGGCCTAAGGAAAACAGTGGATCATATTTGCCAGTATTACTACTGGGAATCAATCAATTATGACATCACGGATTACTTAGCCTGCTGTGTGGAATGTCAGCTACACAACCGCACAAGAGCATTGTAGGATACCAGCTAGTACGCCCATGTTTCACATGGCACATGGTGTCCATAGACGTTATGGGACCATTAAGCATCAGCACCGGAGGAGTGAAGTATATAATCATCACAATAGATCACTTAACCCAATGTGTCAAAACAAAAGCCCTCAGCAAAGTAGACGCAATAAATATGGCGAAATTTATACTTGACCAAGTGATCTATCAGCATGGTTGCCCTCAAGTCATTATCAGTGACAATGGAACCAACTTTAATTCACATGTGATTCCCAGGCTTAACGAATTAATTGGGAATCCGCGGTGTTTTATACATCCCCTATCATCTAGAAACAAATGGAATGGTGGAAATAGTGAATGCAACTCTAGCCTCAACCTTATGAAAATTGGTAGTGGGGAAAACTTCTGCGTGGGGAGCATATCTGAGTTTGGTCACTTTTGCTTATAATATCAGTTACCATTTGGCGACTAAGAAAACGCCATTCAAACTGTTATACGGGTGGAAAGCTGCATTGCCGCTGATATTGTATTCAGCAGTAGAGCCATCTTTGGGGATGAGTGCTGAACATTATCTATCCCAACTGGCCAAAATCTTGATTCAATTACAATCTTAGGCATTCAATATGACATTGAGGAAAAGAATCAATGGGAAGAAAACAGATGACTAAAATTGACTTCCATTAAAAAGTATACCAGGTGGGCGATAGGGTAGCCTATTGTGATACCCAAGGGTTTGGGAGAAAAAAATAAGTTGGACATCCTATGGATGGGACCATTCAAAATTATTGTCAAGTCAGTGAATGATGCCTATATGATCAAAAATATTGAGGATGGTCACATAGTCAATAGAGTCCACGCAAAATACTTAAAGTATTGGACTTAGGAAAAAAACTAAAAATAAAAAAATGCATAAAAATACAAAAAAGTAGAAAATATTAAAAAACAATCAAATTCAAACAGTAATGCATCTAGCAATATTCCCACCTACCGAGCATGGAGGAAGGAATAGTAGTGGGCATGAGTCCCAAGTGTTGGCAGGATCAGAAAGGGCTGAAACTAGGTCCACAAGAATAGTCCTTATCAACAAGATGTTGAGACCCGTCCTGGGGTTGGTACGTGTGGCAAGAGTGCCAGTAAAACCCATCCTGGGGTTTGTACAGGTGGACCAGTTGATCTCTCACAACTGATGTGAAGACATGACTGGCGCAGCATTATGTCATGGGAACTGTGCTTGAGAAGAGGTGGCAACGGTTAGAAATCAAGGATACAAAGTCATAAAACTGAGCACATGGGCGTTGAGTGCGTACAGAGCTGCACTATGCTGAGGACATAGAAATATGACAAACCAAATATGAGCTCCAGATGAGATGTCTTCTATTCCTGAGGGTTCTATCTTCCATTGGATATCTGGTCAAGAAGGGGGATGTGTCAGAATTGCAGATGACCACATAGTCTAACCCTTTGACCAAATATGAGATTTGATGATTATGTTATAATTGTAGAGGGTCAGCAATAGTAGCTGACTGATGAGAATATCATCGGGAGGAATCCCTGATGATATTAGAAGTTGGTGACTATGAATTATTGTCAGGCAGCATCCCCAACGACATTTGAGGCTGCTGACAGATGACAATTTTTCAGGAATCATCCCCAATGAAATTAAGCAATAATTCAATATTTGGATAATCCCCAATAGTCAAATTATAAGAATTGTTCAGATTGGAATAGATTGGAGTCATCAGAAAATATTAAACATTTGAACGCTAGAGGAAAGGTGTAATCATCATTGGCCAAAACAATTGGTTTTTTGTACCTAATACCAATTGTTTGATCCAACAAACGCCCGAGGATTATGCTGCCTAGAAAACCCAAGGCAACGGTACCCATCGAGATTTGGTGCCTAATACTAAGGGTCAAAATCAGTATAGGAGCACTCTATTCTCATTAGACAGCTGAAAAGTTGTGTGCTTATTCTAACTATAAAAACCCCCAAATAATTCCCTAACAAAATTAGATTCAACTTGATATTAGCTTAGTTGTCAAACATTGGTTGATTAACATTACTCTTAAGAGAAGAGTACAAGGATCAGATATCCTTAGGATTAGCAATATCAAAATCTCCGCCTGGCTCTGCGAAAAGGGAATAGGGAAAGTGTTCCCTACCAGAATATCTTCAAGAAGAGGCACCAGTTTAGCGTGGACTTTACTCTCAACGTGGCTTTTTGCAGCCAACTATAATAATAGTCTTCATACTATTATTGCCCCAGTCTATCAAATAATCAACGCCAGGATCCACGAATCTGTGCAGTTGAAATCCAGGGCTGAAAAGCGAGCAACAAAGCCCAAGATTTTAACAGTATTCTTGACCCCGCATACACTTTCTCCATCTCTGTACTGCTGAGAAAACTGACTTTGAAGGCCCAAACTATTGGGCCTAGTACAGCAATAGCCTACCTACATTTAGTACAATCAATGACATCAGCTTCATTCATGTATTTGGAAACCTCTGTGACTTTGGTTTAGAATAACCTTCTACCATATCTCTAGTTACCACCTCCATATGGGAAGATCTTACCCCAGAACAAAGGATTAAAGTTGATGAGTCCTTGATGAAATACTCAGACTTTTTTCTCCGCATCCACATATAAGTTTATCAAGATGAAATGGGATTTCATAAGGTGGAAAAGGGTGATGCTAAACCAATATGCTCATGCCCTTACCAAAAAGAGCAAGGTGTAAGAGGCTCAGGCCAAAACCAATTTCAAGAAGTTTCTAACTTTAGAGTTCTTGGTTCCCTCCCAAAGCCCTAGGGTATCTCCTCTCCTACTTGTTAAAAAACAAAGAAATAGAAGCCATTGAGTTGACATGGATTATCGTAAGCTTAATGCAGTAATGCAAAAAGATAGCTACCCTCTTCCATGAATCAATGATTCCTTTGGCTCCTAGCAGGGGCCAATTTTTTTACAAAATGGATCTTTAAATTGGTTACTGGCAAATCAAGTTGGCTCCCAAGGATCAATCCAAGTGCAATCTTATAACAAACAATGGGCTGCTTGAACTGACCCAAATGCTGTGGGGGCTATGTAAGCTCATGCCACCTTCCAGAGTTTATGGTTGGGCTCCTAGGTGATCTAAAAATGTTTTGCATCATAGTCTACCTTAAAAATATTACCATCTTCTCCAAGACTTTCAATTATCACTTAGATTATCTTTTTCAAGGTTTATGATTACCTCCAATAATCTTTCTTAAATCTTAAGCCCTTCAATTGTTGCTTCTTCCAACCTGAGATGGATATTCTTGAGCACAATGTCACTAAACAAGGATTTAGTCTTTACTGGAAAAGATCACAGCCATAGAAAAGATGACGCCGTCTCAAATGACTTCAGAAATCCAAGTATCTAGCCGTGGTAGGGTAATAAATACATTTCATTCCCAGTTTGCTGACCTGGTGAGCCCTTGGTATATTTGCTACCCTAAAACGTACCCTTCAAATGGACCACTAACATAAATAATCTTTCAAACTCATTAGTATCACGCTCATTCCTAAGCCTATGTTAATCCATCTGAACTTTGACCAACCCTTTTTATTGTTTACAGATGCCATCAACGTCAATGTAGGGGCCATCCTAGACAAACTGGTTGAACAACATGTCAACTGAACCATAACTTATTTCAGTAAAACTTTACCTAAATCCTAATAAAATTACAACATCATTTGAATGTGAATGTTTAGAATAATTTCTTATGGTCAAACACTTTCCGCCATACTTATATTAGAGCCAATTTACTATTGTCACCGATCACGCTTCTTTAAGGTAGCTCCAGAAGATGAATGATCCCAATGATCATTTGGCCAGATGGGACCCCCGGCTACAGAGCTATGACTTTTTGATAGTTCATTGGGTGGGCACTGCTCATCAATATGCAGATGAACTATTCATGATGATGACCCTCGCTGTATTGTTACCTGAGGAACACTGCCTGTAGGATATTACTGGTTAGCTATAAAGATGGAAATTGTAACACCTGAAAATAATATAGATGCTACAATTAATGACTCAGAACACTAAAATACTATATGGCATGTTATATAGGGTCAACAGGAAGTGGCTTCCCTATCTATGATCCTTCTTAAGAAATGAAGTTAAACTATTGGGACACGCCCATCTAGTACATAGGGCGGTCAAAAAACCTATAAATGGGTATGAAAGCAATGCTACTGGGACCAATGTTTAAGACTATAAAGGAGGTTTTAGATGCTTGCTTGACATTCAGAACCGAAGATTGTCTGAACATTCACTTCCATCATGAAGTTGGTGCCCCTCCTCGCCTTTAGCATCGTTAGTGTGGATGTCATAGGGCCCTTATCCACAGGTCTCCATGGCATTGCTATATCATCATAGTCATTGGCATCTCATCAAATGTGTTGAGGCCATTTTGGTATCTTCCGCCATTGCCAAGGCTACTGCATTATTCTTGTTTTGCTCTTTTCACCCAAAATGGGTGCTTTAGAGCTCTACTATCATACAATGGGTTGATTTTACTTCTCAAGTTGTCAAATATCACCTCCCTATTTAATATTAAATAGCTTTTTCTGCACTTTATAACTCTTTGAAAAATGGTGTGGTTAAGTGGAAAAATGGCACTCTAATTGCTATTCTCTGTAAATTGTATTCGCGGACCACTACAATGGAATCACTATCTGCCATCTGTTTTACTAGCCTATTGGATCAGCTACCACTAAGTGATCATATTTCCATATTCCTGGTACTTTAAGGTAGGGAGCCTAAACTTCCCGTCAGTGTCCAGTCTTTGCTGGAAGACTCCTCTCTCAATACTACTGAATTGACGATGAAAACATTAGCAAATTTTACAAATAGGTTACAAGTGCTAGAATATAAGGGATCATCACTACCACTTAGAAAACTACTCAATCAAATGACAAACTTCCCGCTATCCTCTTATTCCACATTGGATACCTTGAGCTATTCTATAAGCACTGACCTGGTGGTGGACTGAATTAGTTAGATACTTCCTGTTCAGAACCTAACCATGTACTCTATAGGTCTGGCTCCAAACTCCATTGCTGATTTTGTTCAGAAAATAATAGTTAACCCTGTATATGCTAGGTTCATGCGCACTCATGTCCCCCTCCACCAGGATCTTGAGGGAAGTAGAGACAGCGTTCATACTCCAGAATGTCCTGAATCATCTCAGGATCAGGCTGACAAAACATTTTATCTACCTCCAACAGGTTTGAGCCTTCCAAAATTGAATAGATCTTCAACAAATAAGCCTTTTCCCCTAACCAGCAAGAATTAATAAAAAAATCCTTGGGAATTGTCACGAGGTGAGACTCTGTATCAATGCCAGTGTCACCACCTTAAAGCATCAGTAAAATGTGAGAAAGGCAATCCTGAAGCCAATCTAAGTGAAAGGTCACGGCTCAACCCTTATATAGGATGAGAAGTAAAGATCCTGGACAAAGTAGACTTTAGAGCCCCTGTCAAGAGAGTGTCTGTAACTCTCTTGTTCCCAGCAAAGTGATGTGGAGCGCGAACCCACATTGCTAGGGAACAAGCCGTTAAGAGAATGGGGAATGAGGCACCTAGAATGGTGCTTGAGCAGGAGGTAACCCAGGCGAGGGTGTAAAGCACCACATATGAGACAGGTAACTAAGAAACCTCCCAACTCGAGCAGACACCAACAGGGGGTCCATAGTCGAGGGTAACTTGGAGTGAGTAGACTTGGGTGTCTTGGTCTGGAGGGGACCTAAACGGCCCAAGAAAGCACCTGGAATTTGGGTAAATTGTGATAATAGGTAGCGACCCACATAGTTGGAGACTGTCCTGAAGAGGTCCACCACCATGTTCGCCCAAGGAGCCATTGTAAAAAAACATAAAATAACGGTTAAATTTATTAAAGATAGTCGACCAACAAGGAATGTTAGTCGCAAAAACATATTTAAAGTGTGTTGGGGTAATTTGGGTTCTACGGAAATGCGCCCAAGCCTTGATGCTACAATAAACAGATGCTTCTGTTTATTTTAGTAAAATACACCAAGAGTGCCTTCACTCAAGTAATCAGTTGAAGCTATATTTTACCTGAGCTTAGAATTTCATAGCTAGAGTGGGACTCAAACCCTTGCTCTCCAACCAAGAGAATTAAACCATCCTTGTTCATAATGTAAATCGTTCGTTTTAGTGCCTGGGCCGCAATCAGAGGCTGGGCGTTTTGCACCCCATTAGTATCAACCTGGGCATGCTTGGATTGCACCCAGCGTTGATCTAAGGTGTGTTTCAGGTCAGGAAGAGCCTGAAGCTTCACCTTCTGGGCCTCCTGTCGCCCAGCCTTGTTTTTAGCATCTGTTCCCACTATAAAGTCATTCACCCATGACAGCCCCCTCCATCAAAAGGCCCTTACTCACTCTATAGATATGAAATATTTTTACAATAAAGTTTTATTGTTAATTTCCTTAAACAAATTTAAATGTTTTCTATTCTTTGCTTAGTTACAATAAGATGCATTGTAACCCAGGATAGTACATATTACCTGACCCTGAAGAAGTGAAAGTGCTATGACATCGCAGTTCTCCAGCCATTAAAAAGAAAAAGTCATCCCAAAGACCATTTGCAGCTTCCATTACTACAGCTTTAGCACCCAATTTTATCAACTTTCAATAATACCTTGAATAAAGCCAAAAGAGGTATCACTTCAAAAAATAATACAGTGTGGTATTAGATACTGAGGATGGGGAAGTGCTGCAGTTGGAGTTTCTTGTCAAGCTTATTCAGAAACTTAACCAAAAAAGATCCTTTTCCAAATGTTAGTCCCCAAATTATAGCACTACTAGGGGGTTACCCGGCGTTGCTTGGATTTATATATTACCAGAGAATTTAAACTGATTAGGTTAGTTTTTATATTATAGATAACATGTGTCATGTGTAGATGACATTATAGTGGGGACCAACCCCAAAGATAAGGCTGGGCACCTGGAGGCCCAAAAGGCGAAGTTACAGGGCCTCCTAGACCTGAAGCACACCCTAGACCAGCGCTGGGTATGGGCAAAATATGCTCAGGTTGGTCCTAGTGGGGTACCAAGTGCCCAGCCCCTGACGTCGGGCCAAGCGTTAAAAAAATATCTTATAAATAAAGGTGGACGGATCAATTTAGTTGAGGAATGGGGATTTGAAACCTGTTACATCTATGAAATAATGCGCTCAGGTTGAATCCAACTTCAATCAATCACTCAAGTGAAGTCAGTTTTGGCCTATTCTACTAATTTGGATGGCAGTATTGCCCTATTGGTGAGTCGCTGCTTGGGCCCACTGCAGCATAGCCCCAATTTCCCCATCTGATCTTAAATACGTTTTCCCCGACCAACATTCCTTGTTGGTTGATTTCCCAAATAAAATTCCCCCGTTTTTTCCATTTTCAAAATGTTTATTACCAAAGGCTATGTGCGCGGACCTCTGTGAGGAGGTCTCACACTCCGTTCAATTTGCCATTTTGAACACAATCTGATTTTTCCCAAGTGCACCATTGGTTCACCCAGGTCCCCTCCAACCTGGTCCGTTTACCTCTCATCTTCTTATGCACTGCGTCATTTTTGGGTGTTTCCTGATCGCGCTTTTTGGTTTTAGTTATTATTGCTCCAGCACCCTCTGCTGGGCGCTAGTACCTTTAGTACTAACTGCTAGTTTCCACACGTTGGCTCTGTGCACCAAGCACCTCCACACTGGAACAGGAGAGGTATAGATACTCTCCTTACATTAGTCGACCAACCACTTTTTTATGTGCACGAACTTTTTCTGTGTGGACCTTTTCTGAAGTAGAAACAGTGGGCGCCATCTGTGGGTTTTGGCTGTCATTAGCCACACTGCTGTTTCTTCTTTTGCCTAAAGGTTGGAGCAACTTGGCATTATTATGGTTGCCTCCAACTGGAAAGTATTAACCCTTCATGTTTGTACCTGGTGGATTTGGATGCTTCAATGTTCAAAAGTTGTGGTTCCCCAACTTTCCGCCAAATTAATTAAATTCCACTCTGAGAAATGAGTTTCCCTTTGTTGGCACATTCAGACGATGCCAGAAGAATTGGTCAGATGGGCCTGGGGGTGTTGGCCTTGGATAACATCAGGAATTCCATTGTGGTCCAAAAGATATGGTCATTCATGTCAGAAAACGCGTTTTATAATGAAAACCAGGTCTCTACTTCTGAACCGTTTATTAGTTCATATGTCCTGGATAAGGACCCTATTCCGGTATATCAGATTACCTCTAAGAACCCACGGTTGACCTCTACCATGATCCAGCGCACTCAGGAAGTGGAGAAGGAACTTCGTTTTAAATATGATAAAGTATATGCACCTGTAGAAGGCATGGCGGGGTATGTGGCCTCAGTATTAAGAGTGGCCAACTATCCCTCCCCCTTTTTGATTCCAAAACAGATTCTGTTGGAATGCTTGAGCCAGAGGAAGAAATCTTTGATGAAGTTTTGTTATTGTCTACCATAAATAAAGACCATTCCGGATATTTTCTACTGACTGCTACCCTCTCCTATCCTTTAGGGAAGCTCACCACTACTTTGGTGGATACTGGCGCCTCTGGAAACTTTATAGACCAGTACTTAGCCGACTACCTTGGAATGAGTTACTTGCCAGGTGATGTGGTTAGAGGAGGGGCGTCCCATGGTATTCCCACTCTGAAGATCATTGGGACAGTGGACTAACAGGTTGGCAAGTACCACTTGTCTTATCACTTCAGTGCGATCAAAAACCTCCTGTTCCCTATCATTTTGGGTGTGGAGTGGTGGCGGAAGTTTGACATTATACTAACCTGAAGGAGAATACCCTGTCCCTCACCATGAAGAATGGTCGCACATTTTTTGTGCCTTTGTCAGAAGAGAACTCCCAGGGAAAATTACCCCACTGGCCCCACCGTCTCCCTTGTTGCCTTGCCTCAAAGCAGAAGCCCTCAGTGGGAATTCCTATACCTTCTTGCTTGGAGGGTTTGAAATACTCTTTTGATGTAGCATCTGCCAACGCACTCCCTGAGCACTCCGAGTTTGATTGTGACTTCAAGCTCACGGTGGATCTGGTGTGTATCTCTTCCCCTAAAGAACCCATTGAATGTCAGGGAGGAAGAGGCGTTGGATGTGTTGGTGAAGGAACAGTTGGCCAAAGGTGTGATCTTTCAGCGTACCTCCCCTGTATGCTCCCCCCTATTCTTTGTGGAGAAGTCTGATGGTACTTTACGCCCCTGCGAAGACTATGGTAACCTCAATAACGTTACTGTACCAGATCTCTATCCCATCACTTTGGATTCACAGATTGCACGCTATGTGGAGAAGGCGAAGGTCTTCTCCAAGCTGGATTGCCTCAATGCGTTCAATCAGATCCTGATGAGAAAAAGGGACAAGAGTGGTTGACCACATTCTGTACCAGAAAAGAGATCTTCCATTTTCAGGTCATGCCCTTTGGGCTTAAGAATACCCATGCTATCTTTCAATGCCGCATTGATGCCGCGTTAGGGGACCTGTTAGGGGTATGCGCGGTCGCTTACATGGATAATATCCTGGTGTTTTCCCTGATCAGGAGTCCCATGCAGTCTACCTTCAGCAAGTGGTGGAGCGGTTAAAGGCAGTCAGCCTTACGTTGAAGATTTCTATGTGAGAGTCCTTTAAGTCCCATGTTACATTTCTGGGCAACATCATGTTTGACCAGGGACTCATGATAACACCTGACAAGGAGATGGCGATTCGTGAGTGGCCTACCCCCACCTCAGTCAAGGATTTGAGAAGCTTTTTGGGGATATGAACAATCCTCAAGAAGTTCACTCCTAATCTATCTGAGGTGGCGGCTCCCCTATACAAGGCTAGCGGTGCCAAGGTGCTTCAGTGGTCCCCCATTTTGGAGGATGCTTTTCAAGCAGTGAAGTGCACACTGTTGTCCACAACAGTTCTTCGCCATGTAAACCCTTCAAAGTAGTTCATTGTGTCTACTGATGCCTCCAACTTCGCCATAGCAGCTGCCTTGGTACAAGTAGGCGAAGTTGGGATAGTGCATCCGGTGGGATATTTTTCTAGGAAAATGTCTTTACCAGAGTTGAATTACACCGTTAATGATAAGGAGTTATAGGAAGTGGTGGAGGCGCTGACTTATTGGCATCACCACTTGCATGGCTCATCCCAAACTTTTCAGGTACTTACAGACCACAGTGCCTTGCTGTACTACCGCGCTCCTCATGTCTTAACCCCACAGCAGACCCATTGGCATGAGACCCTTGCCCAATTCGCATTAATGTATGAGTTCACTGAGGGCAAGGATAATGGTTTGGCGGATGCTTTGAGCTGCAACCTTGCTTTAGCGTCCAATCCCAAGTAGGTAGAAGTTCACAACACCCAGGTGATGATTTCTCCAAGTAAACTTCTGCCTCAACGACCCTCTCCCCTGGCCAACGGGCCAGCGCTTGCACCTCTGGAAAACGCGGAGGAATATAGTATGTTCAGGAAGGTAGTCCTTTCTCAGCCGCTGGCAGCGGAATATACTACGTTACTTGCTAAGTGTGAGTTGAATAAAGAGGATCTCTCCAGGAGCTATCACATGAAGGATGAGATGGTGTGGTTTCAGGGGCGCCTATGGGTTCCTTCTGGACCACTTCTCCTGGAAATCATCTGGGATTATCATGATGGACTTACTATTGGTCATCCTGGTAGAGCGAAGACATTAGAGTTAATCCGGCGCACATACAATTGGAAGGGCTTGCCTGCTCAGGTGGGGCGGTAGTGCAAGGAATGTTTAGTCTGCAACCAAATGAAGCCAAATCGTCAACCCTTAGCGGGGTTGTTACCTGTCCAGAAAGCTGAAGGGCCCTGGACTTCCCTATCGGTGGATTTTATTGTAGAACTACCTGTCTCAGATGGTTACAATGCCATAATGGTGGTGGTGGACCAGTTTACAAAGTTCGCCCACTTCATTATGTGCAGAACTACAATAACCGCGGCTGAGATGGACAGGCTTTTCGTCATTCATGTGTTTGCGCTTCATGGAGTTCCCCAAGAGATTATCAGTGACTGGGGACCCCAGTTTACCTCTTTCTTTTAGGAAGAGTTGTGTAAGACTCTCCAGATTCGCCCTTGCCATTGGACTGCCTATCACCCACAATCAAATGGGCAGACTGAACGTTTGAACCAGTGCTTGGAGCAGTTCCTGCGGTGTTACACCGCCATAGATCTTCAGATTGGGCTTCTCACCTTCCAATGGCCCAGTTTAGCTACAATAATACCTTGCACTCCTTGATCAGTTGTTCCCGTTTTTTGCCAGCCATGGCTTTAAACCCCCTTTAACATGGAGCCCAGCTGTGGGTCTAAGGTCGAAGTGGTGGTGGACTTTGCCAAGATTATCAAGATGGTCCACCAGGGGGTTTCCACAAGTTTGGAGGTGACAATGCAAGTGTAAAAGGAGAATGCTGATGAGAAGCGCCGAGTGGTCCTGCGTACAAGGAAGGGGATCTTGTGATGCTTGATGCTTGTAACATCCCTATCAAGCAGCCATGCAAGAAGCTAGGCCCTAAGAGGATTGGCCCTTACCGCGTTGTTAGAAAGGTGTGCCATGCCTCATACCATCTGGATCTTCCTCTTTCATTTCAGATCTTCTTAGTATTTCATGAAAGCAAACTCATGTTGTTTGAGGGACCTCCACCAGAGACTCCTGAGGCTTATCTCATAGATGGGGCGCCTGAGTGGGAGGTGGAAGAGATAGTTGCCTCCTGCCGCTTTAAAAGAAGACTGGAGTACCTGGTATCCTGTAAGGGCTTTGACACTTGAGAGAACATATTGGGTTCCAGTGCGCGACTGTGTGCATGCCCAAGATCTTATTGAAGCCTTCCATGAGCATTTCCCCCAGGCTGCTGGATCTCAACCCAAACTGACCATTGCTGCCATGAAGTTGGCCCCTGCCCAGAAGTACTTTTCTTTTGCGCAAGCCCCTGGAGGGGGGTTGAGCCCCATCGGGAGGAAAGGGTAATGTCATGTGTAAATGACATCATAGTGAGGATCAACCCCAAAGATAAGGCTGGGCACCTGGAGGCCCAAAAGGCGAAGCTACAGGGCCTCCTAGACCTGAAGCAAATCCTAGACCAGAGCTGGGTATGGGCAAATTATGCCCATGTTGGTCCTAGTGGGGTACCAAGTGCCCAGCCCCTGACGTCAGGACAAGCGTTAAAACAAGCTATCTACCAAATAAAGGTGGATGGTTTGATTCAGTTAGTCAAGGAATGGGGATTTGAAACCTGTTCCATCTGTAAAATAATGTGCATGGGTTGAATCCAACCTCAATCAATCACTTGAGTGAAGTCATTTTCAGCCTATTCTACTAATTCAGATGGCAGTATTGCCCTATTGGTGAGTCACTGCTTGGGCCCACTGTGGCATTATCCCAATTTCCCCATCTGAGCTTAAATACGTTTTCCCTGACATACATCCTTGTTGGTCAACTTCCCAAATAAAATTCCCCCATTTTTTCCGTTTTTAAAATGTTATTACCAAAGGTTATGTGCTTGGACCTCTTCGAGGAGGTCTCACACTCCATTCAACTTGCCATTTTGAACACAATCCAATTTTTCCCAAGTGCACCATTGGTTCGCCCAGGTCCCCTCCAGCCTGGTCCATTTACCTCTCCTCTTCTTGTGCACCGCATCATTTTTGGGTGTTTCCTAATCACGCTTTTTGGTTTTAGTTATTGTTTCTCTAGCACCCTCTGCTGGGCGCTAGTACTTTAGTACTAATGGCTAGTTTCCACGCGTTGGCTCTGTGCACTGAGCACCTCCACGCTGGAAACAGGAGAGTTATAGACACTCTCCTTACAAAATGAATCTGCTTGCTCATTACCATTAAACATATCCAACTGATTAATCATCAACTGCTTACCCAATACAGTTGAACCTATCAAATCAATCAAAAACCACCAACCACTTAGCCAGAACAAATTAAATCTGAGAAAAAAATTCACCAACTACTTAGCCAAACAAACTTAATCTTTATCAAATCAATCAAAAATCACCAACTATCTTATTAACTGATTTAAATAATAAATCAATAAAACCACCAACCACTTACAAAACCATTGGATTTTTTATATTAACAAAAAAGCACCAACCACTAAGAAAATTAAAATTAAAACTACCATATCAATCAATTTCCATTAAACTGCTAAACAAAACATCTCTACATAAATATTTCATGTTTATATATATGATATACCATCTTTTAATAAATCAATTGAGGCGGATCAACCTTGGGACAAGTATACCACACTGAGATCTCTTAACCAGTAAAGGTTTTGAACATGTGTTGAACAAAACCTGCACAAGAGTGGAAGCAAGAATTACCCTGCCAGGCTAGTCACCCTCCATCTTTTAAACCACTGAACCAAGTTTACCTAACTTCGCTCAAATACTTATTAATTAAGGGAAACAACTTTTGACATGTTTTAAAGTTAAAATAAGAAAAATCAAATAATGTAGTTAATAAAAAAGTTAAATGGATGATTAGTTAAGAAGCTAAATTATCATAGGTTTAAGGACTTAAATAAAACTTGACTGAAAACTACTCAATAGTGCAGAACTTTATGTCATTTTGTCCAAAGCAAAATCAAAGTAAATGAAGTTACACAATAATTTTTTAAAAATAACTTTAATAATTATGTTAGCTCACCATCTTATTTTTTTCTAATTATTGCTTACATTATCAATTTTAGGTGCTCTATCTATTTATATATAATTTTACTTAATATTAATATAGATTTTTGCAATTATACAAGATTAAATTATATTGACTTTTTTAATTTTAATTGATTTTCTTTCTCACTATAATTACTATTTACTTTTGCACTGTCTGAGAAGCTACCACTATTTAACCAATCAAAATTTTTCTACAAATTTAATGCATTGCCTAAGCATAGCCACTGGCCAATCAAATCTATGGGATTATATATACATACACACATACTTTTCCATCTACAATAATAAAAGCAAGTGTGTATGTGTGTGATTCCCAGTCAAAATTATGGCATGCAGAGCTTTAGAAATATGGATATGGTGTATGGGTGGAGGCGTGTGCACCTTGAAGCCAGATTTTTAATTTTAATAATAAAATAAAAAGTTTTATATGTACTAAGTGAATATTTATATGTTTTTAAGGGAAATTAGTATATTGTCTAGCCAAGAATTGGTATTTGGTTGATTTGATAGTTTCAATGGTTTTGCCAAGTGGTTGGTGGTTTTGGGTTGATTAATAAGCTTAGCGGTTTTAATGAAAATAGTTAGTGATTGGTTGATTCTAAAGTTGATTGGATTTTATAAAGTGGTTAATGATTTTGGTTATTTCAAATCAGTTAATTTTGGTTTACAAAGTGGTTGGTGATTGGTTAATTTAGTATCAAATGGTTTTAGCTAAGTGGTTTAGTGGTTTAGATAATTTGATAGGTTTAATTGGGTATGGCTGAGAGGTTAATAATTTTATATTGATTCAGTATTTTTGATTTCTTAATAATATCAATAACTGTCTACAAATATAAAAGAGAATTGATTAGAATCATCAGGTTAACTTTAAGCCCACAAACAAATCTGTGTTAAATTAGGTATTAACAAGAATTAGCCTAAACTTTTCTTTACAGAACTATAATTCTGTCTATTTATTTATATTGGATGCATTATCTTATGTAAATAACCAAAACTCACCAAACTTTATTTGAGGTATGCCTACCATAGGATGGACATTACTGATACTCAATGAGCAAAAGAACCAGTGAATAACAAATGGAACAATAAAACAGAACAAGACCTCCAACCAGGAAGGGAGTGGAATACCGCTAACCCACGATGTAGAGGGTGAGGGGGTTGGGCAGCTCTTCTACAGGCATATTCTTCAAGACATAATCATTATAGTTGTAAAATCAGACAAAAGCGGAGAGCCAGGACGTTGAGGCATCAGCGTGGTAGGGGTGGATGGTGGTTAAAAATGATTTCTCTTCTTCAAGATCAGCTTGGAAGATAGCTTCAACTAATTCTGCTAGATGACTTTCAGCTTGAAGGTGGTCATATGGGAGTTGGGCCAAACTGGGCATATTGTACTGGGTGTTTTTAGCATATGGGTCAAAATTTGCTATTTTTGCAACATGCATGACAGCGCCTTTGGCATCATCATACAATTTGGTGATTTCAGTGTGTGCTGTTTTAAGATCATCAGGGGGAAGACGAGTGTGGTCACACCTTTGTGGAATTGAGCCTCTGATTGGGCCACTGAATTTGCAGATATTTGGTCAATGGGGTGAGGCCACAGCTGCTACAGTGATCTGGTGATCACTTTGGTAGGAGACAGGATTGGGTTTAGGAGCGAATCATTTGAGGGATAGGGTTTTGTCAAAATTTAGAATTGTAAACTTAGGCTCATTCATATTCCATCAGGCTTAGAGGCTCACCAGTTTTCTCATTTGTGATAACGTTACTTGATTCATCAACCTTGGCCAATAAGTCCCAAGGATTCTGGCTCATGAGAATAGTAAATGTAGGATCTGGGTGTGTAGTAGTCAAATAGGTTGCTTGGGTGCAAATGGTAGTCCAAGCCTGACTCTGATTGGCGGGTTTGACTTTGGGTGGGTTAATGTGAGTGGATGTATTGGTGGGGCCAAATTCCCACTCTGACCATTAAATGAGATTGTTGAGTGGTAGGGGGCAACAAAAAGCCCCATTCAGAATCTGCTGAACAGGGTTCAGAAGCCACACCAGAGGAAGCGGCTCAGGGGAAGGATTTTTAGTAATAAATAAACCCTAAACATAGGGGATGAATTTGGTGACCATTATCCACACAAGCCCAAAAAAATGCTCAGGTGATGCTGCAATATGAGCATGGGGAGATTTGTTAAGCTATGTCAGGGTGGTGTGGGATTATGATGGCTGTGGCGTGAGGGGCAGCAAGGCGCTCTTCACCAGAGGGAATAGTGAAATTGAGGTTGGGAAGAGTTCCATAAGCCAAAAGCCCCACCATCAATTGTCCATATAAAACTTGGTGGGAGATTGTAACGGATGAGTTTGTCTCATTTGTTACATTCTGACTCAGACTCAGTTTTATCAAATCTCAAATGATCACTTTAAATTCATTTTTGTGTTTGGTCATTTCAGATGTTGGGTTGTGCCTCACCCAAGCTGTAGTTTAGGCTTGTGAAAGCCTAATCAATATCTCAGGTGAGGTCCCTGAATCACTGCCTTTATAAGGCGTGCTGGCACCTTCTGAAGTTCACTTCAGAATTTTATGAGACCCTAGCATTTCCCTTCCTGGGGAGCATTGTCAGTTGCTCCCCAGATGAGCTCTGGTCAGCGGGCACCTTAGTTTTTATGTTTCTGAATTAAAATAAAAAAATTTTCAGGGTTTGCATACCTTACATACCTTAGTCTTTTTTGAGTGTTTCCATTTTGAGGAAGCTTTTGCATGGTTGAGTTGGATCAACCACACAGCGGACTTACATAGCCAACTAGCAGTAAGTGAATGTTTGGTTGCTTGTCAGTTCCCAAACCTCTCCCTACATTGGTTAGGCCACTTTGGTTTCTTATCAGTGCACCAAAGCAGTATGTAAATTTATGGCAGTTAGAACTGTGGTTTTTCCAGTCTGTTACAGAGGTGGGAAGGGAGGGACGTAAAGGACACCATTAGTACGTTGTATGAAGGAAGGAAAATTTACATAGTAGGTATGAGAGTGTTTTTGTAAATAAGAAAGTAGAAGCCAATGCTGCAGTGTACCCCTCCATCTGAAAGCCAATATCAAAATAGCCCTTAAACAGGAAGAAATCAATAAAATTCATCTAGTGCAAATGCAGCGGTGGCAAGTTTGCTTA
Source organism: Massospora cicadina (assembly GCA_022478985.1). NCBI lineage: Eukaryota > Fungi > Entomophthoromycota > Entomophthoromycetes > Entomophthorales > Entomophthoraceae > Massospora > Massospora cicadina. The sequence goes on from JAKSZP010009192.1 coordinate 413,772, forward strand.
CTGCTTCATTGGCATATGGGAATAAAAGCCCATAGTCAATATCTAGGCAAACTGGATCATGGAATGAGGGAGGGCAAGAGGATGGGGTCAATAAGAGTGGATGCATGCAAGGCGGAGCAGTAAGTCCCATGGGGACAAAATGGCTAGTAGAGGTTGGTGGGCAATTTGAACCCATGTGAACATGTTTTCCCACAGGGTGGAAAATGTTAGGTGGTTGAGCACCACTACCCACATTGAAGCAGCAGGTGACAGATCCAAGGACAGCAACAGGAAAGTGTACATGGCCAGATGGCAGTGGTAAAAAAATCTTTCTATAAAATTATCTCAAAAGAAAGATCAAAAGGAAAAAAATGTCCAAAAAATCACCAAACTTGGCACAAGTACTTTTTTAAAGTTTGAAAATTGTAATATACCTTTTTTAATAAAACAATATAAGCTTTAATAATACTTATATATAAGATCTAATCATATTTCTAATGCTAATTATATAGTAATTTGGCTGGTATTTTCATATTCATTATATTTGATTTTTTCATAGGTATTGATAAGTGGTTAGTAGTTTTGGTTGTTTTTTAAGTCCAGCCATTGATTTTTGCTGAGTGGCGGTTCATTATTCGGTTAATTAAGTGACTCAATAGGTTCATATAAGTGATTGATGATTTAGTAAATTAGTAAATCTTAATTGATTTTGGCTAAGTAGTTGGAGGTTGGAATATTCAATAAATTTAATAGTTTCTGAACTTATTGATGGCTATCTACCAATATAAAAACTAAAATAATTTATAATCATCTGGTAATTTTTAAACACCATAGCATAGCACGGGTAATCTACTACTGTTATATTAGATATTATAGATAGATTAGGGTATTACCTGGCATTACTCAAGTAAATAAACAAATAATTCAAGTTGATTAGTTTAGATTTTATTATAGATTAATCACTAAAATGTTTAGCTAAAACTATTAAAAACCAAATCAACCAATCACCAAATTTTTGGTAAACCCAAATTAAACTTAATGGAATAACAAAAACCACCAGAAACTTACAATACTAATTAACATATTGAATCAACCAATCACTAACTGCTTAATAAAACCATTAAGCTTATTAATCTACCCAATATCATCAATTACTTGGCAGAACCATTAAAACTATTGTATCAACCAAATACTATACTTCTCAGCTGTAACAATATTCTGATTGATATAAAAACATATAAAAATTTCATTTCTTATATGCAAAACTTTTTTACTACTATAAAAATGGCTGTATAAATTTAAAATTTTTGCAGGCTTATACATAACAACTTACTGAAATTTCATTGCAATTGGATGAATTATATTGGGATGCAATTATTAAAAACAAAGAAACAAATAAAGGAACATTTTTATATAAAAATATATGATAAGTAGATGAGATTTAGACTTTATGAGTTAGTTTAGTATGTAGCTAATAGCAATATAGGTACGTGGTTTAGTTTAACTTAGGCTTATAAAGGTACTTAGTTTATTTACTTATTTTGCATTTTAAATTTAAATTTATAATGAATTCTAGATATGAAAGCTTATGAGATAAAATACTTTTAATAAAAAAATGATAAATAAATAGTCTAAATATACAAATAGAATTAGATAAATTAATTAAATTAAATTAAATGATAAAAAGGTTGAGATGGGAATTGAACCTGCAACTCTAACTTAACCTTAGGATTAATTTTTTATCATTTATTGTTTTCATTTTTTTCAATACTCCATACTTTATTAAAATAAAACTTTTTAAGGGAAAGTAAGAGGGGAGGGCGGAATATAGATGATTTTGGATGAGGGTAAAAAAGACTGGGGATTCAGGCCACTAGAGTTCTAGCACCTCTGACCATTGCTGATTGGTAATCACCATTGCTAGCCACAGTTCTAGCAACGGTGGGCTTACAGGCCATACTATTCTTAGATGATTAGTAGCTTCATCACATGCGATGAGCAATCCAGTGGGGAAAGCCAAACGCATGGCCTTATAACACCCAGGGATTATGTGCAAGAATTTTGAGATCTGGTGGAGCTGATCAGAGATAATCCAAATGGTCTTCAATACCAAACCTCTGTGATGGGGGCGCTCGTTGCTCATAACCTTGGAAACAAGCGCACAGTGAATTACCCATACACAATAATGGTAAATGAAGGCTTATAGTTGGATTGAAGCCATTCTCAGGGTTTTTGTAAAGAATATTACCTGCGATGGATGTATACCTATAGGTGAATGATCGCCTGATAAGATGTATCACATCGTGGACCAGTACTTTTTGAACATGGCACATTCATAATAGCGATGTGCTATGTCTGTTTTTGGTTCAATGCATATGGGGCATTCTTTGTGCTGGTAATCCAGCCTGCTGTGCTTGCCCAATTTGAATGCCTGATTAAGGATCCGCCATGTTACCAACTGCTGTTTGGCTGTAACCAAGCGGGTGTTCAGGCCCAAAATCAACTCCTTCATCGTTAGTTGGTGTCATGGCCTTTGGTAGTCCAGTCATTAAGGATTTTTGGGCGGGTGGGCGGATTGCACCCCATTTTGGGAGTGGATCCCCTATTATATCAGTGTCAATTTGTACCTAATTCTGATTGACTTGGTTGCATATTCATTGGCGATTCAGTTACATTCCTCCCAGCTTGTTGCAGTAATCATTGCAGGATTATGTGCTTTGACATCCCTTTGAATTTGGTTGGCCTCTTGGTCCAATTTTTTGAATGACCACCCACCCTGGCACATGGCCCGTTTGCAGAGTCACCAGTAGTGTGGGGCTCCTTTTCATGAGGTTATCTTTGGGTGGTTCACCACCCATTTGTGTAACTATTGGGGGGAGACTAGCTCCTGGAGGCCTTGGGCTCTTGCCCAGTTCACACCCCATGCTAGAGTTGGGCAGTGCATGTGCATCTGTTTTAGCTTCAGAAATGCTTTCCCTCATATGTGCCAGGCGTGAGATTCAAAGTCCAGTAGGCCCATGCCTCCTTCATTCTTTAATTTTGACAGGGCTTCCAATGAAATTGGTGTCACCTTTGCCTTGAACCACAGGAAAGTTTGGAGCATTGACCTGATTTTCTTCTTTAGGTTTGGGCTCATCAGCACATGCATAACATTTCATAGCTTTGAGAAAATGAAGACATTTATCACCTGCACTTTTTCCTCGAGGAATAATCTAGCGCCTTTCCAGCATGACATTTGGAATAATAAGCTTGTTAATACTTCTTATTCAGTCTCCAGTACAGCTGGTCCCTTGTCATTGAAGAGTATCCCGAGGTATCAGACTGTCTGGGAGCTCGTAATTGGTGTTGTGTCAGTTGGCGGGCTGAAGTTTGGGTTGCTGATCCTCATCACTGAGGTTTTTGCTAAATTTATTTTTACGTTTGATGCAAGCTGGTAAAGGGTTAATAGATCCTCAGCGCCATGGAGGTCATTCAAGGAGCTTATTCCAACAACTGTATCATCTGCGAATGCTAGCATCTTCAGTGGCATTTGGTTAGGGTGGACTAAACCCCAAAGCTTTGTGTCCACTGCTGCTAGTAGAATGTTAGATACAAAGTTGAAGAGTATTAGTGATATGGGGTCTCCTTGGCGGAGACCTTGCCCAACAGAGATTTCGTTGGTTGCGCCATCTGCAACCATAACCTTTGTTACCATACCTGAGTATAGCATCATTATCCATGTCTGAAACGTGTCAGGGGATACTGACCGCCTTCAGTGCCTCATGTAAGAATGACCTCGCTACTCAGTCATACACTTTTTCCATGTCAAGGAACATAAGGTATCCTTGTTCAATGCCCCTCGTATCCTGGAGTATGCTCTGGACTGAACCTATGCTGTCCCATATACTATGGCCTTTAATGAAACCGTGTTGGGCCCTATGTAGCGTGCATGGTGCTGTTGCCATCAGCCAATTGGATATTATGCGCGTGAGCAGTTTATAATCGGCATTCAATAGTAAAATTGGGCGCCTGTTCTGAAGTTGGCATTTGAGGCCTTTTTTGTACAGAAGTACAATTCAGGTCTCATGTCCTCCTAGAACTTGTTTTCCATGGGTCAAACAGTGGTTAAAGAGGGCTTTGAGCTCCAGCGCTATGTGGTCTCAGAATATGCTGTATATTTCTGCACACATATTGTCAGGGCCTGGTGCTTTCATTATTGGCAACTCCTTTAGCGCCCTCTTAACTTCATTGATAGAGATTTTGGTGGATAGCTTGGTGATGTCTTCCAGTGTACAGCCTCCCAGTGCCGGCTTGGCCAGGTCAATAAGGGTTTTTGTCACCAATTTGCTCGTTTCTCACTGTCAGAAGAGATCACCATAAAAAAGCTTGACTTCATGCTTGATCATTTCAGGGTCTGTTGATACTGCCCCATCCACTGTCTCAACTTCTTGTATCCTAGCCTTAGTTTGGACTTCCTTGAGGTGTTTAAGGCCCTCTTTGGTCATCGTCCCCACTAAGCTCTTATATTGGTAAGTTGCATTGGTCCATCTCTCTGAGTCTTGTTCCATCATTATAGCCCAATATTTTTTGTGCGTTGTTCAGTACTCACTCCACCAGTCCTCGCTGTCCCAGCAGGTGAGCCTCAGGCTTTCTAATTTAGACTTCAGTTGCTTCACGGCAGCTGTTCACTTGTAGTAGGATACTTTTTCAAACTTCATACTATCATGTTTCATCTTCATTTTTGATACAGGTCCATCTTTCTAGCGTGTTTAGCTCCAGGCGGTTGTCCAGATGCGCTATTAGTTGATCCAGTCCCGCATCTATCATTCGGCGCCAATCCCCATTCCTCAACGTGGCTGGTGCCAATTGCCACTCATCTTTCCTCGGAGGTTTGTTAAGGTCAATCTCCACCCAGATGACCATGTGGTCGCTTTCAGCATTTATACTAACCTTGCTGTTGGACGTCATTGGCCTGAGGTCCAATGATACAAGGATGTAGTCTAACCATGATCCTGACATTGGGGATCCAGCGGCATCATATGTCCACTGCATTAGATTGGCTGGGTCATCGTCCTCTTTGTCAATCATTAGGCACAACCTGATTCAACTAGGTAATTGAGCATCTTGTCAGCTTTACTGTTGGGGAGTTCTCTCGTCAGGTATGTATCCTGACTCACATTCGTCCAGCAGTTCAGGTCGCCTGCTATTACGGTCATCACTTTGGATGGCACTTCCACTAAAAATCCCAAAAAATATGGTTTTCATGGAGCTTCAGTGGGGCGTAGACTGCTACCGCCCATATGCTCCTGCTAGTTTCTCTGTTTGTAGCTGTCGCTATCAAGATCCTCCCAGTGTGAGTTTCTTCTACAAATTCCAGGTCTATTTTTTTGTCCATTGTGACTATTGCCACGTGGTCCGTCCATAGGGCTTGGTAGCCTATCTGGCAGGACCACAGATGGTTTTTTGCATCGCGGTTCAAGCTTGGCACCATTTCTTTTTGGTTACCAGCTTATTTTTCTGAAATAAAAATTAGGTCAATATTATTATTATTTTTTAAATGGTGCATCTTCCTCCTCCTCATTTGTATGCTCGCCATCCCCCAAGCATTTGTAGTTGCTATCCTCATTGCTGGCTGCCCAACCCACAGGTATGAGGTTTAGCGTTGTCCAGGTTGTAAATCAAGTCACGTACAGAGGTTGGGTTGGTCATTGTTGGTGGTGGTGTCGATGGTTGGTGAGGTGTGATATTCAGTTTTTGGGGTTGGTTGGTTGGGACTGAATTTGTTCCTGGGAATCTTGTGCACTGGAAATTTGGTTGCTATCCCCATCTCCCTGTCAATGGTTAATGGAGATGGTTTTATGATTGGGTCTGGGTGCCCCTTCTTTTCTTCAGGTGGACTGGCGAATTTGCCTTCATCCATCAGCTTATTCACACCCCTTCATTTGATTTATTGGCTGAACTCAATTTTTTAGTCGACAATTGCTCAGGCAATTTTTTCGATCTCAATTTTTCTGCAAATTTTTCTCTGGTCACCTTGGACTCATATGCCAGTGACTTCCAATTCATTTTTTCCCTTTCATCTTGTCAGGCTTTGATTTCAACTTGTTGGAACCCTATGGCCACCCAAGCTTGGAAGACTTCTTTGGGTTCGCCTTCTGCCATCTCTCCTCCCCCCAGACCATCCATTCTGCTTGGGTTGGACGTTTCTCTGCTGGTCCTGGGCTGGTTCCCTCGTCCATTGCATAAGATTCAGGGTTCAGATTTATAAATGGTTCGTTGTCTGCTTCAGGTCCTTTTGCCATTTCCCATTCCCATGCCTCTCTGTGTGCCAGGTCTAATTCTTGTCATTGGTGTTTCATATCCGCTACCTCCTTTAAGTTTTGTGGGATCCATTCTCTGGCTTTCTGGCGGAGGAAGGTCTTGGTGCCCACCTTGGTAATTCCCCCAATGGGGTCATATTTGTACTCCCAAGTAGTTTTACCTTTATGATGGTGGCATTGAACCATAGTGTAGCTGGTCTAATAGCAGAACCAGCACACTTGTTTGACATCCTCCTGTTTGACATACACTATCCTATCAAGGCTATGCAGGCAGATGAATCTGGGTAGAGCAATCTTATTTGGTTTCATCCAGGGGGCTGGTTTGTACAGCGCTTCCACTGTCTGAGGGCGGAGGCACTTCATGATGTAATCTCCACTGGCTTGGCGGAATTCATGTACTTCCCCATAGTAAGACAACCTGGTCCAGATCACTTCATGCACCCATTCCCATTTGCGGTTGATGGGGAGGTTCTGGAAGGTAACCCACCTTGCCATTTGGTTGGCATATCTGGTCGGCTCCATTTGCAGATAAATCCCCTTGTACTTGATGACAATTTTGAGGAGTTTCTTGCAGTCCAACTCGCCTGGGATCGCTATATCTATATAGCCCCATTTGGGGACTCAGTGATGATCAAAGTCCCCTCCAGCTAGGACTTTGTCTAGTTCCTGGTAAATTGACAGAATTAAGTTGGACCATGCTTCCTCCTCCACTAGCTGTAGGTGGACTCGGATAGCATCTTTAAGGTATGATTTTGGTGCCTGGCAATCTGTAAAGCCCCCACTAATTAATTGATGGATGTAATCAATGTGGCTCCCTGCTCCATTCCAGGTGTTGTCCTCGGTATGTGCCACCGCTGTGCTGTATGATTTTGATTTTGCACTTGGTTTGGGTACGGTGGTGGGGGTCTTTCCTTTCAGAATCCAACTTACTGATTCATTGAGGCTGAAACCCCAGCTGAGGAATGCTTCAAGTTGGTGACTGTTGATACCACGGTAGTTAATACTTTTAGACATTTGCGCTCTGATCTCCAGGCTCTGCCACTCTAGGGCATCCGCTGGTGAGAACCCCAGTTGGTACCATTTGAGAGCAGATTCCAGGCTGCACATTGGGTGGAGGTATTGTTGGAGGACCTCCAGCATAATTGAGCTACACTGACACCAGTCCATTACAGTAACGCTGTTCCAGCCCCCATCTGTGAATACTTGTGCCATGTCTGCTGGAACCCCCGCTTCACACCATTGAAATGCTTCTGAGGGGGTGAAGCCTTTGGCGGCGTATGGGGCAGCTATCGTCGGTTCCAGGAAGGATTGCTTCCAGTCCCAAAAGTTTTGATGCAGGTCCCCACTTTGAGCCATTCTTGGCCCAAGTCTGGGGTTTTGACCCCTTTCATCGCTGTTACTGCCTGTGGTGAGATCTCGTGCTCCATCCGCAGTTGAGCTGATTGGGGGGTGAACCCTGCCACATCCCAGTCTGCAGCCTCAGTGAGTGTTGTGGCGTCATGCCAGATTTTCCACTTTGTGATTGGGAATGGGCAGCCTCTGAGGGTTTCGTGAATCAGTTTGGTCACCCCCAGTTCTGCCCATTCATGCACTAGGTCCATACTGGCCCCCGCTCAGACCCAGTATTTCATCTCCATCGATGTGAATCCATTGGTGGACCAGTTGATGGCCTCTTCCAGCGACCAATCCCAAAAGGGTCCCCATTCCACTGCCTTTTCCTTTGTCCAGCCCGCTTTCATCAGGTCTGATGCGGTGGCAGGTGGAATATGGGTATACAACCAGTGTAAGGCCTTGGTTGCTTTGAACCCAGCCACAATCCACGGTAGTGCTTCCTCTGGGGAGAAGGTAGTGTTGCACCATTCCAGCGCCATGTCCACCAAAATAGAGTGTCTGGCCCATTTGAGGGCCGTAGATGTGTTCAGGAAACGTCTAGTGTATTTGGCTAAATTTGTTGGGTCTAGGCCCGAGCTCCCAACAGCTTGGGTGTAACATGCTGTAATGCCCACCTTGTTGTATTTCATCACATTTGATAGGTTGATGCCAGCCTCCATCCAGGATTTCGCATCTGCCAGTTTTAAATCTTCGCAGATGGCAGCCTCTATCACCTTGTAGTCCACGGGGATTTTCATCCACTCCAGGGCACCTTCGGTTTGAACCCAGGATGCCTTAAATTGTACTGCCATATTGATTGAGATTTGGGTGTTGAGCCAGCGTTTGGCTGCTTCAGCAGAAAATTTATGGTTGCACCATATAGCCACAATGGCTGGCTTGATTCCTTTAGCGACCCACTGAGTCTCCATAGAGTACAGAAATTGGAGTGCCTCCCATTGTTTGACCTCATGGGTGGACACACCTCGACGCTCTAACATGTCTGACTGGATTGGTATAAATTTAACTGGAGCCCTGGCCATCAACTTGACCGCTGTCAGGGTTTCTGCCCCTTCCAGTAATACTTTAAGTTTTTTTGCTGATCCCTCTCAGGTGTCCAATCCCTCAGATTTGGTCCCCAATATAGTTACCCCCACTTTGGTTGGTTCTCAATGGATTGGCTTGGTTCAGTGATTGGATATTCAGGATCAGCTGTTGATACATTGTTGAGCTATGGCCCCCTGTCAGAATGCCTTCATTGGGGATTGCACTCAATTGTGTATCAGGCGTTCCACCCAATGAGTTACTCATGCTACTGAATCAAATTTTGGTTGGGGACCATTTGCCCCCCAACTGGGTTGTTTCATGATTGGCGTCCAACTTGTTCTTTGTCTGAATACCTTGAGCTGATTTAGTAAGTTTCTCCATGTCAGAAGAAAGCTTTTTATTGTTTGATTCCATTGGTCTGAATTGCCAATTTTTGTTATTTGAATCTGAGTCAGTTTTGGATCCTACCAATACCTCATCCAGGTTTTTTGCGTTATTGGCAAGAATTTTCTCACCCTGCGAGGCCCCAGTCCCCCTGCTGATTAAGTTTCATTGGGGAATATTCCTGACTCCACTGTTCTCAGCGTTGGGCCTCTTTCCTGGAAGGTTGTGCTTGTCATCAGGGTGTCAGTGGGCATTGATCCTAGGGAGTTGACCCCATCATTTGCACTATTTGTTAGGGCTCCATGACCCATCAACATGTTCATTCATTTCATTGTCATTCATGCTGCCAGTTCATTACTTGGCGCATACATGGTGGAATGCCCAGCCCTGTTTCTAGTCATGTCAGGGCTTGAGCCAGCGGGAAGGTCAGCAGATGGTTCATCCATCTCGGCAACCTTGGTATTATTCTTAGTAAAACTCACTATCGGTGTGGGCAAGTCATCTGTTTCTATGTGCTGCCACAGACAGGCGGCTAGACTTCCCTACACTTGGTTGGTTGGCCTTTGTTCACTGCTCTATAAAATTGCAGTGCGCCATGGCAGTTGGTTGATCTCTCAATTCTTGTTCAATTCACTTTTTGCTATAGTAAGTGATATTTGTGAGAGAGAGATTTTTATTGTTTTTATTTAGTTACAAGCAAAAAATTTGGTATTTATCTAATTTAATCAAAAATCCTCAACCACATGGCAAAAATGAACTGAACCTATTAGAATCAATAGAGAAAGGTATACAGTTGATCACTGAGTAATTTGGCAGATTATTCAGTTGAATCAACAATCCTCAGCCACTTGGCAATTAAATTGAACCTATTAGACTCAATGGATATTTGAAGATATATAAATCACATACTTTTTTAACTAACTTCATAAAAGGAGGAGGATCTCAATGAAACCTATATATATGTTTTGTTTGTTCATACATTACTCTAAAACTACTGGATCAATTTTAAAAAAAATTGAATGAGAGAGGATACTCCCATGTAGGTCCCATTCCAAGTTTGTAAATATTCGTATCTTATAAACAGTTTTATGTAAGAAGTGAATATATAAATTTGATTATAATAAATTGGTATAATGTTTCAGCAGAGCGATTAGTGGGTATTTAATCTGTTTTAATAGTTTTTAAATATGAAGTCATTTTTATCTGACATCATTTTTGGTAGATGGAAATTGACAGGTAATAGTAAATAATCCTATTGACTTACCTATGTAAACACTAAACTGCATAGTAAAAACATTTTTTAAATTTTTATTCGAGGTGGGCCGACCTGAGGACAATACCGCACCGATTAGGGAAGTGAAGAAAATAGGAAAGGAGGATAAAACCCGGAAAACCTCCATGCGCGGCGTATGATAGGCCAGGAACTCCATGGACCGCCTTTGCTATTCGCTATCTCGGTTCGGGGCATTGGCGCGCAAAACCAACACAGTCAAAATCGTTCCCTACCCAAAGTCCATTACCGGGATCGAACTCGGGAGGCAGTGGTAGAGGGTCCATACTCTACCACTGGGGTATCCTCCCTTTGCATAGTAAAAACATTAATCTTTCAAATCAACTAAAAACACTGACTGTTAAATCAAAACTGTTTGCACCCATCTCATCAACCAATTACCAAATGTATACAGAAATAATGGAGCCAAATGATTTTAACCAAATTTTATTAACTGCTTACAAAAACCAATGAGCCTAACAAGATGATTAAATTAACATCTGCTTACAAAATCATTGGCCTATCAAATTGACCAAATAAAAACAAACTGCTTAGTGAAACGACTTATATTTCCATTATATTTTATATATCATTGATAAATTATAAAATGACTTTTATTTATCTTGCTATAATTATGAAATTAAAAACCAGCCTAAGATGGTTTCTTTTGTTCACAAGTATTTGGGGTAAGTTTTGCTTTTTTGGTACATTTGTTTATGAGATAAAATTTATTACAAACACATATATACAAAGATTTTTTTAATTTTTATATAAAAATAGTGATTTTTAAAAAAAGAAAATAAGAGCCAATTTCAAAAATGCACTAAAAATTCCTTTTGAGAAAAAAACTGACTTCAAAAATGCACTAAAAAGTATAATTATACTCAATAAAAATACATTAGAAAGTATAAAATAATTGATAAAATTGCAATAAAATTATGATGTAATCAATAAAAATTTTATATAACCAATATAACCTTTTTTGAAGCAAGCGCCATATTTCAAAGTGACTAGTAAATTTTGCTCACAAATAAAAATTTGAGTATATATTGGATTGAGTCCAAGTGTAAACTGTAAGCAACTGATATGCAGTGCTCAGTATATATATTATATTTAATTGATATAAGTTAGTCTAAAATAAGGCCAAACTTCAAAAAGGTTTTATTGATTATATATTTTTATTGTTTAATTCATACTTTTTAGTGTAATTTTATCTATTTTATGCTTTCAAAAGAGTTTTTAAGTTAGTTCTTTTTCCATATAAAACCTAAATCTATATAACCATTTTTAATAAACTTTTTAAATGAAAGAGGAAGGTCCCATAATGGCCCCATTTCATTTTTGTAAGGATTGGTTTGGTATATCACCAGTAAATAAGGTTTTCTAGACTTTTATATAAGATAGAGATCTGCTTGGTCCTCCACCTTGAACATGCTCTGATTCTTTAGATTTTATACTATAAATAACCACCAACCACTTGGCCAAAACCTTTTACTTATTAAATTAATCAAGTCCACCAACTAAACAGCTAAAACTAATTGTTTTACCAAATCAACAAAAACCCCCTATCCACTCAGGAAAACCAATTGCCCTATCTAATCAGCTAAAACTTGAACTCTATCAGTTAAAAACAATTGTTCTATTGAATTAACCAAAACACACCACTACTCAGCAAAATAAATGAACATATCATATTAACTGATCACCAGCCACTAAACTAAAATGAACTTAAATCTAATAAAACAACTAAAAACCACCAACTCAAACCAAATCAATTGAATCCATTTAATTAAATGAATTAACTGAATAATGGTTAATTCACAACCTGAAACTGATGAAGAAATGACAAAAATAGGAAAAAATAATTAATTTCAAAATATGAAATAGAAATATGAATTAATTGATAAAATGCACTATATATAGTAAAAAATAAACAATATAAAGCTCACCAAAAAGTTTGAGATAATTGATAAAACCGTTTTTGAGTTGGCGCCAGATTTCAAACTGACTTATAGAAGTTTGCTCACAAATAGAAATTAGTGCTAATATTTTATGAGCTCAAGTATTAACTGTAAGCAACAATAGGTCACACTGAGCTGATTATATATAGGTTTTCTTGTTCAAAAAGTTTTCAGGTGACTTCATGAGACACAGATGTAATTTCTTCAATGTTAAATAATTTGCTGTATCAGTGATCCAGTGCTATACTGCCCCACATGAGTCTTTAGTATTTGGAAGAAAAATTCTATAAGTTAGTTAAAATATGGCGCCAACTTCAAAAAGGTTTTTATTCATTATTCATACTTTTTATCAATTATTTCAAACCTTTTAGAGAATTTTTATTAATATTACTTTTTGTGCATTTTCAAATTCAGTTCTTTTTTTCCTGTGAAATTTATATATTAAATTAGTATACTAGATTAATATTAGTACCATATAATTGGAAACCAAAATGCTTTTAGGAATATTGGGAGCTTGCATATTTTTGGAAGTCAAGAAAATGTTAAACCTTAATAGTGACAATTTTATGCTGATGTGAGGAGTAAGGTCAAGTATATTGATATAATATATATGGCGCAATTTCAGCAGTGTTGCATCCCAAGTGTAATAATAATATATGGTAATTGGTTATATATAGCTGTGGATGATGTAAATTGTAGTATATTAATCAACAGGATTTAACACTAGCATAATGGTGAAGCAATGATTGTAAAATTTAATCATCTTTATAGTTGTTAAAAGGCATTACTAGTGCTAAATAAATAAAGTTGGCAAAAGTCCAAATAAATGTAGTTTTACTATGGCAGAAGTCAGTGCATTAACATCAGCTCGCTTGACTTTAGAAGCTGACTTGCTGCTCAGGGGATCTACTATGAGCATATTAGGCACCAGATAACATTTGCTAACATCACCGTCACTCTCACTAAGCAAATCCTTCTCAGATGCTACCCCTTGATGCATCATTTAGTTAACTTGTTTGCGCCCACAGTGAACTTCTTTACACTCTAAGATATTCTTAAAATGCGTTGGCCCTCAGGACACAATGGTAATTTACCCAACCTCTTACTTGGTGTTATCAGCAACAAGATTCCTTACAGAGTGTCTTTTTCTAAACAGGTCAATCCCAGACTGGTTGTTGGTGACAGAGTACTTGGTTAATCCCAGACTGGTTACTGTCAATTACTAACCTGATACAACACAAGTTTAAAAAGGATAAACTTAAGATTCTGTAGAAAGGTCCTTTATAAAATATAAAGCAAAGTATTTTTTACTTCAGGAGGAATTCAAGATATAAATTTGAATGAAAACGGTAAAGTATTTTAGAATTTGGGATATCAATAAGAGGATTTTTCACGTCCTCTAATCACATCTTCTGACTGCTGCTTTCATCTCTTCACTCATTTAAGCCAATTCTTATACATGCGAGATCCATCTTGCAGTGGTACTCCAGTCCTGGATGTTCTGGGGACTTTTTACTAGCTACCACTTCTGGGTTTTTTGTACTTGATTTATATTGCTTTATTGCATAATTTGGCAATGCCCTTCTCAGCTTCAGGGTCAAGTGATGGCAGTTCTATGATGCACCTCACTTTATTGTTTCAATTGGCTATCAAAACTGGATGGCTGTCAATTTAGTAATATTCACATTCAAATTTTTACTCCTACATTGGTGTAATTTTGTTTGTTCATCCTTTCATCACAAAGAATGTAAGTTAATCTGGACTCCTGAAGGTAAACCAGAGTGGTCGTTTTTCATATGAAATTTTGGTGGCGTAGATATCCTCATTAATTAAATCTTCTAACTCAACTGTAAAAATTTTCATGCTGTCATCTCGTATACCTTGAAATTTATTTATTCATGATGTCATGCCAACTTGACTGAAATTTTCTTAGATCGCACATGTCTATAAAAGGGCCTTAATTTCCCCCATCTGTGGTGGGCTGGTCTCCAGTACCTCCACCAGTTTTTGGGTTATTTTCATGTATTTCATTGGTCAAGGAATGACCAGATACTTCAGTCACGGCTTCATCTGTGACAATTCCCCTTTAAAGATGATACCTGGAGAATGATCAAAGATGCCAGGCGTGCACTCTATTAAACATTAGCAGCATTGCAAATGGAGTTTCTGCTCCTCTCTTGGTTAACACAGAAGCAGGCCTGGTCCAAATGGCCTTTAGTTTCTCTGGTTATGTTCTCTCAGATGGTAAAACAAAACCTTATCTCCTATGTTGATTTGAGTAAATTGATTATTCTCTGGTTCTCCCTTTGGCTTGGAGGGAGGCTCTATAATGTTGCTTCTATATTATAACTGTATTCTTATAAGCTCTTCAGTCAACTCTTGTTAATAGCTCCCAGATGTTAGTATTCTTCTATTCGCCGCTATGACTGGTACCAGGAGGTTAGAAATTGCGGCCTCTCACCCATACAGAAATTTGAAGGGGGACATTCCAATTGCTTGGTGATGGCTTAACCGGTAATCCTTTAGCTCTGATGGGAGCAACTGGTCCTACCTCAACTTGTTAAGAGCCATCTTATTTAAAATTACTCTTGAGGACCTATTCATTTTCTCAACACTTCCATTAGAGGGGATTGTAGAAGTAGTAAACTGCTGTTTTATCCCTACCAAAGTACAGTTTCTTTATCACAGCCAAAATAACGTTTTTTCTATTGTATGACAGGAGATTTGATGGCATCCATGTCTTGTAATCCCCTGATTATACAAGAAATTGGGCAATGGAATTTGTGGTGCACATCTTGACTATGGATGCTTTGACCTATTTATTGAAGTGGTCAATCGCCATCAGGATGAACTTGGCGCTGGTTTATGCTGTTGGAAATGGTCCCACCATGGTAATAGAGACATTGTCAAATGGTGCAGTGGGGTTAATGGGCATAAACTCAATTTCTTTTACAGCAGAAAAAACTGGAGCAAGGCACACACAACTCCAAGGCATGGTATACTTCATCAGACATGCATTCTAAGTAGAATCTCTCATTGAGGTAAGCCAACACTTTTGGAATCGTTTATTGCCCATATCCTTGTGAGCCTCCATCACTATATCCATGAAATCACTGGGATGGATGTATGGCTACCATTTGTCTTAAACCTTCTTTTGCAGATTTCCATCAATGCGCCAGGTGTCTTTAGAACATCTGCGCAGGATGCTCTTGACCTCTTTTAACTCATCCTGTAAGACCTCTTCAGGCAGACCAATCAGGTTGTAAAGGAGATCATTCTCTGGCGCCTGCAGGTGGAATATCAGTATTCTTGACAAACTGTTGGGATTTCACCAAATTCTCATATCTCTGAAAATCCACTTCATCAATTCCCCCAACATCAACATAAGGAGCGAGCAATATACCTCAATCTATCAAGGTCAATGATCAATCTAATCCCAATCAATTGATTGAATATTCAATTGCGCAGAGATTAATTCACTCTGATAGATTACAAACCATTAAAATCCTATAAATATTCCCATTTTAAAAATAAAGATTAGGTCAAATTATAACCTGTATTTTCATTAAATTTTATGCCTTTTTGGAGAATCTGCCTAGTGTAACTTCGAGATACAACCTTTATTGGAAGTGTAATTCAAAAATTCCAGACTGGTGCTCACTACAGGGGCACTCTGAGTTACGCACCAGTGACAACGTCTATCACTATTATGGATTCTCAATATTTGCCTGATGAAGCTCAAGATTAAGAGCAAGGCAGCATTTTATGATGGGTCCATTCAACGGGAGCCCAAATCCCAAGATTACTATCCACATTGGAATTTTGGGCCAACTTAGAATTTTATGGTCCTAACCTAAGTTTTACCTCAGACTTTCAAATACCGCCTGAGTCTTTAAAATATTATCAATCAATTGCTTGAAGGGGCCTTAATCCCTGAAATCCATTATACACGTCCCAATATAATGCTGTACCTTCTATATTGTGGGAAGTGCTGCAAACCTCTTAAAAGCCAGTAATTGGCCCTGAGAAATATTTGCACCAACTCATACATCCTACTTTATACCATTTATTACCTGTAGTTGGAATGCACCACCAAGGGATGCTCAATTTACTAGAAGGACTCCAATCCTTGAATAATTATATTTCTGAATTTTCAAGTTGGCCTCTGAGTTTAGCCAAGATAATCATGGTGCAATCATTAATAATCAGGCCTTTATCAACGAATTACATCAGCATCTCATTCAGCTCAATTACAGAATGTATAATTTTTTGATGTACAGTTCCCTATGAAAGTTCAGGGGATTCAGAGAGAATGAAGAGAGGGTATTTTCCAACTCTCTGAGCGTAGTCAATCAATGGAGGAGGAAATTAGAACCCATCTCTTCCAATTGGAACAAATGTACTCAGGAATTTTATTCTAGGTTAATGAAGTAGAGAAAGCCTCTGGAAATATGGGTCCTCCTGGTGTTGAAGGACCTCGTGGCCCACCTGGGGGTGTAGGACCCCGTGGACCCCCAGGGAGTGTAGGGCCTTGGGGACCCCCAGGCGCAGATGGACCTTGGGGACCTCCATGTGCCAATGGGCATTCAGAATCTTTCCAGCAATCTGACTCTCTTTTGAACATGATGAACCACTTGCATGAACAATTCTCTAGATTGGCCAAAGAGTGTAACCTAACCCCCAATGGGGTACCAATTGATCCTCTCTTGTCGCTTCAGCCATTATCTGACTAAATTGATCAATCTGGGAAAATGGGCCAAGGATGCCGATATCTTACTACATGCTTGTAAATCAAAAGGGGAACTGCTCCAAGCGAAAATTGAGACACTGGAACTCAAGTAAAATGCCCAGAAGGAAAAGATTTTTGAGCTATCCCGCCTATTAGATGAGAAAGTAGGGCATGCTGATCTGAACTGTCAGATTAGTGAAGTTCATACTGAAGCTGTTGGTTCTTACCCTCAATTTTCTTCTCAAGTTTCAGATTCTACCTCTTACACAGTGCATTCAAAAAGTTCTGGGACTAACGTTTTAAAGACACAACTTTAGAAATAAATAAACTTTCTTTATCATAATTTAACATACAACCTTTCCCTCTCTATACATATTTATATTGCTAAAACAATTGTTAAAAGGTATGCACATAGTTCCTATTTTGTATAACCATGTTTAAACCAGCTGTCACATTCTTCTGAATTGTCTCTACTTTATCAAAAGGATGAAACTTCAGTGCCACCTTCAGATTAGAGAACATAAAGAAGTCAGACAGAGCCAAATCTGGTGAATAGGGTGGATAATTATAATCTGAAGGTGGCACTGAAGGTTCATCCTTTTGATAAAGTAGAGACAAATCAGAAGAATGTGACAGCTGGTTTAAACATGGTTATACAAAATAGGAACTATGTGCATACCTTTTAACAATTGTTTTAGAAATATAAATATGTATAGAGAGGTAAATGTTGTATGTCAAATTATGATAAAAGAAAGTTTATTTATTTGTAAAGTTGTGTCTTTAAACTTTAGTCCCAGAACTTTTTGAATGCACTGTGTATGTTTCCACTCAATCCAAACAACCTGGAGTGCATTTTTTGACCACCTATGCTCCCATGAGTTTCAAGACAGTATTTAAGGACAAATACTCCCTGGAGGAAGGCAGCATTATCTCTTTTCTCTATCTTTATGAAAAGGCATTAAGTGAGGCCACAAATCACAAAAGATGAATTACTTGACTAATTTTCTTACTTGATTGGCTCAGGATATTATGGTTCCCCACTTAATTACTTGCTCTACTTGGGCTCAGGTCAAAGAAGCGTTGATCAAAGAATTTGGGAGTGAGCAAACCTTATCCTCACAAAATCAGGCTCTTATGGGTATACAGCCCCACCAGAAAATGAATCCATCAAAGACTTTGCTCATCGGTTCTATTGAGAAGCCCAAACTCTAGTAGCCTGTGGGCAGCTAACTTGGATAGTTCAATTACTGCAGTTATGTCAGCTTTTACTTCCAGGACTCAAATGCAAGTTTATCTAATCAGTGTAAAAAAAGAATTTCTGAAGTATTTTAAACATTAAGGAGACCTTATTGGAATTGCCTCCTCAATTCTCCAAAAACCCCCAAGTTTTTGAGTTCCCTAGACCTAGTCGCCCCAAAGTCTACGCCACGCCTGAGAATACTAGGACAATCCAGTGTAACTACTGTCATTTCTATTTCCATACCAAGGATCGTTGTTTTAAAAAAGAATCTGATGAGAAGAAGAAAAGAGATAAGCCCAACAAGATTCTCCATCTTGATAATGATATGAGTGCGCAGCAAGAGCAACAAAGTTCAATTGAGTGTAATGGAGACGAACATTCTTCTTATTTTTTGCCTTCCTTATTGGCATTATCCTCTCAGTTTAGAAACACCATTACCCATATTGACTTCCAAGTGAATCAAGTCAATGCCAAAGCTATCATAGATACTAGATCCCAGTGAATGTTGTCTTGTCAAAATTGGTCAAACGGATCAAATTAACACCCAATATTTCTCATTACAAAGAATATGGCACGGCCAGACCTCAGAGTACTCGGTCTATTGGAGCCTTTTTGTCTCTTCTCCTAAAAATTGGAAATTAACTTTTACAATCCCTGACATTATACTCAATAACTTGAGTTACGACCTACTTTTAGAAACTCAATTTTTATGAGAATTTGATGGAATTATCAATTATCCTGACTCCTCGTTGTCTCTCTTGGAGTATAGAGTTCCCTTACTTTTATCCAATCATGATTCTACCTGATGTCGGTTATGTCTGCTAAAGGGAACAAAAAGGTCTTATTCACTTCAATATCATATTGAAGATCCTCATGTAAAACTAACTCCTACATCGGATGATATTGAAGAGGGAATGCCTATTTTTTCCCCTGAGAAATTAGTTATTCCACCAAAATCACAATCAATAGTTAACACTTCTTTGCATTTTTTGAATCCCAAGGGATATTTGTTACAAGTTCAAGGCACGGTCAATCCTTTTGATAAAGAGCTCTTGCCTTGTCTTGTAGTATTGGATTATGATTATTCAGGATCATTATCTGTCTTACTGATGAACCTTACCAATGAGCTGAAACTGGTAGATCAAGAGCATCCAGTTGCTTATGTTAAGTTACTGCCCTTATCCCATATCTATGATGTTAAACTCTTTGGGAGTCTACAAGACTTTGGATTAAAGTGATCAGGAAATACTTACTGTAGGTGCTTCTATCGGAAAACACCTCTCTAGTGACCAGGAGAAACAAGTGCTTCAATTGTTAGATGAATAATCGACATCTTTGCTAAGCATACTTACAATTTTGGGAAGATGAAAGGAGTAATGCACTCTGTTGAAACTGGTAATCACCTTCCTATTCATGCGAAGCCCTATCATAAATATAAAGTAGAAGCCCAGGTTACTAAGGAGTTGCATCAATTGTTGAAGGCTGGATTATTGAAACCCTCCAATAGTCCTTTGGCATCTTCATTGTTATTGGCTAAGAAGAAAGATGGTTCTCATTAAACGTGATGTATTATATTCAACTGAATGCTATTACACAACGGGATTGTTATCCCTTACCTAGGATTGATGATTCTCTTAGGTTGTTGGCTGAATCCACCTATTTTTCAACCATGGACTTAGCCAGTGGATACTTTAAAATCTAGGTATCACCATAAGATCGTGCCAAGTGTGCCCTGATATCGTTTGAAGGGTTGTTTGAACCAACTCATATGCCTCAAGGACTAAGCAATGCCCCAGCAACCTTCCAAAGGGCCATGGATAGTATGCTATGGGATCTAAAGCTTACTTGCGTTATGGTATATCTTGACGATATTACTGTGTTCTCCAAAACTTTTAGCGAGCATTTAGACCATCTAAAAGAAGTTTTCAGCCAAATTCAGAGCTCCTCCTTAAAACTCAAACCCTCCAAATGTTCATTTTTCCAAAATGAAATGGACTTTTTAGGACATCAGGTTTCAGCTAAAGGGATTCGACACCTCTTGGACAAAATTCAAACCATCCAACGAATGCCTCCTCCAACCTCTCTGCGGGATATTCATGGCTTTCTCAGCATGGTTGGGTATTACCGGCAATTTATTCCCAACTTTGCTGATATGGCTGAACCCTTATTTCACCTGTTGCAAAAAGGAGTGTCCTTTGAGTGGGGGTCAGCTCAAGAACTATCATTCAATTCTTTGTGTACCGCCTTGATCAAAGCACCTGATCTAATTCATCCCCAATTTGATAAGCCTTTCTTTTTACATACTTATACAAGCAATGTCACTATTGGGGCTATCTTATTTCAGTGTGATGAAGAGAAGAATGATCATCCTGTTGCTTTCTTTAGCAAAACTTTGTCAAAGGCTGAACAAAATTATAGTGTTACTGAGCGGGAATGTTTGGCAGTAATTCTAGCAATCAAGCACTTCCGTCCCTTCTTATATGGTATCCATTTCACTGTTATTAACAACCATACCTCCTTATGATGGTTGCAAAACATGAAGGATCCTGATGGGAGGTTGGCCCGTTGGGCTTTAATGTTGCAAAATTATGATTTCTCCATTGTTTATCGCTTGGGGGCTCAGCACCAAAATGCTGATGGGCTGTCCCGACTGCCTATTCTGACCTTGGAACTAGAAATTGAAGAACGCTTATACAATCTTATTGGACGACCTGAGTTATGGGATTGAGAAACTGAAGAGGATTAAGCCTTTCTAAAATCAATTACCAAAGATATAATGATTTGAGATGGAGCTTTGTATAAGAAAGTCAAATCCAAGTGGTCGCCCTTTCTGCATCCCAACTCTAGATTTCATGCCGTCATGGAAGGACATGAGCAAGTAGGCCATAGTGGGTAAAAGAAGACTCAAGAATGGTTGAATACTTGATACTATTGGAACAACATGACTGAGTTTATTTGAGAGACCCTTGACTCATGTCTTATCTGTAAAAGCCATGGAACTACCAACCCTACATATCAACATCAAGTTATTCTCCCAACAAAGGCATTTGAGGTGGTCAGCATTGATGTTGTAGGTCCTTTTCCTCGTGGATTGCATGGCCACCAGTATATCAATTTGGCTTTTGACCATTTAACCAAATGGGTTGAGGCCATTTTTATTGCTACCCCTTCAGCTAATACTACAGCGTTATTCCTATATCAACATATCATTTCTCAACATGGGTGTCTCAAGGTCCTTATGTCAGATAATGGGGCTAACTTCACCCCGCAACTTATACAGGAGTTATCCAAATTATTTAACACTACTCAGCGATTTATTGTCCCATATAATCCATCTACAAATAGGGCCATTGAACGAGTTAATGGGATCCTGGTCTCAACTTTAAGAAAGTTGGCCTCCACTGACCCAACTCGGTGGAATTTTTATTCGCCTAGTGCCTTGTTTGCTTATCAAATAAGATACCACACAATATCAAGATGTCCCCATTTAAGTGTATATATGGGCGGGTTCTTCAGTCCCTTCTAGTGTTCAGACAATCCTTGAAGAAAGCATCCCAGAATTTTCCAATTTAATTATGAGGAATTTGGCTGATAATATTATCCATCTTCAGGCTCAAGCAATGAATTCAATTGAAACAACCACTCAAAAAGAGACTCAAAGAAGCAATCAACACAAACCTGTCTTATCTGAATACTAGTTTGGGGTTTACGTTATGTACTATCATTCTTGGCCTGGTGGGCGGACTGAAAAGTTGGGAACTAGTTGGTCTGGTCCCTATAGAGTTATATTTCAAAAAGGATTAGAGTATTTGACTGTTCATAATGATACTGGTATAGTGGTAAATTGTATTCATCTTAGGTTTTTAAGAAGTTATCATCACCGCAATTGAATCTTGAGGGGGAAGTGTCAGGATTTCACCAAATTCTCATATCTCCAATAATTCCACTTCATCAATTCTCCTGACATCATCAGTAGGAGCGAGCAATATATCTCAATCTATCAAGGTCAATGATCAATCTAATCCCAATCAATTGATTGAAGATTCAATTGCGCAGAGATTAATTTGCTCTGATATATTACAAACCATTAAAAATCCTATAAATATTCCCTCTTTTCAAAAATAAAGATTAGGTCGAATTATAAACTGTATTTTCATTTAATTTTATCACCTTTTTGGAGAATCCGCCCAGTGTAACTTTAAGATACAACCTGCTCCATTGGAAGTGTAATTCAAAACTTCCAGACAAACCATCTGCGTTGAGATGTTTATCTCCTACTAATGTATGATTCCAAAAATCAAACAGTTGTAGGAGGACAGTCTAACAGGTAAGGCTTCCATATGAATCTATCATGTTTCTTAGCCAGCGGAATGATGCATGATCTGTGACTACTTAAAAGTACTCCATATAGATAAGGCCTAAAGATCTTGACTGCTCTGTGATAGTGCAAGGCATTCACATTGTATAAATCTGTAAGTATTTTTTGACCTTACTGAATACTTTGGAATAATACCCTATTTGGAGTGATCTACCCTCATCTTCATCCAGCTGGGCTAAGATTGCGCCAAGTCCCACAAGCTGGCATTAGTGTACAGGCAGAAGATCTTATTGAAGTCTTGATATGCCAGGAATGATGCTTCTACCAATTGTGCCTTCAACTCTGCAAATTATGCTACCACTCCATGCTTCACTCAAACTTCATCTCTGTAGTCAGCAGGTAGGTAATGGGCGCCGCAAGTCCACAAAATGGGGTTGAACTGCCTGTAGTACCCCACCATTCCTATGAACATTTGAACGTCTCTCATACTCTTTGGTTGATCCATTGCCGCGATTGTGTTCACTTTCCCATCCCAAGTCTTAATTCTGGATAAGCTAATCTCTTGCCCCAGGAACTTCAGCCATCTTTTAAGGGAAGTAAGCTTGCTTCTCTTCAGTTTTAAAATGAATGCATGCAGCCGCGTGGAGTATTCCCAGAAGTGCTGAAAGTGTTTTTGAAACGTGTGATTGAACACAGTGATGTTTTCAAGTTGTATCAACACACTTAATAACTTAACATCGCTAAAGATGGGATCCATCACTCATTAAAAGGTTGCAGGGGAGTTACAGAGCCCCTGCGGATTACTCATGGGTTCAACAACCATTAGCTGATGATTAAGACGCATTTCTTCTGGCCCTCGGTTAAGAGCTCCATTCTCTAGCAGCCAATGGATAAATACATGGCCACAAAATGTAACTTAAGCCACTTGTGCGCTTCAAATCATTTCCAACGCATGGCAGCAGGTACAAGTCCTTTTTATAATCTTGTTTGAGTAGAAGTAATCCATGACAGCCCTATGGGTAACATACTTCTTGCGCAATATTAACAATGGATATGCCCATGGCTCATCAATGGATGGATTAACCCAGCTTCAGTTAACTGATTGAGCTCTTGCATGATGAATGCATCATTTGTTTTCAAATGTTGGTTAGGTTTGGACTTGAAGGAGGTAGCTTAACCAATGTTCATCTTATGTACCTCCCCTTTGCACAGGCCATAGTTGTTGGGGCTAATGCTGAATATATCATTAAACTAGTCCAAAAGTTCATCCAGCTCTTTTTTTCTGCTCAAGAGTCACACTCTGTTGGGATTTGACATGCATCTACACTCCCCATTCAGATTTCCCTACTAATACCTCTCCAAAAATTCCTCTCGCCTCATCAGAACATTATTATCTGCAATCTAGCCAATTTGTCAAAGGAAATTCTGCCGTTGACTCCCCCAATCAAAATCATGGTGTTGAAGTTCTTGCTAGTGGAGGACATCAGACCCTGAAAGAACTAGGATGAAGATACAGCCTATAGATATCCGCTCCTTTAACTAAATAAAAAGATGTTTTTACCTCCAGTTTATTCTTGATTTTGCTTATTTCTAAAGCCTCTGTTTATTGAGCTCCTCTCCGGCCATTGGCATCATGATCACCAGTTTTATTACTTTAGGTCCCTCATCACCTATTCCAAAGCTTATAGCAACTCACCTGCTCCTACATATAAGATTCTTAGCTTTCCTCACTATTGACTCATTGCAAGACATTTTATACCATCTATTTTGGTATGCTTTGGAGGAACTATTACCCTCAGCTACCCTATCCTGACAAAATATTTGTGCTCCCTGCCAGGAACCCTCCTGAGCTACCTGGTGAATAAATATATTCACAATAGATGATTACCGCCAGGACTCTACCTGGCCACTTACTAAAACTTCCAGCATCACTCAATGGGTAACTTCCAATGGAAACTTGACTTTGAGAACAACGAACCCAATTTTATGCAATTCCATACTATGCTTTATATCTCTGGTCTGGCTCTTGAACCCTAGAACTATCGTTTTCAGCCTGCAGGTGTTGCTGATATTATTAATCAATTATTTTAGGTGCTCTTTTCCCCAGAGATCGCTCCCATCATAACCAAGCATCTGCAGTTCCTGATAATATGCAAGTTTGTTGGGATTTGACCTGTTTCCACTCAGCCCCACTCTAATTTCCCTACCTCTGATACCTCTCCGAAATTTCCTCTCACCTCAATGGAGCATTATTTTCCATCACCTAATCAACTTGTCAAAGGAAAGCCTGCCATCGACTCCCCCTGATCAACGTCAGGGTGCTGAAGATCTTGCCAGTGGAGGACGTCATTGCCCTGAAATAATTAGGATGAAAACACAACCTATAAATATCGCTCCTTTCACTAAATAAAGTTACATTTTTATCTCAGTTTGTTCTTGATTTTACTTATTTCTAGAGCCTCTGTTTAAAAAGCTCCTCTCTGGCCATCAACTTCACGATCACCAGTTTTAGTACAATAAGTTCCTCATCACCCTTCAAAGCTTATAGAAATTTACCAGCTCCTATATTTAGGATTCCCAGCTCTTCCCACTGTCTACTCTCTGCGTGACATTTTATCCCATCCATTTTGGTATGCTTCAGAGGAACTATTAGCCTCAGCTACCCTATCCTGCCAAAATAATTGGTTCTTTCTGCCAGGTAGACTCCCAAGCTACCTGGTGAACAGATATATTCAAAATGTATGATACGTGCCAAGACTCTACTTGACCACTTACCAAAATATCCAGCATCACTAAATGGGTAACTTCCAATGGAAACTGCGACCCTGAGAACAACAAACCCAATCTTATGCAATTCCAAGCTATGCTCAATACCTTTATTCTGACCCTTGAACCCCAGAACTATCGTTTTTTGCCTACAGATGTTGCTGATACTATTAATAATTATTTCTAAGTGCTCTTTTCCCCGGAGATCACTCCCATTGTAACCATGCCTCTGCAGTACCTGATAATATGCGACCTCTATATGAATCTGCCATCTTACCCGGCTCCAAAGTAGAATTATCTCACATGGAGCGATATTTGCAACAGTTTGTGCATCCAGACATTCACTACTTAGTTTAAATGATGGGTATCCACCATTAGGAAATCTTGAGACAGTTTACCTTGTCTCAAGAATTACACTCCTATCTTTTAGAAATCTACAACTTAGCTTCTTCAGTTGTAAAGAATAACCATGAGGACATCCTTGAAAATCACAATCAACTTATTTCTATTCAAAACCAACTCTCACAACTAGTATTAGGAGTGGCTATCCTGCTTCATAAGTAAGTAGCTACCTGTTTTACTGAGACCACCATAATTATCAAGAATCAGTTGCAATAAGCCATTACCAATCTCACCAGCCAGCTTAATGCTTTTACCAAACAAACTTCTGAATGAATAAATCATATTGAAATAGCACTGCAACCAGCATCAAATGTCTCAGGCGTGCCCAACATCCCAGGGCCTCCTGGCCCTGAGGGTCCCCCCAGGCCCCCCAGGGAGTGGGGATCAGCTGGCCCCACAGGGGTGATGGGGCCCCCTGGTCTTGATGGGGGTGAAGGGCCACCTGGGCCAACTGTCCCCCCTGGCTATGAGCATCCTGGTCCTCGTGGGCCCTCTGGGACTCCTGGCCCTCCTGGTCAACCTGGTCCTCCTGGTCCTCTCAGACTGACAGTGCATTTACCTTCCCCTCCAGAGGATCCTTCCATAAATAGCCGCCTTCTTGCTCTCAAACAAGACCTTGAAAATATTGCTTAAGGATGTTGGCTATATTGCTCTGTGTAACCTATTGATCCTAACCTTACTATCAATGAAATTAAGGAAGGGTTAGACAACACTTACCATCTTTAAAATTCTCTCACTGCCAATTTAAATCAAAAAAGAAAAAAATTATTAGGTTGGAGCAAGAAAATTATGAGTACAATCCTTTTTTGAAAATCAACGTTTGAAATTGAATCATTATGTAATGTACTTCAACAAAAAGTGTCTACCCATTCCCTAATTGCCCAAATTGGGGCTCTTCAAGATGATCTGAACAATTTTCGACAACAAGCTGATTTAAATCGAATTTCTGTGCCTCCTACCAAATCAGAGCTATCTGAAATTAATCAAATTAGCCCAGTGGGTATTAATGTTATTTTGATCCTGAAGGAACTACTTTTAAACCATTTTTTAAAGATAAGTTAACCCTGGAAGAAGGAAGTATTTCTTCATTCCTTTATATTTTTGATAGCGCGATGGAGGAAGCTCCTTACCGTCAGAAAATTAAATACTTACCCTCTTGCCTTAGTAGATCCACTCAAGAAATCATGGTACCCCACCTCATGCGATGCAGCACTTGGGCTGAGGTGAAGGCCATGCTTATTAAAGAATTTGTTAGTGATCTCACCTTGGCGAATCAGAAACAGGCCTTTATTAGTATTAAGTTAAGATGTGGTGAATCCTCCGCAGACTTTTCTGCTCAATTCTACACTAAGGCTCAAGCGTTGGTAACTAATAACTGCCTCACACTCAATGATGCTGTTGTTGCCATACTGTTTACTTTAGAGTTCAAACTGCAGCTCCATCTCCACATGACTTCAGTGAAACGAAACTTTACTTCTATTTTATATAAGACTGAGGACCTTCTTGAAATTCACGCTTCTGTAGTTACTGCCACTCCTGCTTCCTCTTCAGCCTCACATCCTTGAATTCATGTGGTGAACAACAATGAGTCTAGAAAAGTTATACTCATCCCAACTGCACCTATTGTAGCTGTCGCAACCACATCATTCAGCATTGTTGGACAAAAAACTGATGAAAAAGCATAAGAGGGGTCAGCATAGGGCTAGAGGCTCCCTATGCTGACAACTTCTTTGCACCTCAAAACAAGTTCATACCATTTCTGCCAAAGTTGTTGGTCCTAGTGCTCCTGAAGAAAAATCCCTATTGAGCCTTCTTTTATTTGTTACCCTAGCAAAATTTCTTCTTATCCCCTTTCTAAGCCAGCTCCTGCAGCTATATATTCTACACAGCCCAGTGGTGAGTGACGATAACCCATATTGAAGCCGTTGTCCACAAATAGAAGGTTCTCACTATTGTTGACTCTGGCCCTCTGATTAACATCATTTCTTACCATCTAATTGGGAAAATTAATATTTATCCTGATATTAACCATTCTTTATAATATGGGACAGCCGGTACCACATATGCTCAAGCTATAGGTGCTTACTCCCACTTGCCCCTAAAGCTAGGTGGTCTACAGCTCTCTCTCCCTGCTGTATCCCTGGATAATAGTAGCTACGACCTCCTATTGGGCACTGAGTTTCTTATGGAACATGCTGCTATTATGACTTTAAGGATAACTTTATTTCTATATTAGGATACTGTGTTCCATTACTTTTAACTTCTGCTCCTAAGGAAAAGGGAACAGGAAGTTGAGGATGTGCCTGCTTGAGTATTCTGCTTCAGTCAAGCGTTTAGAATATTGTGTGTTGGGGTCTAAAGTTAAGTTGCCCCTCCCATGATTGAGGCTGAGGAGGGGATGCCTTTATATTCTCCCCACGTCATTACCATACCTCCGCAGGCCCAAAACCTGGTGGACACTGGGATCCAGTTGGTTCCCCCTCCTGATCACTTGCTCGAGATTTCTATTTTACCTAACCCTCCATATTCAAAGCTCTCCCCTGTCTAGGGGTTTTATATCTTGCTTACCACAGCACTGTCACTGTTCTTCTAGCCAACCTCTCCTAGTCTCCTAAAGTCATTGAGCTGAATCAATCTATTGCTTATGTCCGCCCTTTGCCTTATGATCATGTGATGGAGGTTTGTGACGATGGGACCCTTATGATTTTGGTTTAGATGAGCCCCCTGTCATTGCTGCAGTGCCCATACAGATTGGTTCTGATTTGTCAGCTGAGTAAAAAGCAGCTGCAGAAGCTTTGATTGACAAGTATTCAGATATTTTCTCTCTGGCACCACGATTATGGCCATATGCAAGGTGTACAACACCTGGTCAATATGAAGAAGCTGCTCCTTTTTGCTCTAGACCTTGTCAAAAATCAAAAACTGAAGAAGCCCAGGCTACCACAAATTAAAGCAATTGCTTGATGCTGGCCTCCTTCAACCCTCACGTAGTCCCTGGTCCTCCCCTCTCCTGTTGATTAAGAATAAGGATGGGTGCTATTGTGTTGTTATGGACTATTAATGGTTGAATTCTATCATGCGTAAGGACAGCTACCCTTTACTCCGCATTGATGACTTTTTTGCGATCCTTATTTGGATCGCAATATTTTTCTGTGATGGACCTAGCTATAGGCTATTGGAAGATTGATCTTTACACTGAGGATATTGCCAAGTGTGCCCTCATCTCCCATGAGGGGTTGTTTGAGCCCACCTATAAGCCGCAGGGGTTATGCAACGTCCCTACCACCTTCAAGTGGGCTATGGACCAGTTGTTTGGTAACCATAAACTCATGTGTGTGTTAGTATACCTTTATGATATCACCGTTTAGTCCCAAACTTTTACTGCACATCTTAATCATCTTTGACTGGTACTCCAGCATCTACGGGAGGCCTCCTTGAAACTAAAACCTTCTAGATGCAAATTTTTTGAAAGAGAAATGGAATTTTTAGGACACAAGGAGACGCGGCAAGGAATCCTCCCCATCCCAGATAAGGTCTCTGTCATTGAATGCATGCCTGCTCCAAAAAATTTACAAGACATCCAAGTCTTTTGGGAATAGTGTGCTACTATTGCCAGTTTATCTCTCACTTTGCTGACTTTGCCAAGCCCTTAAATGAACTCCTACACAAATATGTGCCCTTCTTTTGGGGCTCTGAACAGCAAAAGTCCTTCGATTGCCTACGCATTGCTTTGTTATCAGCCCCCATCTTAATTCAATCTATTTTTGAGCAACCTTTTGTTCTCTTTTTGATGCTAGTGACACTGCTGTGGGAGCTATCGTTTCCTAGTTAGACACAAACTAACTTGACCATCCAGTTGCTTATTTTAGTAAGACGTTAACCAAGGCAGAACGGAATTATTTGGTAACTGAACGTAAGTGCCTAGCAGTTTTACTTGCTATAAAACACTTCCACCCCTATTTGTATGGTAAACATATTACAAATGTTACCAATCATACCTCCCTCTGTTGGCTTTGTCAAATGAAAGATCTTGATGGGAGGTTAGCTTGATGGGCCCTCAGGCTCCAAAATTAGCGTTTTTCTATAGTTCACCAAGCCAGCACCATTTATCAAAATGTGGATGGACTATCCCACCTCCCTATTTTACATGCAACTATTCCCAATGAGATCGACTTTTTGAGATTCTCCTTCACTCTGGGTTGTGGCCTCAAGGACCTCCAGATGTTCAAGCTTGATTAAAGAAGATGGCTGCCAACACTAAAGTTGTCAATGGCGAATTGGTAAAACAGTTTGACACGTCTTTTCTGCCCTAAATCCGCCCTTCACTTCATACCAAATATATCATGGAGGCCCATAAAACCCTGGGGCATGAGGCTATAAAGAAAACCCTTGAGTGGCTAAAAACCAAATGCTACTGGGAGAATATGGCTGAGTTAATTTATGATGTTTTGGAAAGTTGCTTAACCTGCCATTCCCAGGACAAGTCCAATGCACACTTTAAAATCGAGGTCATAGCCCCTGGGGCCCCTTTTGATACTGTTAGCATCGAGGTTGTAGGGCCATTGCCTGTGGCTGTCTATGGCCATCGCTATACTATCCTTGCCATCAATCATCTAACAAAGTGTGTTGAGGCCACTCTGGTTCCTTATGCTACTTCCAGAGCTACCGCCCCTTCCTGTACCAACAAGTATTATCTTATCACAGTTTCCCATGGATACTTTTATTGGACAATGGCACGAATTTTATCTCTTCTATAGTTCAGGAATTAACCTCTCTGCTAGGTATCAAGGACCTCTTCACGACACCATATCATCCTGCCACTAATAGCACGTATAGCGTGCTAATGGTACCTTAATTTCCATTCTAATAAATTATTGCTTCAAACCCTGTGCATTAAAATGATTTTCTCCCTAGCGCCTTAAAGGGCCTATCAAGTTAGCTACCACAGTATATGAAAGATTTCCCCTTTCCAAGTCTTATATGGGCGGGAGTCGCTGTTGCTTTCCAGCCTTCACCCTATCCTCCACTCAGCTAATCTAAACAGATAAAGCTTACTTTGACGGTTAACTGATGAGATCCTACGTTTCCAAGCTATGGCTATTACATATATAAAAACTTCCAATTTTAGAGAAGGAGTTTAAGCTAATCTGCGCCGGCCTACGCTCCCTGAATACTCTTAAGGAGATCTAGTCTTATTCTACCACCATCGCCCTGGGGGTAGGAACCAAAAACTTGCTACCACTTGGTCTGGCCCTTATTGGGTAATACACCACAGGGGGCCCAGATACTCTATTGCTGCTACTGGTACTGGTACTGTAGTTAATCGCGTCCATAGCTATTTTCTATGCAATTACTATCCCCATTTGCAAGATCTTGAGGGGGGTGTTGTTGGGAGTTGACCTGCTTCCACTCAGCCCCATTTGAATTTCCATATCTCTGTACCTCTCTAAAAATTTCTCTCACCTCATTGGATCATTATTCACCACAACCTAACCAATTTTTCAAAGGAACTGCCATCGAATCCCCTCTGATTAATGTCAGGGTTTGAAGATCTTGCTGAAGGATGACATCAATACCCTGAAAGAACTAGGACGAAGACACAGCCTATAAATATCCACTCCTTTAACTAAATAAAGTTAAATTTCTACCTCCAGTTTATTCTTGATCTTGCTTGTTTCTAGAGCCTCTGTTTAGCGAGCTTCTCTCTGGCCATTGGCATCACAATCACCAGTTTTATTACAATAGGTCCCTCATCACCTATTCCAAAGCTTATAGCAACTCACCAGCCCCTACATATAGGATTCCCAGCTCTCCCCGCTATTGACTCTCTGAGGGACATTTTATCCCATCCATTTTGGTATTCTTTAGAGAAACTATTACCCTCAGCTACCCTATCCTGACAATCTATTAAAACTGATCTTATCAGTACCTCCTATTGCATATATGAATTCAATATCCTGGCAACTGGTCATGTGGTACAACACCCTAACTTGTACTTTTTCAACTCAGATTGGTTGGGTATTAATGTTTTCCAAGAAAATGTTCAGCTCTCCAGAGTTTTTGTATTATATTAACCTTGGTAATAATCTGGGCTCGTGACCTCAGATCTGTCTTGAATGTACACTTCCAATTGTATGTCAAGAGGAATTTTAAACTGATTGATAGGTCATTCTTCTTTGGTCACCAGGCCGAATTTATGCTTTCACTAGAGCTCAAGGGGATTCCTTTTTCAGTAATCACGGTAGGCGGTATTTGTTTTACACCATTCAGCATTATAGTCTGATGTATTGGATAGATCAATTGGTCTGTTTTGACATAGCATATATGATGTTTCTGAGGTTTGACGTCCTTGAACGCCAGGAGGAGTTGGTAGTTTAAAATGCTAACCATGCTAGTAAAAAAGTCGATTTTCTCCCTAAACTCCAGAGAAACTGAGTCCTGATAAGAAAATTATAATATTCGTTGTTCAATACCATTGCCAGTGCTATCAGAACCATGCGCCCAAAATAAGAAAGGCAAAGAAGAATAAGCTCCTTAGGCGTGGGTAATTTCCGGGTCCTGTGGTGTGGTATTTCACATTGTAGTCAAGGTTGAGCATAAATTTGAGTTTCTTCACAGATTTAGAGGAGATGATGTTCACTGTAGCCCCGGTGTCCAGCATTGCCAGTACATGCACCTTCTGAATGATAACTTCCACCTTTGTTATGCTCTTGCTAAAGGGGTTTTCAGTGGCCAGGACGTCAATGGCAGTGTCCTCAAATTGTTTTAAGGCAATAGCGCTTGTATTTGTTTTGTTAGCATCTTTTCCATTTGATGCCACATAATTAAAGGTATACAAGACCAACTTCTTTCATTCCTCAACTGAACTGATTACTCAGCTAGGCTTTTTTACTTGGGCCAAATAGGTATTGGTTAATACAGATCAGTCAGCACCATGAACTCTCAATCTGCTGGTACAGCCACAGTGCTAGGACCTCTAACCCATGGTAACCAGCACTAGCCAAGTCTTTATCTTCATGGTCGTCCTCACCCTCATTGTGGAGGTCCACCCAATTTACAGTATTATGTTTGTCCTCTTTAGGTTTTGCTCCTTGTTTTTGGCTGTAGGTAATTGGCAAGATCAAGCAAAATGACCAAGTTAGTGCCATTTATGGCACTTAAATCCTTGACGTGGCAAGCATTCAGGAGATTTGTTGCTCTTCTCCTTGGCTTTCCACCTTTATCATTGGCACATAAACGGCCTTATTGACTTGTTGAGGGGATGGTTTAGGTGCCATGCCTCAAATATAGATTTGTACATACCTTATACATCAAGCAGTGCCTCCTTAAGCGCTTTTAGGGACATTGCGTTCTTGACCTCCAAAGTCATGTGCATTTTCATATTAGGATGCATCTCCAGGGAGACTAAAAAAGGGTTTTGGTGGTAAGCAGATTCATTGTTCCTGTGATCCATAACATCTAGCCTTTTTGGTAGAAATGAGAAGCATAATTTGAAACTGACTCGTTTTTGGGCATCTTCATCAACAGGAACTCTTGTATCATATTCTGACATCCTGTTTGCTACTGAACTCGGAGAGTAAGATGCTCTTGACTTCAGTCTTAGATAATCCAGGTCTCAATCTCATGTTGAGGATCTCCTGAGCCTCACGGCTCATGCATCCTTGTATTTGGAGAGCCTTCTTGAAATCTCTTGCACCATACATATTGTTTTCATACATGTAGGGGAGACCTGAATTGTCCCTTCTCCAGGTGTAAACATAATCTTAAAATAAGGTCTAAAGTTGGGATCCTCTTTCAATAGGATTAGCATGCACCATAGTCAGTTTAATACAAGTTCTGACCAATTGTGTTACATTCCTTTAAGTGGTCCACATAGATTTACATTCAAGTTATAGGTCGAGTAAAGATGGCTCCAGTACAGTATTAAGAAGTGCTTTTAGGTCTTCTATACTCTTGTTCATCATAAACAACATGCTGTCATGCTGCTCTAAGAAATCACCTTACTCATTCATTGTGGTGATGGTTTCGCCATTCTCTCTTTTTAGGATACAAGTATCTCCTTGATTTCTTAAGTGTAAGTTCAAGTTTTATAAATGGTGAGGGTCATCTCACTATGGGAAGTGAGGCAATTCTAGCTTATCCAACGGTCTCTTTGATATTCTCCTGATTGATATGCAAAATGTGCACTTTATATTCAAAGGGTATGGAATCTAGTACATATAGTATCTTCCTCCTTCACCAAAAATTTAAGAGGAATCCTCTCCACTCTCTTCGAGATACATCTCTATGTCTGCATCATCATCAACTTGCTCAGAAGAACTATCATGATCATCGCTAGGGCCTGATGGTGCCATCCCTGTAGTGAGCACTGAATTCAGTGTGTCAACTTTAAATCTCTTAACTTTAGTGGCTGATTTTCTGCTTAGGGGATCTACTCCGCGTAAATTGGCACCAGCCAACCTTTGTTAACATCACAATCGCTCTCATTAAGCCAATCCTTCTCATATGCTACCCCTTGGTGCATCAATTACTTGGTAACTGTCTGTACCCTCAGCAAAGTCCTTGATACTCTTAGACATTATTGACATGCGTTGGCCCTCAGGACTAAATGGGAATCTTTACAACCTCAATGACGTCGTCTACATTTTAAAAATTTTCTAACTGCACAGCAAAAAATATTTTTATACCATCATCTCATGTACTCTAAAGATTATTGCCCATGATGTCATGTCAATTTAACGGAAAATACTTAGCTTTCCCGTGTCTAAAATGGTTTTTGATCGCCACCATCCACAGTGGGCTGGTTTACAGTACTTCCACTAGTTTTAGGTTTTTTTATGTATCCCACTAGTTGAGGAATGACCAGATACGCCAGTCGCAGCCTCATCTGCAACAGCAGACTAAGAAATGGCATATAAAGTTTGGTGGAAAGGCAACGTTAATCAAACATTAATCTAAATATATTCAAACTATAATATTTTAATAAGGTTTTGTTCATATTGTTACTTAGACCAAATTACAACAGTTACACTGAGTTTTGTTGAGGAAGAAAACGTATAAAAAATCTTTGATTAGCATTTGAATGGCCAGTCAGATTAATACACTAGTAGATAATACAAATTTGTTAGAGAAAATTTCTGGAAGGAGAGCAAGTTAAGATTTACTCAACAAATTTATTTCAACTTTTGGACATTCAGATTCTTTTTTGCTATCAAATATATTTACAACCTCAATTGGTTTTTTGGTCACAAAAATTAACTTAAGTCAATCAAACAACGACCAATGAGCTGACTGTATGTATTAAAATTTAACTAAAACCTAACTTTTGCATCATTTACATTTTATATTTTTCTATAGCCCAATCTTTAAATTATCTTGTATTGATTTTCTATGTGGTTCGCCTAGTAATTTAAATTGTCACTGCTATTTCATGTGTATTTGTTACATATATGATTTCCATATATCTTACTTGTATACAAGAATTTAAGTTAAAAATAAATTCATATATATATTTCAAGAAAACTAATTTAAGAGCTACAACTATATGTAGCCTACTTCTAATGAAAAAATGCATTATAGGTAGGCAAACCCTGGGATCAACGATGCTAAATGAACTAAATAAAAAGCGGATTTATAGTTATTATACTTTTGACTAATAAACGTAGCAAAAACTAACTCTAAAAACCTAGTCTGAAAGCCTACAATAAACAAGATCAGATTCATATCTATTCCTTTGTATCATATTAAGACCAACTTTCTGCTGATAAAATTTTTTATCAAAATTGACATTAAAGCTTATCAAGATAGCATATCATTTTGGTGTGCTGCCTTTGCTACATAAAAGTTAAGTGAGATTGATAGATTGAAGCTAAAAGAGTTAGCATATAAACGTTAAGTATGCAATTACTAAAACATAAAACTCAGTTTTAAATGATATATTGATTAGATAAAACACTGAGAAGCTCTTGGTAGTGTCTAGGATACAAAAAAAATTGTTTATACTATCTAAATTTGAAAACAATTTAAAGATACTTTATATTAAAGATATCTTTGCAAGAAAAAGAAAAAAGATGATAGTTGATTTTTGATTTATTTGAGATAAGCTGACCAGGGGATTGACATTACCAAAGGCTCAAAATAGAGAAAATCAAACTAAATTAACAAACCAAGATAATAGACAAAATAAACTGAATCTCCAAATGTTAATAAAACAAAAAAGATCAAAGCCAACTAGGTAGAAGATGGTGGACTGCTATCTAGCCATGGCGGTTGGGGAGGGGATTGGGAGCTGTCTTGTTGTTATGGACATAGGCACACCTAGTTTGGTTTTAGGCAGAAAGCAAAGATGTGAGACATCCTTGGAAAAAAGGTTTAGGAATTATGAAGTTAGGGTTATAGTTTTCAATTGGTCTGTGATAAAGCCTTGAAATAATCAGTGAGGTGAAGTTTGGCTTAAAAGCAGGTTTTGAAATTGCTCTAGTTTGAGTGAAGCATCAACTTTAAGGTTATTATATAATTAAAATAATCAAAGTTGACTTATTTTTTTGCTATCACCATCAGTTTATACTTACTTTTTGATATTTAATTAAAATTAAGGCTTAAAACTATTATTATAATTTTATTGAATGATGATTTATCAGGCCTAAACCCTGAAATCACTAATAATCTTACAATTAAAGCACTGAGTGATTTCCCATAATAATGCTTTTACTCAACAAATTCTGGATAAATCGCCCTGTTAGTGCTCCATTGGCTGATGAGATAAGGAATGATTACCAAGCATTATAATATCACCTTGATATTAATTACAAAAATGTATTTAGTTTAACATTATAGAAGCTTAATCAACCACATTATGCCATATTATATTTACTCTTTTTTGGCTTTCTAATAACATATTTTAAAAACGACTTAACTGTGCTACCATTAGTAAACTCAGTCCAAACTCTGTCATAGTTAAATTACTTAATTGTAGGGAGAGATTGTACCAACAAGTCAGAGCGTGAAGAGGCCAAGGGGATCATGCTAATGAACCTGCCTGCCTTAAAGCACAACCCTGGACCAACACTGTTAGTGGTCAAAAGGTGCCCAGTTGGTTCTGGGGTGCGCATGATGACTAAAGGAGCGTTACATCCTCATTTCTGAAATGCATCAGTTATTTTTATACTACAACAGTACATTACATTTGCTGGGAAGAAGGGGCTTTGAGTCTTGTTTGGTTTATCATATTGCCAAATCTGGAAAAATACATTTGCAATTAATCACTTGAGCGTGAGTGTACTAGAGCTATAGTACTACAAAGGATGTTGATTTGTGTTTGTTGATTGGATTGGGAACAGTGCCTCTCCCAATGGAAACTGATATCCAAATACTTAAATTTAGTGCTTTGAGACTAACCTTATATGTTGTTGATTTTGTTTTAATAAAAACTATGTTTACTTTATTTTTTTTTCAAATGGTCCCTTATTCTGACCTCTTTGCAGACCTCTTTGAGGAGGTTTCTAACAATAAAGATCCTTTTCTCTTGTCTAAAGTAACTATTGATTTTGGTTCCTACTTGGGAAAGCCTTGACCCCTTTAAATCGAGGTGCTTCAAAAACCTGAAAATTGATTTGCACTTGTTTATGGACTGCTCCCTGAAGTCCAACCAAGTTCTCAAATTTTTAGGTATTCATTTATTTTTTAATAATGTACACCCTTTCATTGAGTCCCATGTGTACTGGAAACTTTTAGGTGACCTATTCCCTTTTGCCTCTAGCAAACTGTTCCCTTAACATGTAGCTGTGCATTCTAAACCATCTTTCAGGGGATGAAAGAGTTACAGATACTCTCTTGACATCAGTTGAACATTTTTAATTTACACACATGAGAATTCTCCATGTGGGACTCTCTATGAGCATTAACGGGATGCTTTGGCCATTTGTCATGGTCTCTATGCTGCTCACCAAAGTGTTTTAATTTGGTTTTACTAATAGTGCTCTCAGCGTTATTCTTGCTTCAGCCAACTGGGAAGTTCCCACTCTCCATGCTCATACCTGGTGGTTGTGACCCTTTGCAATCCTGTTGGTGTAATTCTGAGACTTACCTAAGAAGTTTATTCTGAGATCCAACAGGCACTAGCTTCCATCACTATGAAACTTCTCTTAAAATATTTAAAATGTTCCTGTCCACCCTCTTGGGGGTGGATTTGATGTATCAGATGTCTTCTAGTGCAACTGAGTGGGTTTACTCAGTGAACTAAGCACAGCCATTGTTATGGAAAATGATGGGAGGTTTGGAAAGCTTTCTAGAGGAGCGTCATCTAGATGTATCATCCATACAACCCTTCTACAAAATCTTTGCTCTTTGTAAGTTTGGACGCCATTTGAAAGTATAACTAACAGAATTTTGTTACCAAGACCATGCCCTATCTTTATCTGAATTATTTAAACCGCTGTTTCTTCATTCACCGTTGGATAATTTGGATAGGAATGCCCCAGTATGGTAGGCTCCCTTTACCAACTTCCCTCAACCATTTGGAGCTCTTTGGGGTAACTTTCCCGCTTCAGCTGAAAAGGGGGTAATTTGACCATCATTGTTTCACCCGAGGGAAGCCCCTATAAAACCAGTTTTTGAAAACTTGCGTACACCTTTGAGGTGGGAGGAGACTTATCCTTCCATTCCTTTGTGTTTGGTGAATCTTGAGGGTGGACAGGGGTGTAGCCCTAAGTATTTATTAAACTTTTTCAATTGAATATTTGCAATGATGTCAACCACAAAGGCCCCTATAACTACAGCGCCATAAACAATGTTTTTCCTTTGATTGGGCCAGGCCTCACCACTGATCCACCCTTTGTTCCAGGGAAATTTGATGGTTTAATGAGTCTATCCCTAAATCTAAACTTGATAATCCATTTGATATGGTTTCCTTGTCTAAACTTTTTACTGAGAAACCGGCTGGACCATCAATTGGTGGCCTAGCTGTGATGGTGTTGGGTAGCGACAATTAGTGGGCTATCAAATTGGGTATAATATTGTTGAAGCCCAAAAGCGCTTTTGACAAAAAATATATAAACTTCAAATGATCCTTTTAAAGTTCTTACATTCCAGCTTAGAGCCAATTTCTGTGTACCATATCGCCCCTGAGAACCTGCACTTGAACCCCAATATAATTTGCAGGGTTTAGGGTGTGGAAAAGAAAAAAATTATAATTTGCAGATAAGTATGCTATTACTAATGATACTGTGGGATATGTCTCCTTAGTGGTGATGGTGGGCAATTATCCCTCTCCTTTTTGATGAAAAACCTATCCAGGTGGCATCATTATTCCTGATGAAGATTTACTGATGAGTTGTTATTTTATTTGTGATGAATAAAGACTATTCTGGTTATTTTCTGCTTTCAGAGCTCTTTCATCCCTTTTTGGAATTAAAAACAACTGTTCTAGTAGATACTGGTGCCTCCAAAAATTCTATTGACCAAGACCTAGCTGTATACCTTGAGTTGAATTACTTGCTTGGTGGTATGGTTAGGGCAGGGGCCTTATGGTATTCCCACGCTGAAGGTTCAAGGGTTGGCGGATTATCAAGTTGGCTAGTACCACATGCCTGGCCGCTTCCTGGAAGTTAAGAAAATACTGTACTTAATTAATTTGGAGTGGAGTGGTGGCGGAACTTTTGTCAGAATAAATTTGAAAGCCAACACTTTTGAGCTATCCCTGAAGAGTGAATAGGAATTATTAAAGCACTTGTATGAAGTCAACATTCAGGGCAACTTGTTCCAATGGCCAAAGGTACACACGCTCAGCCTTAAATCTCTGATAAAGTCCACTTCAAAGGTCACTTACTTTCCTGTTTGAAAGGGTTAGAAACTATATTTGATGCAGATTCTGTCAGTGTCTTACAAGCTCAAATGGAGTTGATTGTGATTTAAAAATAACAGTTGACCTGCTATACTTTTCCAATCCCATCTACACTTTGACTTTACGGAAAGAGACATCCTTAAATGTGTGGGTTAGGGAGCAGTTAGCAAAAGGTTCTTATTTAGCTCCTCTCCAGTATGCTCCTCACTTCTCTTTTTGAAAAAGGCAGATGGTACTCTTTGCCTGTTCTTGGACTATGGGAACCTGAATAATGTCACTATAATAGATCTGCATCCTTTCTCAGTGGAGTCACAAATTTCTCGCTATGTGAAGAAGGCTAAATTCTTCTTCCAACTGGATATTTTGATCGTTTTTAATCCTATAATAATAAGAAATGGTAGGAATGGCACACCGCATTACACATTAGAAAGGGCATCTTTCAATTCCCATTCATTCCTTTTAAGCTTAAGTATGCTCATTCATTTTTCTAAAGCTGTATATATGCGTCTTTGAGGAACTTCAAAGAAATATTTGCTGTGGCCTACTATGATGACATTCAGGTGTTTTTCCCTAATAAATCATCCCATGAAGTTCACCTGTGGTAAGTGGTGGAACATTTGATTGCAGTGAAACTGACGCTGAAAATTGTAAGCGTAAATTTTCAAGTCCTAGGACACCTACTTGATCATCATTATTTTTGACCAAGGCCACATGATCACTCCAGATAAGGAAAAGGCGATTTGCAATTGGTCAACATTAGCTTTGGTAAAGAGTTGAGAAGCTTTTTTGGAAACTTGCACTGTTAACTTTTGGCGGTATTGTTTAAATCTTCTTGGCTGGTTGCGCAGATTTAACCACTTTACAAAGGAGGGATGATATGACAATTTCAATCTTTGGTAATAAACAATAAAGTAATAAATAAGGAGATATCATTTCAACGGATACCAGTTTAATTAATATATAGAATAACTAACTACTTCTTTTAACCCATGTCCTTCTCTCTTCTCTTTCAAAAGACCTCTCTTTATATTCTCTTGTTCAGCTATTTTTTTTAGTACTAGATGGTTTGTTCAGCTATTAATCTTCAATATTTCTAGTCAAATTTCAACCCATCAGCTTGGTAACTCTCTGTTTACTACAATTTTGGGGGTTTTGTCCTATCTTTGAGGCTTCAACGGAATTCTCTATATTTGCCAAACTATGATCACTTCAATCGATTCACTTACAGTCAACATAATCTACCACTCAAATATTGAGGCTCACCTTGACTAATAAAATACAATTTACCAAATATATGGCTTATCTTTCAGTCATACCAAATTCTCAACATCCTAACATATACTTAGATTGGTTTGCACCAGTCAACAAAAGCCCCACCACATCAAGGGAAACAGTGCGCTATGAAAAACGAGACTTTACCAGCTGGTGGGTAGTTTTCTTGTGGAAAGGTTTCTCCACTTGACAATGGTGACAGCAAGCAACTATTTCTACACGTCATAACACATGCTCTCCCAATAGTAGTGGGGTCAAAAACACTCCAACATTTTCCGCAATCCTCTATGACCTACCACCTTATGATCATCCACAATAATTGCTGACCTAGCGGTAGATTTGTAAAACTCAGCATTGATTCTTCAATTTTCTTATATTGTTTCTCATTGCACAAGAAGGTATCCCATCTAAGCCCATCTAGCGCCTTGATCACGTGTGGCAGCTCATTATTATATCTGCCAGCTATCATCTTCTCATACATGATGTTTGCCAAATCTGCTGTAATGACAACTGTTGGTAAACGCGAGAGACAGTCCATATTTTGATGTTTTACCTCTGGCCAGTGTACTATCTTGAAGTCATAAGCTTGGAGCTTCAATGCCCATCAAGCGATCCATCCTTCAGGATCCCAAAGATTCTGCATCCAATGCAATGATACATGAACCGTTGCCACTTTATATTCACCCCGTGGAGGTATACCCATAACTGTTTATATGCATAAATAACCGCTAAGCACTTTAACTCAGTGACAGTGTGATTATGTTCATGACAGTTTAAGCTTTGGCTAAAAAATGCGACAGGGTGCTCCACAGTGTCATCATCCTTCTGTGACAACACTGGCCCTACAGCGGAAAGTAAAGCATCCGTTTGCACAATTAATTTATTTTCAAAATTAGGGTATTGCAAAACTGAAGGCTAGCTGACATCCGCAGTAAATCAAAAGTGTCTTGATAAAGTTCAATCCAGTAAAAGGTGGCGTTTTTCTTCAATAACTCAAAGAGCGGTGCCCCAATAAAACAGAGGTTAGGAATTAACCGCCATTAATAACTGAACATCCCCAAAAACACCCAGATATACCATTTATTACCTGGATGAGTCATCTTGTGTATAGCTTTCATCTTAACCGGATGAGGTTTAATCCCTTTAAGTCTACCAAAAAACTGAGGTATTCCAATTGCTCCTATAAAAATGGAACATTTGAGGATTATTTTGATGTTAGCGCCAGCAAGTTGGTGGAACACTTGTTCTAAGTGGTCAAGATGCTCTTTGAACTTCCACAAGAACACATTGATGTTATCAAAATAAACTAGAGCACAGGACAACTTCAAGTCACCCAAGATCATATCCATAGTCCGCTGTAACTTAGCCAGGGCGTTACATAACCCTTGGGCATACTTGTAGGCTAAAACGATCTTTTAGAGGTGACTATGGTGCATTTCTTATATTCTGTCACTGGCAACTTTATCTACCAATACCCTAAAATCAAGTTCATGGCAGAAAAATAGTTAGAACCTCCCAACTGATCTAAAGCGTCATCAATACATTGGAAAGGATATGAATTCTTCTTTGTGACACTTTTAAGCTTCCAGTAGTCAATGACCACCAAGTTTGTGCCATCCTTTTTCTTAACA
This sequence comes from Massospora cicadina, assembly GCA_022478985.1. NCBI lineage: Eukaryota > Fungi > Entomophthoromycota > Entomophthoromycetes > Entomophthorales > Entomophthoraceae > Massospora > Massospora cicadina. The sequence goes on from JAKSZP010009192.1 coordinate 456,278, forward strand.
ATTAGCACTGGTGACACCCAGGGGCTCTTTGATGGCTCTAACATCCTCTGTTTGATCAATTTGTCTACCTCATCGGAGAAAACTTCTCAACATCCTTTGAGCACTGAATAGGCCATGATCAAATGGGTGGGTGATTGCCCGTTCATACTTAATGCATGACCCCATGTGCACATCCCAAATCATGGTCATAGGATGCAAAAATATCTCAATATTTTTCAAAAAGGACCATCACCCTATCATTCTGTTCCTCTAACAGCCCAGTCAGAGATTCACGTGGAGCCACTTTCATTGCGCCAGATGAGGTTTTTACAGGTAAGCGAGGTCTTCCCAAGACCCAAAATCATGAATATGATGAACCTCATCAATAGGAGTCAAGTGTCAATAAGCCATCGCTTGGTGCCTCTGGACCGTCATAGACTCTTTATGTAGGTTCGCTATCAACACTTTCACTTCCCCATGCCCTGTTAACAATAATCCAGGAGCCACATGGGGTTTGAGCTGCGAGTGCTGGTAGGGCCCCATAATTTTCCCATATAACCCTAACAGGATGTCTATTTCGAGCTCTGTCCCTGATATAGCCTGATGCCCCAAAGGTATACTTATTGCTATCTTCATCCCAGAGCAGAATAACTTTGTATTTATAAATCTGATTAGGAAGAGCTCTGGTCTTTTGCTTCACATACCAATATCAAACAGGAATCACCCCATCGCAATATATAAGGTTATTTGGCTGGAATAGATTGGGTCCTTTGGGATTCCGCTGGAGGTAAAATAGATAGTGATCAGCTGTCCCAGAATATCAATCGTTTCTTCTGCCATTTTGACCACTGTCCCAAATCGCTGCATGAACGTAGCTCTGATCAACATGTTGTAATTATTATTAATCAGAACAACCTCTGGGGCGTAAGCCCTGACCAAACTAAATCTCAGATGTAATGCGCTGTAAGTGCCCTCTGACACAGTACTCTGTGCCCCTGCGGCCCCATACACTACTCAATGTTCCACATCAGGCTTTAGCGGAAGCTTAGCTATGAGCTTGGTGGATATTATATTGACTGGAGCACCATTATCTATAATAACTCGGATTTTTGTATTATTTACAAAAATATCAAAGTAGGTGCACTCCAAATAAGAAGAATCGTTGGGGTTATTACATGAACATCCAAAAGCTTTTTGTCACCAAGAAAAGTGACATACCAGCACTGACATGAGGATACTACTAGGCAATCTGTTTTACTAAAATTGCAACGTTCACCCCCACTAGGGCAGCGACGTCCGTTAAGGTTCTGACTTCACCTGTGCCATATTTTCCAAGATTTGCCAGGCGTATGGCTTTTGCACATAATGTCAGAACTCTGATTCTTTAGTGTTATGGTCGTTCTTTTAGGTTAAGGCCAAGATATTATGTAAAATTTGTTATTATAATAAGTCATTGGGGTGAGAACTGGGACTCTCAAAAATGACTAATGGAAATCATTAGAGACAACTAAATTTGGATTAGAGGTGATAGAGTGTCCCATCTCTACCCCGCTCAAAATTTTCCTTGTTTTATCAGGGTGGCTGGTACTGCATGAACATGAAGGTTGTTAGGGCAGTTAGCTGCATAGTGGCCTCTTTGGCCGCACAAGAAACAAGAATTTATAAATAGCTCTCATCTCTGTATCACACCTGAAGTTCCAGGTCAGAAGTTAAATGAGGAATTTTAATTTGGCTAAGGTGAGCCTATTGTGCATAAGGAGGATATAAAGGACCTGCTGACATATTAAGTGGCGAGTATTACCTAACAGATTATAACTGGGTCATTGTGGTACAATTCCTGTTGGGTATCTGCAGCGGTTGCAGGGGCTTTCTGTTCCACGTTGAAAGCACTAAAAGTGACAGAGATATGGTGTAAATAGTTAACAGTTTGTAAAAGCTCCGTGTCTTCTTAAAGAACGTGAGCTATAGCGTTATACAGCTCGCATTATGGCTTAACAGATGCCATCTTCACCAAGCCCACGTCCTTGTTGATAAAGATATTTGCTCCCACTAATATATGAGCCTCAGACATGAACTGCTCTGCGAACTACACCAGGGACTCGTTCTTTTTGAAATTTGATTGTCAGAAATTTGGCCTTGCGCTGCGCCATCTTCTCCATACCCCCAAACAGATGGAGCACGGTCTCCTCCACCATTTGATACATTACAGTACTCTTAAGTGTTTTGGCTTAATGACATGATTGATAACCAACTATAAGGTTAAAGCTGGTCAACAGCAGACTAAAAAGGTAAGTCAAGACCCCCCCAGACCTCAAACATACCCTAGACTAACGCTAAGTATAAGCGAAATATGCCCAGGTTGGTCCTGGGGATGTGCATGATGCTTGGCCCTGCGTTACATCAAGGACGTTAAAACGCACAGGCTATATCACTAATAGCAAAGGTTTGATTTTGTTGCTCAGCGAACAGGGTTTTAAAACCTGTTAAATTCTAGATAATGCTAAATTAGGTGGCTTTCCCTGCAATCAATACCTCAAGTTCAGTCAATTTTAAGCTAAATTACCCTGTCCAATGGTAGGGTGCACTTATTGGGTCACTTAGGCTTAGCATTATTTCCCCCAATTAACATTTCTCCCCCCCCATTGTTTAAGTATGTTTCTATGAGACCAACTTTCCTCGTTGGTCAACTTCCTAATAAAAATCCCACATTAGCTTTATGTTTTTGATATGGTTCCTTGGTTGAACCTGTGCGCAGACCTCTTTGAGGAGGTTTTAAACAACGTAAGTCATTTTAATTTTACAAAATTATTGAACAAATTTGGTGCACCGCTGGCCAGCCCTGGTCTCCTTCAGATCGAGGCACCTAAGCACTCCAGAACAGATCTCCACTTGGTTATGAACTCCCCTTTGGGTCCAGCCAAGTTTTGTTATTTATTATCTTTCTACTGCTATCTATCGCATTGTACACCTATGCCATTAATCCCTTTAGCTCCAGCACCCACTGAAGTGCTCTGTTTATAATCTCTCTAATTACTAATTCCATGGCGGTGTGCTGTGCATTCCGCACCACCTCACTGAGAACAAGAGAGTTACAGACACCTTCCTGACATTGGTCAACTAACCAACGTGTTTTATGTGCACTAAGATTATCCATGTGGGACTTTTGCAAAGTGTAAATTTGATGCGCCAGCTGTTGGTCACAGCTGCTATGGGGCTCACCACCAATTTATCATTTGGCCAAAGTTTGATGCATCTCAGCGTTATTTTTGTTACCTCCAACTGTAAATGCCCACCCTTCTTGCTCATACCTGGTGGATTTGGACGTTTCATGATCTGGATATCATGATTCTTTGACTTTCCCCCAAAAATTGACAAAAATGCTTATATTAAAGCGATATTTTCTTGGCACTGCATTCAGATGGTGCAGGGTGATCATCAATGATGGGCCTGGTGGTGATGGCCTTGGATGATGATGCACAACCCTCCGCCAAATTGAGTATGGGGTCCTTCATGGCCCCTAACGCGTTTTATAATGATAAGCCCTTTATATAAAACTGAGACAGATATCATCTCTTGTGGCTTCAAAATGGAACTCATTTCATACACTAGATAACCCCAGATAATGAGCGCTTGAACCCTACCATGATTTACAGAACACAGGCGGTAGAAAAGGAGTTACTTTTTCGATATAAAAATGTTTATGCAACCGCATATGATATTGTTGATATTTGGCCTCAGTAGTAAAAGTGTTTAATTATCCTTCTCCATTCTATAATGCGATGATGTACCCTGGAGGCATGCTTATGCCTGATGGTGAGGTTTTGGAGTTTTCTGCTTTAAATAAAGATCATTTGGGATATTTTTGTTGACAGCTACCTTTTCATCCCCTTAAGGGAAAATCAGAACAACTATAATAGTGGGTACAGGAGCCTCTGAGAAATTTATTGGCCAAGACCTAGCCGACTATCTTGAGCTTGGTTACTTGCCAGGTGGTATGGTTTGGGGAGGGGCTTCCAAGGGTATTCTCACGCTGAAAGTTCTGGTGTTAGTAGATTATCAAGTTAACAAATATCATTTGGCTGACCACCTCAAAGAAAATAAAAATTTCTTGTACCCCATTTTTTGAAGTTTTTGGTGGCAAAAGTTTGATGTCAGAACCGACTTGAAAAATAATAGATTGTCCTTAACTTTGAGGAATGGTCATATATTAGTTGTCCCTTTATCTGTAAAATTTTTAGGGCGATTTGCCCCAACGGCTCAATATTCACACTCTCAGTATTGCTCCGTTTCTGAAGCCCTCTCTGGAGGTACCCTTACCTTCCTGTTTGGAGAGACTGGATCTTCATTTGATGCGGCTCCAGCTAATGTAATACCATCTCATTCAGAGTTTGATTGGAGTCCAAATTCATCATTGATCTGGTGTGTATATATTCTTCCATTTACCCTTTAACTGTATGGGAGGAAGCGGCATTAGATGTGTGGGTTAGGGAGCAGTTAGCTAAAGGTGCAATACTTCAGCGTACCTCCCCACTATGCTCCACGCTTCTCTTCATGGAGAAGGCTGATGGTATCCTACACCAAGGAATAGATTATAGGAATCTCAAAAATGTCGCAATACCAAACTTGCATCCCATTCTGGTGGAATCACAGATTGCTCGCTATGTGGAGAAGGCGAAAGTTTTTTCCAAAATGGATTGCTTAAATGCGTCCAATCAGATCCAGATCAAGAAGGGCCAGGAGTGACTGACCGCATTCTGTACCAGAAAAGAATTTTCCAGTTTCAGGTTATGTCCTTTGGACTTAAAAAACGCCCCAGCTGTCTTCTAACGCCGTATAGATGCAGCTTTGGGGGACATGCTGGGGTATGCGCGGTAGCCTACATGGATGATATTCTGGTGTTTTCCCTTTAATCGTAAGTATTATGAAGTACACCTTCAGCGGTGGGTCAAAAGGTTAATGGCAGCTAACCTTACGCTGAAAACCAGTAAGTGTGAGTTCTTTAAGCACCAAGTCACCTTTCTGTGCAACGTCATGTTTGACTAAGGGAACATGATAACTCTAAACAAGGAGAAGGCGATTTTTGAGTGGCCCACTCCAACTTCAGTTAAGGAATTGAGAAGCTTTTTGGGGACATGTACGTTCCTTAAGAAATTCACGTCAATAAACTTTCTGAGGTGGCGGCGCCTTTGTATAAGAGCGTGGGGAAAAGTTCTCTAGTGGTCCCCCGTTTTTCAGGATGCCTTCCAAGTGATAAAATGCACCCTGTTGTCCACGTCCATCCTTTGCCAAATAGATCTCATAAAGAAGTTTATTGTGTCTACTGATGCATCCATCTTCGCCATAGAGGCGATCTTATTTCAAACATGCGAAGATGTATTAGAGCATCTAGTGTTATAATTCTTGGAAGATGTCTCTTCCTGAGTTAACTTACGGCGTTTAAGCCAAAGAGTTATTGGCAGTGATTGAAGCGCTTATCTACTGGCGTCATCTCTTACATGGCTCATTCCAACCCTTAAGTTTGTACATATCACCGTGCCTTGTTGTAATACTGCGCACCTCATGTCATAATTCCTTGGAAAACCCGCTGGCATGAGACCCTGGCCCAATATGTGTTTTATTATGAATTTACAAAGGGCAAGGAGAATGGTTTTATGGATGCTTTGAGCCAAACCCCTGCACTAGCTCCTAAGCCTAAGGATGTAGCGGTACAAACCACTTACTCGGTGATTCTTCCAGGTAAGATTGTGTCTCAGCTTTCTTCTCCATTGGCCCACGGGCCAGTTCTGGCTCCTCTGGAAAATGTGGAGTAATATGGCATGTTCCAAAAGGTAGTACTTTCACAGCTATTGTCAGCCAAGTATACTATAGCCCTTGCCAATAAGGAGTTAAATCAGGAGGACATTACCAGGGATTACCATATGAAGAATGAGGTGTGGTTTCAGGGGCGCTTATTGGTTCCTTCTGGACCACTTCGCCTGAAATTCACCCAGACTATCTTGACGGAATAACAGTTAGCCATCCTGGGAAGGCTAAGACTCTGGAGCTAATTTATCATACTTACAATTGGAAAGTTTAGCCGCTCAGGTGGCCAGGTATTTTAAGGAATGCCTAGTCTGCAACCAAATGAATCCAAATTTTCAGCCACTAGCATTGTTGTTGGTACAAGTTCAGAAAGGCTGAAGTCCTTAGACTCTTTTATTAAAGGGTTTTATTTTGGAATTACCTACATCTGATGTCTACGATGCCATCATGGTAGTAGTGGGCCATTTTACAAAAATCTCCCACTTTATTCCCTGCAGAATCACGGTAACCATGGCTGGGATGGCTAAGCTCTTTGTATCTCATGTGTTTGCTCTTCACGGGGTCCCCCAAGAAATAATTAGTGATCATGGACCCCAGTTTAACTCTGACTTTTGGTAAGAGTTGTGTAAGACTCTTCAGATTTGCCCCTGCCGTTTGACTGCCTATCACTACCAATCAGATGGGCAGACTGAACGAGTGAACTAATGCTTGTAACAGTTACTGCTGGGTTACACTGCCGCAGATCATTCAGATTGGGTTCTCCATCTCCTCATGGCCTAATTCAGCTACAAAAACGCCTTACATGCATCTATTGGTTGTTCCCCCTTTTTCGCTAACTATGGCTTCACCCCGCCTTCAACATGGAGCCCAGTTGTGGATACAAGGTGGAAGCTGTGGTGGACTTTGCGAAAACTATCAAGAAAGTACACCAAGTGGTAAACATCAATTTAGATGCACCCATGCAAGCTTAAAAGGGGAACGCTAATAGTAAAAGAAGAGTTGGTACAGTGTACAAGGAAGAGTATCTAGTGATTCTGGATATTAACATTTCAATCAAGCAACCATGCAGAAAACTGGGACCAAAGAATATTGGGCTTTACCGTGTTGTCAGAAAGGTTTGCCAAGCCTAATACCACTTGGATCTCCCACCTCGTTCCAGATCTTTTTAGTCTTCTTTGAAAGTAATCTTATGTTTTTTGAGGGCCAACCATTAGAGATTCCAGAGGCTTATCTTGTGGATGGGCACCAGAGTGTAAAGTGGAAGAGATCGTAGCCTCATGCTGAGTAAGAAGAAGGCTTGAGTACCTTGTATCCTAAAAGGGATTTAATGCAGCGTAGAACAGTTGGGTATCAGTGCATGACTGCGCCCCATGCCCAAAACATGATTAAATCTTTCCATGAGAGTTTCCCCCACACTGCAGGATCTCAATCAAAGCAACCAGTTGCCACTATGAAGTTGGCCCCATCCATCAAGAACTTTTGCCTGGCAAAAGCCCCTGGAGGGGGATAGGTGCCCCGAAAAGGACAGGATGGTAATGTAATGGCTTAAGTACATGATTGAGGGAACCAACTGTAAGGATAAAGCTGGTCGACAGCAGACCAGAAAGGCTAAGTTGATACCCCCCAGACCTCAAACATACCCTAGATCAATGCTGCGTATAGGCGAGATATGCCCAAGTTGGTCCTGGGGATGTGCATGATTCTTGGCCCTGCGTTACAGCAAAGGGCAATGAAGCGCACCATCTATATCACTAATAACAACACTTTGATTCAGTTGCTCAGCAGACTGGGTTTTGAAACAATTTTGATTTTTGATTATGCTAAAACAGGTTGGCTTTGCTTGCAATCAGTACCTCAAGTTCAGTCAAACTCAAGCTACAGTACCCTGTCCAATGGTAGGGTGCACCTATTGTGCCACTTAAGCTTAGCACCACATCCCCAAATTAACAATTCGCCCCTCATTGTTTAAGCATGTTTCTGAGACCAACTTCCCTCGTTTGTTGACTTCCTAATAAAAATCCCCCAATAAATTTACATTTTTTAATATGGTTCCTGAGGTGAACCTGTGCGCAGACATCTTTGAGGAGGTTACTAAAAAATAAGTCATTTTAAAATTACAAAATTATCTATCAATTCTGGTGCACCACTTGTGGGAATCCTGAAAGTTTTATGCTCGCTGGTGCTGACAACAGCTATATTACCACAAAGCACTTTCTAAAACTATAGCTAATACTTTTTAAATAAAGTTTAAAAGGTTTAACAGGTTTTTATTGGGCGTGGGACAAGAAGTAAAAAGTGAGTCCTCTTGATAATACCACTCAGTATTAAAGTCTATTGAGTATCAAGGTTTGAAAGGAATTCAATGCTAGCGTTCACAATAACTTAGTATGGTCCAAATTAGGGAGTATGTAAATTTGACCTATTGGAGCTTGGGAAATTTGCTTCACTTTGGCGAGATTACTGAGAAAAATATATTTTTAGGCAAGAAGAACCCGTGGGTTAACAATTTGATATGTTTCAACCAATCACCATTAGAGAAAATAATTGCACCTTGGGGCCCCGCCAAGCCTATAAAAGGGAGTGGTCCCCACTTATGTGTTTGAATAGAACTAGACGTGGCCTAGGGTGGAACCTCCGGTGGACTCCCCAGATTCTTCCATGTGGTCAAGACAATCTGACTTCCTGACCTTGTGCTAATTTCCCTTGTAGTATTAGTAAAAGTGTTACCCCAAAAAAGGTGTTCCACCAGGAATTGACCAGGGTCTTTTGGATGATACTATTGTTGTTTTTATTTAAACAACTCTTATCAACATTTTGACTTTGTAAATGTCCAACGTTTCTACTTTCGGCTTATTTTGACCCAAAACATTATTTTCTTGAGTCCAGGAGGGCAACTGTCCTACATCATTCCCCTCAAGAATGCTGGGGGAGAATAGGGCCATAGAACGACCATGTACCCAATTGATGATAATCCCTATAGTCAAGGATTTGATAGAATACTCAGCACCTCCCTTGTAGATGGTGATGAAAGGTCCTTCAAAGATTGATCTAAGCTTACCACTTCTAGGAGTGATGTGGTTATGATAATACAGAACCAGGCCAGACACTTGGAAAGAAGATAGGGGGATTTAGTGCTAATTGACAGCCTGCCCTTCTTTAGTCACTGTTTTAACTATATTGGTCATAGTCCCAGATTGGAGCTGGATGATGCGCTGAGCCAATCTTCTCATGGCTTTCTAATGTTCCTCAACTCTAATAAAAACTTTAGCTTAGAGTGCAGGTATTCCAGGTTCCCGCCTATACAAGACATCAATTGAGGACATTTTCAGGATCCAGTGATTACTAATCTGTTATGCCATAAGAGCACTAGGTAGAATTGATCCCAGTGAAATGGATTAAAAAATACCATTTTTTGTAAGATTGAGACCAAGGTTCCATTTGTTCTCTCCACGATCCCATTGGTAGATGGATCATAAGGAGCTGAGAAAGTTGTTGAGCTCCCATGGAATTAGCCAGAATTTTGACTACTTGGGTGGTGAAGTTCTTTCCATTGTCGCAGGGTAGTACTTGGGGACAGCCATGATGAGTAAAAATGTTCTGATGTAAAACCGTGGCTGTGGCCTTGACCTTTTGGGCAGAGAGAGTCACGGCTTTAACTCAATTGGTAAAGTGGTTAATACCTATTAGGATAAATTTGTTTCCACCAGTAGTCTGCGGGAGGAGACCTAATACATCTAGGCTGATGGTGTGGAAAGGTTGTTGGGGGGTAGTTGTTTGATATTGGTATATAGTCTTGAAACTGGATTGTTTCTTATACGTGAGATAGGTATCCAAGGTCTCAACAATAGTTTCTATAATTCCTTCCCAATAATACCGATCTCTAATCCACTCATAGGTTTTATTTGCTCTCCCATGACCTAGGGTGGAATGGGCTTCTAGGATAACAGGTACACGTTCTGAGGGCCGAAGGTAAGGCATCCACTTTGCTCAATCTGCTTGTACAATTTCCCATTATCCACTTTGGTTTTGCAGGAGTGCCGGGCTAACATTTTCTGGACAGTCTTACCTCATCCTCCAATTGTCAGGGGGTCATTAAGAGGTCATATAGCCTTTACACTTCACTATTATCCAGGTGAAGGACTGGCAGCTGAGTTAACCCATCAACACTCATGTGAAAGGTTTCAGCACAGTGTTTGATCCTCATGGCATAATTCTGGAGCTTTAGAGCCCAGAGAGCTAACCGTTCAGTAGAATCATTATGTTCTGTAGCCAGTTCAACAAAGCGTGGTCTGTAACCACAGTGAAGGTAGTCCCATACAGTAGAAGGTGGTAGTGTTTTAAGCTGACAGAACAACAAGGCACTCCTTTTCCGTTAAGCTGTAGTTGCGTTCCTTCCTTTGATAGCATCTTACTGAAATAGGATACAGGATTATCAACTCCATTTTCATTTAATTGAGCTAAGATGGCCCCAACAGCATAGTCCGAGGCGTCAGTAAACAAAATAAACGGTTTTCCATAGTTGGGGTGCTCAGGATAAGAAAGTACTGTAGAATCTTTCAACGTCTGAAAAGAGGCCTTCTTTTCAGCTGAATGGAAATAGGTGTTCTTGGTCAATAGGTGGACGAGGGGTTCGTTGAGTTGGGTAAACTTAGTAGTGAACTTATGATAATACCCCACCATCCCTAGAAATACCTGAATATCCTGTAGATTTTTAGGGGCTTCATTTTTGAGATGGCTTCAACCTTGTCTTGCATGGGTTGAATTTCTTCTTGGGAAATGGATTGACCAAGGAATTCCAATTTCCTTTTGGAGTAGTTACACTTTGAGGGCTTCAACTTAATACTAGATTTACGTAACTTTGAAACACCTCCTTCAAGTGTTCAAGATGTTTGTTGAAAGTTTATTGAGAACACCATGATGTCAAGATAGACAATGACACAAGTTTTTTGAGGTCCTGCAAGATGTGATCCATTACACGCTGAAAAGAGGCAGATGCATTACACAACCTTTGGGGTAATCGTTTGGGTTGAAAGAGACCTTCACTACAAATAAGAGCGCATTTCTCCTGATCTTGAGGAGAAAAGTCCATTTATTTAATAACCACTGGCCAAGTCCATGGCGGAGAAGAAGTTAGAGCCAGAGAGTTGGGCCAGGGCGTCATCAATGCGAGGGATAGGATAGCTACCCTTCTTAGTGAGGTTATTTAACCTATGGTAATCCATGACTATCCAATGACCTCCGTTCTTCTTTTTTATTAGCATAATGGGGGAAGACTAAGGGCTTTGTGAAGAGACTAATAGCTCCGCGTCTAGTAACTTCTTGAGTTTTTTCCTCATCTTCTGTTATTCCATCTTTGACTTGTGGTAAGGTTTTGACCAAAAAGAACGGGCACCGCCACACTAATGGAGTGGCTCCAGTCCTTCATATGGCCATAGTTATTATCTGATTTTGAAGATGTCGCTAAATCCTTCCATTAGAGTGTGAACTTTGTCAAGTTCATCTGGGGTCAGCTCATCTGAGATATGGACATTGGGTAAGTTACATAACAGGAAATCCGTTGGCAGGCCCATATCCAACATAGAGCCAATGAAGTGAATTTGTTCAATGTCCTTTACAGGAACTAACAAGACTCTGCTAATCTCCTGATGTTTTCTTACAACTATGTCCTTGTCAGTGAGGCTTCCCAACAGTAGAGTAATAGGCCTCTTGTAGGCTGGTCTATAATGCCAGGCAATACCTGAGGCTCCAAGAGTCTAATGCCCTCAATACTTATGAGGTATAACAAGCAGTGGTGTGAAATTGGAGGGTGATCTTTATGTCAACCACTCGTTGTTCACAATACTTAAACTAGACCTCATCTGCAGCATAAAAAGTAATACCGTCTTTAGAATCCACTGAATCAGGCAATTTTATTATATCTTTCCCATAGGTGGTATAATGTAAAGGTAATGAGGAAAATTGGCACTCAACCAGACAAGAATATTTGCTCTTGCTGGAATCTTTGTTGGATAAAACTAAAGGGACTTCATAATTAAGTAACGAGAGGAAACCTTGCTTCATGTTGATAATTCCCTCATACTTGATCATAAATTGGGTACCTATGAGCATATCATAGGTGTTGTTGTCCAAGGCCAATGCAGGGGCTGATAAAATAAATTTTACAATTTGAATGAGAAGGGAAGAGAAGAGAATGCCCCAATGGCGTGGGTGTTGTTCAGGCCTGCAGTTCCAAACTCTTGATTGTACTCCAAGTCAGGCGCCAGCTTACCCTTTTTCATCAATTTTGAGGAGATTACGTTCTCTGAGGAGCCAGTATCCATGATTGCCATCACCCAACTTTTTGAATGATCACTTCTAACTTGGTGATTGTTCCACCAAAGTTAGGAGATAATCTAAGACTTCCTTGAGCTGAAAGTTGTAGTTAGTTTGCGAGAAGTCTCAGCTTAACTCTACAGGATGGACTTTATGATGTGACCTCGCTGGAGAGGGAGAATTAAGCCAGATAGGAGCTGATCAGCGTTGCTGGTGTTGTCAATAACCGTGAAACACCTTAGAACTTGTCTGAGATATGTATCTTCAGGTATGGCGGTCTCATCTACTTCTCCAGAGTTCAGTGATTGGGGACCTCCACTTCAGTGAGTACTCCTAATACGTAGTAACTAATATCCTCCTAACCCCCTTAGACTCATCCCTATGGGTATTTTCAACAAGGGGTAATGGAATAATTTGAGTAAGTGATACAGGCACATGAGGTTCGTTGGCAATAGGATTGCCTATCCCTACAATGAAATATATTTTCTCTGCTCTTGATCCTCAGTGCTGGCTTTCTTTTTCCATCACACAGTCTCATAGTGCCCAACCTTGTTTCAGTATGCACACCAGGCTCTTTCAGGCCGCTTGAATTTTTATTTTTGCTCCTCAGGGACCATAATATGAAGGGTCACCTTTTTGTCTTCAATAGCCAGGACCTAAGGCTTAGGCTTTTAATCTTCTATGGCAAGAACGCAAGGTTCAGATACTACTCCATGAGGAACTTCAAGATTGTGGAATTCAGCTACATCTAGTAGAGCCTCTTTTATATCATGGATGTTGCAGAAAATTCATTTGACGGAAGTGATGTGCATCGCCAAAGGAGGGTGAGATGCCAATCCAGTTAAGATAGCGGCAGCAGCATCGTCCAAGGTCAACATCTTAGAAGATAATGACGTTTGAGCTTCAATATAAAACCGTTCTGAAAAGGCAACCACTGACTCTTCTTTTCATATGCTAATGCTTATGAACACTTGCTTCTTCATGCTTAAGCTTTGTTTTGTGACAAACTCGTCAATGAGGGCATCCTTAACCTCAGACCAGGTGTTAAGGGCATCCATATGGGCACCATCACCTCTTGAGCCATGTGACTCAAGAGAGGATATGTTTGACCTTCTGACGGTAAGTCACCTCTTCCATAGCAGCTTCATATATATATATATATATAATAAAGCGATGCTGCACTCGCTGGTATATAAATTTGTCCTTAAAAGCTAGTTTGAATGAAATATGATCACCCCCAGAGAGGGTATTAACTGCAGTGGCAGCAGTCCCCATGGTTTCCGAGCAAAGGCCCAATTGATTAAAGGAGTAAGAGAATAAATTGAGCTGGTCTTGGATAGCTTTAAGACTGGTTTTCATGGCGGTGATGGGCTTTTGGGAGGCGCATTTACATAAAGCTAATCAGGCTTCCATCCTCAGCTTGTGAGTTTCCCGTTCTTCAACCTGACTCTCAGGTGCCTTAATTTTAAATGGAGTTGTAACAAGAGAGCTTAGGTATTGTTGATCAACTTCCACCACCCCCACGCGTGCTTTTAAGCTCATCTTTCATCTGCTTACACCCTTCATCGTCACGTGAGTGGGAGCCTTTCAAATGTATGTCACCCTTAATCTGCTCATAGCTACACTCAACCTGTGTCAACAGACTATGCACATCCTTCAACAGAGCGTGCCCATCAAGTGAGTTTTTGACCCCTTGAGCTTCTTTTTCACATTCACTAACTCGGTGGGCCAAATATTTTGTATTCTCAAGAGAATCTTTAAAAAATAGTTCCTTTTCCAGTTGAGCAACCTTAACCTCTAGAGCGGGGTTAGCCCTAGAAGGTTCTTGCAGTAGACGTCACTTAAGCTCCTCAACGCGTGACAAGGCTTGGGCTAGTTGCCACTCCACCACAGCCACGCGTTGTTTGTCCCCAGGTATAGTGGTGGATGCGTGCGCCAATAGGTCGCTGAGAGTTTGCTCTTCATGCTTTTCAAGTTCCTTGACAAACTCCTCAAGTAGAGAGTGGGTGCTAGCAATGGAGGCGTTTAACTCATCCTGGATGATCTTCATCGCCCCCTCTACATAATTTATAACACCAGTATCCATGGTGTAATCCGCTCATGCAACTGAATAATGAATTTGCGGTTTGCTTCTACAAAAGATTTTAGCTTCTCAAATAAACTTAGAGGTTAGATGGTATAAATTATCTTAAGCTAATCTTAGAGCATCATGGTTTGCCAGGTGTCAGTGCAGCTTTTATGATGGACGATTAATAGGCATATCATGTGAAAAAATTCAGGATGGGCAAATTTGCGGACATGGGTAGTCAAATTGGTAAGTGGGCTATAGGTATCAGAAATGGTTTTAGTCTCATATAGATACATAAGATGGTCCTCTACAGAAGAACCTCCTTCTCAGGAAGCAATATCGCAAGGGTTTAATATGCCATGAGTTAGGTCTCTTAATACTTCAGCTTCAGGCCAGGTAAGGCGGTGTGACTCTGGTATCAGGATTCGTTCAAACTGCGCTCCTTCAGATGATAAGGTTGTGGGCTACCATACATTCATCTTCTGCCACATCTCCATTTCTCACCCAGATAGTAACACTTCCAGCAGGCGTGCCCTCCATTTTGGTGATAATAAATTGTTGGTGTACAGGATCCCCCTGTAGTGAGCACCACTTTGTGGGTTCTAGCAATGTTTATGCTCTCTGGTGTTGAAAACATCTGGATTACCACAAAACACATCTAAAACTAAAGCTAATACTTTTAAATAAAAGTAAAGTTGGGTTTTTATAAAGGTTTTTATTGGGCGTGGGATAAGAAGCAAAAATGAGCCCTCTTGATACTACCAATCAGTATTTTAACTATAAATCAAGTATTGAGGGTCAAAGGGAACTTAATGCTAATGTCTGGAATGGCTTAGTAAGGTCTGAATTAGGGAATATAGAAATCCGACCTATCAAAGCTCAGATAATTTGTTTCACTTTGGTGAGATGACTAAGGGGAAGTTATTTTTAGGCAAGACGAACCCATGGGGTAAAGATTTGATGTATTTCAACTGATCACCATTAGTGAAAATAATTGCACCTTGGGGGACCCCTGCCAAGCTTATAAAAGGGGTGGTCCCCGCTTGTGTGTTTGAATTGAATTAGAGTTGGCTTGGGGGAGGAACCTCCAATGGACTCCCCATATTCAGCCACGTGGTCAGGGCAATCCAACTGCCTGCCTTTGTGCTAATTGCTCATGTAGTATTAGTAAAATTGTTACATCAATTCAAGGGGTTCCACTGAAAATTGACCAGAGTCTTTTGGCCAATATTATCATTATTTTTATTCAAACAACACTTATCCCCATCTTGAATTTGTAAATGTCCAGTATTTCTCCCTTTTGGCCTATTTTGACCCAAAACATTATTTTCTTGAAGTTGATAGGGAAATTGTCTGACACTGTTAGAAAGCCATAGTTCCCTTCAGATCAAGTTACCCAAACACTCCAACACAGAGATCCACTTGTTTATGGACTCCCCTTTGGGTTCCAACCAAGTTTTGTTGTTTATTAGCTTTCTACAGTTATATAACGCGTTTTACACCCCTTAACCTGGGTCCCTTTGGCTCCAGCACCCTCTGCAGTGCTCTTTTTAAAACCTTGCTGTTGACTAATTCCTTGGCGGTGTGGCTGTGCATCCTTCACCACCTCTCTTAAAATAAGAGAGTTACAGACACTCTCCTGACATTAAAGTAACATGTAACCTGGTCAGCGCTCTCAACATCTTGAGCGGATAACAACAGTTTAGTTTTACTGTGGTATGATGCTCCTTCTATGGCGAATTTAAACCATTTTTATATCTGTTCATGTTTCCATCTTGACTAAAATGCAGTAGATTCTTGATCTATACAAACTTGCCTGTCTTTGTGCTTTCGGTTCAGGGAACAGACAAAACTAGGTTCAGATTGGCCAAGGGGAACAACCCCTTTTGGCAAAAATAGGGTTGCAAGTCCAGTTGCAAATATGCTGTAGTTGTCCAGGAAGATGTTATATTGCTGGGTGTGACTGCCGCAAAAATTGGGGGTACTCGCTGACCAAACCATAGTATTCTCACCAGAATCGCCACAGGCCATGCCGTAATTCCTTTGCCAGTCTATGAAGCAAAAAAGTTCATCTAATTTCTGCTCTTCTTTGACTGAATCGCAGTGACACTGACCATCTCTCACACCCTTCCTAAGCTCCTTGTTTCTTTCTGTAATTTGTGGCAGAATTCTCACTCTGTATCTATTTTACACTTCATTTCCTGAAGCCGTACAAGGACATCCTCCAACGTACCCTGCATCTTCAAGTTCTGCCATCCAGTGTCATGAGCTTGTTGATTCACTTCATCCACTTGGTTGATTAAAGCAGCTCATTCCCTCACCAGCTCCTCATTAGACCATCAAGTATTTTCTAAGCGTACTCGCATATTGGCATACTCCACCATTTTAACAGATGGGAGAATAATGGCTCAAACTTGAGACGCTTGGTTGGAACTCTCCAGCTGATTGATCCGCCCTAGCAATTGCCCATATTCTGGGGTTGTCAATAAAGAGTTGGTCGAATGAGCTGCAGACCACTGAATACTCCACTCAGCTCAATTTTATCTAAATTCAATTGCCACAGCGTCAGCGTGATCAGTCACCCACCGCTCTAACAGAGTAACCCAGACTTTCTTCTGAGACACTGCCATGTCAATTCCTTCCACCCATTCATAAATTTCAAAAATAAAGTGCTCAATGTTACTACCCTATTTTGTGACATCCTGTAACCATTCACTCAAAAAACCACGCTGGTCTAATAATTCTCCTATTTTTCTGGGCAACTCATGGTTAAATCGTGGAGATAATTAGTTCATGCAATTGCAGACATCTTCAACCTGGCTGTCTACCTGCACTAGCGCCCCCTGTATTTTCAAGAAAGTGTGGTTGAGGAATTCGAGCAAGAGGCGAGTTTCATTCTGTTGTGCTTGAGAAAACGCATGGAATCGCCAATTTCACTATTATTCTGGGCCAAAACGCATATAAAATGGCAGATGGAAGGCTGAAACTATGTGACCAGGTATTCCTCAAGCCCATGGGAGCTGAGCCAGTGAGACAACCCCATTGTGATAGAATCAAGGTAAGACATACCCATTTCATAATGTGCTTCTTTGTCACGTTAATTATGAAACAGGCTCATGGCATGTTCACCCACATCTATTTTGTAGAGGCGGTAACCCTTCAAGAGCCATTCCATGATACCCCACAGTTGCTGAGGGGTTACATTTGTATATTTTCCCTGTTGGTCTGACTCTAATGTGATGCAAGCTGCTAATTGTAAATCTATCCTGACTTCCTTGTCTCCTGGTTCCGTTACCATGAATAGTGCTGGTTCCTTGTTAGATATCTCCATTGGCTCACCGGAGTATCAATCATGGAACCCTATTATTTTCTGACATAAATAGTGGGGCTCTTCATGATGCCCTGATTGCCGTTATACTACAGTTGGCCAGTGGCCCCCTGTAGTGAGCACCATTGTTATAAAATTGGCGGTATTCAAGAGATACGTCAACAGATTTTACACAAGGCTCAACCCACTGAGTAATCAGGACCACCAATATGATGATTGTTGCCCTTGAAACAACAGAATAAACTTTTCAAATAAATATGGAGCACTTGCTCCCACAACCTCTTTTATTTGATATACTTAATATCACGGATTTTTCCTATTCTGCTTACTCTAACTTACTTAGCAACTCCCCCTCTTGATCATCTCGTCTCACCTATATTGTATCAACTTTGGATGCTACCACTTCTATAGCTCAGTAACTTAATTCGCCACAACTCATTGGTTCCATCAATTCTTTGTTTGTTAATTTCTCAATCACCTAATTCGAGATGATTTCTCAACAACCCAATATTGCCTCATTTTTGAGGCACTCAAATTACCATTACTCATATCAAATCTCGACAGATTCCATTCATTCCTCCATAATGACCTAGGGCTTATTGTCCAGTCATATCGGAATTACAACAGGGATTATCCTGACATAATTTTTGGGCTTTTTGGTTAGTTCATGATCAATTCCTAACATCTGACGCATCCAAATCTGCCATTCAGGTAGGTATCCTGACAATATAACCCTCTAGATCTTGGCTCAGGGGGAAAATGGATGCAGTAAGTGAATATGGACGTGGTTTACTCCTGTACCATGAATGACCTCTACAATTGAGTGTTCATTACCCCGCTTATAAATGCCCTTGTATGGCCCTGACCAATTGGTTCCCAAAACTATTGTCACAACCTCCAGGACGATGATGGTAGAAAAGAACTAGGTCACCCAGTTGTAGGGTGTGCAGGGTATCATGCTTATCATTGAATTGGTTAGTTTCTCTACTGGTAGTAACTGATAAGTTCTCAGAAGCTAAAGCCTGGAGTCAGATGATTTCATTGGCAATGCTTTGCATAGTAACTTTAGCAGCATGAGGTGATGCCTGATCTAATATGGCCTGTACTCTGGAGGGCAACTGGGGATTTCATCCATACAAAGCCTGAAAGGGCGACATCTTAATTATTTTGTGCTAACTTATTCGTTAGGCCAGAATAGCACTAGGAAAATATTGGGGCCAGTGCAGAGGGTCAGTCATGGCCATTTTTTAAAGAGTGGCCATTAGAGTACCATTCGCCCACTCCACCATTCCATTGATGGCAGGATGGTAGGGAGTGGAAAATACCTGGGTGGATCCCATAAGCTCAGTTAAAGCAATCACCAGTGATGATCTTAACTTTTTCCCATTATCAGAGAGTATTATGTGAGGGCACCCATGCTGGGTGATAATCCAATTTATATAAGAAGGTGGTAGTAGCTTTTTCTGAAGTGGAAGGTTGTGATACAGCTTCAATTCATTTAGTTAAAGAATACATGGCCAGGAGGAGGAACTGGTGCCATTTTAGGTTTGAGGGAGAGGTCCCACAATATCAATGCTAATAGTATGGAAGGGTTCACAGGGTGGAACCACTGGATGTTGTGACCAGGGATTAGTTCCATCTTGGCTTTGGCATACCAGGCAGGACTACAATACATCTTGTATTGTAAAAATCATTCCTTCCCAGTAACATTGAGACTTGAGCCACTTGTAAGTTTTCTAAACACCTCCGTGGCTGACTTTATGATGTCCCTCCAGTATGACATCAGTTTACTCTAAAGGTTGTGTTGAGCACCCATTTTTGGGACACAAGTTTGAAAAGTTGGCCATTTTGACTTGAAGACCCACCAATTTTTTGCTAATTCTTTTTAAAAGGTCAGTGATTCATCTTTCCATAAGCACAGTTGAGTTAGGAGGTCATAAAGCCAATCCTCTTCAGGGGCAGTTAAAGTTAAAATGGGAAGCTGAGATAGGCAATCCACGTTTTAATGATTAGTCCTTGTCAGTGGATGATGGAAAAGTCATAAACTTTAAAGTATTAACGCCCATCGGGATAATCTCCCATCAGGGTCCTTCCTTTTCTGTAGCCATCACAGGGAAGCATGGTCAGTAATTATAGTGAAATGTTTCTCATATAGATAAGGTTGGAACTGCTTGATAGCCAATAATACCATCAATCATTTGCATTCTGTAATACTATAGTTGCGTGCAGCTCTGGTTAGAATTTTGCTATAGTAGGTGATGGGATGGTTTACCAAGTCTTTGTCATGCTGTGATAGGATGTTGCTATTGGCTATATCACTATCATCTGTAAAAAGGAGAAAGGGTCTATAAAAATGGGATGTATAAGTACTGGAGAGTGGGAAAGGCACGTGTAATAGGATAAAGGCCTGCTATTGCTCCTCTTTTTACTGAAAGGGTACCCCTTTCTTCAATAAATATAAAAGAGGCTCAGAGGTGTTGGCAAAGTGGAGGATGAACTAGTGATAATATCTCACTAATCCTAAGAAACTTTTACATCTCGTAGGGATATAGGGAGGACATTTTGTGATGGCCAGGACCTTGTCATCCATCGGGGATATTCCAGCTTTACCTACTTTATGGCTTAAAATACATTTCATTCTGAAAGAAGGAGCTTTTGACGGCTTTAGTTTTAATGAGGCTTGCCTTAACTTCTGTAAAACTTATCTGAGATGATCTATGTGTTTGGTAAAGATTTTTTAAAAATGGTAATATCAGCAATATCAACCAACACACAAGAACGTTTTAAGCAACTAAAAGTCCGTCCATGGAGCGTTGGAAGGTAGCAGGGGCGTTACACAACCCCTGCGGCATTTGTGTGGACTTGAACAATCCTTAAATTGAGATGAGGGAGCATTTTTCCTAATCCTCCGGTGAAAAACAACTTGCCAGTACCTGCTGGCGAGATTCATAAATGAAACATAGTTGGAACCTGACATCAAGCGCAAGTAGTCATCTATACATGGCAATGGGCAACCGTCTTATCTGGTTATCAAATTGAGGCAGCAATAATCCATGACAACATGGTGAACACCATCCTTCTTCTGAATTAATAGAAGTTGGGAAGCCCTGTGCTTTTAGAAGGCATGAGTAACCTCGCTTCCAACAGTTTTTTAGCTCTAGGGCCACTTGACTTCCTTAACTTTAGATTTTCTGGATGGCGAGATTTTATGGAGGGTAAGCCTCAGTCTTGAATTGGTAAATTACCCTAAACATTTTTCATAATCACTTGGTCCTAAGGAAAATATATTGCAATACTCCTTGAGGAGGTCTTCAACTTTCTGGCATTTGTTAAAGGTAAGATTGTCCCCAACTCTTTAATGAATCCCCTCCTTGGGTTGGGACCATCTAGTACTAAAAAAAAAGATTGTCCCCAACTCTACTTATGACCAGAGCTATGGTGGGTAGCGAATCAAATCCTAAATCTTGTAAAGAGACAAAATAAATCACATTGGCAATTTTTTTGATAGGGCATAGTTTTAAATAAGCATTAGGGTCATACTGAGGGACTTGGATGGTTTCAGTTGTTAAGTTTTCTAATAGAATAAATATAGATTTTCCATAAGCAGGATCCAAAAATCCCAGGGCAAGTCAACACTTCTTTATTGAAGGGTTTGGGTGGCCACTTAGCTCCAAAACTTGGTAGGAGGGATGTGAATCATGATCCCTGTTTTTACAATAACTTGTGAGCCCAATGGTATTGTGATAGTATAAGGAGCATACAGAGGGATCCCATCTTTGGTGTCCACAGCCTCAGGGGGTAACTTAGTTTTTCCCTCTAAGACTTGGTACTTAATTTTGCAAATGGAGGATGGGTATTCGAGGAAGTATGCCTATCTTTTAGGGACTCCTTTATTTTTTATGGGGAGTTCAAATATTAACGGAATCTGATACCATAGTAGGGATAGGTATTTTTCCTTGTGGTTGATGATGCAGTTAAACTCCCACATCATTTGGACCCCAATAAGCAACTCACAAGTATCATTTTCTACCAATATGGCGTGGGCAGTGATTAAGAGTTTCCTGAAGCGAAGGGGTAAGGCAGAATATGCTCCAATCGCCTTAGTAGACTGACTACCTGCTGTTCCATATTCAGCCTCATGGATAAAGTCTGAAGCCATACTTATCTTTTTGGATAAGTCAGGAGGATCTAATGTTAAATGGTGAGCTGGTATCAGTTATTGCGAGTAATTTAACCTTATGTACTACTACCTTGACTTGAACCACCAAAGATATGAACTAGGAATTAACAGCCAGTAGACTGTCAGTAGGGATTTGCAATGAAGAAAGATGAGGATTTTTCCATGGGCAAGCTCAGAACTGTTAAATGCATTTGAACGTTTTGTCTGCCAGCGCTTGAAATTCATAGAAGATTTGACTGTCAAAATTTGTTGGTGTAACTGACCAACATAAAAGTAAGAGAGCGGGAGGGGTTTATTTCCTTGGATAGAAAAGGGTACATCAACTTCTGCAGGGGCAGCTAACACAAAACAACCTGAAGTGCTGGGGATAGAGCTAGATCTATAACAAGGGTCTTGGGGCACTTGTTTTCCATCAGCATAGCCTCTTGCCCTATAATGACTAAACTTTTTGCTGACTTGCGTTGAAGAATGTGTCAGTCAGCTACAGTGTGGTTGTTTCTTCTATTATTAGTGCAGTAGAATTCAAGTGTAGGCAACTTGGGGGTGTAATGCCAATACTTGGGACCTGGGCTTATTGGTGTTAAAACGAGGTGGCCCAACGGGTTTATGTAGTTTGGCTGGATTTTTAATATAGATTCTTTATTATGGAGGAGTGACTCTAAGTTAGACTTCACCGCTTTAAGGTAAAGTATGATATTAAGCATATTTTTGAAAAACTGATGACGCAGAAGTGATGGCATCGTTCAACATAAGATGATTCTCTGCAGCCAGAGTTTGTGCTTTGAGGTATAAAAAATGAGCGAATTTACTGATAGTTTCTCCCCAACTAAGGCTAATACCCATAAAGGTTTGTTTTTGGTTGGTTAATGTTAAGGCTCTCCTGAATTCCTGAAGCAAGGCAGACTTGGCATCAGTCCAAGTATGGCAATGCATCAGATGGGGGACCATAATGTCTTGAGCCATGCAACTAAGGCAGTTAGGTGTTTAAGTCGCTGGGTGTCAGTGGCTTCTTCCATAGCATCTTCATAACAAAATAAGAAAGAGAAAATTCTCCCTTTGCCTAGGACATACTTCTCTTTGAACAACGGTTTGAACATGCCATTAGAGGGAGTTAATAGTTAAACAATATATATTGACATAGGGGGAACATATTCACATAAAGAAGAACTGTTATTGCTGGACGTTTCAAAAGGATGGAGGGCGTTCACTTTATTTTGTAATGTATTTATATCCTCAATTATTGAGTATATTCAATTGTGAGTGGCACAAAGGGCCAATTTGGTGGCAACAAAAGAGGATGACTGCTGGATTTTGCTTTTGAGCTTGGTAGTCACATTTTGAAGTTTGAGTTGGTGCTGCTCAAGCGTGAGAATTCGTTGCTCCATCCTGCGCATCATGTGGGGAAATTATCCAAGAATTTAAGGCGTTTTGATATAAAATGAGATCAGATGCCAGGTTGTTATTGTTCATAGTTGGGTTTTTTAATTGTTACCTTTCACCATGCACTCAGGGTGTATCTGGCAGGGAGCACCAGTTATGTTGGGACCATGGGTGTAATACCTCATGTCCCTCGATATTTTTAGGCCAAGGGATCTGAATTTTCATGGTGTTGTATTACTTGTTTTTTTCTTCTATTGGTTGAAAAATCTTATTCCAGATACTACGTCTGGTGAGGCAATTCCTAATAAAATATATTAATTTTAACTTAAAATTGTGAAAAGAAGAGAAAAAGCGTTAGAGAAATTAATTAGATGCCAGCTATATAAAGGTAATTGGGGAGGTGTTCCAGGGAAATCTAAGCAGCCCAAGCCTAGATCTAATAAAATGAATAAATTGGGGATTCAGTAAAATCCCAATTATCTCAGTTGAATTTCTTATTCTCATTTCATGGCTTGGGTTTGAACCATGAGGTTGGTTAGAACCAAGGATGCATGATTTGACTGTGTCAGTCAGGGTTGAGCTCCAACTTCAATAATTGACAACTTTCATTGGGGATTATCCCTGACAGGAGTTTGGGCTTTTTGGTCAGTTTGGGATCGATTCCCAACATCTGACGCATCTGAATCTGCCATTTAGATAGTTATCCCAACACCAGACACTGGTTTGAACTTGGTTATGGACACCCCAGGGTTCCAACCAAGTTCTCACATTTTTAATGTATTTAGTTATATATAAAAGTCTGTACACCCTGTCATTGAGCCCCATGTGTACTGGAAACTTTTAAGGTGCCCTATTCCCTTTTGGTATTAGCAAAATGTTCTCTGATCAGGTGGCTGTGCATTCTGCACCATTTTTCGGAAAGAGAGAGTTACAGATACTTTCTTAGCACACTCAATAATGACCCTTAATCTACTCCAACTATGAACTGAGACTGTACCATCACCTTCTACATTCCTTAATCCTTCCACCTACATGTGGTATGCGCCTATCCTTCAACAAATTCTTGACTTCTCCCTAATAATTTAAATGTAAAACCTTTTACAAACAAAATAATTTCTTACTCTTTATATTTATAAACATAAAATTTGTTTAGCCCTTTTCCATAGTTTTATCTATAACAAAGATTGGTGAGCTAGGACCATCTAGTACTAAAAAAAAAGATTGGTGAGCTTATCGCATAGTAATACATATCTAGTAAGCTGAGAAGTTAGGCTAGCCAACCGTTGACCTGTGCAAATAGTGCTTAAAGAGACCTTGTGCTACAGCAGGCATCAGGGAAATGAGTAAACAATCTCTCTGTAACAGGATGGATTTTTGGTCTTGTGGATAACAGCGCTTTTCCAACAACAATACTGAGAGCATCTGATAAGTTTTTTTTAATATTGTTAATTTTGCATATTGCTGTTCATGAAAAGTTAAGGGAAAGTAAAAGGGATAACTTATACTGCAGCACACTGATTAGTCACAAAGCTGCAATGTGGAGTTGCTGTTTATTGGATGAGTCAAATGCAGCCAAGATAGTTGATGGTCTTTTAGGAATAGTTCATCATTAATTATAAAAATTATGAGTTTAAGTGTGTATAAAAAACAATTATAAAAAATTGGTTTATATTAATTTTTTGGCTGAGAATGGAATGGTATCACCTGACTCAGTAACCTCATCCAATAACGCCTATAGATTTTGGTTATACTTAATGAGGTGATGTCATAAAATTGACTTATGGTGGGCAAATGTAGTGCTATGGTGAAAAATGTGGTTCAAGCCTCTTCCTGTTAGGTTTTTCTAATTCAGGCAGATAAGATTTGGAGTTTTAGGTGGTGGAAAAACTCTCAGGTGGGTTTGATGAGTGAGATGGGTAAGTGGAGGAAATATAAATTATTAATAAAATTATGTCAGCACGGTGGTGAGGCCAGAAACTGTATTAGTACTAGTAAGATGGGGACATGACTTTTTAGAGTGTCTAACTCAAAGCATAGAGGGCAAGTCTGCCAGATAAAATCAACACAAGCCTAGAAGAAATGGTCATGTGCTGCAGCAATGTGAGCATACAGGTGTATTTGTTGGGCAATGTTTAGGTGGTGGGAGATGGTTAGCAGTGAAGAATGCTGGATTATTTTAAGCTACATCAAAATAGTATAATCAAAAAGAAAAATATGAAAGTTATTTATAAATCTGGCTAAAGGCTTTATAACTATTTTGCAAAGTAATTATTTTATTATATATATTCAAATTCTGTTAAGAAATAAACATATAAACTTTTATGAAATATAAAGATAAAATTAAATTTTTCTAGCTAAATATTTAGAAAAAAAACAATTTTTATAGTATATAATTGCTTAATTTCATGGTGTTAGCAAAAATTTCGTGTAAGGTATAAATGATTAGAATGGCACTGTACAATTTGGAAAGTGCAATCTAGTTAAAAGTAGTTCATCATAATATAATGATCATTATACTCTCTATAAATTTTTTTAAAAAAGTCTCAGGTATAGATAAAAAAGTATTTGGTTATTACTCATATAGTTAATCAAAATTGATCATATTTAATACTATATTAATTATTTAATATATTTATATTGATACCTAAGCTTAATATATTTTGATAGTGAGGAGTGATATCATTGTAAGGCGGTTCCTGCTCCACATTGGGTTGGGTTTTGACTGAAACAGGTTAAAACCAGCACAGGCTAAAAAACTTGGTGTGTATATTTGTCCTGAGGTTGACCCACCTTGTTTACTTTTTTAATATATAGTGATAGTCTTAGTATAAAATGCAAAAAAGTAGCTTTACATCAGTGCTTTCCAGATATATTTAGCCAGTGAACCATTATCATTGCAAAAACCTGGGTTAAGTTTATTAGTACCAAAAAGATAAAATTAAATATAAGTAATTATGTAATATACACTATCTTTGTAACAATGAAAAATGACACTGCTTTTTGTTAGTAAATGGTGATTTTATTGCATGCGCTTCACAACATGCACAAAACAGAATTACGTTTTTTGATTAGATCAATGGTTTTCAAAGTAGTTCCTACAGGCCATAAAATTAACTTTAATTTGCTAGAGTTCCTCAGTGGTTCCATTGACCCCTGAGGGTCTGTTTCAGGATTCCTACCCAATTGGAGATTCAGATGTGTTGGCCAAAGGGAATTGATCCTAATCTGACAAAATAGCTCAAAATGTTACTAGGATCAACCCCAATTTATGCAGTCAATTATTACTCCTCCAAAGCTTCCTAATCTTGGGGTTCAAACCTGATCCATGAAGCAAGCAAATCCTATTCAACCAAAATGAATATCCTGTCACTAAATCTCCAATTGGTAATAAAATGGATCTGAACTTGGTATGCATGAAGATTGACTAAGAAAATCTCTCATATAACAATGATTCTAAGCAATAAACTTGACACCCTTTTTGCCATTTAAGTTAAAATGACCTACTCTGTTTATCTAAATAAAAGTAATGGTTAGTATTTACAAGTCAAAGAACTTGTCCTGAGGAAAGACTTTCCAGCTAAGGAAAGCAAAAACGTATAATAAAGCACCCAGAAACTATAGGTTTCCTGGCCTTAAAATTCAAAGGGACAAGTAGTCTAAAATCCCTTAGTCCCAACAAAAATGGTGCTCCTTGGCAGGTATATTCTGAGTTCATGGTGCAACTATTGTTACAATGAACAATAACAATTTGGCATCAGATCTCTCTATAGATCATTAATGTCTTAAACTCTTGGAAAAATCTACCCGCTATGATGTTGGGATGGAGTAAATAATTCTCACCCTTGAGCAAAACCAACTCAAACTTTAAGATGGGACTATTAAGCTAAAAAGTGAAATTTG
Organism: Massospora cicadina; assembly: GCA_022478985.1. Taxonomy (NCBI): domain Eukaryota; kingdom Fungi; phylum Entomophthoromycota; class Entomophthoromycetes; order Entomophthorales; family Entomophthoraceae; genus Massospora; species Massospora cicadina. Next base: position 483,227 of record JAKSZP010009192.1, read on the forward strand.
GCAGTTAATCCCTCTTATAACCAAAAAAATTGGCTCTTTAACCCCCATGATTATGTAGACTCAATAATTGAAGATATTGATGCCTTACAAAAATAAGTGGACGCCCTCCACCCTTGCAAATCTTCCAGCAATATCAGTTCCTCTGTAAGTGAAAATGTTCCCCAGTGTCAGTGCACGTCATTTGGCCGTTAACCCTCCCCCAGTGGCACGTTCAAACCGTCATTCAAAGAGAAATATGTCTCCAGTAAAGGTAGCACCTTCTCTTTCCTATTTTATATATAAAGCTATGGAAAAAGCTACTAACACCCAAAGCCTCAAACACCTAACAAAATGTCTTAGTTGCATAGTTCAAGACATTATGATACTCAGCTAATGCATTGCCAGACTTGTAATGACGCAAATAGTGCCTTGCTTTGGGAATTTAAGAGCGACCTAACTTTATGCAACCAAAATCAGACTTTTATGGGCAAAAGCCTTAATCATGGAGAAACTGTCACTGAGTTTGCTCACCATATTTATCTTGAGGCTCAAAAGTTAGTCACCAGAAAATGTCTTACTTTAGATGATGCTATCACTGCTTCTTTTTTGACGTTATAAAATTTGCATAATATTCTACTTTTATCTTAAAGCGGTGTTATCCAACTGGACTTCTCTCCTCCATATTAAAGAAGGCATTTTGGAGATTTGGCCAATCTACTCAAACCCACTGGGCCCCTCATTTTCATAGTTATAGCCTCAGCCTCAAGTGTAAGCTGTCACCCATTTCATTTTCCCACCTCTGAATTATTATGCACTTTTTGTAAAATAAACAACCATAATGTAGACACTTGGCACATTTTCCAATTTAGGTCAGCAAAAGTTCAGTCAGTATAGGGCAGGAGGCTCCCTATGCTGATGACAATCAAGTGCCTCAGGACCCTTGTACTAGCTCTAAATCTATGCCTAGCACCTTGAGATACTTTGTGTTAGCAGCGTCTGCAGAAGTCAAAGTACCCATTTCTATCCAAAAGAAAAAGATCTTCAGATTTTGTATCTTTATTTTGGTCAGTTATTCAAACAGATCTTGGAGGCCAGTTCATCTATGGAAAGCCAATCTCTGGCAGATAAAACCTTTATATGCATCAAACAGCCCAAGCTTGGCCACAGTAAAATCCTCCACTTGCTTTGCTAAAACTCCCACAAAAATTTACTAGCCTTTAATTCTCAGTTTGGTTCTTTGATGGTTTGAGTAAAATAGTCATTCATAAGGTTAAAGTCTTGACAATAATTAATACTGGCTCGCCAGTTAACAATATATCCTCTAAAACTAACCAAAAAATAAAAATGGCTTTAGACTTAATTCACAAAGCTGAATATGGGACAGCTGGTAATTGGACGATTAAAGCAATTATGCATATTCTTCCTTACCTCTCCAATTTGGAAAGCTTCTAATTACTGCCCCTACTATTTCATTAAAAACAATAATTATAAGTTGCTTATTGGAGTCCAACTGATGCAGGAGTTTAATTTCATCACCAACCATAAAGAAAAGTACTTTCACAAAAATTGATATTGGATCTTATTGATATTTTAACTCCCTTTCAAGAGAGAAAAGCCCCAAAGAATGAATTTTCCCCTTGAAGAACTGTCCTCTATTTATAAAGTTAAATATCAATTCTTAGGAGGAAAGCTAAGTTATCCCCTGAGGCTGTGGACGCCAAAGATGGGATCCCTCTGTTTGCCCCCATCCTATTACATAACATCTGGCTAACAATTGATTGTGGATACGTGGATCATAATTCACATCCCTCCTAATCATGTTTTAGAGCTAAGTGGACATCTAAACTCTTCAATTAAAAAAGCTTTGACGTGCCCTGGAATTTTGGATTGTGCTTATGGGAAAGTTATCTCTACCTTATTAAAAAATTAAAAAAAATAAAAAAAATCTCAAAGTCCCTTAATATCCTCTATTGCTTACATAAAATTATGTCCCATTGAGAATATTGCCAATGTGAGTTGTTTTGGCTCTTTACTAGATTCAAGATTTGATCCCCATCCACCTTAGCTCTGGTCATAAGTAGAGTTGGGGACAATTTTACCTTTAACAAATGCCAGAAAGTTGAAGACCTCCTCAAGGAGTATTGCAATATATTTTCCTTAGGACCAAGTGATTATTAAATATGTTTAGGGTAATTTACCAATTCAAGACTGAGGCTCACCCTCCATTCAAATCTCGCCTTACAGAAAATCTAAAGTTGAGGAAGCTTAAGTGGCCATAGAGCTAAAGCAACTGTTGGAAGCCAGGTACTCATGCCTTCTAAAAGCACAGGGCTTCCCCACTTCTATTAATTCAGAAGAAGGATGGTGGTCACCGTGTTTATCATGGATTAGCGTCGCCTCAATTTAATCACAAGAAAAGATAACTATCCTTGCCACATATAGATGATTCCTTATGCATGATGTCAGGTTCCCATTATAATTGGTTATGGATCTCGTCAGTGGGTACTGGGAAATTAACTTGTCATCTGAGAATTGTGAAAAATGTGCCCTCATATTAAGTGAAGACTATTTGCGCTCACTCAAATGCTGCAGGGGTCATGTAATGCCCCTGCTACCTTCCAACGCGCCATGGACGGACTTTTAGGTGATTTGAAACGCTTGTGTGTTCTAGTATATCTTGACAGTATTACCACTTTTTTGAGAACTTTTACCGAGAACATATATCATCTCTGGAAAGTTTCCTGGCAGTTATGGCTGCCTCATTAAAAATAAAGCCGTCAAAATGCTCCTTCTTTCAGAGCAAAATGAATTTTTTGGGCCATAAAATAGGTAAAGCTGGAATATCCCCAATGAACGATAAGTTTATGCCATTTCTAAGCTGTCCCCCCAAAATCACTATGAGATGTACAGTTTCTTTGGGGATGATGGGATATTATTGCCAGTTTAAATTCATTTTTCAACACTTTTGAGCCTCTGGTATAATTATTGAAGAAGAGTATACTCTTCCAATGGAAAAAGAGCAACAGCAAGCCTTTGATCTATTACATGCAGCTCTCTCCTATTCACCAGTACTTATACATCCCAACTTCAACAAAAATTACTTTTTGATGATGCTAGAAATATAGCTATCAGAACTATATTACCTCAGCGCAATGAAATTTTAGTGGACCATCCCATTGCCTAATATAGCAAGACATTAACTAGAGCCAAATGCAACTATAGCATTACAGAATGCGAATGCTTGGTGGTTCTGCTAGCTTTTAAGCATTTTCAATTTTAATTATATGGGTATTATTTTAATTTAATTACCAATAATGCTTCCTTGCAATGGCTACAGCAGTTGAAGGATCCTGACAGGAGGTTAGTCAATGGCGTTGAAACTTCAAAATTACAATTAACATTATTCATCAATCAGGGCCCATCCACTAATATGTAGACTGCTTATCCAAGCTCCCCATATTAACTCTAACTGACTCTTAGTGTCAAAAGAGTCTCTATAACTCTCCAAAACCTAGCGTGGTTATGCTTAGGCACAGGACCAACGCAAGGGAACTAGAGGTCGTTGTTATAATAAAAATAGCCCAGCAGAGGGTGATGGAGCTAAAGAGACTTAGGGCGATGGTGTTGAGAATAGTAATAGTAATAAGAAGTTGAACATTCTTCATGACTTGGCTGTGCACTAGAGGTAGGTTCATAATCAAGTTCAGTACAGGGTTAGAGTGCACTGGTGACTGGGTTTGGAGAAAACCTGGTAGAACCAGCGGTGTACCTGAGTTTTTAATAAATTTAAACAAAAGAAACTGGATAACATGATGCAAGACCTCCATAAAGAGGTCCACGCATAGGTGCGCCCATGTCAACATATGAAAAAACATAAATTAACTGTAGGGTTTAATGGGGAAGATGATCAACAAGCAACGTTGGTCTCAAGCGAGCATACTTAAACAAACTCAGGAAAAACTGGGTCAGCAGAAGTGGTCTCAAATCTTGGTGTACCAATAGGTGCACACTTCCATCTAAAAAGGTAGCAAACTTCAAAACCAACCTAATTTGAGTGATTAATTGAAGTTGTACCCAACCCAAGCTCATAATTTGATAAAGGGAATGAGTTTTAAATCCCTGTTCCTCGATTAACTGGATTGTCTCATTGTCATTCATTAAATAGCGCTTCTGTTTTAGCGCATGAGATGAAACAAGGGGCTGGGCATTTTTCACCTCACTTGTACCAACCTGGCATATTTTACTTGTACCCAGTTTTGGTCCAAGGTGTGCTTGAGGTCAGGAAGGGCCTGAAGTTTAACCTTCTGGACCTCCTGCCGCCCAGCCTTATCCTTGGGGTTGGTGCCTTCTATTAAGTCATTTAAACATGACATTACCCACTCCTCTATTTTGAACTCCACCCCCCAGGGGCATTCAACAAAGAAAAGTTTTTATGGGCAGGGGCCAACTTCATGGCAGTGACAGCTGGCTTAAACTTTGATCCTGCAGCCTCATAAAATACTTGTGGAATGCTGCGATTAGCTTTTGGGCATGAGCGCAGTCATGTGCTGGGATCTAACTGTTCTCCGCTGCATTAAATCCCTTCCAAGATACAAGATACTCGAGCCTTCTTCTTAACCAACAAGAGGCAACATCTCCTCCACTTCCCACTCTGGCGTCCCATATAAGATATAAGCCTCAGGAGTCTCTGGAGGGGGGTCCTCAAACAACTTGAGCTTGCTTTCATGAAACACTGAAAAGATTCAAAACAAAGTGGGAAGATCCAACTGTTATGAGGCGTGGCCCACCTTTTTAAGAACGCAGTATGGCCCAATCCTCTTTGATCCCAGTTTTTTGCACGGTTGCTTGATTGGGATGATTTTAGCATCCAGAATCATGAGATCTCCTTCCTTATACGCTGGTCCAACTCATCTCTTACCATCAGCGTTTTCCTGTAAGCCTGCATGGCCACATCTAAATTTGTGCTCACCCCTTGGCGTACATTCTTGATCATTTTTGCAAAGTCCACCACCGCTTCCACATTGGATCCACAACTGAGATCCATGTTGAAGGTGGGATTAAAGTCATAGTTGGCAAAGAAGGGGGAACAAACGATTGATGCATGTTGTGCGTTGTTATAATTGAATTGGGCCATGGGGAGATGGGAAACCCAATCTGAGTGATCTGTGGCAGTGTAACACCTCAAGAACTTTTGGGGCACTGGTTTACTTGTTCTGTCTGCCCATCTGATTGAGGGTGATAGGCAGTTGAACGGCAGGGACGTATTTGCAGAGTCTTAAACAACTCTTCTCAAAAGATAGAGGTAAACTGTGGCCCCCAATCACTAATAATTTCTTAAGGGACCCCATGAAGAGTGAACACATTATCAACTAACAGCCTAGCCATTTCCGCCGCAGTGACTGTGTTTCTTCAAGGGATAAAGTGGGCAAACTTCATAAAACGGTCCACCACCACCATGATAGCATTAAAGCCATCAGATACAGGCAATTCAACACTAAAATCAATCAATAAGGAAGTCCAAATCCCCTCAGCCTTTTTAACTGGTACCAACAACCCTGCTAAATGCTGGCGATTTGTTTTCATTTAGTTGCAGACTAGGCATCCATTATAATATCTGCCTACCTGAGCGGCTAATCCCTTCCTAATTTTTAATGTGGCGGATAAGCTCAAGAGTCTTCACCTTCCCAGGATGACCAACAGTGATTCTGTCATGATGGTCATGGATGATTTCCAGGTGAAGTGTACCAGCAGGAACCCATAGCGCCCCTGAAACTACACCATCTCATCCTTTACAGATAACCTCTGGTGATATCCTCCTGATTCAATGTGCTCTTTGCAAGGACCATCATATATTCCACCAACAAAGGCTGGGAAAGTGCAACCTTTTGAACATACTATATTCCTCCACATTTTCTAGAGGAGAGAGTGCTGGCTCATTGATAAAGGGAGAGGAAAGTTGAGCCACAATCTTACCCAATAGAATCATTAAATGGTATTATGCACCTCCACCTCCTTTGGATTGGGAGCTAGGGCAGAGTTGCGGCTCAAATCATCCGCCAAACCATTATCCTTGCTCTTTGTAAACTCATAATAAAATGCAAATTGGGCAAAGGTCTCATGCCAGTGGGTTTGCCATGGAGTTAAGACATGAGGTGCGTGGTAGTACAGTAAGGCACGGTGATCTGTACATATATATGGAAGGGTTGAGATGAGCCATGCAAGTGATGACGCCAATAAGTCAGCGCATCAACCACTGCTAATAACTCTTTATCATATGTGGCATAGTTAACTCTGGTAGAGACATCTTCCTAGAAAGATATCCCACTGGATGCTCTATTTCATCTTCACCTAATTGTAATAGGGCTGCTGCTAAGGCTAAGTTAAAGGCACCTGAAGCAACAATAATCTGTTTATTGGGGTTGACATGGCGAATAACGGAAGTGGACAGCATCTTACACTTTACTGATTGGAAGGCATCCTCCAAAACGGGGGACCACTGAAGTACTTTTGCCCCACTTGTCTTATACAAAGGTGCGGCAACTTCAGAAAGGTTTGGTGTGAACTTTTTAAGGAACGTACATTTCCCCAAAAAGCTTCTCAATTCCTTAACTGAAGTTGGAGCGGGACACTTACAAATTGCCTTCTCCTTGTCTGGAGTTATCATTTTCCATTGGTCAAACATGACGTTGCCCAGAAAGGTGACCTGGGACTTAAAGAACTCACACTTACTGATTTTCAGCGTATGGTTTACAGCCCTCAAACTCTCCATCACCTTCCAAAGGTGTACTGTATGGGACTCATTGTCAGGGTAAAATACCACATTATCATCCATATAAGCTACCGCGCATACCCCCAGCTGGTCCCCCAAAGCCGCATCAATATGACGTTAAAAGGTAGCAGGGGCATTTTAAAGCCCAAAGGGCATGACCTGAAATTGGAATATTCCTTTTCTGGTATGGAATGCGGTTAACCCCTCCTGGCCCTTCTTGATATGGATCTGATTGAACGCGTTTGAACAATCCATGTTGGATAAGACTCACGCCTTATCCACATAGTGTGAAACTGTGAGTTCAGGGGGATGAAATATAGATCTGGTACAGTGACGTTGTTGAGGTTCCCATAGTCTACACATGGGCGTAGAGTACCATCAGCCTTCTCAACAAAGAGAAGTGGGGAGCATACAGTGGAGGTACGCTGAAAAATCGTGTCTTTAGCTAACTGCTCCTTAACCCACACATCTAAAGCCGCTTCCTCCAGTACAGTCAATGGGTAAATTAGGGAAGATATACGCATTAGATCCACAGTGAGCTTAGACTCATAATCAAACTCTGAATGATCAGGTAGTGCATCAGCTGAAGTCGCATCAAACAAAGATTCCAACCCCTCCAAACAGGAAGGTAGGGGAACCTCCACCGAGGGCCCCAGCAATGGGGCATGGCTGATAGTGTGTATATTGGGCCAATGAGGAAAATTGCCCTGAAAGTTGGCTTCAACCAAAGGAACACCAACTTGTGACCATTTTTCAAAGTTAGGGATAGGGTATTTTCTTTCAAGTTAGTCCTGACGTCAAACTTTTGCCACCACTCTACACCCAAATTGACGGGGTACAAGAGGTTTTTGATAGCTTGAAAGTGATCAGACAAATGATATGTGCCACCTTGATAGTCCACTAAACTCAGGATTTTTAGCGTGGTATTACCTTGGTAAGCCCCTCCTCTAACCATAACACCTGGCAAGTAACTCAGCTCAGGGTAGTCAGCTAGGTCTTGGTCCATAAAATTCTCAGAGGCTCCAATATCCACCAAAATAGTAGTGCTGATTTTTTCTAAAGGGGATGAAAGGGTAGCAGTCAGTAGAAAATAACTCAAATGATCTTTATTGATGGCTAAAACGCCAACACTTAACCACCAAACACTTCTTCAGAATCTAACATTCCCCAGGATACATATTTGCATCAAAGAATTGAGAGGGATATTTGGCTACTCTTACTACTGAGGCCACATATCCCGCCATATCTTCAGCAACTGCATAAATGTTTTTTACTGTAGCTGTAACACCTTTTCCTCCTCCTGGGTTCCACGGATCATTGTTGTGGTCAAGCGTTGGTTTTCTGGGGTAATTTGATACACTGAAATGGATTCCATATCTGAGCCATATGGGAAGAGACATGGCTGGTATTATATATGGAAACTTCATCAGAAAACGGGTTTTGGGTTATGTTTGACCCTATCCTCATTTTAATGATGGGTTATATGACTTTACAAGGCCAACACCATCAGGCCCTTCATCGATGATCCTGCCTGCACCATCCAAATGTGATGCCAAAGGAAAAACGATTTTTTTGAGTTATTTTATTAATTTTGGTGGAAAGTTGGGGAATCATGACTCTCAGATTGCAGAGTGGCTGTATCCACCATGCATAGGCAAGAGGGTGAGTACCTTCATATTGGAGGTAGTGAGAATGTCTCCAGACTGCTCCAACTATTGGCAATATGCAAAAACAGTGGTGAGTCCCACCGCAGCTGTGTCTATTAGCTGGTGCACACTGTTTGCACTTTTTCAAAATTCCCACATGAAAAAGTTCATGCATGTAAAGATAAGCGGTTGGTCATTTAATGTCAAGAGAGTCTCTACAACTCTCCAAAACTAATTATGGTAGTGCTTGGTGCACAGGACCAATGCAAGGGAATTAGTAGTTGTTATAATAAAAATAGCCCAGCTGAGGATGTTGAAGCTAAAGAGACTTAGGGCGAGGGTGCTGAGCATAGTAATAGTAATAAGAAATTGAATATTCTTCATAACTTAGCTGTGCACTAGATGGAGGTTCATGACCAATTTTGTTACAGAGGTAGAGTGCACTTGTGACTGGGTTTAGAGGGAACCTGGTAGAACCAGCGGTGTATCTGGTTTTTAGTATTTGAGGTGAGTCAACCTTGGGACAAATATACCACACCAAGAATTTTTATAGCTAGTACAGGTTTTGAACTCAAAACCTGCACTAGGTTGGAAGCAGTTTTACCTGCCAGGCTAACCACCCCTTAATGTACCTGAGTTTTTAATAAATTTAAACAAAAAAATGGCCAATATGACGCAAGACCTCCTCAAAGAGGTCTGCGCACAGGTGCGCCCAAGTCAACATATGAAAAAACATAATATAACTTTAGGGTTTATTGGGGAAGTTGACCAACAAGCAACGTTGGTCTTGAGTGAGCATACTTAAACAATCTTGGGGAAATTCTGGGTTGGCGGATTTGATCCAAAGCCTTGGTGCACCAATAGGCGCACACTTTCATCTGAAAAAGTAGCAAACTTCAAAACCACCCTCACTCAAGGGATCAATTGAAGTTGTACCCAACCCAAACTCATAATTTGATGAAGGTTCTGAGTTTTGAACCCCCGTTCCCCATTTTAACTGGATTGTCCCATTGTCATTCATCAAATAGCTCATCTGTTTTAACGCCTAAGCCAAAACAAGGGGCTGGGCATTTTGCACCTCACTTGCACCAACCTGGGCATATTTGGCTTGTACCCAGCGTTGGTCCAAAGTGTACTTGAGGTCAGGAAGGGCCTTAAGTTTTACCTTCTGGACCTCCTGCCATCCAGCCTTGTCCTTGAGGTTGGTGCCTTCTATTAAGTCATGTAAATATGACACTGAGGAGGATTGAAACTATAACCTCCTAACCCAGTTATATTTATGGAAAGATGAATCCCTGACCCTTCAAAAAGAATTAACAAAAGAGTCTAAAAACCTCTAAGTTAAAAACGGTAAACTGTACAAACTTGTATACCAAACTGGTTGCTCTATATACAACCCTAAGCTCAGAATGACATCAAAAATTAGAGAGACATCAGCAAGCCAGCCACAGGGGATTTTAAAACTTATCAGGATCTTAGGACTCAATGCTACTGCAAAGTAATTCTTGTTTCCATCCAAGATATATTAAATCATGCCTGGTATGTAAAAGTCAATCTGGGCCTAATCTCCAATCTCAACATCCAGTGGTTCCACCCTGTGAATCCTTCCATACTATTAGTGTTGATATTATGGGATCTCTCCTTTAAGCCTCTAATGATCATTGGTTCCACCTCCTAGCAGTGGAGCATTTAACTAAGTGGATAGAAGCTGTATCCCTACCCTCTGCTTTGGAGAAAACTACTGCCATTTTTTTATATAATTGGATTATAACCTAGCATGGGTGCCCTAATATAATTCTTTCCAATAATGGGTAAAACTTCCAATTGTTGCTAGTGGAAGATATAGCCAAACTGATAGAATCTACTCAGGTATTTTACCCTCTACCATCCTAAAACCAATGGAATGGTATAGTGGTCAAATGGTACTCTAACTACAACCCTCCAGAAAGTGGCTATTACTGACCTCCTTCATTGGCCCAATATTTGCCTAGTGCAATTCTTGGCCTATTGAATCAGTTATCATCAAATAATTAAGATATTGCCCTTCCAAGTGTTGTATGGAAGAAATCCCCAGTTGCCTAATAAAGTGTAGGCTATACTTGACCAAGCCTCCCCTCAAAGCCCCTGAAGTTACTATATGAAGTATAAGAGAAGAAATCATCTGATTTCAGGTCCTGGATTTCAAGAACTTATCTGCTACCACTAGTAGAGAAGCAAGTCAGTTTAATAACAAACATCAAGTACTGCACACTTTCCAACTGAGTAACCTAGTCCTTTTCTACCACCATTGGCCAGGAAGTCATGATAATATTTTGGGCACAACTGATCAGGCCCTACAAAGTTATTTATAAGTAAAGCAACACATACATAATTATAGAGGTTGTTCAGGGTACTATAGTAAAAAGCATACATATGTCAGGTGAACAGCAAGTAAGAATTAGAATGGCCTGCCAGCCCAGATGCCAGAGCACCCAAATGGCAAACCAGAATGCCAGAGGCACTGCTGCTGGTATGACAAATATGGAACTGGAAGGGAGCTTAATTTTCAACATATAAAAATGGGTATTTGGGGGTTGTATTTATTGGAAAATTTTAGGAAGGAAAATTGACCAACAATTTTCTCAGTGTGATGCGCCTGATTAAATAGTCATCAATTTTGAGGGAAAACAAGCTGGTATTGGGTCCCACAAATTTGAACTAAGCGGCGAATTATTTGGGAATGGGTGGGTAGGTCCCTGGGAACTGACATTGCAAAATTTGGTGGTGGGCTGAGTCACTGTCAGCTTGACCTCTAAACATCCAAACTAACGCTCCAGCTACATTTCTGACGGTTGGCATGACAGCGTTTGGGCCAACAAGTGGCAGGAATCCCCCAAGACCACCCCACATATGGGTAACCCATTTGGTTAGGAATAGGTTTGGGACGCCCAACCTGCCCATACTCGATTGCTGGGCCATTCATTTGGTCAGTGGCATTGCATCAGGCACAATGCCTGATTTTCCAGCAGGAAGCTTCAAAACCTTGTTGATAGTGTCAGATGCTATTACCTGCCCATTGGGGGTGCTGCCCAGCAGATTTGGGAGGGGGAGATTTTTTCAATCATTGTGTTAACCAAAATTGCAACTGTTGGGCATTCTGACCAATGGATTGGTCTTCATACCTTTTTGACCATTTGAAATCCAAGCATCAGGCTGATTGCCACTCAAATTAGTTGCAATTAATTTTATTTTGGTAATCTTGACACAAATTTCACAGATTCCTCATAACAGTTCTGCTGAGGAGAGTGTGGGTACTGGTAGCAGGATCTAAAGCAGAAGGGCTGTTACCAAGCACTTGTCTACCATGTGAGAAAGATTGCCCTGAGTAATGAGGGATATAATCATCCTCTTCAGTACCTTCTTGCTTGGGAATAGAAAAATGGCCCAATCAATGCCCAGAGGACATTCCCCGGGACTTACATTACCCTTTCCTTTTTCCAAGAGAAGGGCCTCACCACTGGAAACTGTACAAGGGCCACATTATTGTGTGCCTTGGGTAACTTGATCGCCATTACTGATACAGGTTTTGGAGGGGAATGGAGAACCTTGGGGTGGGATATGTGGAACGCTTCAACCAGGGTCATGCAATTTGCACAATTGCATGCCTTGCCCCAACTGTACTCGTAGGCTGGATTCCCTTTCCAGGCTATGAGATATTGGACAGAACGTCACAAATTCTGGGATATTAGGATAGCCTCTTCCTTGGCCTCTTCCTCATTTTGATGATGATTGGTTCTGGTTCTATGGGAATTGCACCTTTGAAGGATGACAGCTGGGAAACTACTGGGCTTTGTGGAACAAACTCATTGCAAGTTGAGATATCAGACCCTACTGACATGGGCAAGATAGCCGCAGCAACTATGGGATATGGGTTTGGAGTTTTGAGTGGGATGGGACTAATGTGGGCAGGGATAATTTTCTTTACAACATGATTCAGTTGGAAAGAAGGGGCTATTGCTGTGCCAATATCTATGAGAAAGGTGGAAATAGTAGATATTAATGGTTGGTCAATTATGTCAGGTGAACAGCAAGTAAGAATTAGACTGGCCTGCTAGCCCAGATGCCAAAGCACCCAAATAGTAAATCAGAATGCCAGAGGCACTGCTGCTGGTATGATGAATATGGAACTGGGAAGGAGCTTAATTTTCAATATATAAAAATAGGATTTTGGGGAGTTATTTTTATTGGAAAATTTAAGGAAGGAAATTGACCAACAATTTTCTCAGTGCAATATGCCTGATTAAATAGTCATCAATTTTGAGGGAAATCAAGCCAGGATTGGGTCCCACAAATTTAATCTAGGCAGCAAATTATTTGGAAATGGGCAGGTTAGTTCCCTGGGAACTGACATTGCAAAATTTGGTGGCAGACCAAGTTGCTGTCAGTTCAACCTTGAATATCTGAACTAACACTCAGCTACATTTTGACAGTTGGTGCAATGGCATTTGGGCCAATGAGTGGCAGGAATCCCCCAAGACCACCCCACATATGGGTAGACCCATTTGGTTGGGAACGGGTTTGGGATACCCAACCTGCCCATGCTCGGTCGCTGGGCCATTCATTCAAACAGTGGCATTGCATCAGTGCAATACCCAATTTTCCAGCAAGAAGCTTTAAAACCTTATTGATAGTATCTGATGCTATTACCTTTCCATTGGGGGTGCTGCCCAGCGGATTTGGGAGAGGGAGATTTTTTGATCATCATATTAACCAAATTGCAACCGTCGGGCATTCTGACCAATAGATCAGTCTTCATACCTTTTCAACCATTTGAAATCTGAGCATCAGGCTGATTGCCACTTGAATTAGTTGTGATCAATTTTATTTTGGTGATCTCAACACAGATTTCACTGATTCCTCATAACAATTCTGCTGAGGAGAGTGTGGGTACTGGTAGCAGGATCCAAAGCAGAAGGGCTGTTGCCCAGTGCTTGTCTACCATATGAGTGAGATCACCCTGAGTAACAAGGGGTATGATCATCCTCTTTGGTACCTTCTTGCTCGGGAATGGAGAAATAGCCCAATTGATGCCCAGAGGATATTTTCCAGGACTTACAACATAGTCACTTTCTCCATCCTTTTCCTTTATGCCAAGATCTAGAGGGAGGTGTTGCTGAGATTCCTACCTAAATTAGCAATTTAGATATGTCAGCCAAAGAGAATCTATCTCAATTCAATAAAATAGCCCAAACATTTATTGGGGATAACTCCCAACAAAAATTACAACCTTCCAACATTGGGGATCAACATCAATTTATGCAGTCAATTATTACTCCTCCAAAGCTTCCTAATCTTGGGGTTCAAACCTGATCCATGCAGAAAGCAAATCCTATTCAACCAAAATAAATATCATGTCACTAAATCCATAATTGGTAATGAGGATAGATCTCAGCTTGGTATGCATGAAGATTGAGAAAAAACTCCTATATAATGATGATTCTAAGCAACAAACTTGATACTCTTTTTGCCATTTAAGTTAAATTGGCCTACTCTGTTTATTTAAAGACAAACTAATAATTAAAATTTACAACTCAAAGAACTTTACCTGAGAAAAAACTTTCCAGCCAAGGAAAGCAAAAACATATAATCCAGTACCCAGAAACTTTGGGTTTCCTGGTCTTAAAAATTAAAGGGACATGTGTCTAAAACCCCTTAGTCCTGACAGTCCATACAGACCACTTTGGGAATCACTGCTTTACATCATATATGTCTGTCACTTTTTATCCTACCTTATTTATTACATATAAAAACTAAAAATATTAATACTTCTTTGTTTATAATTTTATACATCTATATGGTTAAATTGTCTAGAATTTAAGCCAATTATATAAACTTCTATAGTACACTTATTAGACTAATGATTTATGCTTTTATCTGTAACTTAGCACTTATGTTTGATAAAGATTAAGCTTATATTGCTATAATACAATTGTACATTATACCACAAGCACAAAAAATTATCCTTAATTTTTCATTAATAAATCAGGTTGTAGTGAATAATATCAATCAACTTGATTACCTGTTAAAATTACATATTCTACTATATATTTGTATCATTTATAAGAAAAGATAAATTAAGCTTTTGCATTTATCCATTTATATAGGAGCAAGGTTTTAGCTAAACAAAAAAGTAGTAATTTACTAAACAAATCAAAATTTTCCTTCACTTTAGCACAATCAAATAAATTTACGTATTGCATAGACTATTTAGTAGTTGGTTATACTATGCCGCAATAAATTACAATGTCTAGATTAACTTATAAAAAGTTTTTATAGAGCATCCAAAAATTAAATTGCAAAACGCACTATTAGATATATTCCCGCGCACTATTAAAGCTTTTTATAAAAACTTAACATTTTTATTTCAAAGACCACCATCCAATCGCTTTTAAGTTTGCTGTTATATTTCTTAATTACAGTAACGAAGCAGACGCTATCAAATTTAAGCAGTTTGGATGTTAAAATATGAAAAAAACTGAAAAACACAGAATTTATATAGTGTTTCACGACATTTTTATGATTTTACAGTTTTTGCTTTTTCATATTTCTTTTCCACTTTTTTCAGCAAATGTGCATACTTGTATTAAAAAATCCTTTGCAAAAAAAGTAAAAGAAAATATGAAAATCAGAAAAGAAAATATAAAAAAGTAAAATAGGTTGTAAAAACCTATGCCATTAGAAAGCAGATAAGTTTAGATAAACCAAACAAAAGTGTAAACGTCATTGAATATACCACAAAAATAATATATGCTTCTGCAATAATTCAATATGAATCTATTGTAGATATTACAAGATGCCAAATTATTTGAATTCCGTTTCGATAAACTCAACATAATTTTCCGGTATAAGACCAAGCTTCTCATCTTTAAAAAACCCAACAAGCCACCCCTCGCACTGGCGATAATGGATGTAAAGCTCATCTCCTTTTCGGAAACTTATTTCAGTCGGATTCTCAGCATCAAAATCATAAAGGGCGCGAGCAAGGCCAGTATATTTATCAGGCTTTTTCTCAGGGCTTCCTTCACTTCCTTTCTCAGAATCAGAATCGTCGTGGTGAAGAGGTTGGCCCCAATGACGTAAGTCCCAGCCAGGAAAACCGTAATCACGAACTTTAATTTCACTCAACTGCCAAAATTCTAAAAAATTTGATAAATCCTATGCAAAAAAAAAACAAGAAAACATGCATAACTCATTTCTGCAAAAAGTAAAGCATTTTTAAAGCCTTTAAGTTAACGCCTTCGTGTTTAAATTTGAAAAATGCTTTGAGCTACTTTTAATTTGCAAAAAAGAGCAAAAAATATTTATGACATTAAACACAAAATGTCATATGATGGTTTATATAAAGAAAACATCATTTTGTATTAAAAACCAAGTAGGATTCAATATAATAAAAATATAGATTTACATATAAATTTAACTATTTGGCAAGATAGAATATAAATTTTTCGAGTCAATAAAATCTTGACAAGAAAATAAAACAAACATAAATACCTTCTCGGAGTTTGACCTAAAGAGTAAGTCCAAAATTTAATAAAAAAGACTCTTAAAATGTACCTCTTTTTCTTTATCACGTAGATCAGGATGACTTGTTTTAGACATTACGTTATTCTAAAAATAAACACTAGTCAAAAACATATACTAAGCTGAAGCATGTTATAAACCCGCGCTTTGAGTGGAATAAATTGGTGGCAGATTTTATTGCAAGGAACTTACGTCATATGAATCATTCAAATTGATCTGTTACCACTATCAAATTAAATTGTTTGAAATTTCTACTTTCAACGAGTTAAATGGCATCGAAATATTCTATTCGTGCCGATAGAAACTTTTGCCCAGTCATTATTGCCAATTTCTTTGCACTCCAAATTTTTGTCTAAACCTTTAGATGTATCATGTACCTAACAAATAGTGCATGTTAAAAGTAAACGAGGCGGGTCAACCTTGGGACAAATATACTACAACGAGTTTTTTAGCCAGTGTTGGTTTCGAACCTGTTTCAATCAAAACCTAACCAGAGTGGAGTAGAAACTACCCTACATACTACCACTCCTCAATATAGTGTATGTTGATTATACCGTTTACTATTATCTATTTTATCCTAAATTTTTAACTGACTTTGAAAAAGGAGGAGGTTCTCAATTCGACCTGTATATATTTTTTTGTTTTTTTATGTTTGTTCACGCATAACTCTGAGACTACAGGACCAATTTAGATGCCTAAATTTTTCAAAAAAAGAGGATGCTCCAACTTAGGTCCTATTTTACTTTTTGTAAGTATTGGTTCAGTATCTGACCAATAACTTAGTAAGTATATTAAATGGACTTGGAAGCGATGGATTTCAATTGTGAGTATGTTTATCACTGGATAAACTTTATTCTGGCATCGTTGAAGCAATAGCTTCAAAGCAACTTTTGGTATATATCCTATGGCTGGGGGTAGTTCAAAATCCAAGCAAGTATGAGATCATAGTGGGATGAGCTTAAACCGTTATAGATGGCTATCATTTGCATAATTTGACTAATAAACTTATTTAAGTTTGATAAAATTTTTGGAAAAAAAGAACCTTCTTTAAAAAAAGCTCTAAAAAGTATGGAGTAATCAAGAAATTAAGCCTACTCAATAAAACCCTTTTTGAAGTCGGTGCCATAATTTTAAACTGAATTATAGAATTTTGTTCATAAATACAAATTATATCTTACTAGCTGATTTACCCTGCTTCGCTAAGGTAACTATAGAATTTTTAAATTTTATTCGAGGTGGGCTGACCTGGGACGACACCGCACCGATGAGGGGAAGTGAAGAAAATGGGAAAGGAGGAAAAACCCGGAAAACCTCCATGCGCGGCATATGATAGGCCAGGAACTCCATGGACCACCTTTGCTATCTTGGTTTGGGGCATTGGTGCACAACGCCAACACAATCATAATCATCCCCTACCCAAAGTTACTGTACCGGAATCGAACTCGGGGAGGCAGCGGTAGAGGTCCCTATTCTACCACTGGGGTATCCTCCCCTAACTAGAATTTTTAGATATTTAAATTTATTAACTTAGGGGAGAATACCCCAGTGGTAGAATAGGGACCTCTACCGCTGCCTCCCCGAGTTCGATTCCGGTACAGTAACTTTGGGTAGGGGATGATTATGATTGTGTTGGCGTTGTGCACCAATGCCCCAAACCAAGATAGCAAAGGTGGTCCATGGAGTTCCTGGCCTATCATACGCCGTGCATGGAGGTTTTCCGGATTTTATCCTCCTTTCCTATTCATTCGATTTCCCATTAATTGGTGCGGTATCGTCCCTAGGTCGGTCCACCTCGAATCTACTTAATAAAACACATTCACTGACATACTGACTCACTGACTGACATCTGAAACCTTCAAATCTGATACGTTCAATCTATTTGGGTGAGTGGGTGAGAATTGGCGAATCTTATCGAATCTGAAATTATCGAGCCTGATGGGTTCAATCTATTTGGGCGAGTGGGTGAAGATTGATAAATATCATTGAATAATTCACCAAATTGCTCACCTGAAGCTAATCGAGTCAGAAAAGTTTAACCTATTTGGGTAAGTGGGTGAGAATTGGCAAATAAGATCAAATCTGAAACTATCGAGTATAAGTTCAATCTATTTGGATGAGTTGGTGATAATTGGCGAATAATATCTACTAGCGGAGTTACCCGTGCTTCGCTACAGTGTCTATAGAATTTCAGGTGATTCGAATTGATTAATTTAGATTTTATATATAGTTAAGCAATGACTACTCGGTTAAATCTAATTGCTCAATCGAAGCAACCAAAAAGACCAACCACTCAGCTAAAACTAACTGAACTTATCAAATTAACCAATAACTAATCACCTCCAAAGCTAAACTGTATCCTATCTATTCGACCAAAAATCATCAACCACTCGGCCAAATAAAATAAACTTATCAAATCAATCAGATTCTAAACTATTTTAGCTTTTATATTGGTAATAGCTATCAATAAGTTCAGAAACAATTAAGCCTATTATAAATTCCAACCTCCAGCCACTTAGCTAAAATCTATTAAGTCTGCCAAATTAATTAAACCATCAATCTCTTATCTGAAACTATTGAGCATATCGAATCAACCAAAAAATAAACCACCATTCAGCAAAAACAATTATTGAACTTATAAAACAGCCAAAAACTACCAACTAAATATCAAAGCCTATGAAACTATTGAATTAAATGAATATGAAAATACACAGCCAAATTGCTATATAATTACCATTAGAAATATACATTCTAGATCTTATATAGAACTGATGTTTAAATTTATATGATTATATTAAACAATTACATATTAGCATTCCGTTCCCAAACTTTATAGAATACTTGTGCCAAGTTTGGTGATTTTTGGTTATTTGCTCGAGATAATGCATCTATATAAACAAATTTAATATACTGGTTCTTTTGTAAATAAAATTTAAGATTAATTCTTGTTGATACCCAGTTTAACACAGATCTGTTTGTGGGCTTAAAGTTCATCTGATAATCTCATAATTTTTATTTGTAGATGGTTATCGATAAAAATAAGTAATCAAATTATACTGAATCAATATAAATTTACCAACCATTCAGCCGTACCCAATTAAACCTATCGAATTAACTAAACCACTAAACCACTTAGCTAAAACCATTAGATTAAAAATCAACCAATCAACAACCGCTTCGTAAATCAAAACTAAATGTATCGAAACAACCAAAATCACAACTACTTACCAAAACCAATCAACTTTATTAAATCAACCAATCACTAACTTTATTTAAACCGTTAAGCTTATTAATCAACACAAACCCACCAACCGCTCGACAAAACCATTTAAACTACCGAATCAACCGAATATCAAACTTCTCGGCTGTAACAATATACTGATTTCCATTAAAAACATATAAAATTTTCACTTGTTACATATAAAACTTTTTATTTTACTATGAAAAATAAAAAATCGGGCTTCAAGGTGCACACGGACCCCCTCCCGTCCACCTATAGCCAAATTTTCAGAGCTCTACATGCTCTAGTTTTGGCTGGGCATCGCTCACACACACATACACATTTGCTTTTATATATAGATTACGCTAAGATTCAAACAACTGACCTTTTATAGAGTTGAAGTTTAGAGCCAAAAGCTGAGCTGATTATACTAGATTTTTTTTAAAAACTCCATACTTTATTAAATAAATTTAAGGGAAAATAAGAGGGAAGGGCAGAATACAGGTGATTCAGCTGAGGGTAAAAAAAGACCAGGGATTTGGGCCGCTAGAGTTCTAGCACCTTTGACCATTGCTGATTGGTGATTGCCATTGCTAGCCACAGTTCTAGCAGCGATAGGCTTACAGGCCATACTACTCTAAGATGATTAGTAGCTTCATCACATGCAATGAGCGATCCAGCAGGGAAAGCCAAATGTGTGGCCTTATAACACTCAGGGATTATGTGCAAGAATTTTGAGATCTGGCGGAGCTGATCAGAGATAATCCAAATGGTCTTCAATACCAAACCTCTGTGATAGGGGTGCTCATTGCTCATAATCTTGGTGATGAGCGCACAGTGAATTACCCATACACAATACTGGTAAATGAAGGCTCGTAGTTGGATCTGAGCTATTCTCAGGGTTTTCATAAAGAACAGGTCCTGCAATGGATGTATACCCGGAGGTGAATGATTGCCTGATAGGATGTATCATGTTGTGGACCAGTATTTTTTTGAATATGGCAAATTTATAATAGTGATATGCTATGTCTGCTTCTGGTTTGGTCACCGATATAGAGTCACCCCAACCTTGGTTGGTCTTCAATGGATCATCTTGGTTCAGTGATTAGATATTTGGGATCAGCCATCAATGCATTATTGAGCTATGGCCCCCTGTCAGAATACCTTCATTGAGGATTGCACCTGATTGTGTATTGGGTGTTCTGCCCAATGAGTTACTCATGCTACTGAATCAATTTTGGTCAGGGACTATTTGCCCCCCTGACTGAGCTGTTTTGGGGTTGGTGCCCAACTTTTTCTTTGCCTGAATACCCCAAGCTAATTCGGTAAGTTTCTCCATATCAGTAGAAAACTTTTTATTGCTTGACTCTATTAGTTTGAATTGCTGATTTTTGTTATTCAAATCTGAGTCAGTTTTGGATCCTACTAATACCTCATCCAGGTTTTTTACTTTTTGGCAAAAGTTTTCTCACCCTGTGAGGCCCCAGTCCCCCTTGCTGATTGAGGTTCACTGGGGAATATTCCTGATTCTGCTGTTCTTGGTGTCAGCCCTCACTCCTGAAAGGTTGCATTTATCATCTGGGTATCAGTGGGCATCAATCCTAAGGAGTCAACCCTATCATTCACACTATTCATTAGTGCTCCATGACCCATCTCCATATTCATTCATTTTGTAGTTGTTTGTGTCACCAGTTCATTACTTGGTGCATACATGGTGGAATACCCAGCCCCATTTCTAGTCATGTCAGGGCTTGGGCCAGTGGGAAGGTTAGCAGATGGTTTGTCCATCTCAATGACCTTGGTTTTATTATTAATAAAACTCTGTAAGTCTCAGGGAGTGTCCTTTGACTCTTGATCGAGCTATCTTTCCATTCCCAAGTAAGAAAACACCGAAAAGGATGGTGGTACCCCTCATCACCTAGGGAAATCTTGCCCACATAGTTGACGAGCGATGGATGATTGCTTGCCCACTTCAGATCCCACCCCCAATTTTCTCACTCACCTCAGCAGAACTGTTGTGGGGAATCAGTGAAATCTGTACTGAGATTATCAAACTGAAATCAGTTGGATCTAATTTGGGTGGCAATCAGGCTGATGCCCAAAATTCAAATGGCTATAAAAGCATGAAGAATGAAACATCAGCTAGATCACCTGATGGTTCCAATTTGACCCCAAAATTAGCAGAACAAATATTGGGTGCCATTGATGAGAGTTTGAAACCCCCTGATAGTAATTTGGGCATTGCCCCCAATGGGCCCCTATTGACCAAATGAATGGTTAATTGACTGAGTGTGGGCGGGTTAGCCGTCCTGAACCCGTTCTCAACCAAATGGTCCCATCCCTATATGGGATAGCCTTGGGGGATTTCTGTCACCCATTGGGCCAAATGCCATCATGCTAACTGTCAGAAATATAATTGACCCCTGGTCCAGACGTTTGAGGTTAAACTGACAGAGACTCAGCCCACTGCCAAATTTTGCAATGATAGTTCCCAAAGAATAAACCTCCCCGCTACCATCCAATTCACCAGTTAGGCCAAATTTGTGGATCCTGACCATGTTTTTACCAATTGACCACTATTTAATCAATTGCAAGGCACTTGTAATGCACTGGCTCCTTCCAATGAGCCACAAATGAGTTGGGCAACAGGATCCATGTTAGAGACCATAGGGCTGACAGGACTCCTGATACTACTCTCCTGGTGCGCGTGCTACAAGATTGGACAAGCACCCCCTGGAAGACAGTTGCAAGTATACTTAACCCCAGCAACATGCCTTGACTCCAAGACAAGGTATAGAGGGAGGCAATAGCCCTCCCAAGCTCACTCTCAAAGTCCAACTCTTGTTGATTTAAGCCAAACATGGCTGCAGTTAGGCAATATCTTTAAAATAAACCCAAATTATAAATATATGAATTTTAGGTTCTTTTATTTAATATTTAGCCAAGTTGATAGAAAACAGAACTGAGGAGCCTCCAGCTCCCAGTTCCTTCCCTATATACACATGTTGAAAGCTAAAATAAAATATAATATAAGCTTATGGTGCCAGCTTGAATGATGTTTGGTGTAAACTTTACAGCAGGATTGCGGAATCTTTACTCAATGGTTTTGTGCCAGTTTCAATCCTCAATGGTTTCATGCCAGTTCCATTTCTAATCCCAATCAAACCGTGAAACTCCCAAGCACCCATTTCATTCCATTCTTGATTTGAATCCAAATTGAATCTCAAAACTATCCATTTTACTCATTTTCCATTTTGTTCTGACTTGGATGCCCATCTTGCTCCTTGACCTACTCCAAGCTCCAGCCCCTTAGGCATCCTTGCCAGAACCAATGCCCCCTCCTCCTCCATACATACAGACACAGCCTGCCCTGTCTTACCAAAGATCAGGGCAATGTGATGCTGAGGATAGACCTCAACCATCACAGCACTAAAAAGATTATTGGTTAATTTTTCTTACTTTATTTCCCAAATAAAAATTTTATTAAAAAACCCCAAATTTTTATCTTCTTCCTTTCAACTATATTTTATATGGTATTTACCTGGTGGTCCGCCACTCCATACTCTGGGTGGGCCTTACCAATCCTCTTGGTTACCATGATTTCCTCCATCACTAATTGGGCTCAACAAGTCCAAAATTTTTGGCTCTACAATCCAGTTCTCATGACCTTTTGGCAGCAATATACAGGGATTTTATAGCCCTATGTTTGCCAACTACAAGAGAAAATTCACCTCTCTTCTACCCCCAATAAAATGGTCTTAACCAACAAGAATCTTGCAGAAACTATCCCAGTAGTTTCCACCCCAGTGACCAGAACCCCTGAGTCCAAAATCTATTCAGTGTGGTTTGCTGTTGGGATACTCCTAACCCTGATATTTTGCCACCATTTTATGGTATCCTATTTCCTGGCTCTATATCAAGTCATATGGTCAGCAATGCCTCTGGCATTCTGGCTTACTTTCTGGATGCTTACGCATCCTGACTGGCAGGCCAGTCTAAACTTCTTCTGCCGTTTCCATGACAAACTCACTATCAGTGTGGGCAAGTCATCCATTTCTATGTGCTGCGCACAGTCAGGTGGCTTACCTTCCCTACACTTGGTTGGTCAGCCTTTGTTCACTGTATATAAAATTGCAGTATGGTATGGCAGTTGGTTGCTCTCTCAGTTCTTGTTCAATTCACTTTTTGTTATAAAAAGTGATATTTGTGAGAGAGAGGGATTGAGCCAATTATGCTAGAGGAGGTATTTTTAAAATCAATTGGACTTTTGATTCAAAGTTTTGATTTAGATAAACTTGTTAAATACCTGAATGACCACTAACCACTTAACAAAACCATTTAAAAAATCAAATCAGCTGAATATCAAACTGCTCAGCTGTAACAATATAGCAAATACCATCGAAGTATATATAGGATTTTCACTTGTTACATATAAAACTTTTTATTTTACTATATTTTTCCCATGTTTCAATAGTTATTCTGCTATTCGGGGCGGAGACAAATCCAGCAAAGCAAAGATCATAAAAATCGGTCCAGCCGTTCTTGAGTTATAAATGGTGTAACTAACGACTTTGTTTTATATATATAGATAATTCACCAAATTGCTCACCTGAAGCTAATCGAGTATGATAAGTTTAATCTATTTGGGTGAGTGGGTGAGAATTGGCAAATAAGATCGAATCTAAAATTATCAAGCCCGATAAGTTTAATCTGTTTGGGTGAGTGGGTGAGATTTGGCAAATAGTAGCTAATAATTCACCAAATTGCTCACCTGAAACTCAACAAAAATCAGTATTAGAGTTTAACCCTTTGCACTCCGAACCATTCTGGACATTAGTTACTAGCTACTCAGTGCCACTTTATGGCAGAAACGCGCATTTATGAACCCTCATATTATTTAGTATAGTTTTGGAACCAAGTAACGTATTATAATGATATTGGACTTATATGAATTGGTTAACATTGAGAAATGTATGTTTGCAAAAGAAATCAATATTTTATTTTTTATAATTTTGTAAAGTATGATAACATTTGAAACACTTCCCAATATGCACTGCAGGCTGATTTGTGCATGTTTGACAATAGTAAGTTGTTTGACGTCTTCCACTAGATGTTTTTCTGTCAGAACAAACAATACAATCCCATTTTCTTTCTCCCACACCGGGAATATGCAGTTGATTATTCAGTCTAATGTCCGCCAAAGATGTGGATGGACGTGTTCTCGGTTCCCGAAAATCACCTCTTAACTGGTCTATAAGTGCCTTCACAAACTTGAAATGTGTCATGGGTGTTTGATTCTTTTTTCTTCAGTGATGCGGTAAATTATGTAGGAGTTAATGATACACATTTCCAGCCCCCAAAAAATAACTTCCTCCACCATTTCAGTGACTTCCGCAGAAAACAATACGATGAAGCGTATTGATCCGCACGATCCACAGCACACATATTTGTTGTATAATCTAAAACCATTCTAGGCTTATCGACTGATACAACATTTTCACCGCGTAATATTCTGCGGGTAGATTGCATTTGTGTATTGTGGTAGTTAGTGAGCATTGTGATGGTTCTCTTGTCTTTCCACGCAAGAAGCGTAGTGTTATTATTTCTGTATGCAACTGTCTTTTTAGTTAAAAATTTTGGTTTTTGTATTTGTGTAGGTACGCCTTTTCGGCTAACTTTTATTGTGCCAGTAAGATGCCATTTCATCTTTAGCAATTCTTCTGCTAAGAGAATGCTGGTGTGGTATCTGTCAGTATACATATGGTATCCTTCTGCATCAGGAATTCTGTCCAACAACTTTTTATATAAATGTAGTAGAATTCTGGTGCTTACTGGAAGATCAGGCCGGGAAATGTTATCAGACGTTATGCTGCCATAATACGGAAGTATTGTAAATAAATATCCTGTTTTTGATCAGCTAGCGCATATATGCATATACCCCATTTGGTTGGCTTGTTCAGATTATATGTGATAAATGATATTATGCCTTTGAATTTCACAACAGATTTATCAACAGCAACTGCCTTGTCTGGAATGAAGTGTTGTCTAAACTTAGAGTCTATGTATTCTAAATAATTACTAGCCTTTTGAATACGAGTTCTAATCATCGCATTCCTTTACGTAGGTTTCGTCAAATGTAGCATCCAAAATATTTGCATAAATCTGGCCTTGCTGAATGTTTCGGGAAAGAATGGAAATCTACTATTGGGAGCAGTAGACCAATACTCTTGTATATTTGGCAGTTGAATCAATCCCATGTTTAGAACAACGGCGATGAAAGCTAAAAATTCTTCTTTGGTAATATTGTGCCACTTGTGCCAAGTTGATTTCCATGAAAGTTGTTTCTTTCCTATTTCTTCTTTGGCATAATTGTTTGTTTCTTTTATTATGTTGTCAACTAATTCACTAGTAAAATATAGTGTAAAATAGTCTATGGGTTCTTTTATATTATTTGGTATTTGTGGTCCAGCTGTTTTGTGATATAGGTCAAAATTTATTGTTGCTGGAGAAACGCCTGATTCAGTGACGTCTCCCACTATTCACGTGACGATACGTTGTCACTTAGCAGTGTGTTTTCTTCCGCATAATTTTCATCGCTATTGCCATCTATGCAATTTCTTCGTTGCCTTGTTGGTTGGATAATATCACTGTCACTGCTTTCTTTTACACTTAGTTTTTCTAACATGTCTAAATAAGTGTCTATCTGGAACTCATCTTCACTACTACTTGTGTCGTGAGACTCACTCGTGTTTGGACGTTTTGCCATTGTTCTAATAAAAAAATGAATAAATAAATGGGTTGAAAATTTTTAATTGTTATTACAAACTCACAAAATGATATTTACCAAAAGAATATCACTTTTCCGATCACTTTTTAGAACAGAGTCACTTTTTCTCACTTGTTAGATCTATCTGTACCACTTGGCATTTCAAATCAGGCTGAGTTCATCTTTGAAAAACTTTTCCTCCAGTTTTAAATTTGTTTATTTACATTTATAAATCTCCTGCCTCGCACCATACAGTGCGAGGCATGCTCGTATAGCAACCTTTCTTCTACAAACTCTTATTGCTCCTTTCAAGTGGCGCAGCCAAGTGCTCAGATCGTAGTGAGCACGCTTCTCACGCTCTCTTCTGACACAAAATCAGCCAACATTTTTTTATATATCTTAGTAATTTTACCATATTTTGACTTGATTTCTTCTGCCATTTCAAGAGAAAATTTCAGAAAAACATGTATTTCTCAAAAAGTTGTGCTGGAATAAGTTGATTCCCATAATCACTAATAAACTTTAATGTCCCCTGAGAGGGGACATCCGAGTGATATGCTAGAATTACGATGTCCCCTGAGAGGGGACAGCGGAGTGCAAAGGGTTAAGTAAATTTAAGTAGTTAGGATAATCAGCTCGCCAGCCATGAGGGCAACAGCGAAGCTGTTAGTCCAAGTGGCTTGAGAGTAGTGCTGGCACAGCCTATAGGCTACAATGTGAGCTTATCATTTGATAAATTAAATACTGTAGCGAAGCATGGGTATCTGGATGTTAGGTTTATATATTTTAAAAACCTGCCTAATTTGGTTCACCTAATTAATAATATACTTTTGGCAAGTTAAGTAGAAGTTGATTTAGTAGTTTGGAAGACATGTCACATACTCAATGATATTAAGTATAAAGAGATGTTTCGGGTAGCAGTTTGTTATTTGATTGATTCGATAGGCCTTTTTGTTTGGCCGAGTGGTTGATGGCTTTTGTTCGAACTGATAGTACAGTTTAGCTTTGTGGGGTAATTAGATATTGGTTGATTTGATAAGTTCAGTTAGGTTTAGCTGATTGGTTAATGGATTTTGGTTGATTCGATTGAGCAATTAGATTTGGCTGAGTGGTTTTGTTTATCTATAATATAAAATCTAAATTAATAAATTGAATATCTGAAATTTTATAGACACCGTAGCGAAGCACGGGTAAATAGGCTAGTTAAATGAATAAAACTAAATCGCTCATCCGAAATTATAAGCGATTGCCAATAGAATCTTATACTTTTTTCATCCTTATATATAACTTTATAAAAAATTTTATGATTTTTTTGACATGATATCTTTTAGCTGGACTTCATTTGAAACTTCCGGTAACGCTTCATTTACCGTCACGCTGTATAACGACATCATTGTATCCACTCTTTCGATTCCCCACAGTCTATAAATCTTCGGTCTCTGTCATTAACATGATAATGTTTGTTATATAGTAAATATATTAATATGATAATAATTTGATATATAGTAATTATATTTGATATATAGTAAATATTAGTTATATAGAAAACATGATAATATTTATATAAAAGAAACAATCAGTAAGTCAGTAATCATAATAATGTTGCGTTTAGCTGGCGGCTGAAAGACATTATCATGCTCTTAAGCTTTTACCATTTGGTAAACGGTACTTCCAATTTATTAAGTAGATGTCTGATTGGGTCCAAGTGTAAACTATAAGCAAATTAAAATAAATAGTACTGAGTATATAAATTATAAATACCTATTATAAGTCAGTTAAAATATGGTGCCAACTTCAAAAAAGGTTTTGAGTAGGCCTAATTTCTCAATTATTTTATACTTTTTAGAGCTTTTTTTAAAGGAGGTTCTTTTTTCCCCAAAATTTTTTTTGAGAAGGTTCATTTTTTCCCAAAAAAACTTTACCCCCAGCTCTTTTCCCCCAAAAAATTAGTGCATTTTTAAAAGTGGCTCTTTTTCCTACTTTTATTAAATATTACTATCTCTATATATTATTTTTGACCCCTTACTATTTCTCTATAAAATTAAAACTCATTGTATATCTATTATATATATTATCTTATAAACAAATATACTAATAATAAATTTTATTAAATTTAGATGATTTTATTGGTCAAAGTATATTAAATTTACTGATCACCATCTACAATACTTAATTTTATTAAATTTAGATGATTTTATTGGTCAACATATGCCAAATTTACTGATCATCATCTACAGTAATTCATTTTATTGGATTTGGTTGCTTTTATTAGTCAATCTATGTAAATTTATTGATCGCTATCTAAAATAATTCATTTTTATTAAATTTAGATGAGTTTATTGGTCAAATTATGCAAAAACGATAGCCATCTATAATGATTTAAGCTCATTCCGCTATGAGCTCATACTGACTGAATTTTGAACATACCTCAGCCATAGGACATATCAAAAGTGCTTCGAAGCTATCGCTTCCAGATGCTGGAATTAAGTTTATCCGGAGTTGTATTAGTCCCACAAGTATCCATCGTTTCTGAGCCCATTTTTTTACTTAATAAATTAATGGGCAGATACTTGACCAATACTTACAAAAGTCAAATGTGACCTAATTTGGAGCATCCATTATTTTTGAAGAAGATGATCATCCAATTTGGTCCAGTATTTTCAGAGTTATGCGCGAACAAACATAGAAAAAAAGAAAAACCATACATACAGGTCGAATTGAGAACCTTCTCCTTTTTCAAAGTCGGTTAAAAATGAATTATTTTAGACTAGCCGATTTTTACGTGCTTCGCTACGGTGTCTATAAAATTTCAGATTTTCAATTTATTAATTTAGATTTTATATTATAGATAAACAAAACCACTCAGCCAAATTTAATTGCTCAATTGAATCAACCAAAAATCACCAACCACTCAGGTAAACCTAACTGAACTTACAAAACAACTAATAACTAATCACCCTTCAAATCTAAACTGTGTCCTATCGATTCGAACAGAAGCCATCAACCACTCGGCCAAACAAAAAAACCTATCGAATCAATCAAATAACACAAAACTGCTACTCGAAACATCTCTACTTAAAATCAAGTGTGTGACATATCCCTGGTCCCCTTGCCTTGAATAAAATGAGTATGTGACATATCTTCCAAACTACTAAATCAACTTCTACTTAACTTGCCAAAAGTATATTATTAATTGGGTGAACAAAATTAGGCAGGTTTTTAAAATATATAAATCTAACATCCAAATACCCGTGCTTCGCTACAATATTTAGTTTATCAGATGATAAGCTCACATTGTAGCCTGTAGGCTGTGCCAGCACTACTCTCAAGCCACTCGGACTAACAGTTCCGCTGTTGCCCTCGTGGCTGGTGAGCTGATTATCCTAACTACTTAATCTACTTAAACTTAATACTGATTTTTGTTGAGTTTCAAGTGAGCAATTTGGTGAATTATTCGATAATATTCGCCAATTCTCACCCACTCAACCAAATAGATTGAACCCATCAGGCTCGATAATTTCTGATTTGATCTTATTTGCCAATTCTCACCCACTCACCTAAATAGATTAAACTTATTAGACTCGATTAGCTTCAGGTGACCAAATTGGTGAATTATTCAGTAATATCTGTCAATTCTCACCCACTCGCTCAAATAGATTGAACCCATCAGGCTCGATAATTTCAGATTCGATAAGATTCGCCAATTCTCACCCACTCACCCAAATAGATTGACTCTATCAGACTCAAAGGTTTTAGATGTCAGTCAGTTAATAGTATGTCAGTGAAATTTTTTTAAGTAGATGGCAAAAAGTAATTCGCATAGATTGACCAATAAAATTAACTAAATTTAATAAAATGAATTACTGTAGATGGCAATCAGTAAATCTAGCATAGTTGACTAATAGAATCACCTAAATTTATTGAAATGAATTATTGTAGATGGTGATCAGACCATCTAGTACTAAAAATAGATGGTGATCAGTAAAGTTAAGATAATTTGACCAGTAAAATCACCTAGATTTAATAAAATGAATTATTGTAGATGGCAATCAATAAATTTAGCATAAATTGAGTAATAAAATAAACTAAATTTAGTAGAATGAATTATTAGTATCATTGTTTATGTGATACTATAATTATAATATATAAAATGAGTTTAACTTTATAAAGAAATAGTGAGGGTTCAAAAATGATATATAATATAAGGATTTTTTGATAAAATTGGAAAAAAATTTACTTTTAAAAATGCACTAAATTTTTTTGGGGGGAAAAAGAATTGAGGGTAAAGTTTGTTTGAAAAAATAGAACCTTCTTCAATTTTTTTTGGAAAAAAGAACCTCCTTTAAAAAATACGCTAAAAAGTATGAAATAATTGAGAATGTTGGAATTCAGGCTTTAGATGCTTGCTGGTGCTGGTTGCACCTGAATTTCAACAATGTTTTTCAGGAGAGGTAATACTATCATCTGCGAGAATAAATAATTTTAAGGTGGTTTTATACCACTTATAATGAAATATCAAATTTTATAATTCTATATATATAAAATGAATGTATGTATGTCTGTTTGTATATATGTATGTCCTGTATGCATTCCTATACCATTCATCAAAATGTGATGAAACTTTGGTGAGTTATTGTGTGTATGGCGAGAAGGTTTAAGAATTATAAAAATTATTATTTTCATAGTAAAATAAAAATATTATATGTAACAAGTGAAAACCCTATATGTTCTCGATGGTATTCACTATGTTGTTACAGCTGAGCAGTTAGATATTTGGTTGATTCAATTTACTTATGGTTTTGTTAAGTGGTTAGTGGTTATTTGGCTCTATAGAAGTTAATCCAAATAAAAACTTTGAATCAAAAGCTTAGTTGATTTTACAAATACCTCCTCTAGCATAATTGGCTCATATTTTGGCTCTAAAACTTTTTATAAAGGTCGATTGTTCAATCCTGGTGCAATCACCTTTATTTAACTACTTTTTATCATTTGCACTATTTATATAGTTAAAACTGATATTGCAAGTGTAAGTAAACTAAAAAATGATAACCCAACCTAATTATCAAACCTAAAATTATTGTGTATCTGTATTTACTTTGATTTTGCTTTAGACAATAAACTAGTAAGTTCTGCATTTTGAATAGTTCTCAATCATATAATTAAGTACTTATACTTTAGATATGTTAGCTTATTAGATTATATATATTATATATTCAAATTTTTTTGATGTGGGACAATCTGGGGATGATATTGCACTGATTAATAGGGAATTAAATTAATGGAAAAGGAGGACAAAACCTGGAAAACCTCCACGCTCAGCACTCTGATAGGCCAGTAGCACCATGGACTGCCTTGCTACCTGCTATCTTGGTTCTGAGTATTGGTACACAATGCCAACACAATTATAATTATCCCCTACCCAAAAGGATATATTAGCTTAATTATTTATCATCCATTCATTTTTTAAAAAACATTATTGTAACTTTTCTTATTATAACTTTAAAAACCTGTTTCAGTTGTTTCTCTTAATTTATAAAATATCTGTGCCAAGCTAGGTTAATTTGGTTTAGTAGTTTAAAAGATGATATATCTACTATATACATATAATATTTTTTAAGTATAAAGATTTTTTGGTTAGCAGTTTGGTAGTATTTGTTTGATCCAATAGGTCTAATTTTTCATTGGTTAAATGGTTGGTGCTTTTTGGTCAATGTGATAGATCCAATAGTTTTAGGTAAGTGGTTGGTGATAAATTATTGAATTGATTTTTAAATTGGATTTAGCTGAGTGTTGGTAAATTTTGGTTAATTGATAAAGCTTAATTGTATTTGGCTGAGGTTTTGGTAAAATTTGATTGTTTCTTATAATCAATTAATTTCAGCCAAATGGTATTAAGTTTTGGTTGATCCAATAGGTTCTTTGACTTTGTTAAGTAGTTTGATAGTATTAGAGCAATTTGATAAACTCATTTGAGTTTTGGCTAAGTGATTGGTGATTTTTTTATTGATTTGATAGGGTCAACTGTATTGAGTAAGCAGTTAGTTTAATCAGTTTGATATGTTTAATGGTAATGAGTAAGCAATTTTGTATTATCTATAATATAAAAGCTAAATTAATCAGTTCAAATCAGCTGATAAAAAATAAACCCAAGCAACACTAGGTAACTCTGCTAGTGCTAGATAAACTTGATTTTATAAGTTTTTTTATTAGTGATTCCCAAGGGTCAAGAAGCAAACCCTATTAATATCTTGATGCTTAGTATTTAAGATGTATAAAAGCTCAAAGTGAGTCAGATGGGAAATTGGTATAAGCTAGGTGCATCCAAATTGGTAATATGGCTTTTATCCTATTGGAGCTTTAAGACTTGCCTTGCTTGGATGAAACAGCCTATGGAGGGTTGAGAGCAGGTAGGATATATCCATGAGGAAGTGATTTAATATATTTGGCCCAATAATTAGGTGAGTAAATATGCCTCTGGTGAAACCCCAACCAAGGCTATAAATGGGGTGGTTGGGGAGTAGATGTTTGAACTAATCTAGGGAGGGGATGGAGAGGACCCTCAGAACAACTCCCCTGATTTTTCCCCAAGTTTGGCATAACCCTGCTACTAGATATAGGGAAATTTGGCCGAGAATTGGAGTCAGTAGTATACCCAATTTACAGGGTTCCACTGAGAATTGACCAGGGTTTTTGTCCAATGTTATCCATATTCAAAACCTAATCATTCCTATTGCAACATCAGACTTGTAATCATCTAACATCACCCCCTTCAAGAGTGTTAGGGAGAGAATAAGGCTGCAAAAACTGGCCATAAACTCAGTTGATGGTAACTCCAGAAGCAAGGGATTTAAGGGAGTATTCATCTCCTCACTTATATGTGACTACAAAAGGTCTTTCACAGATAGACCCAAGCCTCTCACTCCTAAGAGTGATCAATTTTGGTAATATAGTACCAAGCCTGATACTTGGAAGGTAGGAAGTGGGCCTGGCTCTCATTAGCAGCTTGACCTTCTTTACTGAAAGTATTTGCCAAGTTAACCATAGCCTCAGACTGTAATTGGATGATGTGCTGGGCCAACTTTTTCATGGCTTGCTATGGGCCAGTTCTGTCAGTTAAAATGTCTTTGTCTAGTAGATCTGGAACCCCAGGTTCTTGCATATATAACACATGGAAAAATACATTTTAAGGATATAATGGTAACTAATGTGATAGGATATAAGTGCACTGGGTAAGTAGAGATCCCAGTGGAGAGGGTCTGAACTGACCATTTTTTGGAGTATAGAGACCAGGGTTCCGCCAACTCTTTCTACAGCACCATTTGTGGATGGGTTATAGTGGGCCAAGACGAGTTGTTGTGTCCTCATGGAGTGGCAATGAGCTTTACCACTCTGGAAGTGAAGAATTTCCTATTG
The DNA here is from genome assembly GCA_022478985.1 of Massospora cicadina. Lineage (NCBI taxonomy): Eukaryota > Fungi > Entomophthoromycota > Entomophthoromycetes > Entomophthorales > Entomophthoraceae > Massospora > Massospora cicadina. The sequence goes on from JAKSZP010009192.1 coordinate 516,577, forward strand.
TTACAAATGAGGACCTGGGGCAACCATGCCGTGTGAAGATATATTGATACAAGAAGGTAGCTGTGGCTTTTGCAGTCTGAGCGGGGAGAGCCACAGCTTCAACCCATTTGGTGAAATGATCAACCCCATCCAAGATATAATGATTGCCTCCAGTAGTCTGAGGGAGAGGACCTACCACATTCAAACTTATGGTGTGAAAGGGTTGTTGGGGCATTGTAGGTTTGTATTGATAACAGGTCTTGAAGCTGGAATTATTTTTAAAAGGTCAGACAGGAATCCAGAACTTTATTTATGGTCACCATGATGCCCTCCCAGTAATACCGCTCTTTAACCCTCTTATAGGATTTTTGGACTCCGCCATGGCTCATGATAGTGTGAGACTCCATTATCACAGGTACTCACTCTGATGGCCATAGATAAGGCAACCAGTTTACTCTGACTTTTTTATATATCTTCCCACACTTCACCTTGGCGTTGTGAAAGTGCTGAGCTAGCATCTTCTGTGCAGGTTTGTCTTCATCAAACCACACTTTAGGAGTTATTAGGAGATCATGTAACCTCTAAGATTCATTATTGTCTAAGTGAAGGATGTTCAGCCGCGTCAACCCATCTATGTTCATGTGATGAGATCCCTCCCAGTGCTCAATTGTCATATTATAATGCTGGAGCTTCAATTATCAGCGAGCTAACTGTTCCATGGAATCTTTCATATTCTGCAACCACTTCAAGGAGGCATGATTGGTAACAACCTTGAAAGAAGTCCCATATAGAAAAGGGCAATAGTACTTTACAGCAAGCAAGACAGACAGGCACTCCTTCTCAGTGACGCTGTAGTTGCGTTCAGCTTTGGGAAACATCTTGTTGAAGTAGGAAATGTGATGATTGACCCCATGCTCATCTAATTAAGCTAAGATGGCTTCAACAGCATACCCAGAGGCATCTGTAAACAACATAAAGAGCTTATCATAGTCAGGGTGGTGGAGGATTGACCTTTGTTGCAGCAACTTTTTTAGGGCCTCAAATATGGCTTTTTGTTCAGCACCCTAATGGAACAAAGTGTTCTTAGACAAGAGATGTACAAGAGGCTCACAAAGCTGGGTGAACTTGGGGATAAATTGATGGTATATCCCATCATGCCCAAGAATACCTGTATTTTGTGAAGGGTTTTGGGCACAGGCATTTTAGATATCGCTTCCACCTTGTTTTAGAAGGTTCAAATCCCATCTTGAGAGATAGCGTGCCCAAAAAAATCCAACTTCTTTTGGAAGAAAGTACATTTGGAGGGCTTAAGCTTGACGTTAGATGCCTGAAACTGTTGAACTGCTTATTTTAGGTGCGTGAGATGCTCGTTGAAGGTCTTAGAGATAACTGTGATATCATTAAGATAGATAATTACACAGCTCAGCTTGATATCATAAAGAATATGGTACATCACCAACTGAAAGTGGATGGTGCATTGCACAACCCTGGGGTAGCTGAGTGGGTTGGAACAAACCCTCACTGCAGATAAGGGCGCACTTTTCCTGATACTGCAGAGAAAGGTTCATCTGCCAATACCCGCTAGCCAAATCCATTGTAGAAAAGAACTTGGCTCCAGAGAGTTGGGCCAGAGCGTCATCAATGTGGAGGATAGGGTAACAATCCTTCTTTGTGAGGTTGTTCAGCTTACGGTAGCCCATAACTACCCAATGACCTCCATTTTTCTTCTTTATTAGTAGAAGAAGGGACGACCAAGGACTTTAGGATGGCGCTAGCAACCCAGCATCCATCAGCTGTTTGAGCTCTTTCCGCACCTGTAGCTCATCAACTTTTGATTTGCAGTAAGGCTTGTATTGGATGGGACGAGCATCCTAACATCAATAGTGTGAGTCCAACCCTTCATGTGCACATATCAGTATTGTAGGTTGAAAAAGATGTCACAATAATTCTTGAGTAGAGTGTGGACCTTATCAAACTCTGCTAGAGTTAGTTTCTCAGAGTTATGAACGGTAGGCAAAGTACATATTGATTGGTCAGTGGATAAGTTCATATCTGTCATAGACCCAATAATGTGGACTTTCTTAATGTCCTCAATGGGTATCAGCAGGCCTCTTTTAATCACCTGGTGCTTTTTTATGACCAGATCCTTTGGGGTAAGATTACCTTGAAGGAGATTGATAGGTTGATAGGTGAGGTCTAACACGCCTGGCAAAACTCTGGGCTCCAAAGGACTAACTTCATCAATACTAATCAGTGTTAGGAGAGTGTCTATAACTCTCCTGTTTCCACCGTGAAGGTGCACAGTGCACAGGATCAACGCCAGGAAACTAGTCACCCAATTAAAAGTTACTAGAGCCCAGCAGAGGGTGCTGGAGCAAAAATACCTTAGGTAGAGGAGTGTGATATTTAGGGTGAATAACCAACCAAAAACGATGCAGTGCATAGAGGGAGAAGGGGTAAGTGTTCCAGGTTGGAGGGAACCTGGGCAAACCAACGGTGCACTAGGAGCTAACCTAATTATATGTAAAATGGTATGGTTAACGTAGCATGAGACCTCCTCAAAGAGGTCTATGCACGGGATCATCAGAGATAACATAAATAAAATGGGGAAAAATGAGAAAGTTTATTGTGAGAAGTCAACCAACAAGGAATGTTAATTACAAAAACCAAATTTAAACATCGCTGGGGTAATTCTGGATCCGCCAAGGTGGGCACAAGCCTTAACGCTCCAATAGGCAAATACTTCCATCCAAATTGGTAGAATAAACCAAAATTAATTTTTACTCAAGTAATCAATTGAAGTTGTATTCTACCCAAACACATGATTTTGTAACTATATTGGGTTTTAAAACCTCATTCTCTTATTAACCAAATCAAACCATCTTCATTTGTTAAGTAGCTTGTCTATTTCAATGGCTGTGCTGATACAAGGGGCTGGGCGTTTTGCACCTCACTAGTACCAACCTGGGCATATTTGGCTTGTACCCAGCGTTGGTCTAATGTGTGCTTAAGGTCAGAAAGAGCCTGAAGTTTCACCTTCTTGGCCTCCTGTCGCCCAGCCTTATCCTTGGAATTGGTTCTCACTATAAAGTTGTTCAACCATGTCATTACCCTCTCCTCCTTCTTGGGCTCCACCCCCTTCAGGAACGTTCACTAAGGAGAAGTTTTTATGTGTGGGAGACAACTTCATAGCAGCAACGGCTGGCTTGGACTTTGATCCTGCAGCCTCAGGAAAATGATTATGGAATGCTTCAATTAGGTCTTGAGCATGTACACAGTCACATGCTGGCACCCAAACTGTTCTCTGCAGCATCAAATCCCTTCCAGGATACCAGGTACTTAAGCCTTCTTTTAACACAACGGGAGACTACTATTTCCTCCACTTCCCACTCTGGCGCCCCATCCACGAGATAAACCTCAGGAGTCACTGTGGGGGTCCCTTGAACAACGTCAATTTTCTCTCATGAAAGACAGAGAAGATCCAAAATGAAGAGGGAAGATCTAATGGTATGAGGCATGGCCCACGTTTCTAACAACACGGTAAGGGCCAATCCTCTTTGGTCCCAGCTTTTTGCATGGCTGCTTGATAGGGATGTTATGAGCATCAAGCATCATGAGATCCCTTCCTTGTACACTGGACCCACTCAGCGCTTACCATCAGCATTGTCCTTATACACTTGCATTGTCACCTCCAAACTTGTGAAAACCCTCTGGTGGACCATCTTGATAATCTTGGCAAAGTCCACCACCGCTTTAACTTTAGAACCACAGCTGGGCTCCATGTTAAAGGCGGTGTTAAAACCATGATTGGAAAAAAGGGGAACAACCAATTTTTAGTCTGAAAAGTGTTGTTGTAGCCAAATCGAGCCATAGGAAGGTGAGAAACCCAATCTGAATGATCCGCGGTGATGTAACACCACAGAAACTGTTCCAAGCACTGGTTCACTCATTCAGTCTGCCTATCTAATCGAAGGTGATAGGCAGTTGAATGGCAGGGGCAAATTTGATGAGTCTTTGACAACTCTTCCCAAAAGACGGAGGTAAACTGGGGTCCCCAGTCACTGATAATTTCTTGGGGAACCCCATGAAGCACAAACACTTTAGTGACTAAGAGCCTAGCCATCTCAGCCGCGGTTATTGTAGTTCTTCAAGGAATAAAGTGAGAGAACTTTGTAAAACTGTCCACCACCATGATGGCATCATAACATCAGAGACAGGTAATTACACAATGAAATCCACTGATAAGGAAGTCCAGGGCCCTTCAACCTTCTGGACTGGTACCAACAACCCCTCTAAAGGTTGACAATTTGGTTTCATTTAAATGCAGATAAAGAACTCTTTACAATTCCGTCCCACCTGAGCGGGCAATCCCTTTTTAATTGTAGGTGCATTGTATTAACTCCAAGGTCTTTTCTTTCCCAGGATGACCAATGGTGAGTCCATCATGATGGTACCAGATGATTTCTAGGCACAGTGGTCCAGCAGGAACCCATAGGCGCCCCTGAAACCACACCATCTCATCCTTTATGTGATAACCCCTGGATAGATCCTCTTGATTCAGTGCGCTCTTAGGAAAGTACCATAGAATATTTGGCTGATAGCAGTTTAGAAAGGACTACATTTCTGAACATACTGTATTCCTCTCCATTTTCCAGAGGTGCAAGCGCTGGCGTGTTGGCCGTGGGAGCGGGAAGTTGAGATAAAATCTTACCTGGCGGAATCATCAAATGGGTGTTATGAACCTATACCTCCTTTGGATCAGGAGCTAAAGCAGGGTTGCGGCTTAAAGCTTCCGCCAAACCATTATACTTGCCCTTGGTGAAATCATAAGAAAAGGCAAATTGGGCAAGAGTCTCATGTCAACGGGTTTTCCATGGGGTAAGGACATGAGGGGCGCAGTAGTACAGCAAGGCATGGTGATTTATATGTACACAGAAAGGTTGAGAGGATCCATTCAAGTGGTGACGCCAATAAGTCAGCACCTCCACCACTGCTAGTAACTCTTTGTCATAAACGGCGTAAATCAACTCAGGCAAAGAAATTTTCCTAAAAAATATCCCACTGGATGCATTTCCCATCTTCGCCTACTTGTAACAAGGCAGCTGCTATGGCAAAATTGGAGGCATTAGTATACACAATGAACTCTTTTGAAGGGTTAACATGACAAAGGACAGACGTGGACAACAGGGTGCACTTCACTTCTTGGAAAGCATCTTCCAAAACAGAGGACCACTTGAAGCACCTTTGCACCGCTAGCCTTATATAAGGGCGCTGCCACCTCAGAAATATTGAGCATAAACTTCTTGATGAACGTACACATCCCCAAAAACTTCTCAATTCCTTGACTGAAGCGGGGGTGGGCCACTCACAAATAGCCTTCTCCTTGTCTGGAGTTATCATGTGTCCTTGGTCAAACACGACGTTTCCCAGAAAAGTGACCTGAGAATTAGGAAATTCACACTTGCTGATCTTTAGCGCGAGGCGGGCTGCTCTTAACCTCTCCACCACTTGCCAAAGGTATACCGCATGGAACTCATGATCAGGGAAAAGATCAGGATATCATCCATGTAGGCAACCAAGCATATCACTAACAAGTCCCCCAAAGCTGCATCAATGCGGCGTTGAAAGATAGCAGGGGCATTCTTAAGCCCAAAGGGCATGACCCAAAACTGAAAATCCCCTTTCTTGTATGGAATGCGTTTAACCACTCTTGTCCCTTTTTAATCTGAATCTGATTGAATACATTCAGACAATCCAGATTGGAAAAGACCTTAGCCTTCTCCACATAGCGCGCAATCTGAGAATCCAAAGGGATGGGATGTAGATCTGGTACAGTGACGTTGTTGAGGTTCCTATAGTCTACACATGGGCGTAGAGTACCATCTCCTTCTCAACAAAGAGAAGTGGAGAGAATACAGGGAAGGTACGCTGAAAAATTGCGCCTATGGCTAACTGCTCCTTCACCCACACATCTGACACCTCTTCCTCCCAGACAGTCAATGGGTAAATGGGGGAAGATATACACACCAGATCCACAGTGAGCTTGAACTCACAATTGAACTCAGAGTGATCAGGTAGTGCGTTAGTGGATTCTGCATCAAAGGAAGATTTTAAACCCTCCAAACGAGAAGGTAGAGGAACCTCCTTGGTGGGCTTCAGCATAGGGGCAAGGCAAAGGGTGTGAAGGTGGGGTTAGTGGGGCAATTCTCCCTGAACGTTAGCCTCAGACAAAGAACAACTAATGTGCGACCATTCTTTTATGTAAGGGATAGATTATTATTTTTAAGTTGGTTCTGACATCAAACTTTCGCCACCACTCCACACCCAAAATGATAGGGTACAAGAGGTTTTTAATAGCTTGTAAGTGATCGGACAAGTGGTACCTACCAACCTGATAGTCCACTGTCCCAATGACCTTCATAGTGGGATTACTTTGGGATGCCCCTCCCCTAACTATACCACCTGGCAAGTAGCTCAGCTCAATGTAGTTGTCTAGGCTTTGGTCCATAAAGTTTTCAGTGGCGCCTTTATCCACCATAATAGTGGTGCTGAATTTCCCTAGAGGGGAGGAAAGGGTAGCAGTCAGTAGAAAATACCCTGAATGGTCTTTGTTTAAAGCAGAAAACGCCAGTAAATCACCACCAAAATCTTCATCTGGAATTAACATGTCACCCAGTTATATGTTTGAATCAAATAATGGAGAAGGATATTTGGCCACTCTAACTACTGAGGCCACATATCCCATCATATCTTCAGCAGGGTCATAAACATTGTTGTATTGTAAGCGCAGCTCCTTTTCAACTTCTTGAGCGCTGCAAATCATGAAAGAGATCAAACGTGAATTTTCTAGGGTGAAATTATACACAGGAGTAGGTTCCATATCTGAGCCATGAGAGAGCAAATATGGTTCAGAGATATATATAAGGTTTCCATTATAAAACGCGTTTTTAGATGTGAATGACCCTATTCCCATAACAACAATAGAATGCCTAATGTTATCCAAGGCCAACACCCACAGGCCCATCTGCACCAATTCCGCAGGCATTGACTGAATATGCTGCCAAAGTAAACCCCATTTGTTTAGATTGATTTTGTAAAATTTGGTGAAAAGTTGGGAAATTACAACTTTTGGACCCAAAAGCATCTGTATCCACCAGGTACAAGCATGAAGGTTGGGTACTTTCTAGTAGAAGGCAGCCAAAATAACGCCGAGATGCTCCAACCTTTGGAAAAAAGAGAAACAGTGGTATGGCTGACCACAGCCAAAGCCCACAGCCAGCGCCCACCATTTACACTTTGGAAAAGTCCCACATGGAAAATGTTTGTGCACATAAAATTAAGATGTTGGTTGACTAATGTTAGGAGAGTGACTATAACTCTCCTGTTTCCAGCGTGAAGGTGCACAGTGCACAGGGTCAACTCCAGGAAACTAGTCACCCAAATAAAAGTTACTAGAGCCCAGCAGAGGGTGCTGGAGCAATAATAACTTAGGTAGAGGAGTGTGATATTTAGGGTGAATAACCAACCAAAAACGATGCAGTGCATAGAGGGAGAAGGGGTAAGTGTCCCAGGTTGGAGGGAACCTGGGCAAACCAACGGTGCACTAGGAGCTAACCTAATTATATGTAAAATGGTATGGTTAACGTAGCATGAGACCTCCTCAAAGAGGTCTATGCACAGGATCATCAGAGATAACATAAATAAAACGGGGAAAAATGAGAAAGTTTATTGTGAGAAGTTGACCAACAAGGAATGTTGGTCACAAAAACCAAATTTTAACATCGCTGGGGTAATTCTGGATCCACTGAGGTGGGCACAAGCCTTGACGTATTAATAGGCAAATACCTTCCATTCAAGTTTGGTAGAATACATCAAAATTGTCTTCACATGAGTAATCAATTGGAGTTGTATTCTATCCAAACGCATAATTTTGTAACTAGAACAGGTTTTGAACCCCCATTCTCCTATCAACCAAATTGAATTATCTTCATTTGTTAAGTAGCTTGTCCATTTTAACGCCTGGGCTGATACAAGGGGCTGGGCGTTTTGCACCTCACTAGTACCAACCTGAGCATATTTGGCTTATACCAGCGTAGGTCTAATGTGTGCTTGAGGTCAGGGAGGGCCTGAAGTTTCACCTTCTTGGCCTCCTGCCACCCAGCCTTATCCTTGGGATTGATGACTACAATCAAGTCATCTAACTATGACAATTAGGTGCAGTAGGCAGCTGTGTGCAATTTGCAAGGTAATCTTCATGTCAACTATCCTTTTATCACCAGCCTTGATGACTACTTCTTCAGAAGCATAGAAATGAATTCCCATCAGCACGTCCACTGATGGTGGCAACATTTTTGTATACCAGCCTGCCATAATGTGATGTAGGGATAATTGGGAGGAGGGATACTCAACTGTGCAAACATAATCCTTTGTATTAATCACATCATTTGTCAGAATTAGAGGAACATCGTAGCTAAGCACGGAGAGATAGCTTTGCTTCAAGTTAATGATTCATTCATATTCCAGCGAACTGGGTACCAATGAGTAGATCATAGGTATCGTTGGCCAAGGCAACCACTGGGGCTGACAAGAAGAGCTTCCCAAAAATGGGCAGAGAAGAGATGAATTTAATGGCGTGAGTGCTGTTTGGCCCTGCAGTCCCAAACTCTTTGGTGTAGTTGAGGTCAGGGGCCATCTTAATTTTTTAATGAAATTTTGTTGACACAACGTTCTCTGGGGACCCAGTGTCAAGGATGCCCTAGCCTGTAATTCATTAAGGACCTCCACTTTAGTTAAAATTCCACCAAAGTTGGGGGAAAGGGCGAGGACTTTCTCTAGATGGAGAGTAAAGGCAAGTCATTTGGCAGTTTCAGGGTTTGAACACTCTGGGTGGATCAGATCACTGTGGCAATGAGATGGTCAGCGTCACTGGTAGTGCTAATAATCTCAAAACCCCTCAACGCTTGACGGAGATAAGTTTGATGGGGATCCTAGTCATATTCACTCTCTCCAGGTTCAACCTATCAGGTACCTCCACTTAACTGGGGGCTCCTAAAACATAATGGCCAACATCTTCACAACCCCCTTCAGATTCATCATCAGAGGGGTTATCAATGCACATCAAGGAGTCCATCATTTATGAGTTAAGTTCAGGGCTTCCTTTGTTTCAGGAGAGACCCTGGGGGAGCTCATCTACCCTATTGGCTTTTGGGGAAGGCGTTGGTTTTATTAGGGCTAGATTTTCAACCTTCAAAGTAGGAGGTTTGTGCTGCCAAATGGCTGCTGGTTTTAAATAATAGATGGACTGAGGAGCAGGTGAGGGAGATAAAGGTAGAGTTGTGGAAGGACAGTACAATGTAACCAAATGGGAAGGCCTTCTTGGAGAAAGAGAGGAGCAAGGCAAAGGGACAACAGACTTCACCAACTGGCTTTTTAGAGCGGAAAATGGAGGGGAGCACTGCACTGTCATGGCCATTATCCTCTAGCTATTTTTATGATATAAGGAAGATTTTTTGGGATGGCAACTTCGCAGGAGCAGGTTTCAAGGGGGAGAAAGCCGTAGAAGAGGCTATAGTGGTCGTAATAGATGCTTGTCTCAGAGCTCACTGCATAGGGTCAAGTTCATAGATGTCAGCCACCACTAGCAGAGCCTCTTTGATATCCCGTACATTTTTTGAAGGTGCGCTTGACTGAAGAGATATGAAGCGCCAAAGAAGGATGATGCGTTAAACCAGCCAAATTAGAAGCAATGGCATCATCTAGGGGTAGTGTGTTTGACAGCAACAGAGGTTGAGCTTCACTATAAAATTGCTCAACAAAAGAGGGGAATGATTCATTATCTTTCAGACTAAGGCACATAAAGGCTTATTTCGCCTTTGTAAACTCTTTGTGGAGCTAAATTCGTCAAAAAAGGGCTTTCTTAATCTCCTCCCAGGTGCTGAGGGTGGCCATGGTGGGAACTATAATCTTCTGAGCCACACGACTAAAACAGGGGAGGATGTACCAGATTTTCTGCTGGTCAGTTGCTCCATCCATAACTGATTAATACACAAACAAGAAAGAGGCAATATTACCCTTATCAGGGGTAAACTTATCTCAGAGAGGGGGCTTATGGATTGTAGGGGAGGCTCCATAAGGGCCTCAGGAAGAGTGCTGTTCAAGCTTTTTAAGGCAAGACAAAGCACTGGCTAGCTGTAGATCTAAAGCAGTTAACCTAGGTTCAGGTACAGTTGAAATTTTTTGAATAGGAAATTTGTGATGTACAAGGACCCCTGTAGTGATCACCACTTTGTTGGAATTAAGGCTTTTGATTCTTTCTGGTGCTGATTGCACCTGAATTTCAACAACGTTTTGCAGTAGAGGTAATACTCTCAACTGTGAAAATATGTGATTTTAGGGTGTTTTATACCACTTATAATGAAACATCAGAATTTTATAAATACTAAATAACTTGATTATGTAAGTTTTTATTAGTGATTACCAAGGGTCAAGAAGCAAACCCTATTAATATCTTGATGCTTAGTATTTAAGATGTATCAAAGATCAAAGTGAGTCAGACAGGAAATTTGGTATAAGCTGGGTGCATCTAAATTGGTAATATGGACTTTTGACCTATTGGAGCTTTTGAGACTTGCTTGCTTGGATGGATCAGCCAATGGAGAGTTAAGAACAGGTAGGATATATCCATGAGGAAGTGATTTAATATATTTGGCCCAATAATTAGGTGAGTAAATATGCCTCTGGTGAAGCCCCAACCAAGGCTATAAATGGGGTTGGGGAGTAGGTGTTTGAACTAATCTAGGGAGGGGATGGAGAGGACCCACAGAACAAGTCCCCTGATTTTTCCCCAAGTTTGGAATAACCCTGCTACTAGTCATAGGGAGATTTGGCCGAGAATTGGAGTCAGTAGTATACCCAATTTGCAGGGTTCCACTGAGAATTGACCAGTATTTTTTGGACAATGTTATCAATATCAAAACCTGAATCACTATTATTGCAATGTCTGACTTGTAATTGTCTGACAGAAAAGTTATGCTTCCTCAATGAAACCCTTTTTTAGTCAGCACCATATCTTAACTGACTTATAATAGGCATTTATTATATATAGTCAGCACTTTATATTATAAGTTGCTTATAGTATACACTTGTACCTAATCCAGGCATAATATATAATTTGTACTTGTGAGAAAAATTCTATGTCATGTTGGAAGATGGCACTGACTTTAAAAAGGGTTCTATTAAGGAAGCATAATTTTTTAATTATCTCATACTTTTTAGTGCCTTTTTTAAAGAAGGTTCTTTTTTCCCTAAATTCTCTTTTTACATATTACCTATTTAGATGTTATTTTTATTAAAGCCATTGTAGTTGCTTAATCCAGGTCACTGATTAATTAGTTTTTATTAATTCTATTTTAAATATATATTTTATTTTTGAGTTTGGGCCAACCTAGGGACAATACTGAACTGATGTAAGGGATTCACATTAATGAGAATGGAGGATAAATTTCAGAAAGCCTCCATGTGCAGCATATGATAGTCCAGGAACTCCATGGATCACATTGCTATTCTCTATCTCTGTTCGGGGCATTGGTGTGCAACGCCAACACAGTCATAATCGTCTCTTACCTAAAGTTCATTCACTAGGATTAAACTCAGGGAGGCAGTGGTAGAGGTTCCATATTCTACCTCTGGGGTATCCTCCCCTTCTTACAAATATATAATTTATTATTTTCTAATTAGGATCTGGACATCTATTGAATAGTGCCAGTTTGTAATGTATGTAATATATATATATATATATACATAATGGTTGAGCTTGGAGCCTCAAAATATTTGAAGCTCTTCTGGCATTATAAGTCATAAAAGAATTGAGAAAACCCTCATTCCACACAAAGCAAAACCTAATCTTTTCCAAGTTATCAAGTCTTCTTCTTTTTTATCCAGTTTTAGATAAATTTGTTTTTCTAAAATTTTTACTAAAAGTGCCCACCTAGAAAAATATAAATATATCTCTTCAATATCAGCTGATGACCATTCCTATCCTAAGGCATATAATCCTTAGTTTATGCTCTTCTATGTATTTGCCACAATTAGTTTTATCTTTCAAGAATTTACAAAAAAAGGAAGAACAAAGAAAATTAATATAAGCTAAATAAGCTTTTGGAACCAATTCAAAACTTTTAAATTTATTGATTAGAAGTGGCAGCAATAGCACTTAAAACTGTTAAGAATTATATAATAAATGGTACTAACAGGAGTAATAAAAGCCCTTCTAAGGGTATCAAAGTTACCAAAAACTGTACAGCTAAAACTGTGAGAGTTTAAATTTAAGCTTTGCAACTATAATCTTAAGTTCTATAATTTAGATTAGGTTTTGAGACCCAGGCCATCAAGGCTTTATAAAAAACTATAACTAATTGAGGTGCTATAGTATATCACCCATTATTTATTAATAGCTATCTCCAAATTAATAATTATATATCACATATATACTTTACTATATTATAAACTTTGCTTTATTATAATGATTTGAAATATTTTAGTATGCTAGAATAGCCTCACAGAGGACTTTTTCATCCTATAGTTGTAATGATTGACAATCATATATGAATCTCATGAGGTTGGGAATTATGAGATTTGTGCATGTTGATAGTGCAATTCCGTTATTCCAAAAAGGTTTTAAATCAGATTGATAATGGGATAATATAAATAAATAGTTTATTTAAATGATTGTTTGTTCTGAGGTTCCACAGTTTTGCTGCTGAATTGCCTTTTTGCCATCAATTCTGGAGGCTTTTGCACCCCTCATTACCTACAATTCATTTACCCTTTTAGGAAGTATTTCAAAGTGAGGTCAGCCCTGATGGACCTCACTTCTTATTCTATTCCAACTCTGGGTTCACTTCCAATAAAGGCCACTATTCGCTGGACTTGTTTTATTTAATTGTGTTTATTTTAGCAAGGTTGAGGGGTGTGGATGGTGGTGCAATAAGGAGGAGAAGAAGGGGGTGGATGCGCTGGGATCCTCTTGGAGCAGTCTTTCCCTGGTGAGAGGGGATGGAGCCAGAGTGGCCCAAGGCGACAGAGGCCGGTTGGCTGCACCTTGGCCCGGTGACCCTGAGGCTACAGAGGCCGTAGGGATGCATTTCAGCCTGGAGGCCCAAGGTGACAGAGGCCAGTGCATCACACCTCAGCCCAGTGTGCCTGGCAAGGCCATCCATTCAGAAAGGACCGTTTTAGTTGGTATGGCCACATATGGGGGTGTAGGTTTAGGGCTGGTGGCGGGCTGGGCCTTGGGAGCTCCATATGTTACATTATTCCAAAGTCAACCTTACCTTGGTGGGATGTGGTACCAGTTAGCCTGTAAGATGGCCACAGTTGATGTACCAAGCATTGCCATGGGCCATCGGTCCTTTTTGTTGGTTTGTGGGGCCTTCCAACAAAGGGGATGGGGAGCTTGGGGGGTGGGCCAGACTACTAGTGGTTGATGGCCCCTTGTGCCCGCCAGGAGACCTCCAGAGAACCTGTTGATTTGGTCCAGGGGCTTTGGATTTCCAGTTAATTTCCCCAAGCTGCTCGTGGAAAAAGGTCCCCCTGTCAAAAAAGTCGTTGGTCACTGCACGCCTACCTTGCCAGTTCAGGTTTGTATCCACCGGGATTCCCATTTTACAAGGGGGTAAGTAATAATCAAAAATCATACATGAATCTCATAAGGCTGGGAATTATGAGATTTGTGCATGTCAATAATAACAATTCCATTATTCCAAGTAGGTTTTTCCTAATTGGATCAATAGCAGGATAATTTGAATAAATAGTTTATTTAATTGGTTGTTTGTTCTGAGGTTCCCCCATTTGCCACTGAGTTGCCTGAATGCCATCAATTCTGGAGGCTTTTGCGCCCCTCATTACCCACAATTCATTTACCCTTTTTAGGAAGTATTTCAAAGTGAGGTCAGCCCTGATGAACCTCACTTTGGATATCTATTCCAACTTTGGGTTCACTTCCAATAAAGGCTGTTATTTGCTGGACTTGTTTTATTTAATTGTGTTTATCTAAGAAAGGTTGGGGGTGTAGATGGTGGTGCGATAAGGAGGAGAGGAAGGGGGTGGACGCGCTGGGATCCTCTTGGAGCAGTCTTGCCCTGGTGAGAGGGGATGGAGCCAGAGTGGCCCAAGGCGACAAGGCTGTAGGGATGCACCTCAGCCTGGAGGCCCAAGGCGACAGAGGCCAATGTACTGCACCTCAGCCTTTTTGCCTGGAAAGGCCATCCATTTGGACAGGACCATTTGGAGTTGGTACAGCCACATATGAGAGTGTAGGTTTAGGGCTGGTGGCAGGCTGGGCCTTGGGAGCCCCATCCTTTACAATAGCATTAACCAATTATTGAATTTTGTGCTTGTTTATGCATAAAGTTAATTACTTTCAAGATACCCAAAAGATTATGAAATTTCTAAGAAGCTAAATTCCTTTAATTCTTTTGCCCTTAATCTGGTTAAAAATTATTAGTAATTACTAAAGCCTCACTTGAAATTTGAAACAGTATTATAGATACAGACCCTTATTTTAAATTAATCTTTACTTAAATTATAAGTACTAAGGTCTCCTGTGGGCTAATTACCTTTAAAATATCATTAAAGATTTTATATAATTAAATTTCCTTTTTGATGGCTTGCTAGTGTCTCCTCTTTACATATAAGTTATTAGTATGAGAAAAATGCCTTAATCAGTATTGTTACATATGTTAGTTATGTATCCACCCTTCTCATCCTGGAGCTAGCTAACACTATATGATATTTTTTATCACTCAGGAAAACAAGTCAGCTTGCAGTTTGTAATTCTATACTTAATAAAACCAGTTCTTCTAGTTTCTATATAATGAAAAGATATTATTGCCACTTTAAAGTGTTGATGTTATCTAAAGAACATGAAATACAGAGATTCATAATTGTCTTTATATTGCCAAAATTATTGCAGCTGTCACATACTCTGTAGAGTTATAAAATGTGATGCAGCTAAGCAAAATCCTCTTTTTTCAAGATCATTGTCTGTTTTTGAAAAATTTCCAGAAACTTTGATTACCTCTTCATGAAGTTGTAATTAATAATTTTTAAATAAATTTATCCTATAGTACTTAATTCTAATCACAGATATATGGGCTTATTATAGTCTTGGTCTAAAATAAAGGTGCTTTAGGCTCTTTTATTACTAAGCTACAATGCTTACTTTGATCTACTTAGCTTCCTTTCCTCTCTAATAATTCCTCCTAAAAACTTGACTGATAATTGTTTTTTCTTTAAATTCTATTATATTGCCTGGGTAATTTGAGTTTGATAACTGTAAATAAATCTTTAGTCCTTTACAGTAAAAAATCAGAAAGCTTCATTTATAAAGTAATGTTTTCTAACAGATACAATATACCATAAAATTATTTACTTCAAACCCTTTTGAGATGCTGATGAATTACAGCTTTTTTGTAAAAATTAAGTCAAATATCCAAAACTATATTTTTTTCTGAACCATAGTTCTGTTCAAGTTTTTTTGTCCCTAAAAATCTATAAAGAACACAAGTGCTACTTCTTCTGGTAACTTAGTACTTCTTTATATATAAAATTAGTCATAATTTTTCATATTAGTTTCAAGCCCTACTCCATAAAAAATTTGATATTTGAAGAAGCTGTCAGAAAAGGGTAAAGTCAAGTCGTCCAAGCAAACTTTGAATTCCACTTGAAACTCTCTTCAAAATTCAGAAGATGGAATTTGAGAAGCACTGGAGTGGACCATCGTCCAAAGGGATTCAAAGGGCCAAAGTAAATCATATTTCTGACTGGAGAGTAGATATATGTCCCCATCCGCTCGCTTAAAGGCTTCAGCCCTTAAAGGCTTTGGAAGACCTTGCTGACCACAAGGGCAATATTCACGTCAAAAACATGACTCCACCAAAAAAACTATAAATATCAAATTGTTTGACTATATAAAGTATGTTGAACTCTACTCTGTTGCGCCCTTAATTTCTGCCATAGTGCAAAAGATCCTATTGAAGCAATATTCTACTAGAACAACCGCTGGAACTGATCTAACTCATAATTGTTTAGCCTTTAAGAAACTGATGAAAAATTGGATTTTCTAATACTGGTGCTTTATGCCAGGTGCTTCTGAGGCAACCAGGTAAAGATGTACCTTCTCAAAAATTGATCATACCAGTGAAGAAAATATCCCTTAACAGGTGGAAGAATTGACTGTGACAAGAAAGGCTTCTCTGGCTGCCAAGATATACAATTTTCAACAATAGAACATGGCAATTCAATGTACCTATGGACTTTATATTCTAGACCCTAATGAATCAACCTTCCAGCTATAATCAGCTGAGGTTGCTCAAACAATGTAAGCCTTAATCTATGGAACTCTACAACCTAGTCAGAAATCTTATCAGACTCATGCTACTCAAGTTGATATTTATTTAATGCATCTGTATACCATGGCTATCCTTATAAGCACAGCTGTGGGAGTTAAAACTGATGCTTAACCATGAATATTTGTTCACCCTGCTAATCATTATCAATTATAATTGCTAGGGTTTCATAATATGGAGACTCAGCGGCTATTTAGCCTCAGCCACCATTTTCACGCTCAGCTTCTTGAACTGTATGAGACTGACTCTAACTTTGGCTAGGAAAATTTTTAGGCCATTTTTGACAATCAAAAAGAGATCTCTGAGTTGTAAGGTTTTCTCATTCAGTTTGATCATGAAATTGATGGATATCTGCATAATGAGATCTCCCAACAGCTCGTCAATGATAATGTGTCAATAAGCACTAACTTTAAACAAATAGCAACTGCTTTTCTAACTTAACTATTTGTTAAATGGCAGCTCTATGAAGCTCAGGTTGAAACCCTAACTGGGAAAATTCGCCTGCTTATTAAGTGTGTTGGACATTTGCCCTCTCAGCTTCAGAGAAAGAATGTCTTGGTCAAAATCAGCTGAACCAGGGAAATGTCAGCCATTTACAAGTTTGCAATGAGCCTAAATGCAATTTAGATAAGCATAATGATGATTTTGTGGATAACGGCCAAAATACCCTGGCTAATTCTCGGTGGAACCTCATTAATTGGTGTAACACCATTTAGAAACCTGCACAGGCAAGCAATGTAAAATTGAGCGATTGGATTACTCTGACCACGCGATGGATCATGGGGCAACCATCAAAAGGTACTCCCACAACCACTATCAGGTCCTTCAAAGCACCTATGCAGGGACCGCCCCCTTTTATAGGCGTGGCGGAGGTCCCCCAAGATGAAAGTATTTTATCTAGCAATGAAAGGTTGAAGTACATCAAAAAATTACCACATGGGTACATTCTGCCCCAAAACCTCATCCCAACTATCATTTCTCCAAAAGAGTAACTCAAATTCCCAAAATCTGATATGAGAGTATACCATAATTCTCAATTAGGAATGCATCAAAGCTATTACAAAACTATTCTCAAATTCCCCCAACCCTCAGGCACAGTTTAAATACTGATCAGTCAAATATCAAAAGGGATCACTTTTGTTTTACCCCCACGCTTCTAATAAAAATCTAACAAAATCCAAATTTTTAGTAGCGCTTTTTTATTTTATAAAAAAACCTTTGTGGGATCCAGCGGCGTAAGAACCAGTAAACACCAGTAAGGTGGCTTCCTACAAGAGGGTGCTCACTACAAGGGTTACCTGTACACCTCAAGACTTGTCAAAATTGGAGGCTTTAAACGTGAGTAACCCTCCCATTTTTCCTCTTAACCTTGAATTACGTTTGATTGCTCTGGAAAAGCAACTAGCGCGCATGCTATCCTGTCTCAAAGAACTTGAACAGCGATCAATAAAACCATATTTTAAAGATAAGTTCATCCCTGGAGAAGGAAGAATTGCTACCTTCTTGTATTTTTATGAAGATGCTATGTATGGTGCAACAGACAAGCAGAAAGTGCAACAAATCCTTCCTTGTTTAAGCCGCCTAGCACAATAGATAATAGTTCCTTATATGGACCCTTTGCGCACCTGAACAGAGGTGAAGGAGGCTCTTCTAACTGAATTCGGATCAAAGCAGAGTCTACACAGGGAAAAACATGCCTTTATGTGCCTTAATATGTATGAAGGTGAATCAATCATTGCCTTTGCTAAAAGATTTTACCTCGCTGCGCAAAGGTTGTCAACCTCTAACATGCTCACCCTTGATGATACTATAGCCGCCCTGATAACTGGGCTAGCCTCTCAACCCTCTCTAGCCAGACATATTATCTCAGTGAAATGCCACTTCAAAAACATACGCGATATTAAAGAGGCTTTGTTAGAAGTGGTTGAATTCCAATTTCGTGCCAAAACAAATGTCTCTGAGGTGAGACCTTCAGCGCTAACCATTGAGGTGCTTCCTCCTGTTGAACAGAGGAGAGTGAGCTCACCTGTGCCCATCCTCCCTGTGAAACCTGTTTCCTCAGTACAACTTAAAATGGATATCACTCCATCTTATGAATTAAAGACCATACAGCCGCATAAACTCACTAGAGCCGCTGTGCCTTCCTCTCCAGCTAAGCTTGTAATTGCGTGCCCTAAGGCTATTAAATCTCCTGTGGCCATCTCACCTACCTCCATTGCGTCCTTGCCAGTTGTTGAGAATACCATTGGGGACAGATCTGATGGTGGTTATGATGACTTTGGTTACTATATATTGGGAGCCCTCGCAGAGGTAGAGGTTCCTGATCATCTGAACGCTGGAGGAGTAGATGAGACCATCATACCTGAGGAAACGTGCCTCAACCAAATTCTAAGTTTTTCACAAAGTTATTGACACTGCCAGCGATAATGATCACTTCATATCTAGCTTTATTTGACCTATTCAGAGGGTCCATACCCTGAAATCCATCCTGGATAAATACCCTGAGACTGCTCAAAAGCTAACCTCCACCTTCCGGCTCATGGAAGTCTTAGCATTGTCACCTAACTTTAGAGGAACCCTCACTAAGGCTGAAGTGGTCATTCAAAAAGTCCGAATAATGGCCATTCTGGACACTGGCTCCCCCAGTCAATGTGATCTCCACTAAGCTTATTAATAAGATAAAGCTAGCGCCTGACTTGGACTATATGCAAGAATTTAGAACCGCTGGCCCCAACAATACCTATGCTATTGGGGCATACTCTTCCCTTCCCATTCACGTTGGGAAGTTTATCCTATCAGCTCCTGCTGTGGCTTTGGAAAACAACACATATGATATATTCATCTGCACTCAATTTATGATTGAGTATGAAGGAATATTTAAACTGAAGCAAGGGGTCCTCTCATTACTCAACTATGAAGTCCATTTAGTTTTATTAATAAAGAACCCAGCAAACATGAATACTCTTGCCTGCTCAAATATCCCTTTTCAGCTATATCTTTGCCTTATTCCACTTTTGGGCGTAATACAAAAAATTTGCCTGAATCAGTGGATTCTAAGGAGAATATATCGTTTTATGCTGCAGACGAGGTCTTGATTAAGCCTGGTGAACAAAGAGTGGTTGACACTAAAATCACACTAAAAATCCCACACCATTGCTTGTTGCACGTCATAATTACTGAGGGCGTTAGCCCCTTGGAGCTTTGGTTATAGCCTGTACAAGACCCAGCCTACCAGAGGACAGTTACCATTCTACTGGAAAACCTCACCGTAATGGACTCAATCATATGGAAACACTAGGATGGCAGAGGCTTCCTACTTTCATTAGAGGACATCAAACATATCCACTCCGTTGTCTATATGACGGATTTGGGCTTACCCATGGACAACATGGTATGTACCTTTCCCAATGTTCATATTTCGGATAAGCTGACCCCAGAGGAGTTGTAAAAAGTTCATACCTTGTCAGACGACTATAATGACATATTCTCCAAATTGGACACTGACTATGGCCACATGAAGGGCGGTGCCACTTCATTAATGTGGGTGATGCCTGGCCTATTAGGTCCAAGCCTTATCGCAAGTCAAAGGTGGAAGAACAACAAATGAGGACGGAGCTCCAGAAGTTATTAGACGCTGGGTTACTTGTTCCTTTACAAAGCCCTTGGTCTTCACCCCTCTTACTAATTAAAAAGAAAAACGGAGATCATTGGATAGTCATGGATTACCATAGGTTAAATAGCCTCACTAAGAAGGATAGCTATCCTATACCTCGTATTGATGACGCTCTGGCCCAACTCTCTGGCTCTAACTTTTTCTCTGTCATGGACTTGGCCAGTGGTTATTGGCAAATGGACCTTTCTCCTCAAGATCAGGAGAAATGCGCTCTTATTTGTAGTGAAGGTCTCTTCCAACCCACATGATTACCCCAAGGGCTGTGTAATGCACCTGCCTCTTTTCAGCGTGTGATGGATCACATCTTGCAGGACCTCAAGTCATCTTGTGTCATCTTCTATCTTGGTGACATCACGGTGTTCTCAAAAACCTTTAATGAACTTTTTGATCACTTGAAGGAGGTGTTTCAATGGTTACGTAAATCTAATATTAAGTTAAAGCCCTCAAAGTGTACCTTCTTCCAAAGGAAATTGGACTTCCTTGGTCACTCCATTTCCCAAGAAGAAATTCAACCCATGCAAGACAAGGTTAAAGTCATCTCAAAAATTACGCTCACTAAAAATCTACAGGATATTCAGGTATTTCTAGGGATGATGGGATATTACCAACAG
Source organism: Massospora cicadina (assembly GCA_022478985.1). Lineage (NCBI taxonomy): Eukaryota > Fungi > Entomophthoromycota > Entomophthoromycetes > Entomophthorales > Entomophthoraceae > Massospora > Massospora cicadina. The sequence continues at coordinate 537,246 of JAKSZP010009192.1, forward strand.
TTCATCTCTAAGCTCGCCCAACTCAGTGAGCACCTTTCCCGGTTATTAACCAAGAATACCACCTTTTATTGGGGTGCTGAACAAAAGGCCGCTTTTGAGACAATGAAGCAACTGCTACAACAACGCCCTATCCTACGGCACACAGATTATAATAAAACTTTCATCTTATTCACTGACGCCTTGGACTATGCCATTGGGGCCATCTTAGACCAATTAGATGAACAAGGTGTAAATCATACTGTATCCTATTTTAGTAAGGTGCTATCAAAAGCGTCAGCAACTACAGTGTAAAGGAGAAGGATTGACTTGCTGTTATGTTAGCTGTAAAGAACTACCGCCCTTTTCGATATATACCACCTTCACTATGGTTACTAACCACGTATCCCTAAAATGACAACAGAACATGAAAGATCCTACTGGTTGGCTAGCTCGCTGGGCTCTAAAGCTTCAGCCTTATGACATGAAGATTGAACACTGTGCTGAAACCTGTCACTTAAATGATGATGGGTTGAATCAGCTACCAGTCCTTCACTTGGATAATAGTGAGGTGGAGAGGTTACATGACCTCTTAATGACCACAAATGAATGGGAGGATGAGGATGATCCCGTCCAGAAGATGTTAGCCTAGCACTCCCATAATACCAAAGTTGAGAATGTGAAGTTGTATAAGCAGGTGGGGAAAAATGGATGCCTTACCTTAAGCCCTCAGAATGCGTACCTGCTATCCTAGAAGCTCACTCCACCCTAGGTCATGGAGGGGCGAAGAAAATTTATGAGCAGATTAAGGATCGGTAATATTGGGATGGAATGATGGAATCAATTGTTGACGTCTTGGATGCTTGCCTTACATGTAAGAAGCAATCCAGTTTCAAGAATAAATACCAGTATCAACCCACTACCCCTCAACAACCGTCCCACACCATTATTTGAATGTAGTAGATCCTCTTCCTCAGACTACTAGTAAAACAAAAAAACTAGTAGCTATTGATCATTTCACTAAGTGGGTGTAAGATGTGGCTCTTCCTGCTCAAACGGACAAGGCCACAGCCACCTTTTTACATCAAAACATTTTCTCTCAACATGGCTGTCCCCAAGTACTACTCTGCGACAAATGGGAAGAACTTCACCTCCAGAGTAATAAAAATCCTTGACACCTCTATGAGAGCACAACAACTTTTCTCAGCTCCATACAATCCCTCTACCAAAAGAACTGTGGATAGAGCAAATGGTACCTTGGTGTCTATCCTACGAAAAATGGCCTCTTCTAATACACTTCACTGGGTCAATTCTTACCCAGTGCCCTTATGGCCTAACAGATTAGTTATCACCAGGTTTTGAAGATGTGTTCATTCCGCGTCTTGTATGGGCGAGAACCAGGAATACCTGCTCTCTTAGTTAAGAATGTATTCTCCTCTAGAGTTGAGGAGCCCAAGAAAGTTATGAGAAGATTGGCTCAACGCATAATCCAACTCCAACCTGTGCAATGACCACTTAGCAAAAACGGTGACTAAAGAAGGGCAGGCGGCCAATGAGCTTAGAACACCTACCTACAATCCAAGTGTTTGACATGGTATAATACTACCATAACCACATCACGCCTAGAAGTGGTAACCTTGGATCAATCTGGGAGGGTCCCTTCACCAACACCTACAAAAGAGGCAATGAAAACTCTATAAAATTGTTATACCGGAATTACCATCAACAGAGTACATGGCTGCTTACTTCAGATTTATTCTCCCCTCAACGTTCTTGAGGGGGTGATGTCGGACATTTGCCCTCTCAGCTGCAGAGGAAAAATGTCTTAGGTTGAAATCAGCTGAACCAGGGAAATGTTGGCCATTTACGAGTTTGCAGTGAACCTAAATGTGCTTTAAATAAGAATAACAATGATTTTGAGGATAATGGCCAAAAGACCCTGGCTAGATTCTTGGTGGAACCCCATTAATTGGGGTAACATCATTTTAGAAACCTGCATAATCAAGAACATAAAATTGAGCATTCAGATTATTTTGACCACATGATGGACTGTGGGGCAACCATTGAAAGGTATGCCCCCAACTACCATCAGGTCCTTTAAAGCACCTACGCGGGGACCACCCCCTTTTATAGGAGGGGCGGAGGTCCCCCAAGATGAAAGTATTTTATCTAGCAATGATTGGTTGAAGTACATCAAACCATTAATGCATGGGTACATTTTTCCCCTAGAACCCCATCCCAACTATCATTTTGCCAGAAGAGTAACTCAAATTCCCACAATATGATATGAGAGTATACCATAATTCTTAATTAAGAATGCATCAAAGCTATTAAAAAACTATCATCAAATTCCCCCAACCCTCAAAATAGTTTAAATACTGATCAGTCAGATATCGAGAGGGATCACTTTTATTTTACCCCCGCGCTTCTAATAAAAATCAAACAAAAAACCCAAATTTTATAGTAGCGCTTATTTTTATTTTATGAAAAACCTTTGTGGGATCCAGCGGCTTAAGCTCCAGCAAGCACCAGTAATATGGATTTCTACAAAGTGATCCATGTTCTTCTTGCTACTAAATTGACTATCATCTGTGGCCCCATGGCCTGAAAGGCTAAAAGATTCTGAAGGCCCTAGAGTTCCTGTGGGTCCTAAACTACACCATGCAAGATAAGGATCACAAAGCCTAAATTTTTGATTTTGAGCAACAAGTACATGGAGTATCTCAGGGAGGTTAGATGGATGTCAAAAGAAAACTATCTCAATTCTAATCTAACTCTGAATGATCCCCCAGGAAAAGTTTCATTCTCTTCATTTAGCTTGTTCTGATGTGGCTGCCTGACAACAGGCTAATAAAGCACCTTTGAGGACAAGATTCAACGTCTAACCCTGAAGATTCAGAATATGGAAGCCCAGAATCAAATGACGTTACAACAATTCACTGACCAAGCTTCTGAGAATCAATAGCTTCAACAACTTTTCAGCTCAAAAGCCTGTACTGATCAAATGGAGAACTTAAGCCATAACATACAAGACAATTCTCATATCTTCCAGCAGCATATGGACTAATTACACATAGAAAATCCTTTTGAGACTAAAACTCCCAAAATTTGCAGACCTTTAACTCATGCTATCCATGTCCTATCTAAACTATTTAACTTTTTTAAGCCTACTTTTAGGGAGAAGTATTTACAAGGACAGAGAGCCTCAGATCCTTTTTTTCTCTGATAATGCTATGGAATTAGCCACAGACTGCCTAAGATGCAATAAATCCTTGTCTGCCTCAACAATAGTGATTTCATTATCATGGTTCCCTACTTTAGATAATGCACCTCTTGGGAGAATATTTTTTAGTACTAGATGGTCCCAACCCCTCTTGGGAGAATATTAAAGAAGATTTATTTAAAGAGTTCAGAAATAATTTTGTCTCTGTCCAGCCATAACCAGGCGTTTATGTGTATAAAACAGAAAAAGGGTAACAATATATTATTTCAATAACCATTTCTGATTTGAGGCACAGACTCTATTTGCTTGCAACTGAGTCACCTTGGATGATGCAATTGCTGCGATTGTGTCTGATTTCTCCTCTCACGGCACTCTGGCTCTCCATTTTGAAACCATTAAGAAGCAGTTATAAGACCATCTAGTACTAAAAAAAAAGAAGCAGTTATAAGATGATCCTTGTTATCAAGGAGGCAATAATAGAGCTACCTGAGTCTGAGAATCACCATGCCTCTTTGACTAAGGTATCAAACCTCATATTTATGCTTTAGGCTAAAATCCCAGATTCAAATCCAAGAATGTTCCTGTTCTTATTGCGGCTTCTACAATCACCTTGAAATCCAATGTTGGAAAAAGAAATCAGATGAGGAAGGAAAAGAGGCATAACCTAGGGCGCGAGGCTCCCTATGCTGATGATCCTGTTCCTCAACAATCTGAACCCGCTGCTCGTCCAAACTGTTTTATCATGTCTGCTCCTGAAACCCTTGATGTCCCTGAGAAACTTACTAAGTATAAAGGTTAATCTTCTTATTATCCTGTTGTGAATTTCATATCCTATACCACATTTTCGATCAGAAGTCACCCAAGTGGAAGTAAGTAATACACAAGGTGAAAGTCTTGGTCATTATTGAAATCAGCTTCCTGCTAATGACATTTTGTCCCACTTAATGATGCGAATCAGATAGCTCCTGATTGAAATCATACTCTGGAATATGAGACTTCTGGTTCTTCCTACACTTGATCCTTCAGAGCTCACTTATCCTTGCCCATATGGTTTGTGTCCTTAGTAGTGTAGCCCTGTTATAGTATTTCATAATTATTCCTGTCATGGGCAGGGATCCCAGACCCCATCCGTTTCATCCTGGAAATGCCCACGTGGCGGCATTCCAGGCGGACAACCTAACCAGACAGACTTAGGCACAGGTGAGGTGAACCTTTTCTCATCAAATCTTGGAAATGCCCATGCAGCAGCAAACGGAGTGATGAGGCTGGACTGTCACTAATATGAGGTCCCCTATCACAAACCCAAACCTGAAAATATCAGGTAAGCGAGGCGCGACACCTCAAAAGAACTTTATTTTTTTTTAAAAATAATAAAAGACTGAACTGGAGGGGACCAAGGCCAAGACTTAGAATTCCAACTTGGAATTTGAGAAGGTCAGGTTCAACTTTTATAAAGTCGCCTCCGAGGAGCCTCTCCAATTCATTCCTTAAGCCTGCTGAGCTTAAGGAATGGTCGGAGCAGCTCAGCCCAGCCCTCCAAGTCCAACCACCCACTCCACCATACCCAACAATTCCGATTGGTTCAGTTTGAATTAACCAAACAAACCAATCAGAATGTAACATGCGGAAATTCATCCTTTCAGATGATTTCTGTTCATTACAATTCCTATGACCTTCTTATAGAGACTCAATATATATCTGATTATACTGCTCAAATTAGCTTCAAGGACATGTAATTCTCACTTTGGGATACCGCGTTCCACTTATCATTAAAAATTCTCCTAAGGAAAAGAGGAAGAGAAAACCTTGAAGCTTCATGTTAGAACATTCTTTGTCTCTGGAAAAACTGGAATATTGAATGATAGGCCCTAACGTTACTCACTCCCCTGGTGGTGTGCTTTAGAAGGATTGCCCATATTTCCCATAAGGCAACTATACCGCCAAGTCACAAGTCTTGGTGGAAACTGGAATCCAAGTAAATTTATCTATCGCTCATCTTTTGGAGATTTATGGGGAATATAATCCATCTATTCAGGAACCTTAAGCCTGTCCTGGCATAATTGATCCTGAATATCAGGGGAAATCATTTGTGCTAATGGAAAATCTTATTGATCAACCATTGACACTTACTTGGAATCACCCAGCTACCTAGCTTTGTACCTTACTTATAGATTATGCCAGCTCTGTCTCTTCATGAGGATCGTTAGCCAATATAGGACTAAAAACGTTCCAATTATTTCACGAGTAGATGTCTAGTTTGGCGACACCTTAACTAGGAATTAACAGAATCTGAATGAGTTACTAATTAAAAAGTATGCTGACATCTTGTCCAAAGGTCCTGATGATTTTGGGACATTGAAAGGGGTTCAGCATTGAGTACATACTGAAGAACAACCCATCCATGCTCAACCATACCAGAAATCCAAATTGAAGAGGCACAAATCACTTAGGAACTGAAACAACTGCTGGACGTTGGCCTCACAAAACCCTCGCATAGTCCTTAGACTCCCCCTGCTACTAATCCGCAAGAAGGATGGCAGCAATTGTTTTGAAATGGATTAAGAAACAAAATGTAATCATGTAAAAGAAAAGCTATCCATTATCTCAAATCAATGATTTTTTCCACCTTTTTGACAGATCTCAGTTCTTCTTAGCTATGGATCTTTCTAGCGGCTACTGGCAGATTGAGCTGACTCCAGAAGGCAGGGATAAATGTGCACTCTTTTCCAACAAAGGCCTATTTGAACCTACCTACATGCCTTAGGGTTTGTGCAACGTCCTTGCAACCTTTATAGCGGGCCATGGATAGTATGATCTAAAAGTTGAAAATTTCCTGCATATTAGTATACTTGGACAATGTCACGTTATTCTACTGACCTTCAATGATCACTTTAAGCACCTTCAAGAGGAGTTTCATCAAATGAGAGCTGCCTTTATCAAGCTTAAGCTGGCTAAATGCAGTTTCTTACAGAGTAAGATGGAGTTCCTCAGCCATTCATCTACCTGCAAAGGGTTTTAACCATTTTTTGATAAAGTTGGCGCCATACAAAAAATTTCGTACCTCAAAATCTTGAATGTATAAATCTTTCTGGGGATGTTCAGTTACTACTGACAGTTTACCCTCCTATTGCTAAACTTTCTGAGCCCCTCTTTTACCTGATCCATATAGAAGTACAATTTCAAAGGGAAAAGACACAATGACTTGCTTTTGAATCATTAAGAGAAGCTTCCATGGTTGCTCAAATGTTGGTACAGCCTGATTTTGACTATCTTTTTTTAGTACTAGATGGTCCCAACCCGACTGATTTTGACTATCACTTCTTTTTGTTCATGAATGCTAGAAATGTAACAATTGGAGATATGTTAGCTCAACTTAATTCCAATCAAGCTGACCACCTTGTAGCCTATTTCAGTAAAAACCTTACCCAAGGAAGAACGTATTTATAGAGTCACAGAATGAGAATACTTATTGGTACTCTTTGCTATCAAACAATTTACCTTATATCTATGGGAACTATTTTACTATTATAACCAATCATGCGTCACTTGAACGGTTACATAAGATAAAAGAACAGATGGCTGGCTTGTGCGTTGGGCCCTCAAGCTACAAGATTGCAACTTTTTAATAGCTTATTGGGCTGGTGGTATACACAAAAATTCAGATGAAATATCCTGTTTTCCATAATAAACTTATATGCATCTGAAGAAGATCAGATATTTAAACTTATAGGATAACCAGAAGTGTGGGATAGAGAGCCCTCAGAAGTCCAAGGGCGGTAAAACAAATGATAGCCCAAACTTGAATCAATAACAGACTACTTTATAAGAAGATAAGCTGCGCTTGGCTCACTTACATCCATCCATCAGCCAGAACTACAACCATTATGGAATTACATACTACTCTAGGTCATGGCACTATGAAAAAAAGCTTAAAGTAGCTCAAAGATAGATTCTACTGGTATAAAATGGCTGATTCCATCCACAATGTCCTTGAATCATGTCTTTTGTGTGCTAAAAAGGCCTACTATGCCCAATTTTCTACATTGAGTAGTTAGACCAACACCTTTCTTCGCCAATGTCAGTGTAAATGTTATCAGAACATTACCTACAGCACTATATGGACATCACTGCATTATCAAGGAAGTCGAACATTTCACAAAGTGGTTAAAGGATATCTCTGTAGTCTCCGCCATGACTAAAGCAACTGCCTTGTTCCTCTTAAGCATATCTTCACCAGTAATGGTAGCCTGAAAGACCTGTTATCCGACAATGGGTCTGAATTCATATTTGAAGTCATGTCCAAATCTATTATGCTGATGGGAGACTATCAGGACTTCACTGTTTCTACAATCCTGTAACTGTTGATGCCGCAGAAATAGTGAATAATATTCTCATTTCCATTTTGCATAAGATGGCACAACTTGCAAAAGTAGATGAATGAGTATCTCCTAGGAGTTTTGATGACTTATAGATTAAGGTATCATTCAGTTATTCAAATATCATATTTAAAGCTCTGAATGGGCGGGATACTGATATACCCTCTAGTGTTCAGCCTATCCTGGAGACCTCTTTGCCAGAAATAACTGACTTAGACATGAGAATACTATCTTAGGAAATATTCTAGTTATAAGCTTTAGTGTTTAAATCCCTTGAAACTGTTACCCAAAGAGAGGAGAGACAAGTAAATGCCACAAAACCTGTCATGCCTGGATATCAATTAGGACGTCTAGTCATGTTTTATCATCATTTCCCTGACGGAAGGGCCCACAAATTAGACATGATTTGGTCTGGGACCTATAGGGTGATGTACAACTGTAGGTTGTAATACTCTATTGCCTCCATCTAAAATGGGTAAATTTGTTAATCAGGTTCATGGAAGATTTATCCTAAGCTAAGTTCCCCCTTGTCAAGATCTTTAATAATGTAGTTTCAGAAAAGAATGAAATTGAGGCATCCAGATGAAGGTTAATTTTCACTCAAAGCTCCCTCAAGACTTCAGAAGATGCCAATCAATGAATCCCTGGATTGTACCATTATCTAAAGGTTACAGAGAGCTTATTTAACGCAGAAACCTTATTGGAGTTTGAAGTTAGATGCTCCTTCACTTACTCAAAGGCTTCAGCTCCTCTGAGGCTTCAGGAAGATTTTAGACCATGAGTGGTGATATCCATCTTAAAACATGACCCTACAAAAAACTATAAACACTAAATTTTTTATTTAAATATAAAGTAAGTTGTTTTCTAGACTGTCACACCCTTAGTTTCTGACATAGTGCAAAAGATCATAGTATAGCAATACCCATTAGAACCACTGGAGCATATTCAACTTATATTTGTTTAGCCCTCTGAAGAAACCAAAAACTAAAATAAGATTTATGAAATAAGTAACATGCTATATTAAGTAAATGAGGCGGGTCAACCTTGGGACAAATATACCACATCAAGTTTTTTAACCTTTGCTTGTTTCAAACCTGTTTCAATCAAAACTCAGCCCAGAGCGGAGCAGGAACCACCCTGCTATGATACCACTTCTCTAACATGCTATGAGCTTATTTAGAAATTCTAGAAGAATAATTGTCATATTGAGCTTCCATTAACGAGGCTTTTGATATTCCATATTTTCTGTGATGCTTCTTATCCTTCCTAATTTATAAGTCTTGAATAGTTCAATATAAAAGTAGTCTATAGTGCCCAGCAGCCTTTAATGACCTTCCTGATACTTTAATCATTAGATAATTTAAACAGTACTGTTTCTATGTTGTTGATAACAATAAAGCTTCTTATAGTTATACATATTGATTTAGGCGCTTTTTATATTTCATGTGGAAATTAAATGCCATGGTATATAATTGATGATGGACCTAAATAGAATTTTTCTAGATTGAAGCAGGCTGAAGATTTTCAGTTATTATGGACCTGGTCGTTTATTTAAAGTAAAAACACTTTGTCACTATGTCCTAAGAGCTCTTATTCTCAGCGTCTTTTTAGTACTAGATGGTCTCAACATGAGGGGTTACCATAAATGTTTATCTGATAATGCCTGCGTTCCTAAGAGCCTGAGGTGAGGAATGGGAGGTAAGGTACATTAGGAAAGGGATGAGGATTGGTGCGTTAAACCTTGCTGCAGTAGAGACTGAATGGGGGAAGGTTAGTGACTTAATGGAGACTTTTTGGGCTATCTTAAAAGCACCTGGAAGTGGGAGGTCATATGCTTTAGGATTCATACTTGTAAGTCAAAGGCTTACAAAGGAAGAAATTTTTAGCATACCATATCACAGTGGCATAAAAAGGATTTGGAGGGGTTGAGGGAATTTTTGTAGGGTCTGCTTAGAAAATCAGGTCTTGAAAAGGGTGGTCAGACCATGGAAGGGCATGGTGGAGTGCGCGGACCTTTGGCCAGAATGTGGCGACATATGTAGATGAAACAACGGTGGAGATGGGAGTCAAAAGGCTTTAAACAGTTGGTGCAGCTTTGGTGCTGTAAGGAAGGGCCAGTTTGATCCCCTGTCATTTAAATAAAGTATATTACCAGCCATGAGGTGTTAATAACTTTGATAGCAGAATTGGATGGTACACATACTGTCAGAGCCTGTGTAGGTCAATTATTTTGATTGTGTGAGGAGTTCAGAAGGTGCATGTGGAAGGGAGGTCTAACATGAGGGTTAAATCGTTCTGTACCACCTGTTCATTGTGCAATATCACATGGAGACAGGGGTTGAGGACAGGGCCTTCCCTTCTGTATGAGAAGGCATGGTACACCAGCATACCCACTTATCTAAGGTCAAGGAGCGCTTGGTTTTAACATCTGGAAGGGGAGAATTTCAAGTGATGCCTTGAGTAGTTGGCGAGTCACTTTATTAAAGATGTTAATTATACTAGGAAGATTCAGAGATAATGACAGATCTTAGCAGAGGGTTGGAGCCCATTGGTGGAAAGGGGTCACAAATTAGAACCTAACTGCCCGAAGGAGTCTTAGATAGATGGAGGTGAAGGTGGATTGGGCATACAGAAGTCTTATGCCTCCTTCATTTTGGGGTTGAACAATTGTAACAGTGCTTTGGTAGATGGTTGGAGCCTCAGATCCAACTATGGAGGAAAGCTTTAAGTTACATATAATATGCATATAAAAATGGACAGACATGCGCAAGGAATTAGACTTTGGAAAGGAAAAACACATTGTAAAGCAGGGACCAACTATGGGGGTTATATTCTGCCTGTTCCATTTAGTGATCCTGGAGCTAACTGCTATCAGGACTAAGTCCTAATTGGCGCTGAGCGCAAAACATTCGGAGTTGGTCAGTACCCTCACCTTACAGAAGATGCCATGCGTGGCTATATAACAGATGGTGGGGGAAGGCGGAATATTCAACCTTTGTACCGTTATTTTAAAATTTTTGAATTTAGAGTTGGGCGCCCCAGTGTACCTCTCAAGGGTCACAGCAGTCAGGGTGACAACCTCAGGATTCCAAACAAGATGCCAGTGTTATCCACAAATTCCATAGTGTGAATAGGCCTTACATGGTACCATAATCCCCATTAGCTTATCCTGAAATGATACCAATAGTGGATAAAGGGTGATATTGAAAAGGATTGGTCTCAGGGGATTACCTTTGCTGAGTACCCTGTCTGACGTGAACTGCCACTGTTAAGACACTTGAGCTAGGAATATGTGGTGGAGTTGGTCAAAGAGCGCTGAGATTGATGTCTTGCTGCAAAGAAAAGGTGGAAGTGGGTTAAGGAGGCATCTACGTACTTCTAAGAAATCCAATCATAGGCCTTCTCCATATTTAGAAGATCCATTAAACCATTCAACCTGCATGAGCTATTAGTTAAAGTCACGTGGAGGTCATTATAGTTAATCCATAGTGACCCCTCAAATAAACCCATATTGGGAGGTTAAGACAAGCTAACACCTATGCAGCTTGCAGCTGGCCAGAAGCTTTGTAAACAGCTTGTGGTTCACTTTTGATAAGGCTATGGGGTGCCAGTTGGCCAGGTTCTCACAGGCCAACTTTTTTATGAACGAGGGTTATAATTGGCCCTCTAGAGTCAGGAGGACCACGGAATTAGCCATGAGCAAGTGAAAGCTGCGGAGAATTTGGCTACTACTGCAGTATCTAGAAGTTATACCTTGAAAGGTATGATGTTAGGGCCAGGGGCTTTTTAGCTGAAGATACTGAAGAAGAACTCCATAACCTCTGACAATTAATTTATGACATAAGAGCTTTGTCTTCTTTTGGGTCAGTGAGAAGCGTTGCGTTTTACACTTGTATCCTAGATACCCTAAGGATCCTCTTAGGCAATATGTAAAAAGTTGAAGTAGAAGTGATGCAGCTCCTGCATAATTTTTTCTTTAACTGTGGTAGTAGTGATGGCAATATACAGTGCTATATATTCTTGTGCTGTAGATCTGGCTTTTTGACTCTGATAAAAGAAGTGGTAGGGAGTAAGTACTGGGCAAAATATCGGAAGTTGTGAAGTGGATATCCGCTCTTCATGAAACGCAAGTTTTTTACAGAGGGATTCTTTAGTAGAATCCCAGTTGTCCAGCCAACTAGGAGAGGGAGAGGATTTTTAATTACGTTCTAGATGCCTTATTCTAGCTTCAGCGCTTTTGATTATGGCGCAAGTCATAACCATATGAGCTTTGGAAGAGATATAAGCATCATGGTTGATTCCACTTTATTCGCTGTTCAACTAGTGCTGGGGTTGTTAAGGTAGGGTGGTGAGGAAGTTAGATTTACCATTATAGCTGTAGACAAATTCTCCTTATTAAAGGGATTGTAAGAAGAGCAGGGGCAATCCATGGCCAGGACCTTCACAACGGTCTGAATGTGGTGGTGAGATCACCTATGAGTGCCTATAATCACTCAGATGATTGTTTTGAGATATATTTGATGGGACGCGGACAACCAGAAGAGGGCTAATCTGTTCCAATTTGGTGAAATGCTGACTGTAATTCCCTTAGTTATACTGGATCTTTTTCATAAACCAAGGCCAGATGCAGAGGATGGCAGAGCTTCTATAAAGATACTTGTGTGAAGGAAGCCCTGGAGTCTATTGGATCCAGGGCGTTCAAAGGAAGCAGAAGGTAATATAAAAACGCAAATAATGGTAGTGTTGAAATCGCACATTAGGATTGTGTTCCATGTGAGATTCAGTTGAACTAACTCCTTCAGAAACCAGTTCTGGTCAGCAACTGCTTGATGAAGATACTGTCAATAAAGAAGCAGAAGTCAGGGGTAGTAAGGTTAGTCTCAGCTTTGTTCTCTTTTGCCAACAAGGTAAGGATAAGTGTTAACTACTTGGAGGTGTCAGACAGGACAACTTGGGTTAGTATCAACTTTTAATGAGGTTCAGAGGTTTCTAAAAATTCTGGTGGTCTGGAGATAATTTAGTTTTATAAAATGGACTTTAAACTATTTATCATTTTGTAAAAATTACTTTACTAAGAAAAAGGTTAGTGATATTAAAAGTACTGAGGAAAATCAGGAATGTGATTTGTGATAGGCAAATACCACGTTTGAGGGTGGAAGAATATTAAGGGATGAAGTAGACAATGGCACGGTCCAATTTCAGAGTTGAGTAAATCTGGATTACTTGTTGAAGGCTGGACTGAGATCAAATAATGGTAACACAGCTAAGTGGTTTTCATTATCTGTTATTAGAAAGCCAATAGGCAATAAGGCATAATTTTTGCCATAAGGTGGTTGTTGGGGTGAATAGAGGAATTAAACACTGAATACAGCCTTGGGCCATGTAATAAGAAAATATATACTTGGATTGAGAATTCTTACCTATCTCAACAGCAAGTGGAGCAATAATTGGGGAGATTATCCATAGTTTATTATATTAAACTTGGTATTAATATGGGAAATTGCTTAGTGCTTAAAAATATAAGAGTATTATGATTTTTTGCATTTAAATTTAATAAAGCATTAATAGATAATTAGTATCAATTAGGCCTTAACCCTGAATAAATATTGAATAGTAATAATAAATCAATGTCAATACTAGTAATAGTAAAGTTGACATCTTTAAAGTAATTGACTTATTGTAACCCTAAAGTTAAGCTTCACCTAAAGTAAGGAAAAGTCCGACATTATTCCCTCCAAGCCTTAACTGATGGAGACAATAATTTTTCAGGTGGGTCAGTCTCTTTAGGGTCCCAAACTACCAGAGCTGTGCTGGTTGTGATAAATTAAGGTAATCAGGTTAGATATCAACCTGGTGACAAATATTTGTGGTTTAGTTCATAATTGGTAGGCAGTAAGTAGTAGGACATAGTATCTTATGGGATTATTTTTCTGGTAAAGCTTGATCTTGAAGAGGCAGGTATCCTAAGGTTTTGTTAATTTACTTGGCTTAGGAATGGTAACATTAATTTTAGCGTCAGAATAAGAGCTGAATGAAGGATAAAAAGTAGTTGGTGTAGGTTTAGTTCCAAAATAGAGCTTAGCATTGCAAATCTTCAAGTGGTATATGTCCTTGTCAAGATAGTCAAAAGCATCATCTTGGGAGTAAAGATAGACAAGGGACAGAGGAACTTAGGCAGTACTTGGACAATTCTGGCAGATTGGAGCAATATTAAAGTAGAGAGAGACAAAAGAAAAACTGATAACAAAGCTGAAAAAAACAGCCGTATGGATATCTCTGACCAAACCTGTGGATGAAACTAAAATTGGCTCTAGGGATGGAGAAAGCGATTGACATTGGGAGAAACCTCAGCACCCTCCTCAAGAACCTTGAGGGTGAGTTTTAAGGAAATTAGTAAAGGTAACCTTCAGTTGGGTGGCTCATCTTTACAGAAGAGATCATTCAACAGATGGAGTTCTGCAACATTGCCATGTAGATATCAACTTATATTGAAAGGCGTCAGGTTAGAAGCTTTACATAATAGTGAAAACAGACGATTTTGACACAGCTCATTTAAAAAGGGCATTTATGAGGTAACTTGTTAACCTGTCCTGATTTTATTGAGGCAAGTTTAATATTTTCTACTGTCAGCCAGACTAAAATATTAGCAAAAATAAAAACATAATCAAAAAATAAAAAAAACAAATGAGAATATGATGAAAATAAGGTTTTATACTCTGATTTTGTTTTCAGAGCGGCGAGGAGCTTTGTAACTGAGAAATGACAAGGGCACTGAGGAAATTGAATTTGGCTGTTCTCATTTCATCTTAAGAACTGTGAAAAGTGTCAGAGCATAAAGACAAAAAGGGTGCCGAGGTGTTTGGGTTTAGTTCTTATTCTATCTTCAGAACAGCAAGGGGTCAGCGCAAAGGAACAAAATGGCGCTGAGGCATTCAGATTGGCTGTTCCAATTCTACCATGAGAATAACAAGGAGCGTCAGCGCATAGGGATAGAAAAGACGCTGAGGCATTCAGGGTATGTGCTCCAATTCCATCATGTGAACAGCAAGGAGCTACAGCATAGGTAAGAAAAGTAATTGAGGGGAAATCTTGTTCAGTGAGCCAGATTATATCAGGAAATTCTTCAGTTCAGGTGCAGAAATAAACTCAACTTTTATATTGGCAGGTCTCAAGTCCTTTAATTATCTAAATTTTGAGGAGCCTTTAAGCTTATCCTCAATCTCCTTTACAGAATCTAGTTCTTCTTTTTATTCATTTCTTGGGGTGTTTTCTTCATTTGCAGAAATATTTCTTCAGATTTCCTAATATAATTTGAAGTATTTTCTAAAAAATTAGCAGAGGAGAACAATTTCAGAGCTAAAGCATTTGGTTCAGTTGGGCCATTCGAGTATGTGTGAGCATCAACATCAGAAAACAAAGTGGAGAGGAAATCATCTGGTTCATCTACTCCCATTAGCTTATTAAGATGTTCTAAATCAGCTACAGAATTAAGCTTGAGATTTCTTAGACCTCAGCATCAGTAAATCCAATTCATCAGCTGAAACAGAGTCCAGGCTCTTTTTGGAGATCTTTATAAAAGGAAACCAGAGAGGGCGGAAAGAATTTTTTGGTTTATCTGAGTTAAACCCAAGCTTTAGTAATTTATATAAGGGGGTTTCTGGAATAAAGGGTTAGATTTGGCGGCGCTCTCTCAGAAGTTGCTGCAGCATTGGAATAAAAGTATCACAAATTTGTAGCAGTTAAACCATATCTAATCCTTCCTCTACTGCTTTGTCATTTTTTTTTACATAATCATTATCTGCAATTCATTCAGTGGCAACTTTGGCACCATCCATGCTTATATCAAGCTGTTTTTCACAATATCACCCACAGAATACTCATTCAAAGTTTACATTTCGCTTCTTGCATTACTGTCCTCATCATTTAAATTAGTGTGTAGCTCAACCTATCCATACCAGTATTGACATCCAAGTTGGTTTGAGCTCAGTAAAACCACCAACAGTAGACCCAACTCATATCTGCAAGGTAAAGAGTCTTCTTTTTCAGAATTTTATGAGGCTTATGTTGTCCTAAGGGTGATCAATGTCTTCACAGTGGCAAATCAGAGTGACCATGTAGCGAGCACCAGATCTTAGCCTTGCACTCTCTTGGAAAAATAGAAAAGGGTATGTAATTGGTTACATGGAGGTGCCAGGCAGGACAGTTTGGGTTGGAACTTAACCTTCGCTAGAGGTCTTGAGGTTCCTAGAAATTCTCAGTGGGCTAAAAATATTTTATTGCTAGAGAATTAGACTTTAAACTAAAAATAAAAACAGGATGTAAAAAGTAACTATTAAGAAAAAAGTTAGTAATATCAAAAGTACCAAGGGAAAATCAGGAATGTGATATGTGATAGGCGAATACCACGTTTGAGGGTGAAAGAATAAGAAGGGATGCAGTAGACAATGGCACAGTCCAATTTCAGAGTTGAAGTAGATCTGGATTACTTGTTGAAGGCTGTACTGAGATCAAATAATGGTAACACAGCTAAGTGGTTTTCATTATCTGTTATTAGAAAGCCAATAGGCAATAAGGCATAATTTTTGCCATAAGGTGGTTGTTGGGGTGAATAGAGGAATTAAACACTGAATACAGCCTTGGGCCATGTAATAAGAAAATATATACTTGGATTGAGAATTCTTACCTATCTCAACAGCAAGTGGAGCAATAATTGGGGAGTTTTATCCATAGTTTGTTATATTAGACTTGGTATTAATATGGGAAATTGCTTAGTGCTTAAAAATATAAGAGTATTATGATTTTTGCAAATAAATTTAATAAAGCATTAATAGATAATTAGTATCAATTAGGCCTTAACCCTGAATAAATATTGAATAGTAATAATAAATCAATGTCAATACTAGTAATAGTAAAGTTGACATTAATTAAAGTAATTGATATATTGTAACCCTAAAGTCGAGGCTTTACCTAAATTAAGGCGAATTCTGACACTTGGATAGTATAAGATGGCCATCTAGGTGTTGTGAGAAGGCATTTGTTTTAACCCAGGGTTTAGAATAATAAGGGCGGCATCTAATGTTTATAAGGAGTTGTTTCCAAACTGAATATCCATAAGTTGTGAATAGTGGTAGAGGTGGGGCTCATGGATAAAAGCGATGTCAATATGAGCATACTTGACGTTGTATAGAGGGCAAGCTCTGCTTAAAAACCCGCAAATCATTTTCATTAATGGATTGCAGGGTCAAAGTGCTTTTGTGG
Source organism: Massospora cicadina (assembly GCA_022478985.1). Taxonomy (NCBI): domain Eukaryota; kingdom Fungi; phylum Entomophthoromycota; class Entomophthoromycetes; order Entomophthorales; family Entomophthoraceae; genus Massospora; species Massospora cicadina. The sequence continues at coordinate 554,079 of JAKSZP010009192.1, forward strand.
GGACTCATGTTGCTCCCCGTGCATCCTGGGGGATTGACAGAACTTAAACCTGCAGCTATAAGGCGGACAATTATAAATTAATTATAATAAATGTTCTTTTATTGAACTGAGATGAACGTTAAGGGGTGGAGGTTGTAGGGGAGGAGGAATCGGACCCATAGAATGAGTCATGGATGCTGCCCATGCTATGTTGTGGGAAGTTCATGTGATTTATCAACAATGACATCCGCAAGTCCCCATTGAAGAAGTTTGAATCCATAGTCTCATCCTCAAACACCACAAAGGAGCTTTGCAAGATTTAGTGTGTAAGGGTGTAGGACTTTTCTTAAGTTGCTGCGTCTGCTTTGGGACTCAGGTTGACAGTCATTACTAGTGGGCTGAGCTTTGTTAGGAGTTCTTGTTTTTTGCAGATTAACACTGATGAAAACTAGTGGAGGTACAGTTGATCACTGGGTGGGGGTGGATGACGATGGGCCTTGTGGAGGATCCTTACTCTTAACAGGAGAGTGTGTTGATTCTATAGAATGGATGGTGTGGTATCACAAGGTGGGCTTGAGTACAAAGGTTGCTGATGTAAATTATGAAGGGAGCAGTATTGAATGCTGGCGTAAGGCCTCAGGTGACAGATTTTAAACAGGAACCCACTGCGTGGGCTGCGGATTGCTGCTGCTGCCACATGGGGTATGTTTCTATCATGGCTATGGTCCCTGAGTGGTGGCTTTGCAGCCACTATGAGAGTGAACAAGAGCATTAAGCTTGGAGCAACAGGGGCGCGCCTTACTAGGGTTGATGAAAAAGCTTTCAGGGCAAAACCACAACAGATTTCACGCAAGGGAAAACCTCAATATTTTAGGCCACAGAGGAGAAGGTGATATCAATGACCTTTCAAATCTCGCCCCCTATGTGGGGTTTATTCTAAAGGAATACTGAAGTTCAATGAGAGTAAAGATCCAGATTTCATTATATTGCAATGGAGCGCCAATTTAATTGACTCATGACCCACAGTTGTTAGAAGATTGGAGATGTTAACTATGAGATTTTGTTTATAAGATAGCATGTGTGGGATACTAAAAGAGCTCAATACAGGATTACAACCTGGAGGGTGGCAGCATGATCTGCTAGTGCAGCCTCATTGAAGCCCACATAAACATAGTGGTCTTCCACTAATTAATGGATAGTGGTATTGACTGGGTTAAAGGTAGACGCAATTACTGCAAATTAAGAGAAATAATCCTCTGTATACTGTTAAAAGAGGATATGTCCATTTTAGAGATGACTTACATGGGTGAGGGTTGGCAAGGAAGAGCTTCTTTAACTCTGGTTTCATCCCATTTCTTTTTTGATCAGCTTCAAGCGCCGCTTCATGTGGGTCTACTTTTAGCAAATTAGGTGCTAAAAGTTTCCGCCATGTACCAGTAGCACATTTAGCATGCTTATGCTTGCTTTGATAAGTCAATGTGGGTGTTACATTAGCTAAAATCTTGGCTGAGTTTATAGAGGTTCCCCCTTTATTGACTCATTCCAGAAGTTGCTAGTTCATGCTGGCGTGGGAGGCGATTTTTGGGTCATGTAAGAATGGTGAGGCTCATTCATAATCGCGTTATATTCAGCCAGGTGGTAGGAGAGCATGAGTTTGTCATCAGCCTAGTCCTTGGGTAAAAACTTGGAATGAGTATTGCTTTGGATATCAAGGAAAATCCTGCATTCTGATTGGTGCCTCATCAATATCAGCAACTGATGATGAAGCGCCGTCTTAAAATGTTTTATCTTTGGTATTTAAACTGACTGGGCAAGATTATGATTGGTTTAAAACACTAAAATCTAAATCAGTAGAGCACCCATCAGGAGGAGTTAAGCAATTTTTTTAGTGCTTATTAACTCAGATTGGACAGCTAATCCAGCTTTTTGGCAAGGTCCTGAGGTCCTGGTAGATGGGCGTTGCCCTCTCAGTGGAAGCTAGAATCTACACTTCTGCAATAGTAGGAGGTAGATAAAGTTAACCCCAATGTGAGGGGAGAATGCCTGAACGTGCTGTGCTTCATCCTTCTGGGATTTTGCAATCAAAACAGCTTTTTCAATATTTTCTTGGCAGGAAGGGGCTCTGGGGTTAATAAACTACAGAACGCAATGAGTTGGTTGGCATCCAGGATGCAGAAGCGCAATCTGGAGATCTAGCGCTTGATTCAGAGGGTGCAAGGTTGGGGGTTATGCCTTCTTTTGCAGCCTTCATTTGAGTGCAGGTTATCCTGGTTGACACAGATGTGGAACTTGGAGGTTGGGTTTCTTATTTTGCTGGTTCACTTGGGAGAGTCAGCGTGTTCCAGTGTGGAGTTTTCCGCCATTTTTACTAAATTATAAAGACTTTTAATTGAGGAAAGCGTCAAAATTAAAATGACATTTTAAAATATTCTTATAGAATCATAAGCTCATATTATCAGTGTCATTCATCGCAAAAAAGATCTGCTTACCAAACTTTAGTCCTTGACCTTTAAATTTACCCCAGTACCATGAATTTTTGTGGTGTAATTTAGATGTAAAAACCCATATGTATGAACAAATGTTGGTTTCTCAATTGATAATGGATAATTGTATCTTTATTTTAGTCTGTAAGTCTAAAATTGTACTTTTAAGATGCACTAGCTCCCCATTCTTGGGCTAGCGCACCTAAAATTCATTTGTATTATCTATTTTATTTAACCGAGGCAAGCTGACCAGGGGATGGGCATTACTGAGTATGTGTGGAAAACAAAGATATATAAAATTGGGAACCCCGGGGTACTCAGGTTACCCCTGTTGCCAGCGGGACTGCCAGGTATGGGGGGTTGGTGCTTTACTCTGAGGGGGTTTCCCCCGCTATGGAGCAGGTGTGAAGGAAGGGGTCTGTGCGGAGGAACCAAAGTGGGAACCACGATTCTATGAGCGCCTGTTGCCTTGGCCTCATATATCCATAGAGCCAGGCTTGGAAGTGCTCCAGTAAGAGGACGAGGAACCTATTGATAACCCCATGGATGGTTGGGACCGTGAACCTGAACACATTTAAGGCAATGGTGTGGATTGTCCACATTGCGATGGGTATCATTAGGGAGCGGAGGGTAGATGGGATTGGTGACTTGATCTTGAGCATGAGGAGGCTCTTTGATATAGAAAATTCTGCTCGTTTTGGATCTTAAGCAGGCGCGCGACTTCCTGCCATATAGCTTTGGTTGAAGGGCATGTTTCTAGGCGGTGATGTAGGGATCCCTCCCCTCCACATACTGCACATGTTTTGTGGGGGGAGTTTGAACGGTCTGCTGTCCTATAAGTCCTTCTCAGACAGCGCCTGGCGTTGGCTCTTACCCTCAGCTGTAGGAGTGGGTGGTGCGTCATTCTCCACACTGTCTTCTGTGTAGTTAAGTCATAGGGGATGTCCAACGCATCTGGGTATTCAATTCTAGCAATGGTTGGGTCATAGCAAGCATGTCTCTCTGGATGTGGCTTTCTGGATTTCTTAATTTAAAGTGGGGGCTGGGTCGTCCCCTTCCCTGCACAGTGCCAGTGTTCTCTATGGTACATCCCATGTGGCGGATGGTTTGGAGGATGCATTTGAAGTGAGGGGGGGTTCCATGCGGGCCCGTTGCAGTAGGGTGTTTAGCAAGGTATGATAGTAGTCTGGGTGGGCTATATGAGTTGGTTAATTTAAGCGCTTGTGCGAAGTTAGTCCTCTCTTCCCTGTACCAGTGCTGTTGCAGGAGGTCTGGGGCAAGACTTCCTTTATCCAGGTACCCAGGATGTGGTTGGCGTGGCTCTCAAAATCTATTAGTCCCATGCCTCTACTTGAGCGTGGGCCAAAGAGTGTTTCCATCCGTTTGGGAGGATGAGATCCAGGCCACAGCCAGCCCTGGATGAGCGCGCGGATTGAAGTTATAAAGGTGGGTGAGAAGGCGATCGCATGGGCAGGGTACCATAGTATTGGGAGGATGAGTGAGTTAGCAACTGTTACTCGCCCCATTAGTCCTGGGGATCTTCCCTTGAGGGAGGCTACGCAGTTGGATACCCGCTGTAGTAGGTTGCTTTCCATTGTCTCATTGGCATATCCCCCTGTTTCCAGCTATATCCCAAGGTGGCGGACAGGAGTGGTGGTGGGAGGTGATGCAAAAGTAAGATGAGTGGGTTTTTCCTTCGTATGGGGTATGAGGTTCTGGTGTTGTAGCCCAGTTGTTAGTGTACTTGCCTAAGAAAATGATTTCTGTTTTCCTTTTGTTGAGCAATGCGTTGCTCACCATGGAGTATTCCTCTAGGGTGCGCTCCAGCTGTCAAGCATCATTGTTGTTAGATATACCTGCCATGCAGTCATCCGCGAAGGCCAGTATCTTGACTGTTGGCTGGACTTGAGCAGCTATGCCCATGAGGCGTGAGTCAGTTATGCGGAGGAGTGGATTAAAACTGAAATTATACAGCAGTGGGCTGAGAGGGTCCCCTTGTTTGAGCCCTCTGTGTGGTGTAATCTTGTTAGTTAGGAATCCAGGGCCACATACAGCCATGGTTGCAGATTCTGTAAGGAGCATCACCCAGTTTATGAATCTGGGTGGGAGTTTGAAAGCGTGTAGGCATTCCTTTAGGTATGGCCAACCAACGCGGTCATATGCCTTTTCCTGGTCTAAGAAAGCCAGGGCTCCAGTTGCTTTGGACTGACATATGTTTGCAACAGGGTGTATGTTGTTCCAGATTGAGCGCTCTGGTATAAACCCAAACTGGTTGGGTGACAGGACGTCAGAGGCAATTGCACCTAATCTGGCTGCTAAAATTTTTGTTAGAATTTTTGTGTCAGTATTAAAGAGTGCAATTGGACACCAGTTGGCCAGGTCCAATTTGTCACCCTTTTTATACAAGGTTATGACATATGATTCATGGCCACCATATAGGAGGCGTGTTTCCAGCAAGCACTGGTTCATAGACGCCAATAGGAGGGGGGCAATTTGCTAAAAAATTTTTTTTGTAAAATTTGTAAGGGTATCCCATCAGGACCTGGGCATTTCCTATGTGGTGCACAGCGGATTGTATCCCAAAGCTCCTCCCATGTAATTAGATTTAGAATATCGTAGTTCAGTGGTGTGCTTTTTATTCTGGCAGTTTGTATAAATTTCATGATTTTTTGTGGGTTTGTCAGCATATCACGGTATAATTTGGTGTAATAGCGGTGTACTTCTGCCTTGACCTCTTTTAGGGTCAGTTGTCACGGTGCCATCAGTCTTGCGGACCTGTGTGCACATGGGCTGGTTGCTGTGGGAGTGGAATTGGTGGAAGAAATATGTTGAACATGTTTCGTCTTTCTTTATGAACTTACCTTTGTTTGATACTTTGATTCTGTATTGGTGCTTGAAGATGAGGGTGTTTAGTTGGGCGGATATTTCCGCCCATTTGCATCCCCAGTTGGGGCTATAACCGGATCCATTTGTATTATATAAAGAACATGTTCTTACAGAGTGAATTCAGAAGTTTGCAGATTTATTTATATATAGCTTCTAACCTTCCTGAACATAACAGCATTATTTTATAAATTATAATGATGGTTGATCTAGTTCAATTGTTATTCATACAGACTTTTTTATTTTTAGAGGAAGCATTTATGATTTCTAAAAGATTTATGTTTAAGAGTCAAATTTGATTGTCATCTTCTGTATGCTCCCTATTTCTCTTTGTAGAAAAAGATGATATTGATATTCGCTTTTGTGTAGGTTATAAAAATGTGAATAAGTAACATATCCTGACTCTCATCTCATCCCTCTGGAGAAAAAATATTGTTATTATAAAAGAAAGCTAAGGTTTAGACAAGTGGAAATTCAACAAGTTAGTAGTAGTGTCCCAGAGGAGAATAGGCCTGATTCCATTGTGACCAACTTCTGCTTAATTATTGGCAGAATTTGTTTTGATCAAAGTAATTCTTCTACTATTAATTCTCAGTCAAAAAAGCTGACATGTTGTTAGTTCAGCTCCACCAAACCCCCAATAGAGTAGGCTAACACCCTCTAGTGACCACTTAAGCCCTAATTTAAATTTAGTGCTGACGCCTAAGGAAACACATTCCCCCTTTATAGATCTGAAAAGGGTTCCAGGAGGCCTATAGTGGGATGTGAATAATTTCATTTAGCTGATTGGAGAAATTATGTTAAAATGCTGTCCACGGTTACATCATTCCCCCTTTGGACATGATATCTAAAATTAATACATATTTCAAGGAGTAGTGTTTTGAGCCCTTTGTTAAACTCAATTGTCATTTAACCAAATTAAGTTCCCTCCGCTTATCATGAAAATCCTCACATCCCACTATTAGCACCCAAGTATCTTTTTAAAATGAGGCAATAGCTAATAAAGGATCACTTGTTTTTACTAAGACTAAAGCTATACTAGTTTACCTAATTTCGAAATAAAAAATATCTTTCATCTCTTGTATTAAGTTTTTTCAATATCATATCAATAGCAGTTAAGAATCTCTATGTTTCAACACTTGATATATGTTTGAAAGTTTGGGCCAAAACACATCTGCGAGCACAACAGAGTGCCAAGATTTCAACAAATGGTGCTCACTTCAGGGATAAAATGTACTCCACAACTTTTTTTAACAGAAATGGATGATGTCTGAGGGTGGAAATATTATTAACTCCCCATTAAAATGAACCAAGTTAGCTGCTATGGAACATTAGTTTGACAATGCTCTTTAACGCCTTATAAAGCAAGAACAGCGTTCCTCCCCAGCTTCTCATACTGACTCTACCCCACCAAAAGTAACATCGTTTTCTTTAAATCCATGTATAAAGACAAATTTATCCTGGTGAAGGTAGCATTGTATCTTTTTATATGTATATGAATCCAATATTGATGGGGCAATTGAGCAAAAAAATCAAGCACGTCCTACCTTACCTAAGTCACCTGGCCCAAGAGGTAATGGTTCCTCAAGTTCACCCTTAGTACTTGGGATTAATTAAGGAGGCGCTTAATTAGAAATTAGTTAAAGAAAAGTTTAAAGAGGAAAAATCAGGCTTTTATGTGACTTAGCATGAAAAATGGAGAATCACTTGCCACTTTTATTGATTGGTTTATAGGGAATCCCAGTCCTTGCTACTTGCAAAAATTTTACCTCTTGACAACTCCATTTCTGCACTGCTGACTAGTTTAGTTTCTCGCCCTTCCTTAGCAAGGGATATCATCTCAGTCAAATGCCACTTTTAGAAAGGTTTGCGATATAAAGGAGGCTTTATTAAATATTGTAGAATTTTATAAAGTTGAGAGGGCCCAAGTCTCAACTATTGAGGAATTCCCCACCGTAACACAGCAGAAGGAGTCCAGGATGACTCCACTGGTCTCTCCTGTGCTTGTTACTATTTAAAAATCTGTTCCGTGGTTAAACTTTAAACAGACCTCCCTACGCCATAGGAGATTGGCCAAAGTATATCATCCGCAGCAGGGCAACGCTCCTTTCTGTTCTCTGCACCTCAAGGTTGCCTTGCATATCCTGTTGAGTCTTCATATCACTCAACACCCTCCACTGAGAGAATCCTCACAGTGGCTCAAGTGCCACCTCCCTCAAAGATGCAGTCCCTAACACCTTTGGCAACTTCACTGGCTGTTTGCATCTCATAAGGCTGCTCCCAAGATGCCGTCTAGACTCCTCAAACCATCTGCAAAAGTGCCCCAGTCAAAGCCATTGATGATAAAACGCCCTCTTCTATGGCCAAAGTGGTGGTTGAGCTCCCCAAGAGAAACTGCAGCAACCAAAAAAGGCCTGTTGACAAGATATGTCGAAGGAAGCAGCCCAGACAGCCCAATGGGTCTGGCCCTAACTTCTCTCCTCTCACTCCCCTGCCTTGCATTGACAATCCCCTGGATGATGAATCTGAAGGGGGTTATGAGGATGTGGGACATTATATCCTTGGAGCACCAATAGAAGTAAGAATATTGGAATGGATAAACCCTGAAGGTGTAAACAAGGCCATGATACCTGATGACACCTACCTTAGCCAAGTTTTGGAGTTCCAAGTGTATTGATATTGCCAATGATGATGACCAGTATAATTCTTTGATGATTCGTCCTATCCAGAATAATCATACTCTACAATCTATTAAAGACAAGTATACCTGAAATAAATAAAAAATTGCCCCACTTTCTGACTTAAAGAGGTTCTAGCTCTTCCCTAATTTTGGTGGAACTGTAACTCAGTTGGTGGTAGTTATCAATAAGGTGCTGGTCATGGCCACCCTTAACACACTGGTTCTTCAATCAATGTAATTTCTTCCAACCTTATCCTGATCAAGTTAGCGCCTTACCTAGATTACTCTCAGGAGTATGGAATGTGGGTCACAATTGTACTCGCGCTATTGAGGCATATTATCTTTACCCCTCAGACTGGAAAGCTTATTCTGTTGGCACCTGCTGTGGATTTGGAAAGCAACCTTATAATATGCTTGTTGGCATCAGTTCATGCTGGAGTATGATGGACTCATTGAAACTGGGTTATTTTCACTACTCAACTATGAAGTTCCTCTGGTACTAACCTATAGTGACCCTACCACAAAAGACTAATCTTGGTAAGTTGAGTCCCATCTTCCCCACCCCATAGACCTACCCTGATCAAACATGCGCTTTTTCCTCTGCATCAAGTACAGATGTCTCTTCTCATATGCCAACAAAGCAACAATTGAGCTGGCAACGACCACCTTTGCACCAGCAGGGTATATTGACTTCCGTCCTTACAAGGGCTACTTTGATATTGGATTCCCTACTGAAGAGGATGTGGACGCTGCAGCAGCAACGCCTTTAATTTATAAAAACAAACCCATTATTACCACCCATACACGCCTCCACAATGATACCACACTCATGGTGACCTTTGCGAACCTCTCCTCACACCTTCCTACTCAAACACTCTATGAGGAGTTGATGTCTGGTCTTTCCACCTATGACACATACCCCGTCCTCCAATTTATTGTCCCAAGTGGTGCTGAGAGACGAGCAGCACTTAGGCAATGGCCACCATTACCCCCCCACCAGCGAAACATGGCCCAGGACATCCCACCACATGCTTATATCCCATCTGCACCTGACTATTTCTACTGGTCCCACACCAACAATGGTCACACAATTTGACCCCTATAATATGAATTGGACCATATGAAAAAAGCATGTCAATATAATTCACACCCTGCGAACACAGCCAACTCCACCCATGAGGTCACACCAACAGCGTTTGAGTGAGGATTTTGGCTGCCCCCACCCCCACAGACCATGAGCTCAAATCAGAAGCAAAATCTAGAACCTCAAACCCTAGTTGGCTAATGCACACTCATGCCAACCAATCAGGTGCAGGCTTAGACCAATGTTCAATCCAAAAAATCCTCCACCTCAAAACTTACCCAACCACAGCCACCTATCACTTAATCAATTTAAGTCAACCAAAATTCCTGGGACTTATTGGAGGAAGTGACCAATTGGATAAACTTGTCCACATCCAGCTAAACTAATTGATCTTAACCTTTTATAAACTCAAAATTGATGTCCCATTACCGCCCAAACAATATGTCCCCAAACCCAATGCTATCCCATACCAAAGCGACCACCAGCTTGCTGAGGCCATGGTGGCTTTACACAAAAATTGCCATCTTTGTGAAGCCATGGCAAAATCTTTCAATGAGTTTAAAGAAAGGGTTGCATCACACTTTGTTCCCCTCCAATTTTCCTCCTACTGCAAAAGAGGAAATAGAACCCTCTATGAAATTGCCACCATTACTGTCAAACGTGTCGTTACTCTGGAAGAATTTTCCCCATACACACATGTCATTGAAGCAAATATTAAAAAATTAGCCCAACTTCCGGATGCCCACATTTAAGCCAAACACCATGTTGCCAAACTTATAGAGTCTTTTATCCAGGCCCAAATCGTCCAACTCAACTGATATTTACCTCACCTTGACCCCTATCCTGTGGATGCCCCAACCCCCTTACTATCAGCATTGATACACTTTTTCAATGATAATCCAAGGATGAAGGTTTTTAATCCGCCTGATCCCCCCTTCTCCATGATGGGATAAGCGGCTCGCCGCTGTGCCACCTGATAGGTGCTTTTTTGGTTACTTTTGTGTTTACCGCTGCTCATTTATGGCAGTCAGTTCATGTTTTCAATTGGTTTATTTTATGAGTTTCTGTTTCAGTATTGTCCGTCCCCTGGTCAGCTTGCCTTGGTTATCTAAAGGTTGAGTCCCCTCTTCTTCATTATCGCTGCCTTACACCATGTCCAAGCCCATACCAAAAAGTTTCCAGAGTCTTTTGGACGCCGCCAAATGCATTTCTCTTTATGCCTAAGAGGAGATCTTAAAAATTCTGGGGGTCAACGGGTGATTGATACCAGTATTACCTTAAAAATCCTTTAAAACTGCTTATTACATATAATCAGCATTGATGGAGTTAGTCCTCTAGAGCCCCAAGTACTGTCTGGAATACTTGATCCTGACTACCAAAAACTTATCAATATTCTTCTGGGAAATTTTACCAAAAAGGACTGCATTAGGAGAAAACATCAGGAGATTGGAAAGGGTCTGCTAATCCCCATTGCTGCTATCCTGAAAGTTCTTTGCATCAGGTCTATATTAGAGATGGGCTACCCACTGAAAAACTGTTATGTGTCATCCTGAAGTTCATATCTCAGATGAACTAACCTCAAATGAGCTGAAAGAAGTCCACTCTCTATTAGATCCCTACAGTGAAATATTTTCTAAATCTGATAATGATCATGGGCACATTAAGGATTGGAGACACACAATTGATGTTTGTAATTCAAGTCCCATCCAATCTAAAACTTAACGTAAGTAAAAGGTTGAAAAGCAACAAATTGAGAACGCTTAAGCAGTTCCTAGATGCTGGGCTATTGATACCTTCCCAAAACCCTTGGGAGTCTCCTCTACCGCTTATTAAAAAAGGAATTGAGGCCATTGGGTAGTTATGGACTATTAAAATTAAACAACCTCACAGAAAACAGCTACCCATCCCCGCATTAATGATGCTCTTTTAAAACGCTTTGACTCCAAATACTTCTCCACTATGGATTTGCCAGCGGGTACTGGAAAATGAAACGTTCCCTTAAAAATCAGTAGAAATGTGCTCTCATATGCATTGAAAGATTGTTTCAGCCCACACGGCACCTCAATGGTTGTGTAATGCGCCCACATCATTCCAACAGCAATGGATTACATACTATATGAACTTAAGCTAAGTTGTGTAATTGTCTATATTGATGACATCACTAATTTTCTCTAAAACTTTTCAATGTGAATCTTACTCATCTAAATGAAGTTTTCTAACGACTTCATGTATCTAATATAAAGCTAAAACCATCAAAGTGCAATTTCCTTATAAAGAACTTGGAATTTTTGGACATGCTATCTCTCAGGAAGAGATTTAACCTTATAAGATAAGGTCAAAGCTATTAAAAAATGCCGGCGCCCCAAAACCTGAGGATATCCAGGACTTTCTCAGTATGATGGGATATTACCATCAATTCATCCCCAAGTTTGCTCAACTCAGTGAGCCTTTTTTTCCTATTACTAGCTAAGAACATTTCTTTCTACTGTGGATCTAAACAGAAAGCCGCCTTTGAGACGTAAAGCAGTTGCTCCTAAAGCGCTCTATTGTTCCCTACCCAACTATGGTAAATTTTCTTTTGTTTACCGATGCTTCCAATTATACTGTTAGAGCCATACTGCTTAATTGGATGAAAACAGCGCGGATCACCCCTTGTCATATATCAGAAAGATGTTTTCAAAAGCTGAAAGCAACTACAGCGTCACAGAGAAGGAGTGACTTGTTGTATTACTCACTTTAAAACACTACCTCTCTATTTTTAAGGAACCATATTACTGTAGTTACTGACCATGCCTCTTTATAAATGGCTACAAATTATGAAGGATAATATTGGACAGTTAGCTCGTTGGGCTTAAAAGCTCCAATATTATATGAAGAGTTCAACACCAAGCTGTAACCCACCATATAAATGTCAATGGGCTGACCTGGTTACCTATCCTTCATTTATACAATAGTGAAGTTGAGAGGTTGCATGACTTCCTTATGACCCCTGAGCCTGGGAAGATGAAGATGACCCAATTAAGAAAATTCTAGCATGACACTCCTATAACACTAAGGTGGAAAGTGGTAAATTATATAAAAAAGGTAGGGGAAAGTTGGATGGCCTATCTGAGACCCACAGATCAGTATCTACTATCATGGAGGTCCACTCTATCCTTGGGCACAGCGGAGTGAAAAAACACATGAGTGGATTAAAGATCAGTATTACTGGGAGGGAATCTTGGAATCTATCATTGAAGAACTGGATGCCTGTTTAACTGGCAAAAAGCAAACTAGACTCAATATTAATATAACAGTATCAACCTACCTCCCCTCGGTAACCTTTTCACATGATCAGTTTAGATGTGGCAGGCCATTTTTTAGAATATCCTTGGGAGTTGTTACATACTGGTAGGTATTGATCACTTTACAAAATGGATTGAAGCAGTGGCTCTTTACTTAAACTGCCAAAGCTACCGCCACCTCACTTAATCATTCATTCTTCGCTCACCATGTTTGCCTCAGGTTCTCCTCTGCAACAATGGTAAGAATTTTACCTCCATAGTGGTCAAGCTTCAGGCTACCTCCATGGGAGCACAACAACTCTTCTTGGCTCCCTATGACACTTCACTAATGGTACAGTAGAAAGATCAATGGAAGCTTGGTTTCCATACTATAGAAACTGGCCACATCAAATCCTCTACACTGGAATTAATTCTTGTCTAGTACACTGATGGCATATTGGATTAATTATCACCAGCTCCTCAAGATGTCCTCTTTCAACGTCTTATATGGTCGTGAGCCTGAGGTACCCGCTCTCCTAGCTAAAGATCACTTTTCAGCTGGTACTGATGATCCTGAAAGGGTCATGAAGCGTGCTAGATTAACACATCATACAGCTCTAATCTGATGAAATGACTATTTTAGATAAAATACTCACCAAAGAGGGCCAAAATGCTAATGAGCACAGACCCCCTTTACTCTCATTTCAAATATCTGAAAAAGGTTTTTTTTACCATAACTTATCACACCCAGAAGTGAGAATCTTGAATCCATTTTGGAGGGAAACTTTTGTTGTCACCTATAATTGATGTGATGAATTTTCCATCAAATCCATATCTTCTTGAGATACTATCAACTGGGTACATGGACAATTTCTACGCCCTTTATCTCCCTAGAACATACTTGAAGGGGTAAGGTCAGATAATTGGAAATTTGACTTTTAGTAAGAATGTCCCAAAGGGGAATAACCCTGGATTTATTAATACTAACTTCCTCTATATTATTGGCATAATGTTTTGATCAAAGTAATCCTTATACTCACGATCTTTAGAAAAATTGCTGGCATAATGTTAGTTCAGCTCCGCTGAACCTCTGGTAGAGTAGGCAACACCCTCTGATGTCCGCTCAAACCTTAAACAAAATTTAGTGCTGCTGCCTAAGAAAACACCCTCCCCTTTTATAGACCTGAGGGGAGTTCCAGGAGATGTGTTTTCAAGGTAGCTGATTGGAGTAATTAAGCTAAAATGCTACCCAACCTTTACATCATACACCCTCTGGATTCAATATCTAAAATTAAGCCATGTCGCAAGGAGAAGTGCTTTAAGCGCTCTGATAGTTTAATTGTTATTTACCCAAATCTGGTTCCCTCCGCTTATCATGAAAATCCTTGCATCTCACTAATTACATTAATTATCTTAAATAATGGGAGGCAAGAACTAATAGCATCTCCTGTTTTACTAAGCTAAAGTTATACTACTTTACCCATTTTTATATTATAAATTATACTTATTTGTAGTTTAAAGTTATCCCAATATCATATCAATAGCAGTAAAGTGTCTTAATACTCCGGCACTTGCTATATTGTTGAAATCAAGGGCTATAACGCACCTGAGAGCACAATATAATGCCCAGATTTCAACATAAGGTATTCACTAAGCATAATAGACTAATCATTTAACTAGGTATTAATCAAAGAGGCCCATAGATGTGTCGTGGAAGTGGGTGATAAAGAGAAGACTGGCTTCCAGTCTAGATGATTCAGGACCTATTAATAAGCACATAAGATCAAGGGAACAGTTATTTAATGTTGCTAAAAAAAGGGATTTCTAAGATCTTTGCGAGGAATGTAATTTTTTAAACTTTAATGAAGGTCCAACAATAAGCCATATGAATGTAATGGAGTCAAACGTGGGTCTAATGGAGGATGCTCCAAAGGTGGGAGAGTTGGAGAGGGTGACAACACCTTGGAGATCCATAGTTATGTGCCTTTGATAGATCAAGAGAATGCATAGTTATTGACATATAGAAAGTGTAAGATTAAATTTATAAGACTATATAACAATTTTATTATCCCAGCGATTTGACAGGTCTGTAGATTAAGGCACTTAGGTAGGAATAGTGGACAGCATAGTTGATGAAAAGATTTCCCCACCCATTTGTTTCTTAGAGTGAAGTACATGATTAAATTTTGGTGCAATCCGTAAGTAACAATAACTAAAGCAGCAATGGTAAGTTGGGTTGAATTAAAGGAAGATAGATGAAATAATGGACCATCAGCAGACCCAAAGAGAGTTTTCGCCTTCCATATAATGGGAGAGAAAATTGGAATATGGAAACAAGCTATGGCATTTAAGCATATTATCATATGTTGGTCAGGCCCAAGCTCATAATGCAAATTCAGGGTTATTCATAATCTAAAATCACGTCACTTAACTTTTTTGAATTAGAAATGATGCAACCAGGCACTTTTCAAATGGTTAGGGTGATAAAGTGTGAGTAAAATCTATTGGTTTTGCTCATTATAATAATTTTAAACTCGCTTAATGGATTAGGAAAGGCTCATATTGACAGGTCAGAATTACATTGACCCTTTAGATCATAGGAACCATATGAGGTAACTCAAACTACTTTAGGTGATATGAGGCATCAAGTGTTATTTGGAAAGTTGAAGTTACCCAAATCTAGTATGATTTCGTAGTATTGACCTGGTTGAAGGCCTAACTTGGTGAGGATGGTTAAGAATTATTTCCTTATGGACCCAGATGATGGTCCCTAGACTAAATTACCTCCTTGAAAATACTTCTGATTTCTAAAAGCGAAAATATAGAAAGTATAGGAAGGAGGGTAGAATCCATAAGGGAAATGGCAGTGGCCCAAAGTCATCGCTACATGAGCAAGATCATATTTATGGGCGAAGGGAGTGACTTGAGGTTTAGACCCTTTTAAATCCAAAAGAGAAATTTAACGCAATCCATATGAAGGTATTGATTCATAGGGGGATTTCAAGAAATGTCTCCCTGCATCACATACACATAAGAGGACCTTTATGACTTGTGTGATACTATCTGGATTAAAAAGCGCCCTTCTGCTTTCAATGTTCTTTGGCTCAAACTTTTGTCCTTTTAGGGTTTATTATATTGCATATATGTACAATACATTTATATCTTATTGATAATGAAATTTTTGTTCATCACCGTGTTAGCCCACCTTTATGAGCTAAACTCAACTTGAATCCGGTAGAATGTCTAGTTTCTAGTCACAGGTTACTTTTATTTAGGAATAACAGCATACAAAATGTCATATAAGCACTCCAGATAAGTACTTATAGACTAGACAACTCAACTTACAAGACTGTTCTTTGGAGCACATAAATAAAAAAGATTTATAAAGAAGTTCATGTCTCAGATGTCTAAAGATGTTACGTAAGTATTTTGGTTTCTGTTAAAAATGAAAGTAAATTTAAGCTGAGATGTTGTTTTAATGATGTGAATCCTCCTATCATTAATTCATGTTCTTTTTATACTGACCCATCTGAGCCTTTCATTGTGGTAATTGGCGCTTCAGAATTTGCTGTAGCGTGGTATTGCTTCAGGTTAATAAATAAGAGTTTTGTAGGTTATTATCCGCAATAATGCTTCCCATTTAGCTAAACTATGTACTTTAAGATAATAAGTTTATTTTGCATCTAGAGCTTTCTAGCGTTAGCGTCATTATCTTCAAGTCAATTTAGCTTTTATTGTTTTCAAAATCACTGTTTATGAAAATAATTGCCACCACAGAAGCTGGCCCCATTAAATCTCTTTTGTTGAAAGTTTTACACTTTATTAATTAAAGTATGAGTTTTTTAAATTGACAATACTGATCAGATTACAATGACACAGGATAGTTTACACCAAACAATAGGTATACTGTATGATGATAGTAACATTAAAACCAAGAAACAGAAACAACCTGTTTGGATGAAACAAAGTTTTTAATTATACTATTTATAAGCACACCAAATCATCTTATTTCTGATAGTAGCAATAGGACTTGCCAAGGGTATTTTTCGTGTGGTGCAAGTTAGCAGCCTATTCAAAGTTACTACTTTCCTCCAAATTTTTTTTCCAGACTGTGTTACTGAAAAATCACAAATTCCCATTAATTCTTACTATTGGGTAAAATACTGTAATCTAGAGGGGCTAAACTTACTCCTTAAAGGGAGAAACATCCCTTTAGACTCAAGAAGTGGGAGATTAAGGCTGCTCATCCCCTCATCAGCCAGGGCGATCTAGCCCACGTTGTTGATAAGTGGAAAGTGACGGCCTACCCTAAAAATTACCCCTTTTGTCCCACTTTTTACCAACAAAGCGTTGGTGAAGAAGATCAAGGGGGCGCGTCAGGGGTGGAGGTGGCCAAAACCATTGATAACAGCAGGGTTGTAGATCCCCACATTGCCAAAAGCATTTCCTCCTAGGTTGGGTCTTATCTATAACAATAAGTTAATATTGAAAAAAATTAAACCATTTAAATCAACACTGGACTCAAAATCGCTCTTCTGACTTCATCCCTTGCCACCAGTGAAGGTGAGCGCGCAACAACAGTTTCAGGTGTGCCAAACCCATTTAATTCAAAATGAGTCTGGCTCTACCTGCCCTATCCTTGAGCGTGCCCTATCAGCCGTCACACAAATTGTCACTGGCTCACTAGGCGGATTTTCAACACTTTTATTTAGTAAAAATATTGATACTGATCCATCCAAATAAATTAGACATAAATCAATTTTGGTAGCTATTTAGTGTGTCAATATGAAGTTTTTATAATTAAGATATTCCCCAGGTTAATGAACCTTTGTCTATCCTCATTTGGCAATCTTATAAGGCAGCAGTCACCAACAGGTACTGTTATTGCTCAATTTTCTTGATCTCCTTACCTAAAATTTACTTATATAAGAAATCCTCTGATTTTATTCAATTTTTGTAATATTTAAGAAATAGGAAATACCAATTTCTAGTAATGTGGTTTAATTTCAAGATCCCCTGGAAGGTGTTTTTACTATCCCTCCTCACGTTTCAGCAGACCTTATGGATGGCTTTACCAGCGGTATTCTGACTGTTGCTGTGGGTGGTAATCAATATGAGTGGCAGTGAAGTCTTATTCTTATCAGCAAGCTCCATGACATAATGGAGTGACAACGACCTTGTCCTTCTCCATTCTTTTTTATAAGTTGGGTGATGCGTTGATTTTAATTTTTGAACAGTGTTTTGCCTTAAGTTAGTGGGGTAGTTTATGGATAAAACTCATTATTTGAAATAAAAATTTGTCTGCTGCAGTTAAGAATTATTTTCTGACCCAGATAAAGTTCCTTATTTTCATCTTCCACGTTTAAAATGATCAGCTCTTTTGTTTTTCAAATCATGTAATTCTTGGCCATATCACAAGTGTGGGTATGTTGTTTATTACAGATCCTGTTACATTCCCTCCTCAGGCCGCAGTAATGTGTTTAGGTGTTTCAATCCCTTCTAGAGATTCAGAAGCCTCTGAGAACCATCTGGTTTTAATATTTTGGTGCCTGTGTTGTCTTCAACACAACAATTTATAAAGGAGGTAATCCATATAACAGGCGCAACGTTTTATTCCCTCAAAACTAGTCCAGAGATATCCCAGTCGTTACCCCCTTCTCCCAATTCTATCCATAGATGTTGCCATAAACTGTCATGTTTACATAGCCTAATAGAGGGCACAAACATCAAAAACAAGGCTGGATGACATGAGATTTTAAGGGTCAAGTTGCAGGACCTTCCTGACCTAAAGTACACCTTGGACCAACGGCGGGTACAGGCCAGGTATGCTCAGGTTGGTACAGGTGAGTTGCATTACGCCCAGCCCTTTGTTTTGGATCTTGTGTTAAAATGAACGAGTTATTTGTTAAATGACAATGGCACAATTCAATTAATTGGTGAATAGGGATTTGAGACCCGTTCAATTTACAAAATTTCCAACTTGGGTCTGCCTTGACTTCAAAATAATTACAAGTTCAAGTTTTTAAAGTATAGCATCCTGCTAGATGGAAGTGTGCTCTTATTGGTGCACCTTAGCTTAGCACCACTTTCTCTGACGGATGATTCCTCTGAGTTTGTTTTCATGATATTATAATACTAACCTTCCTTGTTGGCTGTCATTCTCATAATAAACACCTCATTCGTTTACAGTTTTATTTTATGATGACTTGGGTTAACTGTGCACGGACTTTTTCAAGGAAGTCTTACATTGCATTAGCCAATTTTTAAGTTTTAAAATTACTACAGCATCAGGTACACCGCGGGGCTTTCCTGTTTTCTCCAAAACAAGGCAGCCGTGAACACTAGCCCTGTGTAAAAGCTTGATTAAGAATGGCACTTCAGGCCACAGCTAAGTTTTGCTCTTAGTTCAATCCCTCCTTTTGTGTACCGTGCTAACCACTCTTGCCCTATGTTACTGTAGCTCCAGCTCCTTCTTCTGGGCTACCTTTATGTTCACACTGATGACGAGTTCCTTTGTGTTGGACCTGTTTTCCGTGAACCACCACGCTGGAAGTTAGAGAGTTATAGATTCTCTCCTGACATAAACAAGATCTTGCTTATTTTTTGTTGCCAATAAAAATTCATCTAGGATCTTATATGGTATATATTAATGCTCTCTTGGATATAGAAGCGGCAGAGAATTTTATGATCTTGTAATTGGATCAGGATTAGGACCTAGATCTTGACATAAAATTTTGAGTATTGGGATTTTCTTAAACCACTATGACTTGTTATGGGGGGAGACGTCCTGTCTCCTTCTCCATGAATAAGTTTATCTTCTGTGGGAAACTTACTGTAGTACCAGACCTTTTGTTACCATCATCCCTGGGTAGGTTAGTGGCGTCATCAACAGGTAAGTATTAGCCTGGAATCCAAACTCTTTTGTTTTAAGACCCTAATCAAGCGCTGAGCTCACAATCATAGTTTCGTTAACCCCTACCAGAGTGTTGAGTTCTATTTCCGCAACTTTCTCCCTCACCAATTTAGAACCAAATTTACCAACAGAGTTATTGCAGTACAATAACATTTTGAACATGAATAAAGACAATCGCATTCCAGATCACTCTTAGTATAATATGAACTTCCATTGAATGGTAGATCTGGTTAACATCAACTGACCCTGTACTTTATATAGGGCAAGAAGACAAGGCCCCGGAGGTGTGGCTGGATGACATGCTTCAAAAGGGTGGATAATTTGAAGTCCTCTACTATCTCTTCTCCTATAATCTTCATTAGAAAGTCTAATAAACTCTGCTTTGCGTGGATTATGGCCATTTGATCAATATCACGGTGCATGATTCCAATCCTCTTCCCCTTATACAAACCATCAGTCAGGCTATAGTCAAATCTTAGGTGTTCTTGAAGATGGACTTGGTGACAGCCTTCAATCAAATTTGGATAGCTGAAGTCCAGGCGTGGCTTAAGCCCATTTGGACTATAAGGGGTGTTTTTTAGTTCAGCGTTATGCAATTCAGTCCAAAGAAGCGCCGCCACATTTCAGCATATGTTACAACGTTCTAGGTGATCTTTGATTCACCTGTGTGGTGGCATATATAAATATTATCCTGATGCACTCTACCACCCTCAGAACAGCATGTGAAAGACCTGGAGGCGGTATTGGCTTCTCTGAAGAGAGCCGATCTTTATTTAAACATTCTAAGTGCGAGTTTTTCAGGAGGAAGTCACCTTCTTGTGTAACTTGATCCTGAAAGACTGGTACACCATTCCCTAACAAACTCAAAGCCATCAATGGCTCAAGACCACCACCCATAAGCGATTAAATAAGTTTCTTGGATTCCATCATTTTTCTTGAAGAAGTTTACCCTAGCGCTTTCTCAATTGGAAGCTCCGCTCCATCCACTGACAGAAAAGAATGTTCCCTACAAATGGTTGAAAGAATCCAACGCGCATTGAGGCTATCAAGAAAGCATTTGTGGCGCCCCCTGTCCTCAATCATGCAGATCCCTCCCAGCTATATATCTTGAGATTTGATGCAGCTGCCGCTGAGGTGGGGCTGTTTTGTTTTATGTTCAAGATGGAGTGGAGCACCCTATTGACAATTCTACCGCAAGTGTTCCTTCTTGGAGCAAACTTGGGCTATAGATGACAAGGAGCTTGCCGCGGTGGCATGTTCCCTCACACATTGGCTTTACATTCTTTAATGAGCAACATGAAGTGGTCGTTAAGATGGACCACAAACCTTTATGTAATTCAGGAATCCACAGAAGTTGGCGCATCGTCAAGCCAAGATTTTTTAGTTGTACAGTTTCAATTTCATATATAGTAGATATAGGGTGCTTCAAACATTCTCCCTGATATCCTGAGCAAAATACTTCCCTAATCCCATATAGGAGGATTCCCAGGATTGACAACAATGATCCCACTGGGAAGATCTTAGCTATTTCTCCTCCTTCAATTCCTGTGTGGACTGGGCTCTGGAGGCACCTTTGGGTTCTTGGGTACTGAATGGACAGATTTCCTGCTTAGAGGGATAGGGGATGTTTAACCAGCTGGGACTTTTGCCCTTAAGAAGACCCATTATTTGTTGAGGAGGGGGTTATTTTTGTTCAGGGGTAAAGTTTGTCTTCATCTTCACAATGAGGTTATCCGTGCTCACCATAATCACCCATCAGTTGAACACCCTAGTAATAAAAATGTCTTAAACTGGTATAGAAGGTTATAAATGGCCGGAAATTTCTAAAGACGTCCCATTTTGGATCACCAATTGCGTGAAGTGCACTAAATACAGTCTGATAGGTCATATAGGATGGGTTCCTCCGTTTCCTGCAACAGGCACAAGGTCCTTGGACCTCAGTATCCATTGACTTCATTGTTGAGCTTCCCAATTTCAAAGGATAAATGCAGCAATGGAGGTAATGGACCGCTTTACTAAGTTATAACTTTATATTACCTGCCTTAGGCAATAAACTCAGTGGAGACAGCACGATTATTTTGTTCACCATGTTTTCTCCATGTTTGTTTTACCTCAGGAGATGGAGAGCAACCAGGGGCCCCATCTTTATGCTTGTTTTTGGAACGCACTTTTAGAAATTATGAAGATTAAGTGGTGCCATCCACTACATACCATTCCCAGTCAAACAGCCAGACAGAGAGGGTCAACCAGATCCTTGAGCTGTATCTCCACTGCTATGCTGTCACTGCTCAAGATACCTGGGTGACATCTCCTTTGACACAGTTTATATAACGACTACACCCACTCGCCCACCAATTTTCCCACCTATGAATCCATCCTGAGGTATTGCCCCTCATTTATCATTGGACCCTTTCTTTACCCAGAAGTTACCACCGGTGAGGAACATGTACACCAGATCTGGAGCACCTAATCCCTGGTTGGGAACGTTTGACCAGGTCTATTGACGATTACAATTGGTTTACAGACCAAAAATGCCTCCCTGCCCACAGAATCAAGGTGGGTTCCTTTGTCATGTTGGATATTTGTCACCTGCATATGAAGGTTCCCTCCCAAAAGTTTGCAAGAAAATGCTCTGGACCTCACTTGTTAAAGGCTGATTTAGGTAATGGAAAGATCTATTTGGTCTAAAATCCATTGGAGGCAGCATCATGTCTTCCACACTTCCCAGTTATCCACCTTTAAAGAGAAAGAACCTGTTGTGATGGAGCCATCCTAGTGGAGGAGTCAGAAAAAGCCAAAGTAAACGCAATTTTGGCGTCACAGAAATCATATCAGTCGTTGAAGTACTTGGTCCCCTTTTAAATCCCCTACTATGAGAACATCTGGGTAAGAGTCTTCAATTGTGCCCATGGCTGTGAGTTGGTGGAGGTTTCTAAATCGTACACCCTGAATCCCCTTGTCCTCCCCAGAAGGTTGCATCCCTCCAGCCACCAATTTATAAAAGGCGCATATGGATTTTGTTTTAGCGCAGATTTCTGGTTGTGGTGCTCCCCCTGCTTAAATAGGGAAGGATAATGTAAGTCATGAGGAGCACCCCCCTACGCCTCAACAAGGAAGAACATCCCTTTAGAACCAAGAAGGGGACCAAAAAGGCTGCTCACTCTTCATAAGCCAGGGATATAGCCCATGTTGTTGATAGAGGTGGGGGATGGCATAACCCATAAAGGTTGTCTCTTTTCTCCCTCTTTTCACCATCAAAGATTTTGGTGGAGATGGTCAAAGGTGTGTGTCAGGAGGTAGTAGTGGCCAAAGGCCATTTACAGCAGCAGGTTTTCTGCTCCTTACCTTGCCAGAAAGAATTCCCTCCTAGTTTAGGTATTATTGATATTCATACTGATTTTAACGAAATCAAATCAGTCAAATTGACAGCAGGCTCAAAATAGTCCCTCTAACTTCCACCCTTGATGCCAGTAAAGGCGAGCCTACCCCAACAGGTTCAAGCGTGCCAAACTCACTCAATCTATAATGAGACTGACTCTACCTGCCCTAGCTTTGGTGTTCCCAGTCAGTAATCTCGCAATTTTTTTGCTGGCTTTCTAGGTGGAATTAAAACACCAAAAAATTTAGAATTTTTAAACTGATAAGGATAAACAGGTCAGATCTGAACACCACTGATAACTATTTAGTTTTAATACTGCCGTTACTATCATGAAAATTATCTAGGCAAATATACCCTTTATCTATTTTACACATGTTATCCTATAAGGCAGCAGTCCCCATCAGGTGCTGTTATTTCCCCATTCTTGATTTTCTTCCCTTAAAATTTATTTATATAAAATTGTCTGATTTTTTTCAGAGTTTTATAAAATAAGTGACGACTGTGTTGAAGTTGCGCTTCAATGCCCCAAACTGAGATAGCAATCAGCAAAGCGGTCCATGGAGTTCCTGGTCTATCATATTCTGCATGTGGGGGTTTTCCAGGCTTTATCCTCCTTTTCCGTTTTCGTTGATTCCCTTAATTGGTTTATATCATCCTCAGGTCAGCCCACCTCAAATAAAATTCTTAAACTAAGTGATTTGCAATAGCAATTTCAGTAATACGATTTTACTTAGTGATCCCTGGCAGGCGTTGGTACTATTCCTCCTCACATCTTCATCAGACAGTGTGTATGGCTGTACCAGCAGTATTATGACTCTTGATGTGGGTGATAACCCACCTTGAATGGCAGTGCATTCTTATTATTATCAGCAAGCTCCATGGCCATACTTCATTAAAGAATAAAGTTTTTTATATATGTACAGCAGATCTGGAGTTAGTACCCAAAGTTGGAAATTTCAGCTATTAGCACTTGGACTAATAAGGACATGACACCACAATAGATCGAGATTTATATTAATAAAAACTCTTATCAGAGGTTTTATGATAATGTGGGAGTGAGTGAGATGGTATAGGTAAGGTAATCTGAATTATAGAATTTCAAAGTTGAGGTAAATCAAGGTATATTAATGTTTATGGAAGCTGTGTTGGTGGGGTAGCAAAGAATCAAATTTACACTAATAACCAACTCATTGGAGATGGTCTTTGACTTAACTCATAATACTAATTTGTTGGTTATGTGGCCAGATAAAGTTTTCATAGTTCATTAATACATTGTTGCTGTCAGTAAATAACAGTTTTATTGAACCCTCTATATATATAAGTTAATTATAAGAGTTAAATAGATAGTGTAATTGTTCATTTGGTTGGTCAAACCAAATTGCACTTTTCCCAATTGACCAAACATCAAGGAACAAAAATATTGGGGGTACACTGAGCCACTGAGACGCCATGGTTATTAAGCTAAAATAAATGCTGATATAATTAATAAAACATAGAATTCCCCCTATAAGGAGGTAACCCATTTTGGGATTTTTTGGATAAAAGCATAAGTGGACGTTTTCTCTATAATCTCAAAAAGGCCTTTCCATATGTGCTCTATCTTTTCAGGTTTTCCAAAACCTATAAATTTTTTATATCATATGACTCACTACCAAACAGCAATGGTAGGTAGGGTCCATTGGGCCTCATTGTTTCAAATCCTTGTTCTCACTTTCCTAACCAACGCATTGTAGTAGGCTTATGTCTGCAATTGTATTGCTGTTTGAGAGAGCTCCTATAACTAGCAAGTAGGATACATATTTTCCTCCTAGATGCACAAATAAAAAAATGGTATTGGCTCCACCAATATAGTGTTACTTATGATTTGATTTTTGGAATCATGGTGATTCCCTGTTTGAAGATTCTAGCTTCCTTTAGGATGTCTAAAAGCGATGAAATTGCTTCTGAAGGGCAATGGCAAAGCACTTTCACATCAGAAGGTTTATTTGTTGTCAACTATCTTAGTCTAAAGCCACTAACAATATTGTTATGAATATGCAAAGGAACGTGAAAATATACGCTTTATTAAAGTATAAGAAAAGGTGCTTGGAAATAAATCTAATTAAGTTCCTTTAAAATTAGCAAATTGTGTGTGAGCCTTATGGCGTAGAGAGTGTCTGGGTCCTCTTCAATCAGGATCTTCACTTCACATCCAGTATGAGGACCAAGCAGCAATTATCTTCCATATGTTGAAGTCTGGATTGTTGTGCTCACATTGCCTAGCTTCTGGATTGGGACTCTGGTATTTTGATACAGTTTTACCTAGGTTGTCAAACTGTGGCCAAGTTGGTTTTACCTTGTGTCTATCTTTTATTACTTATATTGGTTATTACCAATTGAGGGCATTAATCAAATAAAAAAACTTTGTTTGTGCAATGAATTTTATATATGAAGGAGGGTGAGAAATTGCTCATCTTTTTTAACTTTGAAAAAATTTATATTGTTTGTCATTATGAACTCTGAGAGTGCCATCTCAAGATTCAGTCAGAGGGGACATAATCCTGAAGGAATCTAGCATGTACCATTTAACCACTGTGCCCTGGAGACATCTTCAATGGAATACTTGAAACTTGCCTTTTATATGACGCAATATGAGCCTGACCAGGAAGTGTCAAGCTTGTTGGGTAATTTGTCAAGTTAATAATGATAAAATAAGATGAAGTTCTTTTTCATTTTAAAGGTGAGAAGGAATGATTGATGAGCATTGAAAAACAAAGTCTTTTATGTTTGTTGCAGTGATTCATTTGGTGGCAAGAAATTGTAACCTGATAATTTTTTGGCCAGTGCCTCATGATTAATTCAGCAGTTTTGTAACAGAAGAGTCTTGCGGAGGTTGCACATTGCTAGGTAATTGTGGTTTTATCTCATAAAGAGCCTGGAATGGAGAAATTTGGTTACACAATGACCACTTATCTATTAGGCTAACAAAAAGGATAGCATATAATGATTACACTGCATGGTATTAATGGATGATATCTTCATATTTTATTTGAGGTGGGCCAACCTGGGGACAATACTGCACTGATTAAGGGGAAAGCCAAATGAATGGAAAAAGATAATAAAATACAGAAAACCTCCATGTGCAGCATATAATAGGCCAGGAACTCCATGGACCGCCTTCACTTTTTGCTATCTTGGTTCAGGGTATTGGTGCGCAACGCCAACACAGTCATAGTTGTCCCCTACCCAAAAGTTCCTGTACCAGAATCAAACTCGGGGAGGTAGCGGTAGAGGTGCCTATTCTACCACTGGGGTATCCTCCCCTAATGGATGGTATCTTATGCAGAAGAAAACTAGGATATTGTTTGATAATTCTACTGCCTCAGTAGTTAAAGGTTTGTAGGGGAAAGTAATATGTTGGTTGTTACCATAAATGTAAGTTCAATCTTAACCTGAAATAAAAAATCTCCTAATTGTCAGAAATTGAGACCCTCAGACATACATATTATGTGAAAAAGGCTGTGGCCTTTGTGGTGGCGTCAGGAACAGACATATACTTCCCACTTGGTTAGATGGTTGATAGAAAGTAGGATACAACGATGTCCATGGAGACCTTTGGATGAAGGTCCCACTACATCCACACTGACCACACTAAATGGCGATAAGGGAGCCACAACTTGTTGATTCTAGTAAGGGACCAACCATTCCTGAGACCTGAGGGTTAAATAGGCTTCTGATACTTCAGGTATGGTTTTAAGAATTCTTTTCTAGTAACATCATTCTAATAACCGCTCATACATCTTACTTGAAGGCTCCTTGTCTTATTCCAGAGTGGACTTCAAGAATAAATTTTTTGTGAGGATGGTCGCATGTAGGGCAACCAACTTCCATTGATAAATTCATAGAAAATCTCATCCTTGATTTAAACATCCTTCGTCATAAATTAATATTTTTTTCTTGTCTCCAGTGTCTCTGACTCTTACCTGTACGTTACCCAAAAGATCATAGAAGCAGTCTTACTCAGGTACCAACACAGATAAAGTAGGCTTTCTTGATAGCCCATCCACATCTGGTGAGTAGTTCCAGCACAATGAATTATAGTGAAACTGTAACTCTGCAGCATTAGCGCCCCTCTAGACAGCCTCCTACCTGGATCTTTCATATGATGAAGCAATCCAAGGGTGGCATGATTGGTAGTTATAGTGAAGTGAGACCCATATTTAAGGTAAAACATGTTTAATTGCGAGGATCACGGTCAAACATCCTTGTTTAGTGATTCTACAATTCCGCTTGTCCTTAGAAAGGGCTTTACTGAAGTAGGACACCGTTTAGCCTACTTGCTGATCATCTAACTGAGCCAGAATGGCAACCACACCCACATTTCTGGCAACAGTAGATAGCAATAATGGTTGCTCAAACTTCAAGTGTATAAGGATGAGCTGGATCAAAACAGTCCAAAGGAGGTTAAATTCTGAACATGTCAGGTTTTTATTTAAGAAAGTCCTTTTGGAGCAGGTAGAGTAGTGGTTTTTGAGGTCAGAAAATGCAGAATCTAATCTGTAGTATACCTCAATCCCAAGAAAAACTTAGATATCTCTATATCTTTTAGGGGATCATCCTTTCGATTTTAGCCTTATAAAAAGTGGTTAGATCTGTTTTTGACTCATGCCCAAGGAACTCCATTTGAGTTAAAAATGAGCTTTTAGAAGGATTGGAATTATAGAAAGTATTCCTTATCCAGTTAAAGTATTGACGGTGATGCTCTAGATGTCCATTAAAATACTGACAAGGCCATGAGGTTGTTAAATAAATTAACAAATACAATAAATTTAGGTAACTTATAATTCCATTTGTGACTTGTTATAAGGTGGAATGGGTAAAGAATAGCCCTTGCGGCATTTGGGTTAGCTAAAATAGTCCTTTTTTTGTAATTAGCGCATACTTGGCTCATACTTGGGGCTAGCTCAATCCGCAAATACCCAATGACTAGATCAATTGACAAAAAATACTGAGCTCCAGCTAAAAGATGTATTGAGTCATCAAATCTGAGGTATGAACTGTTACTTTTTTGGTTAAAAATTTAAGCTTGCAGTAATCCATGACTTTCAGTGAATCCCATTTTTCTTGTTAACAGATAGGAAGGGTGGCGCACATAGGATTTGTAATGGTACAAGTTTTCCCAAATCTAGTAATTTACTAAGCTCTGTAGTGACCTGGGCTACCTCCATTTTGCGCTTCTAATAAGATTATACTCAGATTGAGGGAGCGTCTCCTGTTTCTACATTGTGTACGACCCTTTTCATCTCACAAAAAGCATATGCATAAGTGAATAACAGGTCAGCGTCTTCCTAAAGTAACTCAAAGACTTTTTCTTTCTCAGTAGTCAAATCTTTTTTAACTAAAGTCGCAATTAATGCCACAGTGGGAGGTTCTCTAACCCAAAGTCGGGGAGGCTCCAAACCTCAAACAACACCAATATTGCCAACAGGAAGTAGCCATATATATGTACTAGATTTTAAGACCAACTTATACAGCTACAACTATATTTGGAGTTGAGTAAAATATGTCTTTTAACCAATTATTATCTGGTAATTATTGCCTAGTATTTATTAGTTGTATTCAAAGTCATAATCTGTTTCTTATATTAATAACAATTTATTGTCTGATTGGGTGCAATTTCAGCAATATTCATAGGTGAGTCTGGTTATTGGCTGAATATCCTATAGATCCTTATTTGATCAAATAGGATAAGTGGCCAACCTTTTAGGGATTTTAATATGATCAAAAAGTGTTTTAACGCTTATCTTGATGGTATAATGTAGGTTGGCCTAGATAATGTGGCCTACTCTGGATGAGTAGGTTTGTTACATTACCTAATCATGACTATTTACTTATAAAAAGTATTCTAATGAGGCTGGCTAAGGCGTCAGAACACGCTTTAATAAAAGTAAGCCCAGAAGGGTTATAATCTAGTTGACAATGGATGCTGACAGGTGGATGAATAATATAAAAGTTATTTTATTGCTGATATGATTATTTAGGGTTAAGTTCATTGTCAACAGTGCCCTATTTACTGATATGCCAATTAAAGAGTTAAGCACCAAACTCTTCTATATAACTCTTTTAATTTTTAAAATAAAGTCAGAATTAAACTGTAATATATTTTTTGTTTTGTATAATTTAAATAGTTGAAGGGATTAGTTGCACATGTTTAGTTTTTAAGTAACTTGAAAGTAAGGTGGATGTCACTTGCCATCAAAAGATACATGAGTGAGGTTGAAACCACGTTAAAGAAGTGTCAGTTGGATAGTTGTTTTCTAACTAAAACTCTAATTTATTAAAACTCAGTCACAGAATTTGTGCATATCTTAGCTAAAATTTTTATATTTGGTGCTTACTACAGGTGTAGTTGAGTCTTTTTGAGCTTATAGAGGTCCAGAATCTATTAATACAATGTCATCATCCAGAGTGAGTTACAGAAGCATATAATAAGCTAGAAAATTATCAAACAAATTACCCTAGTATCAGCAACACAAGTTGAAATAGTAAAGAGTAGAAGAACAGTTTGCAAAGATGAATAAAGAAGTTATTCTTGTTGCTAGAAACACTAATAACCTATATTAGAAAATTAAAAATAAGAAAATAAACAAAATTAGTGTTACCAAGAACCTGTTAATGTTAAAGGTCTCTTTCAAAGTTAAAGTTGAAAGAAATTTCCTACTATGAAAGAATTATTATTGACTCTAAAAATACAAAAAGTTGAGAATCACAGATATACTTGCTCGCAATTGAGGACAAAGTTTGGCAATAGCGACTTGTATATCTCAAAAGAAGAAAGTAATATGGGAAGAATACTGCCCCAAGGAATATTCCTGGCGCTTTTGGCACCATTTTGGCAATGAACCCCAACAACACTCAATTATTATTAGGGTTACTGGCCAAGCAATCCATACCATAATCAAGCCAGTGACCACCAAAGATTTTCACTTAACTAAAATTCCCCTGTATTTCACCAGGATAATGACCTGGAGTTTCTTAGACTATTTAAACTGAATTTTTTTTGAAACAAGGGAATTCCATAAACTGGTTACTGTAATCAATTTGCTTATACATTAATTATCATAATCTGGAGATACCCCAAGTGCAAAGGGATAAATTAGTCTCATATAACTGCTGGGAATGTTGACCAAGGGATGTACAATTATGATTCAATGATGATACTAATAATATGAATAGCTTAAAAAAAAATCTTAGAGGGTTCATAACCCCTCCCATTGTCAGCCAGGAACTCCAGATTTGGATGATGGGGAGATTCATGCCAAATTATAATTAGATGCAGCATGAGTGAAGGAATGGGTAAATATTTAGGGCCATATGGGGAGCCATGAGTTGATAAGCCTTCTGTTGCGTGAGGTCATGTTACCAAACAACCATGCTAATAAATGTTCCAATATATGTAATAAAACAGTTGATGACTTCTTGGAGGTTGGTAGTTGTTCCTGTAAATGAATTTAATACTATAGGATGGATTGTCTTGGTGCTATTGCTTATTAAGATAACAGAAAGTTAAGTTTAGACCAGACTGCTAGTTTAAATGTACAAACACCCATCTAGAAAGCCCAAATGCCAGAGGCACTACTGCTTAAACGACGTTGAATTGAGCTTACAGATATTTTACTGATGAATGCCAATAGTCCATATATTTTAACAATAACCCCACAATAAACCAGACTACCATGGCCCAGGGTCCTCTGGTTTGGGAGCTGGGAAAAAATAGGATTGGGTTAAGTGGCTTAGATTCCATCATAGTAAAAAATATTTCAAGGAAATGTGATTTTATTGGATCTTCTCGTAGAAAATCAGCTATCAATTATATCAACTTGTCACAACTGCTTAAATAGATGAATAATCTTAGGGAATAGATTTGACAAACCCTGGATTGGGGCCCTCAAGATTCTTTTAACCTGAACTTCAAGTGAGGGGAAAATGAATTATTTTGAACCAACTTAAAAATTATCAGTAGTGGGCTGAGTCACTGTCAGTTCATTCACAGATGCCTAAATTTCCAATTTTCTTTGTTTTCAATGGCTAGAGCAACGGCATCTCACCCAACGGGCAGCAGGAACCTCTCAAAGCCACCCCACATAAGGGCGGTTCTATGAGGTCAGGAACAGGTTCAGGACGCCCAACCTTCCTGCACCTGGTTGCTCTGGCATCCGTTTGACCAAGCAGGAATTATTAGGCAGGGATTTTGATGCTTCTGGGGCAGGTTTTTACTGTGGACTTCATTTCCCAATGGACCAATTCTATCAAATTTGTCTGACAATTCTACATTTGATACTTCATTACTTGCAATTGCGCACCAATCAGGCTTTGTTACCAAAACTTTACAATTATCAGATTATTAATGTTTAAATTACTATTGTTAATTGTACTTGACTCTTTTTCCCCAAGCAGGTGCCAATTCATTGCCGTCTCACTGCATATTCCCTTAATTAGCCCATTTAATTATTCAGATGTAAGAAATGGGGTTAGAGGTGGAATCCTCAAAGAGTATGCCATCACTCACTGCTTGTCCACCATGTGAGCAAGATTGATCTGGGTGACAAGGGGGCCGCTAGCCTTCTTGGCCCCTTTTTGGATGGGAAAGGGAACACCCCCCTGCATAAATGGAGAGGGCGTTCCCCAAGGCTTACATTGCTACGATTAACGCCTTTAGAGATGAATGAAAAGGTGATTCCATGTTGAGAGCAAACATGTTTCTAGCTAAACTGAACGATTGTCTATTTACTTGGCAGAATAGGCGCATGACCACTTTCCAGATAGCTTCTGATGGAGGACATTGTTATAGGCAGTGTAATAAGCTTCCATATTGACCAAAAATTGTTCATGAAGAGTGGGGGGGTGTTTTATCGCTTTACCATGTGATACACTCTCTGTATACATCTCCATACATGTTCCCATATACTGATTTGTAATATTAGATGGTGTGTGCATCTCCATATCATTTTTTGGGTTTCCAGGGTGTATGGTATGTCCATTGTATACATGTAATCAGTTATGGTAATGGTACTTAGGCTACGTTTTATGCTGTTTATAACTTCTTGGCTCTAAAATCCTTGTCTGTAGGTTAGTCTTGGACATCATCATTGCAAGTTAGCCAATTATGTGTATCTTCCATTTAGCTTTTTTTGTTGCAAGAAGTATATGTTTTAAGTTTATAGGGGTGCCATGTGTCCTATAGCAGTTGGGTGAGATGCCAGATACCTAAACAACGAGTTTGGATGACTTAAGTTCCCTATTAGGAGTGCTTGTGCAAAGTTTGATCTTGATTCTCGGGCCCAAGTAGGTCTGGAACGTCTGGTCTAGTCACCTGGGCTATACAAGATCCAAGTTACTGGAATTTCGTGAGAAATTTCACTATTCAGGTGCTACAAAGGCTACAAAATTATTAATTTAATGGCTCTAGCAAAGGTGGAAACAAGGCAACGAAGTTATTAGTTTCACTGCAATGATAAATTCCACTCAGAATACTGAACTTTGTTATAAATTGATGAGATTGAGCTACGTGAGACAAAAATAGTGGTTCTATATTAGTTAAAAATGAGGGATATTTATATGAATAGATTTTTTAGTTCTTCATGAGGATCTTCGTGCTTCAACTGAGGTAAGATTTTTTCCAATAGAAGACCAATATTGATTATTGTTATTAATATACTTGTGATGGTCAGATCTGATAAAGTTCTTATTAGATAAGGTTGACTTTCTTGTGGAGGGCTTAGCCCCTTTGGGTTGATTAGCCCCTTCAGATTGCTTAACCTCATCTGCAAGAGGAGGCTGATAATTTTATAAGGATCAATCATTGGTCTAATCAAGAATCGGATATCTCCAATGGAGTTTTTGAATTTTATTACTGAGACATCAAACCTCAATCTTAGTTAGGATCAGTCATTGCAGTTGAATCTCCGAAAATGTCCCCCTCAATATCTTGCCTAGGGGGCACGTACTTATGAAGAAACCTACTATGAGCTCTATTGATAACAGTCCTAGTATCAATATCTGAAATGGAGTATTCAATACCTTAACGATAAATAATAAGGTAAGGACCAGCCCATAAGGTATCAAATTTGAGAATCTGTCATCCAGGTCTATGATGATTAAAGAGTACAAGATCCCCAATTTGATATTCAGTTAAAGTAAGTCAAATATCAATGGTTCTAGTTCCCTCTTTTAAGGTTGTAGCAGTAATAGAACTAAATCTAAGGCTTGTACTCTGATAATTTCATCAGCTAGCCTCCATATAGCTAAATCATTAGTTTGCAGGGTTGCAGCATCAAGTATAGGTTGTAAACTTGAGGGTAAAATAGGATCCTGACCGTAAAGAGCCTTGAATGGAGACATCCCAATTATACGATATTAGCTAACCCTATAGGTTAATTTCGCTCTAGGTAAGTAGAGATTCATCTACTCGTATCATTGGAGGCCATCTTTTGAAGAATGGCTACAAGGGTACCATTTGCTTTTTGACTGCACTGTAAGTGGAAGATTTATAAGGTGCTATAAATGACTGATAGGCACTCATTAATTTAGTAAGCTCAGATACAACCTGTGAAGCAAAGCTGGTCCATTATCAGATAATAGAACTTTTGGGCTACCATGCCTGGTGAAAACTTGCTTATAAAGGAAGGATGGAGTAGCATTACCGGTGACAGTGAAAACAGAGACAGCTTAATCCATTTGGTAAAATGGTAGATAGCTAATATAATATAATGATATCCATAAGTAGCAGTAGGGAGAGGGACCACCACACCAATACTCATAGTGGAAAAAGGTTCTGAAGGTCCCACAATTTTGTGTTGGTACATTGGATTTTCACCACATTGTTGTTGGCAAGTGAGACAACTCTCCAACACATTGTATACAGATTCCAGAATGTTATCCCAGTAAAAATGATTTTTCAACCATTGTAAATTCTTAGCGATAGCTCCATGCTCTACAGTTTGATGAGCTTCATAATAGTATCAGTCCTCGCAGTAGGCCAATAAAAGGCAGCCATTTAGACTCAGCTTCTTATATAAAGACCCATTTTTAACTTAAATATTCTCAGTTAAAAACTGTAGCTTCGCTATAAAGTCCTTAGATCCACAATACCAGAGTTTGGGTCTGCCAATCAGATTATGGGTATAATCTTCCTCAGCAGTAAATAAAGTTATTATAGGTAATTGAGAAAATCCATTAGCAAATTTGGTGCATAGCTCCAGCACGATGTTGAATTAAAAAGCTATAATTCTGAAGCTTCAACGCCCATTTAGCTAAGCGTCCATCAGGATCTTTCATTTGTTGTAACTCAAATTAAGGAAGCGTGATCCGTGATGATATAAAATGTTTACCATAGAGATAAGGGAAAAAATGTTCAACGTCAGATTGGACTGCGAGGCATTCCCTCTCAGTAAAGCTATAATTGCATTCTGCCTTGGAAATGGTTTTACTATAATGAGCTATGGGATGATCAACCAGGTTGGAATCATACTGAGCCAGAATAGCCCCAAAAGCTATATCACTGGCATCATTAATCAAGATAATAGGTTTTGAAAAATCAGGATGGGCTAAAATTGGAGTACTAACTAAAGCTTGATGCAGAAGATCAAAAGCTTGCTTTTGCGATTATTCCCATGAGAAAGGAACTTCCTTGTGCAATAAATAGACTAAAGGCTCTGCAATATCAGTAAAATGGGGGTTGAATTGTCAGTAATAAACAACCATCCCTAAAAACAATTGAATGCCTTGCAAGATTTTAGGAACAGGCATGTCCAAAATAACTTGTATCTTATTAGATAAGGGTAAAATCCTATCGTGATTAACTTTATGGCCTAACATTCCATCTCAGTTTTGAAAAAAGCACACTTAGATGGTTTTAGTTTAAGTGAAGCACGGCGCATTTAGCCAAATACTTCTTTTAAAATTAGCTAAATGTATGTTAAAAGTGAGAGAGAAAACAGTAACATCATATATATAAACTAAAATGCAGAAAAGTTTCAAATCCCCAAACAATCCATCAATGGCTCTTTGAAAAGTAGCAGGGGCATTACAAAGCCCCTGCGGCATACATGTAGGCTCTAAAAACCCCTTAATAGAAATTAAGGCGCATTTTTGATGATCTTCCAGAGCCAGGTCAATTTGCCAGTAGCCACTATCAAGATCCATGGCCGAGAAGAGCAGTGAGCCAGACAATAGTTATAATGAATCATCAATGTGAGTTAGGGGATAAGAATCCTTTTGGGTAACAGCATTAAGCCGATGATAGTCCATAATCACTCTATGACCTCAATCTTTGTTTAAGATGAGAAGTAGAGGGGAAGCCCATAATTTTGAGAAGGCATTAGTAATCCCGCATTGAGGAGTTGTTTCAATACCACTAAGAACTGAGCTTTTCAACTTTAGATTTGTGATAAGTCTGGGATTGCGTAGGGGAAGTATCCCCAGTTTTCATCTGATGCTGCACATCTTTCATTAGCCCAAAATCTCTGGACTTCTTGGCAAAAATATCCACATACTCTTCAATTAGAGTCTCAGCATCATGCTGTTTTTCTGGAGTAAGTGATTATTCAAACGTGACGTTGACTCTAGCAATGATAGGTTGTTCTTCCAACCCAAAATCACGTAAATCCCCACATTCCCAAGATGGATAAAATTTTATTTACAGGAGTAGGCTGCACATAAGCGATAGGGTTACTTTGATTCAATCACATAGACCAAGAGGTGAGATTAGCTAGTAAGACTAGAACATTCCTATTATAAGCGGGATCAAGGATACAAGGTAGGTTAAAGCCTCCAAATCAGAAGGATTACTGTTACTGGATATCTCTAATACATGATCAGCTGGCACAAATACTTGTACTCAAGTATCAATTATAAATAGAGATTTTGGAGGTTTAGTAATTGAATTGATAGAGTATAAAGGCATTCCTTCTGAGGCACAAGTGATGGAGGCGGAAGAATAGTCTTGGGTCCCCAAATTTGGTATTCAAGACGAGAGATAGAAGTAGGATATTACAATAAGCAAATAAGTCGTTTAAGTTTGCCTTTGCTATTGGGGACAACTTTCAAAATTAAAGGTACTCAGTATCCAATTAAAGAAAGATAATTGCCCTTAAGACTAATATTTGCATCAAAATCAATGAGAAATTTGTTTCACAAAATCAAGTCATAGCAGTTATTGTCCAAAAATACTGCAGGGGCTGAATAAACCAAATTTTCAAAGCGCATTGGAAATAAATAATAAGCTCCTATGGATTTAGTATATGAAGGACAAGCAGTTCTGTAGTCTTGAGAATGATTTAAGTCTGGCGCCACTTTGATTCTTTTCATAAGCCCTGACAAGTTCACATTTATGGGTAATCCCATGTCAATGATAACTAAAACTTTCATCTTGTGTACTATGACTTCAACCTGAGTCACATCAGTGCCAAAGTCTGTGATTGAAAATACTGAAGGGACTAAATGGTTGAATTGAATTAAAAGATGAAACAGAAACGTAAGAAGGAATAGTATCTTAGTTAGCTAAATCATCAGGGATATCAAGTTCACCAGGAGCAGATATCACATAACAGTCTTTAGGAGTATTAAAAGATTGCAGTTGAGGCACAGGAGGTAGGTCAGCACAAGGAGACTCTTGCCCTATGCTGACTCCTCTTTTCGACTCTTCAGCTTGTTTCTTCCAACATTATGTTCCATATGTCCCACTAGACCGCAATAGCTGCAAGGGTCCTTCTTAGGTTTAGGTTTAGGTCTAGGCGGTATCACATGGATATAAGAACAAGGGTTATTAGCAGAGGTTGGATGCACCACACCATTAGGAATCTCCATCAACGCCTCTTCGATGTCGAGAATAGATCTGAATTTTCTTTTAAGAGATTTTAAATGTAGTAACAACTGAGTATGAGAAGCAAACACACTCATCACAGCCAAAATAGCATCATCTAAGGTAATATGATCACAAGTAGTGAGAGTCTGGGCCTCATGATAAAATCTCTTAGCAAGATCTTGAATTGATTTTTCTTGCTTGACTTGGATGCTCATAAAGGCTTGCTTTTGATTAAATAGAATTTGATTACTTCCGAACTCCTTAATAATGGTAGTTTTCAGTTAAGCCCACATATTGCAAACCTTAAGGTGAGGAGCCATGATTTCTTGAGCTAATCAGCTTAAACAAGAAGTAATATGCCAAACTTTCTATCGATCCATCGTCCCATTCATTGCTCACTCATATACAAATAGAAAAGGATGAATTCTACATTCACCCAGCTCAAACTATCCTTAAAGGTGGGTTTGAAAGCGATGGGTTCATTTCTTAAGACGTGTACGCCAGATACCATGACCAGATCAGCCTCGGAGGGTTTGGACTTAGGGATATGGGCTTGAGTAGAAATTTGGACAACTTATTGTCATAAAATGGCGGAGATCATCCTGTAAATTATGGACCCATTGTGTAAGATGGTCATTTCTCAGTTGATTGATTTAAGTTAGAAATATAGCAAGCATCTCTTCTTGCTCATTCTCAAGTACTCAATATTTAGCAGTTAACCAATCAATAGAAGCTGTTAAAATTATAAACTGAGTTTCTTGCTTGAATTGGTTAAAATTGCATATATGATGAGCATCTTAACACCATCCAATAAAGTTGGTTAGTGAATAATTCAGCTTAGTCAGAAGGCCTTATAGAGATAAGAAACATCCTTGAGCTATGGCTTGGATTATGTTTTCTAACGCCTGCACTCTTGTTACCAGTAGACTCAAAGGTTTAAAATTGTGAAAAAAGCGTTGAGCTGGGGGGACTAGGAGTTCCCAGGGGTCCTTGCGAGCCATCACGACCTGCAGGCCCAGGGGGGCCCTGTTGACCTTCAGGGCCTTGAGGCCTCGTCCACCAGGGGGTCCCAGGGTCACCAAAGGAGAATTAGATGGTCCAGGAGGTCCAGGAGGATCAACAGGACCAGGTCCACCTTCTCAAATAGTATTAACTATTTTATTAAGTTGTTGAAGTAGCTTGTTGAGTTCAACAAAGCATTCCTCATGTTGTGCCCACAATTGTCCCAGTTTTTTAGTAGTCTCATCTTTAATGGTAGTGATTTGGTGTTGAACTGGATTAGTGAAATCATTAACCTGTTGAGATACTTCTTGGCCGATGTACCCACAACTCCATTGTCAATTCTAACCAGATGGTTATGTATAGCATTGATTTCCCTCTTATTATCAAGTATGGCTTCCTGATTATCCCAACCAAAGTTAGAAGAAGTCTCATAGTTAGATGATAACTGAGAATGAAATTGTTGCACTAGGGTCAAACTGGCGGTGGTTCTCAAGATGATGTAACCCCAAAATCTGTAGAGACATGATGAATGGAGGGATGCATGTACTGCCGGAGATACTGCTCTGTTCTAACAAAATGACTTTAGTATGTTGTAAAACCGCTCTGTTATATAAGTACATCAAATTAGATACAACCTTTGATGCTCAGTCTCAATTAGGATGGGCGCCAGGCTGGATAGCCCCCTTGTTAAGCCCTTTACCATTTCATCCACATCGGCAGATTGAGCTTGATAGTTATCCTGGTCAGGGCACTCAATGACCAAGTCCATTGATGCTCAAAATTGAAGATCACTGATAATAGCGGAAGTCATCTCATGCCTGTTAGAGTGTACCCATTGGGTGATACTCATTGATTCTTTGGAAGATGGGATTTCTTCACTAGATGTATTTGTTGTTGTGAAAATAAGTTTTCACCAGGTAGCCTCAGAAGCAGACCTGGCAGAGGCACCAGTATCAGAATTTTGTGAGAAAAAGCAATACTCAGGTGCTACAAAGGCTATAAAAGTATTAGTTTCATGGCTCTAGCAAAGGTGGAAACAAGGCAATGAAGTTATCAGTTTCATTGCAATAATAAATTATAATTGGAATACTGAACTTTGTTATAAATTGAAGAGATTGAGCTACGTGATACAAAAATATTGGTACTATAATATTTAAAAATGAGGGATATTCATATGAGTAGATTTAGTAGTTCTTTGTGAGGATCATTGTGCCTTCAACCAAGGTAAGGTCTTTTCTATTTGAGGACTGATATTGCTAATTATTATTACTAAACTTGTTATGGTCAGATCTGATAAAGTTCTTATTAGATGAGGTTGACTTTCTTGTGGAGGGCTTAGCCCATTTGGGTTGATTAGCCACTTCAGATTGCTTAACCTCATCTATCAGAGGAGGATGATAACTCCAAAGGGTCATTGTCAGTTTAACTGAGGATTGGATATTTCAGACGACGCTTTTAATATCTTATTAGACTGAGACATTTAACCTTGAGCTTATTTAGAATCAGTCATTGCAATTGAATCCCCAATAATAGTATATGAGTTGATTGCTCTAGATAATTATTTAGTTCCATACCTCCATTCTGCCTAGGGACAAACAAAGATAAAAGGCGCACAGGTGCTTAATGGTCAGATCAAAGCCAACCCTGTAAAAAGGCATATATTGTGTTAAAAAAAGATGGTGAAAAAGCGATTGCATGGGTTGTAAACCAGATGATGATAATTTCATGGAGTTGGCTATCACAGAGAGTCCATTGAGTTCTGTATTTATCCATGAAAGGAGGCAATGCGTTTTTTATTTTATCTAGGAGATTATTCTCCATCACAGTGTTGGCGTACCCCCTGCTTCTAACCATACCCTTAAGTGGTGGGCAGGTCCAGAAGCTGGCTTTATAGTGAAGGGAAGCTCTAGTGAAGTCCATCTAGTACTAAAAAAAAGCTCTAGTGAAGTAATTGGTGATCTTCGCCTCCAAGGTCTGGTATAAAAATTGAGGTTGTATTAATCTGCTGACCCAAGGTGGATTGTGACCAGTGGATCTGATATTCTCTAGGAGTATAATTTCAGTTTTTAGCATAAAGTGATGCGATGCTGATGGATGAGTATTA
Source organism: Massospora cicadina (assembly GCA_022478985.1). NCBI lineage: Eukaryota > Fungi > Entomophthoromycota > Entomophthoromycetes > Entomophthorales > Entomophthoraceae > Massospora > Massospora cicadina. The sequence goes on from JAKSZP010009192.1 coordinate 593,692, forward strand.
TTGTGTTTTCCTATCAAGTATGTGAGCATTATGATTGTTGGAGATACCCACCGAAAAGTCATCAGCAAAAGCCATAATTTTTACTGGTAGTTGGCCATGGATCTTGATCTATTGATGAGGGCATTTGTTTTCTGAATTAGGGAATCAAGACTAAAATTATAGAGTAGAGGGCTTAGAGGGTTACCTTATCAGAGTTTTCTCTGTGAAAAACTAGATTAGTTATAAAGCCTGCTCCACGCAAAGTGTGGTGACTGACTCAATGAACATCATCACCCAATTTTTAAATCTGTTTGGAAGTTTAATTCTTTGAAGACATGCCTCAAGATAAGTTCAGTTCACCCTGTCGTAAACATTCTGTTGATCTAGATACTAGTGCTTCAGAGACTTTATCTTGACAGACATTTATAACTGTGGGGATATTATACCATATGGATCTTTTGGAGACAAATCCATATTGGGATGGGGATATCACATTAGTTGCAATTTCACCTAGTCATTTAGTCATAATTTATGTGAATATTTTGGTATTTGTGTTTATTAGGAATATTTGGCGCCAGCTATATAGGTTTAGCCTATCTCTTTTTTGAAAAGTGTGATTGTGTATGCTTTTTGACCGCCAGGAAGGAGGCATGTTTCTATAATACACTTATTCATGGAGGATAAAAGAATAATAGAAATGTTACTAAAATATTTTATATAAAATCATAAAGAAGCCCATCAGGTCCAGGGCATTTCCCTTGTGGTGCATTGTGCACCACTTCCAATAATTCCTCTCATGATATTCAATTTAATAAAATTGTTGTTTTGAGCTGCAGTGTCAATATGTGCACTGGTGAAACTTTTATTAATTTTCTGGTTTGACCGAAAAGATTTATAAATATTTGTTTAAGACCTGTGTATTTCAGTTAAAACTTCCTTAGGTGTTTCTGCTATGGATGTATCTGTCGTCAGACCTGTGTGCAGGCTACAGTGTTCTTCTGGGCGTAATTTGATGGAATAAGTAGCTCAAGCTTTTTTTCCATCTTTTAGAATTTTTTCTCTGCAGTGAACACTAATGCAGTGTTGGAGTTCATTTACCAAAGTGTTTAAGCATGCAGAAACCTCTGCCAATTTGCGTCCCCATTCAGGGCAGTATCCTGTGTGTGGGACATAGTTTTACAGCTTATTTATTTCAGCCAAAGTGCGTTTTATGATGGCCAAAGCTGCCCTAATCTTCTTAATGCTGTGTTTGATCTGGTGTATTATCAATTCCATGAGATTTTACCAGGTGACTAATGGATGAACAGAACGGTGTTTAGAAATCCTGTGTTGAGAATATTTTCTCCACCTAGGAGTAAAAATATAAGTCAGCTAAATTTTCTGGGCGTATTCTGCTCCATCTTGGTGCTTGGATAATTGTTTTCACTGTTGTGAAGGACACCAAAACTAGCTAAGGGTGGGAGAATTTGATTTTTATAGTTTTGGATATAAAAATTGGGTGTCAGAAAAATAATGGCGTTAGTATTCGGTCTATGTGTGACATAGAGATAAGTTTACCATTGTGCACATTAGGGCGTGTCATGTTTTGCAGAAGAGTTGACTGTTTTAGGTAAAGGATAATATAGAGACCAAGAAGATTTTTAACATGTGAAGTTCCACATGCCCTTGTGGTGTCTCCGTTGTGTTTGGCCATCAGTTGGTGTCTTGGTTAATCCAGCAGATCATGTCTCATATAACAAAATTGTTTTCATGGAGATTAAGGTGTGTCAAGGCCGGAAAAAACTCATGATGTTCTGTTGCACAGCTTGGTACATACACACTGGCTATTGTGCGCACCTCTTTGTGCTATCAGAAGGTAATGTCTAGTATGCACCTATTTAATAACAAATTTTCAAATATGATTTTTAAAATTTTGGTTTTCACATACTATCACCCAACAGTGTTACAACCAAAATAAGATCGTTGGAAAGAGCATATTTTCCATGCCTCCTCCTTTCCCTGTTGACAGCAGGTTTCCTGCACCGCTGGGATAACCACAGGGAGGTTGCGCAGGAGACTCAACTTCTTGACCTGGGACGTTAAGGGCTTGAGTCCTGCTATGTTCAGCGTCCTTATCTCTACTGAGACGCCTGGTGCACCTCAGGAGCGCTAGCAGGACCCCCTGGACCTACTTTCTACCTCTCTTTGCTCACCTTTGCATCCTTGCTACAAGTGCCATAATGATGAGTAGGTACTGGGGCTATTCTTATCATTTCACTATTGCTGTTTTGGTTTCCTTATTGCCTTTATTGGATTTAGTTTATCATTGCGGTTCACTTATGTGTTCTCATTGGACACAGTTGTGTCTGATGAATTCAAAGTTGATTTTCAACCCCATTTGGGTTGTAATTCATAATCTTGGGGTTGTGTCAAACCCCTGTGATAAACTTGTCTGCAAATTGGATCTCATCAAATTCTGTTGGTTATATTGCTACTTGGTTTTCTTCAGCGATTAGTAAACTCTATGTTGCTAGTTGTTCCATGTCTACCTGAATCAGTTCAGGCGAGATGGATGATTCCGCCAAGGCTTTGCCTTTGACAAGGCCAACTAGAAGCCTGTTTAGCCATTTTCCGCTCCTTTGGAGAGATTGGGTCAATAAGTTATATTGTCCTAACTCTCCCCAGTTAAATACTTGTGTGATATCTGTGATCTTGGCATACTATAATTTATTTTCTAACCATTTCTCCTCACAGAATTCCATTTTTATTAGGCCTTCTATTAAGGGACAGGCATTAATCTTGTGCCCAAAAGGCTTGAAAGTGGTTAGCATGGGTGGTGAACTCTCCAATATGCATGGATAATTGGTATTTTTCCCCATTGATAATAACGGATGTGATGTGGGGGATTTTTTGTAATATCCTCCACTACCTCCAGGTTCATAGAAATAATTGTAATTGCCTCCCCTGAGCTAAGGGTTGGCATCAGCTGTAATCTTTTCATCTTAAACTGTTTAGTTTCTTGTAGGATTCCAAGCCTCCTGAAGATGGTGTTTGACTACTTGTGTGCAAATGTTCTTGGAAGATAGTCAAAGAATAATAAAATGTCTTTATATTCTGTTCAATAGGTACATTTGGTCAATACGTACGTTGACCATCAGAAAGGTCAATCACTACACTGATATTTGCAGCCTTGCTTGCTTTTTCCCACTATCTCAAAACCAAAGTTCATTCAACCACGGCGGATAGTGTGAGTTGTCATGTACACAGCATGTGGGAATAATTTTTGTTGGGCTTTGTTAAACTTTTCCCCACAATGCTGGTGCCTTTGTGGCCAAAAAACACAAGTTCTGGGTTCACCAACAAAAGCGGTTGAGAGTGGGACAATTCCATATAACTACAATATTACATTAGAAAATCTACCATCCATGTGTGCTGCACCACCTTGGCCTTTTTTTTACTTTTGTTTTAATTGACTCCTGTGCGCTTGGTGCTTTAGGGTGGTGCAGATCCAGGTCTGCTACCATTTACTGCATTTACCCAATCCTTTACTTGTTTATTAATCATGCTCATCTCACCTGGTCTTAATTATAAAATTTTTCTGTTTGAGTCAAATCATTTACTAATAAGTGATAGTAATGTGGAAAGAAAAGCGTGATAATTGGTTTTTAGTGATATCAAAAATGCTATTATGAATTAATTCAGTATCCCAAAATGGATGGTCAGACAAAAAGTAAGAATCTATAGGGATTTTATTTAAGAAGGATAAAATCTTAGGAACATTCAGCACCAAAATTTATCAGGAGGCTCAAATCTTGGCTGGCAATAACATAACGAGAAATTTATCTATTGTAATGCTTTGTAAATGGGACTATGACCATTTTGGAATTTATACCATACAGTGATTTCACCATAAGGGACTAAAACTACTACTATTAAATTTCATTTTACCTAAAGAAATTGGTGTTGATTTTTAATGTAAAAAATTGAATTTCAAACCATATTAATAAATATTAAATTGGGGAATTCTGCCAACAAGACAAATAGATTCAAAAATGATGGACAAACCTCATCTAATTTGCCATAAATGTAGTATAAGGGACACTACATCGTTTCATGTTGGAGCATGGATAATGAGGACCAAGTAGATATTGTTATCTTTTAGGAGAAGGAACCTAGACAAGAACTAGGAAAGTCCATACAGTTTATATGTGAAACAATATAGATATACAGGTTACTCTGTTCCACAAAACAAACCAGAGACAACTTAGACACCTCAACAATACTTCTTGGATGTTACACTGGATGAGCCACTTTATGAAGTTCACATATCTAAATATGAATGCAATCAATTGAGCTAAATAAGGTATTTTAACCCTTCTCATGCAAAAGAGTTCATTATTCACCCAAGAATCTACTTAATAAAAAATTTTCACTGACATACTGACATACCTATTGACTATATCTGAAACCTTTGATTCCGATAGAGTCAATCTATTTGGGTGAGTGGGTGAGAATTGGAGAATCTTATCAAATCTGAAACTATTGAGTCTGATGGGTTCAATCTATTTGAGTGAGTGGGTGAGAATTGACAAATATCATTTAATTCACCAAATTGCTCACCTGAAGCTAATCAAGTCAGATAAGTCTAATGTATTTGGGTGAGTGGGTGAAAATTTTTGGCAAATAAGATTGAATCTGAAATTATCAAGCCTGATAGGTTTATCTATTTGGGTGAGTGGGTGAGAATTGGAGAATATTATCTAATAATTCGCCAAATTGCTCACCTGAAGCTAATTGATTCTGATAGGTTTAATCTAATTGGATGAGTGGATGAGAATTAACAAATAAGATCAAATCTGAAACTATCGAGTATGATCAATTTATTTGGGTGAGTTGGTTAGAATTGATGAATATTATCTAATAATTCACCAAATTGCTCACCCAAAACTCAACAAAAATCAGTATTATAGTTTAAGTAGATTAAGTAGTTAAGATAATCAGCTCACTAGCCATGAGGGCAACAGCAAAGTTGTTAGTCTGAGTGGCTTGTAGTAAAGCTGGCACAGCCTATAGGCTACAATGTGAGCTTATCATCATCTGATAAACTAAATATTGTAGTGAAGCATGGGTATCTGGACGTTAGGTTTATATTTAGAAAACTGTTAATTTGGTTTATCTAATTAATAAAATACTTTTGACAATTTAATTAGAAGTTGATTTAGTTATTTGGAAGATATGTCACATACTTAATGATTTCAAGTATAAAGAGATAAATTTGGGTAGCAGTTTGGTGTTATTTGACTGATTCAATAGGTTTATTTTGTTTGGCTGAGTGGTTAATGGCTTTTGGTCAATTTGATAGGACAGTTTAATTTTTTTGGGGGGGGGGGTGATTAGTTATTAATTTTATTTTGATAAGTTCAGTTAGGTTTACCTGAGTTGTTGGAATTTTTGCAATTAGATTGAGCAATTAGATTTGGCTGAGTGGTTTTGTTTATTTATAATATAAAATCTAAATTAAATAATTGAAAATCTGAAAGTTTGTAGACAACATAGCAAGGCACGGTAAATTGGCTAGTATTTGATAAAGCAAAAGATGCCTCGATAAACAAGGGTATATTATCTCAGATGAATCTGAACAAGATAGGAGCTAACATTATTATACTAACAACTTGGGTATTATTCCTTAATATCCACCAAATTGAGTCAAACTCAAAGTAGGGAAAATAGTGACAATAATCAAGCCAAGAATAAAACAATTATTCTGTATGCACAAAGGTTAAAATTTGTGATAAGGTTGCTTATATGACACATGTGTGGTTAATTAACAAGCCAAAATGGTTTTATACTGGATTGGAACATTTAAAGTAATTTCAAAATTGTATATGTCTGACTATACTATCAAAAACATCTCTAATTGTTGTATATTTAACAGAGTCAGTTTTAGTCCTTTTTTTAGTACTAGATGGTCTAATTCTTCAGTTTTAGTCCTTTATTCTTTGTTTTATTAAAAGTTAAAAATTAAATATAACACATTGAACATAAAAAATATATAGAAAGATAATAAAGATTATAAAAGAGATATATATAAGAAAAAAATAGGGAGACTTATATTACATTTTATAATATTTTATAGATGTTATCTCAATATTCAACCTGCCTATGATGCCTCCTGGTGGGGGGAGATGAACGACAATTTTTAATGATAAGATTGATTTGAGTTTGGATTTTTGCCAAGGATAGAATCAACCACTGCCAAAGTCTTGTGTTGGGATGAGAGAAATGAAGAAGTGACAATGATAAATTAAGCAATATCAGGGTATAAGGCCCCCAAAGTTTTAACATGCTTTATAGGGTGATTGTCAAATTAGGACAGCTGGTCTAAGAATTCCATAGTGTAAGTAACAATTAATCAGCACATTTGATTATACATGTTGGACGGTGGCATGAGTCTCTAAGAACCAAAATACAAATTTTATCTTAGTTGACTAATTATGGAAATGTTCCCAAAAAACCAAGTAGCACTGAGAGAGCAAGGAGAGAAACCAAAAGTCTCAATAGATAATCTAGTCAAGCTGGGGAGTGTGTTAAATCTTTTATGATAAACTTATTAAACTTAATTAACCTTGGAACTGTTGATATCTAGCTTATCAACTTTATTGTTCACAAATTATTGATATTAATTATTAGTAGGTAATCAATGTCAGGATCTAATTCTAATGTTAATCCAGATTGATGTCTAAATAGGCACAATTGCCGTATATGTTTGTAGGAGAATTTAATTACCTTAGTAGCATATAAGTTTTTTCTTACTTTAATTGATCAGGCTTAATTTATAACCAGTTAAAGGTGTTTTTGGAGCTACCAAAGTGTTACAATGTTTGTCTTGATGATAGTTTTTAGGTTGTTATGAACACTGAGGCTTGTCATTAATGGGCAATTTTTTACTTATGGATTTCAGCTAGCTTGTAAAGGGTAAGATAATGTAGCTGTTTAAAGGTGTTGAAACAAGTTATCTTGGAAGCAAGCTTAAAAGAAACATATTCTAGTTTTTAATGGATTCCAAAGAAGCGGTTTATTAGTATAAGAGTTATTTAATTAAGATGTGTCTCTTTAGGACTAAGTTCATTAGCAATATATTCCATTTTTATTGATGTGACAACCAAAGAACTGAACACCAAACTTTCCTATATAACCCCAATAATAGGTTAAATGATGACAGAATTAAACAATAATTTTTTGTTATTTTTTGGATTCATTGGAAAAGTTGAAGGAATTGTTAGTTTTTTCTATATTCTCTAGTAATATGATTTAAGGTAGATATCTCTTGCCTATAAGAGAATACCTAAGTGAGTTTTAAACCACTTGTAAAGAATATTTAACTGGCAAGCTGTAGCCCTAAAAACTAGCAATCTCCTAATACTTAAAGCCTAGTCACAGAACCTGCGCAAAACTAAAATAATCTTTTCTAATATGCTATTGGAGTGTTAGGCCCCATCATATACATCTTGGTTGTCAAATTAACAATTATCACAAAGATAGGCCATTGTACGCAGGAATAAGAACTGCTGGACAAGTTAAGATCTCAATTATGGATGGGTTATTGAAACCTCATTTCCCTAATAGGCTTCTAATGAAAATGGTCAACTGTACGCAGGTATCATTAAAGTTTATAATCTTAAAAGATATTATTTCTAGTTTTTGAGAGCATAAGAACATTAAAACTATCCCATCAACCACACGGGGTGGCAGTTGGATATGGGCAAAATTTAAACACTATATTAATTCTTAGATCTTGTCATTATTTTGCTCATTGGCCCTGATTGCTTAACTTTATCAGCTGGCTTTGTATTGAGGTGTTCCGTTCTACACATATTAGACACCAGGCAAGCTCTAAATGGACATGGCATTTCTCTTTGTATAAATCTTTTTCTGAAACCAACCAATTTTGTAACACTTGCTTATTGGAGCTGTCCATCTCCCTGCTATCAACATTCTGTGTTGGGACATTAAGGATAAGAAACCAATAGTCCTCTATTTTTTTGAGGCTAGGAGACCCAAAGTCCCTGGGTATTGGATTATAAGATTTACATTTTCTTTTCTGAAAAGTCTTCACGCAAGATAACGTTCCTTGAGTGAAAAATCCTAAATAATTTTACATCCCTAACTTAATAGAAGTAATTGAAAAAGTAAATGGTGAAAGGAGAGTAGTTTAATTTCTTAGAACCTGATTATATGGGAGATCAAGGATTTTTTCTCAGTAAATCTCTAAGAATTTCAGATACAAGATCTATACTCATAAACAATTGGAAAATATGTGGCATTCTGGTCATGTTTGTAAAACAAGATTTGATTGGCACTTAGACTGGATTTGAAGCTAAAATTAGGGTTTCAGTTGAGTAATATTTAATCACATGAGTTAGGGTTGACCCCGTTATTGAAAGAACTTGAATTTAGTCATGGATTATTCCTGAAAATAGTTTGCACATATCATCAGATTGGGTTCAAATCCCTTTATCTGGTACACATGATACTTTGATTTGGACAGGAATTTTGATAACGCCCCCTCTAAATCTTGGCACAGGAAGGGAAATGGCTGGAGAAATTGATTATGTATGCTATTTATCACTGTGCCCTGAGAGACCACCACAATTAAGTGTTCATTACCTTATTTATAAATAACTTTGTAGGGCCTTAACCAGTTGATTTCCAATTAAATATCACAATTTCCAGGATGATGGTGGTAGAAGAGGACTATATCACCAATTGGACGGTGTGCAGAGGATCTTGCTTATTGTTAAACTGACAAGTTTGTTTATTAATGGTATCAGATAAGTATTTCGAAGCCAGGGCCTGAAATTAAATAAACTCATTACCAATACTTTTTATAGTAGCTTCAGGGGCTTTGGGAAATCTTTATCTAACATGGCCTGTACTTAGGAGGCAGCTGATGGATTTCATCCATACAACTCTTATAAGGGGGACATCTTAATAAACCAGTGATAGCTTATTCTATATGCCATAATTGCACTAGGAAAATATTGGGGCCAATGAAGAGGGCCAGTCGTGGCCATTTTCTAAGAGATTTGAAGATAAAATATTATAAAAACGCTCTATCATTTCATTGGTTGCAGGATGGTAAGGAGTATTAAAAACCTGAGTGGATCCCATAAGCTCGCTAAATCATAAACCAATGACAATCAAAAAATCTGACCATTATTGGAGAGAGCTATGTTATAGCACCCACATTGGGTGATAATCTGATTATATAAAAATGTGGCATTAACTTTTGCCAAAGAGGAGGGTAGAATACAGCTTCAATCCACTTAGTTAAATTATCAACGGCTAGGAGGAGGAATAGATGCCAATTAGAGGCTCAAGGGAGGGGTCATACAACATTGATACTAATAGTATGGAAGGGTTCACAGGGTGGTACCACTAGATAATGAGGTTGAGGATTAGGTCTGGCTTGACTTTTACATACCATGCAGGACTCTAATACGTCTTGGATCGGGACAAGCATCCCTTTCTACTAACATTGAGACTTGAGCCTTTAGTAAGTTTTCTGAAATTCTAGTGACTGACTTGCAGATGTTCCTCCAATATGATGTTGGTTCAAGATGAAGAAAATACGTATGGCAACTAATTTCAAGAAACGAGTCTGTATAGTTGGCCATTTCAAACTTGGATCTTCTCCATTTTTTAATTTTTTTGAAGGGTCAGGGATTAATCTTTCCATAGAAGTGGAGGGTTATATTATCATAGAGTCGATCTTCTTTAGGGTCAGTTAAAGTTAATATGGGGAGCCTGGGTAAGAAATATGCATTTGGTGTATGGGCCCTAATTGATGAATGATGAAAAACCGTAGTTTTTAATCTTTAACGCCCATAAGACTAGTCTACCGTCAGGATCCTTTACTTGTTGCAGCCATTTTAAGGAAATATGGTCAGTAATTATGATACTATGATTATGTATAAATATGGTCAGAAATGCTTAATAGCCACTAGTAGCGCCAAGCACTCACGTTCCATAATGATATAGTTGCATTCAGCTCTAGTAGGGGGCTTTATAATAGGCGATGGGATGATCCACTAAGTTTAGGTCATTCTTAGAGAGTATAGCTACTATAGCTATATTGCCAGCATTGGAAAAAAGTAGAAAGGGCTTGTCAAAATTAAGTTGTATAAGTACTGGAAAGTGGGAGAGAACAGCGTGTAATAGGTCAAAGGCCTGTTGTTTTTCTTTCCACTGGAATGGCATACCCTTATTGATAAATTTACTAAAGGCTTGGAGGTATCAGAAAAGTGTGAAATAAACTGGTGATAACATCCCAATATCCCTAAAAACCTGTACATCACGTAGGGATCTAGAGGGCATCTTAGAACCTTTCCATGACCTTGTCATTGTAAGGAGTGTGTCTGTAACTCTTTTATTCCCAGAGAGGTAATGCGAGATGCACCGCCACACTGCCAGGAAACTAGTCATTAGGAGTATGGTAAACAGGGCACTGCAAAGGGTGACAGAGCCAAAGCAACCTAGTGCAAGGGTGTATAACGTGGTATAGAGTAGTTGGTAACAAATAAACAGCAACACTTGAAAGGACCCCATGGGGGAGCCCAAGACCAAGCAAAGATTGGTGCTGGAGGGATTGGGTGCCTCAGTCTGGAGGGGACTAAAGAGGTTCAGCGGTGCATTTGATCTTGTAGATAATTTTGTAAAAATAGAACGGCCAACTCTGTTAGAGACCTTCATGAGGAGGTCCATGCACAGGTTTGCACAAGGCACCATAACAAAAACCTAAACTAATAGGATTTTTGTTAAGGAAGTCGACCAACAAGGAAAGTTGGCCTAACAGAAACATACTTAAATTAAAGGGCAAATTGTCAATTTTTAAAATGGTTCTAAGTCTAAGCGACCCAATAGGCACACCTTACCATCAGCCAGGGTACTTTAACTTAATATTGACTGAACTTGATTATGGATTTCAGGCAAAGCTGACCCAATTTTGCAATTTTAAAAATCAATGTGGGTCTCAAAACCCCATTTTACAGAGTAACTGAATCAAACTGTCGTTATTGGTGATATAGCTGGTGCATTTTAATGCCCTTGCTGTAACACAGAGACGAGCATCAAAAACATCCCCAGGACAATCTGGTCATATCTCGCCTGCACCCAGCGTTGTCCAGGGTATTTTTTGAGGTCAGAAAGGCCTTTCATTTTGACCCTATGGCCTCCTGACGACCAGCTTTATCCTTGAAATTAGTTCCCTCAATTATTTCATGAAGCCATGACATTCATTCAATAAGTTATTCTGGCTTTACCTACCTTATAGCCCAAAAATTCATTTTTTAAAAAAAAAGGAGCATTTTGATGGCTTTGGTTTTAGAAAAGCGTTCCATAACTGCCAGAAAACTTTCCTTTCATGAGTTGTGCTTAGTAAAGGTTCTCAAAAAAATTATTATTATCAAGATAAAATAGCATACAGGAGCGTTTCAAATCGCCTAAGAGTTCATTCATGGCGCGTTGGAAGGTTTCAGGGGCGTTACATAACCCCCTGCGGCATTCAAGTGGGCTCAAATAGTCTTTTGCTTGATATGAGGGTGCAATTTAACGGTTAAAGGTGATAAGTCAATTTGTCAATAACCACTGGAGAGAACCATAGCCGAAAAATAATGAGAACCTGACATTTAGCAAAAAGAATCATCTATACGTGGCAAAGGATAACTATATTTTCATGTGATAGAATTGAGTTGGTAATAAACCATGAAAACCATGGCCACCATCCTTCTTCTGAATTAATAAGAATGAGGAAGCCTAGAGGTAATAGAAGGCACAATTAACCCTGCTTCCAACGGATGCTGTAGCTCTAAGCCACTTTATCTTGTTCAACTTTATATTTTCTGTATGGCCAATATTTAAATGGAGGTTGAACCTAGTCTAAATTTGGTGAATTACTCCCAACACTTTTCCGTAGTCAACTGGTCTAAAGGAAAAAATATTACAATACTCTTCAAGGAGGGATTCAGCATTCTGGCGTTCACTAGGGGTTAAATTGTTTCCAATTTTACTTTTGATTAGAGCTATTGTGGATAGGGGATTAAACTCTAAATTTTGTAAGGAGCCAAAACAACTCACATTAGTGATACTCTCAATGAAACATAATATTACATAAGAAATAGTAGAACATTAAGGGATTTGGAGATTTTAATTTTGTAAATTTCCTGATAAGATAGAGAAAGATTTCCCATAGTCAGGATCTAAAATTTCAGGACATGTCAAATCTTCTTTAATTAAAGTATTCATGTGTCCACTTAGCTCCAAAACTTGATTAGGATGAATGTGAATCTTGTTACCCATATCTAAAATAATTTGTGAGCCAATAGGTATCTTATTAAGATGGGGGCATATAGAGGGATCCAACTTTGGCGTCCACAGCCTCAGGGGGTAACTTAGTTTTTTTCCTCAAACTTAATATTTGATATTACAAATGGAGAAATGATATTTAAGAAGGTATGTTTAAATTTTCAGGGCTCCTTTAATTTTGTCAAGGAGTTTGAATATTAATGGTATCTGATACCCTGATAAAATGGTATTTTTCTTTATGGTTGATAATGCAGTATAACTCACGCATCAGCTGGAATCTAATAAGCAAATTGTAATTATCATTTTTTTAACAAGATAACTAGGACATTAATTAAAAATTTCCCAAATTGGAGAGGTAAGGAATAATATGCCCCAATTGCCTTAGTCAACTAAACCTTGTCGCCTTATATTCAGCTTTTTAAACAAATCTGGAGCCTTTTTTATGGATAAGTTGGCTGGATATAAAGCTAACTGGTGACTTGTATTTGTTACGCTAGGACTCTAACATTGTAAATGCCTCTCTCTACTCAAACCACCAAAAAGCTTAACTGGGAATAACTAGCTCAAACCTTCGTTGGGTATTTGTAGCAAAGCAAACGGAGGATGTTTCCTCAGCCTAACTTGGTGCTGTTCAATGTATTTGAGATTTTTATTTGCCAACTCTTGCTTTCTATAGAGGAACTGACCTCCAAGTTTTGTATGAATAATTGGCCAATGTAAAAATAAGAAAGCTTATGGTTTTTATTTCCTTAGATAGAAAGAGTTACGTCAACTTCGCAGGCGCAGCTAACAGAAACATCCTGAGGTGCAGGGCATAGAACTAGAGCTAGAACAAGGGTATCAAGACACATGATTGTTGTCAGCATAGGGAGACTTCTGCCCTATACTGACTGATCTTTTGACATCCTATTTTGAAGAGTGCAACAAAAGTTTACAGTTTAGTTGGAATCCTTGCAATAAGTGCAGAATAGTTTGGGTTTAGGCGAATTGGGTGGTGTAACTGCTAAAATTTGGGGCAATGGCTTATTATTATAAACGAGGTGGCCCAGTGAGTTTGTGTGGTTTTGCAGGAATTTCCAAGATGGCTTCTTTGATATAGATGAGAGACGTTAAGTTAGACTTCATCGCTTTAAGGTAGAGTAGAACATTAGGCATAATATTAAACGCCAAAGCGAGGCGGTGATAGCATTTTCTAATGTAAGACAACTTCCTGCGACCAACGTTTGAGCAACAATATAAAAATGATGGGAAAACTCATTGTTGGTCTCTACCCAATTATGGCTTATTCCCATAAAATTTTGTTTTTGGTTAGATAAGGTTAAGTCGCTCCTATATTCCCAATGCAAGGCAGTCTTGCTTCATTCCAAGTATATCAATGCATAAGATGAGTACTATAATCTCTTGGGCCATGCGACTAAGACAGTCTTTCTGATGTTTGAGCCAAAGATTGTCAGTGTTTTCTGGTATAGATTTTTCATAACAATATAAAAAAAGCGAAGAAGCTCCATTCTCCTGGGACGTACTTTTCTTTAAAGAAGGTTTAAATGTGCCATTTAGGGATTGGAGGCTAAATGACATGAACTGATATTGGGGGGAGTCACTTCACCTAAAGAAGAAACAGTATCTCTTAAGTATTTGTGAGGATAAAGAGCATCTATTTGACTCCATAGGCTGTTGCTATATTTGATTACTAAATATACTTGATCATGGGTGGCACAAAGAGCCAATTTCATGGCTATGAGCTGGTTTAGCTGCCAAACTGTTTTTTAAATTATTAGATTCATCTCAAAGTCAAGTAAATGTTGCTCAGTGGTATTCATTCTTTGCTCTAAGCAACCTACCACAGCGATTAGGGTTGCCAACTTTCCAAGGCGTTCATAATGAGCCTTTAGGGAAATTTCAGGGAAGATAAACACTCCATCCAAAGTGATTTGCGCTTCTTGGGCGATGTATCCTAATTGAACAATGAGATTTTGAACTTACCATCTTAATGCCTGGAGGCGTTCATTAGAATTCCTGGGTCAGCACTAGGACCAGGAAGTCCCAGTGGCCCAGGAGGTCTAGGATATCCCCGTCCACTAGCTTATCTGTTGCAATAAGGGGCTCCACACTCGCCAGGCATTCTTTGTGGTCCTGGAGAACAGAGATATCATGAGCATTGCGTACTTCATAGATCATTTCTTCCACAAACTTGAGGCGTTCATCTACAGAGGTCATAAAGTTATCAACTTTGATTTTTAGCTTGAGGTATGATCTATGACCTGAATATGAATGATAACCTCTAATTGACTGAAATGATTAATGAGTTACATTTGCATTAATCTCATAATCATTCATCCAGACAAGTAAACAATACTTGCATCTCGTTGATAAGCTGCCAATTTTAATATGGCATTTTAATTATCAATGCCAAAATGTGAGGCATATCAATAGAATTAAGAAGTTTTGAATGTAACATCCCCATTAACTGTAAATAGCAGAGTAGTTACTGATGATGGAACCTGGCTACTTGTAGATGGTACAAGGTATTATTTATAAAACAGACGCAAAAAGCGATCTAGAAGTTCAGCTCCAACTTGTTCTCCGTTAATCAATGAACTTTTAACCAAACTCATCATAGGGGCTAGTACCACAAAAGATCGTCTTCTATTAGCATGGCCTCTGGGGATAAAGGTCCCTGACAAGAGGAGCTGGAGGGCTTAAGCGAAGTCATATTGTTGCAATTGATTTTACTTCATGGAAGTAGTGTGGAGGATCATCTCTGATGGTGTAGAAATAGAAGGTTGCATGTCTCTTTCATTTCTCTTATATGCATATTGATTTCTAAGTCATTGAGTCAGTTGGCATCACAATCTGAGGAATTATCTAAAGTTGAATCATCATTTATTTTAATATAGTTAAACCGTGAACTCAGGGTAACCTGGCAAGGAGCACCAGTTTTTTTTCTGGATGGAGGGGGTGTTAAACCACTCATCCTTTACTTTTGAGGCCATGAGACCCAAAGTTCCTGGGTGTTTACATTATAGATTTACTTTTCTTGTCCAAAAATTCTTCACTAAGGATAACATTCCTTGAGTAGTAAATTCTATAGATGTTTTTTGTCCCTAAATTAATAGAGGTAAGCCAAAATATTAAATTGCTTAAGGAAGTAAAGTTATATCCTCTAGAAACCTGATTATAAAGGAGATCAGGGAGTTTTTCACATTAAATTTCCAAGTGTTTTCAAGCCATAATCTATATTTATTAATTGGGGATCCTGTGGATTTCTGGTCACAACTGTTGACCAAGATTTAATCGCCGCATAGATTGGATTTAAACCCCAATATTAGGAGGTTTTGATTGATTAATACTTGATCGGCCAAGTCAGTGTTGAACCCCAATATTAGAAGGTCTTGAATTTATGGGTATTTTCTCTGACAAAAGTTTATATATATCATTGGATCATGTTCAATTACCTTAATCAAAATCACATGAATTTTTGATTTGGGTAGAAATCCTGACATTCTGCTTAACTATTAAGTAACTTTGATATGTTGGCCTAACACAAGTCTTAAATTAAACCTCAACCAATGACTTACCTTGCATTCTCAGTAACCCATGGCGCTTACCTAAACCAGCACTCAACTTTTTATAAACCATACTTGTTACTGGCGATCTCTTCACTGAAACCTATATTTTTTTAGTACTAGATGGTACTGAAACCTATATTTTAGTGGAATAAAGGATAAACTCAAGATTATAGGTTGAAGGAATTTTATTTAGAATAAAATTGAAGTATTTTAATATTTCTTGCAAAAAAATCAAGAGATAAAATGATATAGATAGAAATCTTTAGGAGATGGGTTTGGTGATATTGTAGGAGCTTAGCAAACCCAAGAGAGTCTCTTATTGATTTTTGGCTTAGTGATGGCATCCATTTTATTCAATGCTTCAATCTGCAAGCTCAATCTCATGGTGGACATACCTTTACTAAGATGTTTATTGGCCCCTTGCTCTAAAACCTCTTTTGAGTTTGAGTGACAATACCTATTCTAGTCGTTGCATTATTACTCAATCTGGTAATATATTGCTCATCTTATAATTTAATCATTGGCTCTACTCTAACGCCTTGCTTCAGGGTTTCAATCAACTCTTGAAATTAATCAATTTTTCAAGCAGTAGTTGGTAAAAGGTTTTACTACTTCCATCAGGGCTTACTGACATGGTCATTTCTTTGTCATCAAACACTAATAAATTATATTAGAACCCCAAAGTTATGAAGGGTATCAATTTTTCATAGTCACTGTTGGAGTTATCAGCATAGTCTTTATACTGAAAATCTCCCTGGTTGGCTGGTATCACATTATTATGCATAAAGTCATCTTAACTGAACGACAAATTTCTTATACTTCTTCATCTATAAATGGGAGCTCATTTCCATTATGTGAACTTAAAGTTGTAATCTAGATTGTGAGGTGTATTTGTACCGGAAGGGTTTTAAAGAGGGCAAGGAATTACTCTCTAATATACTCATGGTGTCTTCCATGATACTTCCCCTCCTAAATAATACCGGTGGAAGCACCATAGGTGCCAGGCATGTACTCTGTTGAACAACAATAATTTAATCATCTCTAATGGAATACTCAGCATCTAGTGGCTAGGATAGTTGCAGGACCAATCCAGATGACTTGTAACTGCTCAGGCTGGCCTCCCCAATATGCTAGAAGAAGAAATTCTCTCCTAAACTTCTCTGTTAACTTAGTCTGAATCATACTCTCACGCTGACTCTTAGGTATAATTGTTTCAGTGTTCTTGGATGCTTAAACTGAATCTAATTAATATTTAAGCCAACTCTTGCTAGTAAATCCCAGGTGGTAGGCTCTAGCAATATGTGGTGATGACTAATGCGAACAAGGCAGGTAGCATTGCTTCTCAAGCATACTGGGTCTTAAATGGAGACATGAAATTCACCTGGTGATGGATAAGTCTGTATGCTAATAGCGCAGTTGGAAGCATATAATATCACTTAATTTGTAGCTCAGGGCTATCTTCTTCAATATTCCTCCTAAGGCTCCATTCATGCATTCTATGCTTCCATTAGAGGATATAGTATATGGAATAGTAAATTGGAGTCTCAATAATCTAGATCCATAAGTTTTTCATGAAGCCTGAGATAGACTTTTTCCTATTTTATGATAGAAGATTCTGAGTGCATTCATGCTTCGCTATTACTTGATTATACATCCTTTTAGAAGTCAATGCTGTGGTATAAGTCTTAACTGCTGATGCTTCAACAGATTTATAAAATGGTCAATAGCCATAATGATAGACTTGGATCCGCCTAAGGAAGTAAGCAACGGTCCTAGAACATCAAAAATATGTTATAAACTGGTGCTGTTGGTGAGATTAGCTAGAACTAAAAGTGTTTCTCTAAGAGTCTAAAGTTTACATAGGGTGAATAAAGTTCTAGGGGCTAAATGTCCTTTGTCTAACATTGACTCCCAATAAAACAGGTCTCTTGGGTATGTCAATGTTTCTGATTCCATGGTCAACATGCTTGAGAGCTACCATCAAAAGTTATATTCAATCATTATGTCAGATGTATGGGTACCACTTGTCCTGGACCTTCATCTGAAGGTTCCCATCAACATGATTGTTATCTCTGGAACACTTCTTAGGACAGTCTACACTTCTTCAGTTTCATCTTCCCATTTATCCTCTAAAGATCTGTTCTGATCATAAAGGCGATTGCTCTCATATGCTTGAAGTTGAAAAGCTGGTAATTAAGTCAATCTGTCAGCTTTGAAGTGCTTGCTGCCTGCTCTGTGTATGATCCCAAAATCATAACCTTGGAGTAGTACTTCCCATTGGGAAAGCCATTCGTCAAGATCCTTCATGTTGCATAGCCAGAGGATTGATGCTTGATCCATTATAATTTTGATATACTCCATATAATTAGGATCAAAAGTACCTACTACTCTTATCACTGCCATGAATTATCTTTCTGCTACATTTTTAATTTTCTAAGCTTAGACAAATTCTCTGAAGCAGTACTTAGTGAGGTGGCCTATCTCTTCTTTATCCAAATCGGCTATTATCACTCATGTCTTTAATGTAACTGGTGTCAGCATACAAGTAACAATCTTGTTGAATTTTGGGTAATTTATAATTGTCACTCTAATAATCTAGTTTTTCAACTCTTCAAAGACCTGCTATTGCTCCCTGTCACAATAAAACTTGGTTTCTATGATTAAAATGTAAGTGAGTGGCGCAGCCAAGTCCACAAAATGGGGGTAAACTGCCATTAGTATCCAACCAATTTGAGAAATACTTGGATGTTGCACATATTTTGAGATGTTCCATGGCTACTATAGATTTGATCTTTCCTTTATTGAGGCTCGATTAATTTTTGGGCTGAGTCATGTGCTAGGAACTCTAACTGCCTCTTTAAAAGATATATTTGCTTTGTTTAAGCTTCAAGTTTGCTATCATATTTGGGTGAACAATTCTCATAATTTTTGGAGGTGCGCATGATACATGAAACTGAATACTGTTATAACGTCCAGATAGATGAGAATACTTAATATGGGATCTCCAAAAATTCAGTTCATAGCACTTTGGAGGGTGGTAGGGGCGTTGCACAGCCCCTGCAGCATTCTCATAGGGTTGAACAATCCCTGACTGCTGATAAGGGCGCACTTCTTTTAATCTTAAGGCGAGAGCTCCATCTGCCATTAGCCACTGGCCATGTCCATTGAGGAGTATGTTTTTATTACCAAGCATTTCAGCACATTGTCTATCTGAAGGAGTGGATAAAAAGCCTTCATGGCAACCTCATTCAACTGGCGGTAGTCCAAAACCATACGTGTGTTCCATCATTCTTGCACACTAGGAGCAGCAGTGAAACCACAGGCTCTTTTTGAGGGTCAGATTAAGCCAAATTAGATCTGAGCTTCTCCTTGCAATAACTTTATCTTCAGCTTTTTAACGGATGTACGGTTTGGACCTAAAAAGGATGACAGATCTAGTGTCCATCCTATGAATTTCTCTTTTGCACAATTTATAGTCGTTTGGTCTAGTGCTTAAGATATTTTTGACCTCATCCAGAAGCTCGTCCTATTTCTCCTACACCTTGTCAGTCACATCTTCAAATCCTAGTTTGTCAAAATCTCCATCAGCATGAAATAATTTAGCGGCATCACAACTTTTCAATATGCTTAAGCAATGACTTGTCTTCTCTCTACATGTATAGGCTGGGTGGTGATATTCTCAATTATGACATTCAGTTCTCTAGTGCAAATTGTTATTAAAAACCCAGGCAATACTCTTGGCTCCTTTTATATGATCCCATCATGACTGTAAATTTAAAGCATTAAGTTTGAGGTATCTCACACTAAAAAATATAGCATCCATCATTATTCGCCTGGTCTGATTTCTATGGTCTTACTTGTGCTTAGTAATAGTCCTTTTTCTGCAGTAGCCGCGACATGTAGATGTTTAACGCCCTTCTCCTTAGTGGTGAAGAGGATCAAGTTTATTGATTGATCAGTTTCCACCAAGCATTTCCTCTGGTAGCATGACTTAGCATCTACAAACTTAAACAATACCGGCAGTTGTTAGCTTATTATACTTGCAGTGCTGGCGGTGAAGTCATTTTTAGCAACAAACTCAAGTAGAAACTGGGTGTAAATAAAGAAGTTGTAGTGTTCAATGTCCAGAACCACTTCTGTAGCCAACAGAACCATTCGCTTAGAGTGTAGTGGAAATGCTGAGTATGCTCCTGAGGGCACGCGTGACATCTGGCCCAGTAGTCCAGTACTTGACATTGTATTCAATTTTTCGTTATAAGTTTTAGTTTTTTCATCAACTTAAAGGATGTGATATTGACAGGTGCTACAGTATCCAGTACAGTCAGGATGCGAACCCTCTGTATCATTAGTTCAACCTTTGTAATGCTCTTCGCAAACATGTTCCCAGTCATCAAAAAATCAGTAGCTGAATCTTCAAACTGCTTCAGAGCTTCTCCTGTTGATGTGGTCTTATTGGTGTCCACGGTATCTGGGTCTATGCTCTTGAAGGTAGACATCACAAGCTACTCTCCTTCTTTAATGATGTTGATGATCACAATAGGTTGTATGGCGTGTTTCATTTAGGTAAAGTTTGATAAAATTCTGTAAAAGCCATTCACTTGTAGTTGAGCAGGTACATCCGCCGCACTAGGTGCTATTAGAACGTGGTATCCTGGACTAATTTACATCCAAGTCTTCATGACTTTCTTCCCCTTTGGTGTAGATTTACACAGTTTACTACCTTGGTGCTCTTTGGTAGGGGCTACAGCTTTCTTCTCAGTAAAAATCATTGGTCATGACCATCAGAAGTGTTCAGGTTTATGGCTCTTGTTGCAGTAAACTCGCCCCTAGGCTTCCATTCTACTGGATTAAAGATCTCATCTCTGGGTCTCGCTTTTGTCATGAGCGACATAGGCATTGATGCTTATCTGTTGATGAGGTGGTCCTTATGCCTTATATTCCGTCTTATAAGCTTCTTGGACATTGAGTAAAGCCTTCTTGATGGCCTTAAGTGACTTTGAGGAGTAGATAGTTAAGGACATGTGCATTTTAAAAGTGTGACGCATTTCTAGGGGAACTCAATAGCACCATTATACAGTCAATAGATGTGAAGTTCCAGTTTTCTATAGTCGTTGGGCCTTTATTTAGTAGCTTGAAGAGTAGTTAATGAGTGACTCACTAATTCCCATCTTCATGCCAGTAAGCCTTATTTCATGTCCTGAATTTCTTGATCACTTCCAAAAACCAACAGGAACACGTTTCTTCATTAGTCCAGGAAAATCCAGGTCATAAACTTGCAATGAAAATATCTTGTGCCTTGCAACTCATGCAGCTTGACGTGGAAAGAGTTCTAGCGATCACTCACACCATCCATACTGTTTTCATACATCTGATGAAAACCTGCAATGATTCCCACGCCAAGAGTATATATTGTCTTAAATTAGGGCTTTTTGTTAAAGTCCTCTTTATTAGGTTCAGTGCGCATCATGTGTGTAGGTGCAGTATTCAATTATATAGCAAAGATTGTTGTCTCTAATGGACTAATTTGTTGGGATGTGGTAGGGTCTGGTAAAATATGCAGTCTGGCCTTTTACTCATCCATATTCTTTTCCATGTTATACAGCATGGATTTGCTTTTTTAAATGCTCTCCATTTTGAATAAAGTTGTGGACTTTCATTACATTATTGCTTTATATGGATAACAGTCTGTCTATAATCTCATTAATGGTGGATTGAATTATTTTTAGAGAGATAGACATGCACAATGGGTACAGCGGCGTTGAAGGCCCATCTAGAAGTCTCCTTGACATGCTCAGGATGGGTATACAATCTCTACTATATCTAGTTTTTAAAATTTTGAGCCTCAAATTGATATTTTCTACTCTCTTGGCCAGAAGTTTTGAGGAATCAAATCGTAATAGGCCTCCTTAACTTTATCATCAATCTAATTGTTAGGCTTAGCCCTAGTAGGTGTGAAGCCTCATCCTTGGATTTACAATATAATTTTTTACTTAGGCAATTATTGTCTATATATTATTAACTTAACTATTGATATTTTATCAGGATTAAATTCAAAATTATTATCTTAATATACTTAAGCTTTGAATAGTAATTAACGGTGAATTCACAGTTAATCAAGTTTGAGGATAAATTGCCCCATTAATTATCCATTGTCCTATAAGATAGGGAAAAATGCCTGAGCCAAGTACTATTCATCCTGATATTAGGCCTGAGGTTGTATAAAATGTCTAACTCCTGTACCACCTAATTAGCAAACTCATGCCATATACTATGACTTGTATCACCTAATCTATCTTTCTTTATGTTAGCTTCCCTATGAAAAAATGGAAAATTCTTAAAAAGGTGTTACCATATCTCAGTCCAGCTCTCAAGGAGGAAGCCTACTCTACACCAATCCTGAAACATACTGCGCCTTTACCTCTTTCATTCCTGAATCTATTTATACCTTCATATGTGGTATACACCTATCTCATGCCATCTACCTTCACATGTGATATACACCTATCTCTCGCCATCTGTTGTATCCACTTCCTTTACTTTATCCTTGATTCTATTCTGGTACTAAAATAACATTTATTTTTTTTACTCTTTATCAAATATATTTTTATCAATATTCTTACCTTTTTTAATCTAGAGATTGCGTGATCATTTAGCAGAAATTTGCATTGCCAACAACGTCTACTCCGCTAAGAAATTTCATTTTTTAATACAGAGATTCCTGCCTGTTCAAATCGCAGAGATTGTCTCATAAAAACAGAATCAGTTGAGAGATTGCCTTAGAAAATCCCCAAGAGATTCCGCTGATGTTACTGACAACTGACAATCATGTGGCTTTCAAAGGGACATGTCCTTCAAATTTTAGTAAAACTTCTTAAACTGTTGCTTTCTGCTAGGTCCAAAATTAGGCTACCTGGTGAAGAAATATCTATATGGACAATACCAGCTACAAGATGAAAAAATTTAACCAATCAAAAAATTTTATTTTCTTACTGAACTGGCCTTTTAATATGCCACGAACATCTGTCAATATATCTGAGCCAATGCTTCTTGCTGTTTCATTGAAGAAACTGCCTACCCAAATGCCTCAGCGCCCTCTCCATTCAACTGAATCCATGATCCTCTTTGAAACAACGCCAAAGTTAAAGCAACCACATTGTACGCCTCAGCGCTCCATTGAAACATTGTTCTAACAGACTTCTGCTTTTTAACTGATGAAATGATCTGGACAAATGCCTCAGCACCTTCTCCATTCCATTGCATCCATATTCCTCATTGCTCTGACGCAAAAGTCAAAGCAATTAATTTAATTGCCCTAGCGTCCATTCCATATATCTGTGCTGATGCTTCTCGCTGTTTTGCTGACAAAACAGCCTACCAAAATGTCTGAGCGCCCTCTTTATTCTATTTTATCCATGCCCCTAGTTTGCTCTGACGTTAAAGATGATTCAATTAACATAAGTTCCTCAGCTCTTTCTCCGTTCCTCCATGCTGAAGCTCCTCACTGCCCAGACACCAAAAATTGGATCCAGCGAAACACCACAAGAAATCACAATAATTTTGAGGATAAGCCAATACCTCCTGATGAGCTAAATGAAGCAGTCAACTTAAATGACTGTCAAGCCACTCTACTTTCTAAAGCCACAGCTTCCAGCTGCTCAACCAAGTTACCAAATCAAATGATTTAACACTAAGTTTATACTCTTTGCTAACGCAATTGATAATATTGATAGTACACTCAAGTCAGGTGGGCCAAGTAAATTTGAGACCAAATAGGCCACTTCTATTGCTTAGTTAATACTACCTTTTGGTTATTTATTACTATTCATCAATTACTAAATAAGTTAGGTTCTTTGTTTTTGTAAGTAATTAGAATTCTTTGGTGAAACTCAATACTTATTTAGGAAAATAAGAAGTTCCCCATGACCACCTATTTAATTTTATGCTAAGCTGAGCCCTGAATCTGTTACTCTTGATACATAATTTAACAGTTGACACCGCAATTTCCTAGATGATGATTGATCTTGCCTCCAGAATCATTTACAGACTGCCCAGCCACTTTCTTGAGTTCAATTGAGGCCAAACAAAATGCCTCGCCTTCAACAAGTTGACTGGACCAAACAATTCAAACTTTTCCCTTTGCCAAATCGATCTTACTTTAGATCAGTTCCTTTCAAAAGCCTCAATGTTCACAAAATTTAAGATGAATTGGCAGCAAGTTATCAAAGCCTACCATTGAAATCCGCCACCTACCATCAGCTTGGACCTCAAGGATCTACGTATCCTAGTTAAAGTTTTTAATTTTCAGATTCCTAATCACAATTCATTTTATTATTTTTGAACTAAACTACACAAAAAATACCTTTATGCTATACCCTGGCCTCCTATTACCAAGCCTTCTCTTGTTTATCTCAACTCCAAAGCTGGTGCTACTGACTAGCTTGACTAAAATATGAACCACCTCGAGATTCAAGGAGCTGACCGCTATATAAGACCAAACCTGCACCAACTACCTTTTATTTTTAATCTCAGCTCTCCCAGCCTGATACCAAAGCTAAGGTTGCCATTCCTAAGCTTAGTGAACAAATTAAATCTTAGGATCCCCACCTTTTTAAAATTAAGGCTTTTAGGTGAATGAAATATATGAGATATACAATACTACCACTAACTGCCTACAGATTTTAATTAAGACAAATTATATCCTCCCAAGCCTACACCTAACCCATCTACCTTAGATTATCACCTCTATTCTAACTCTGTAAGTTTGGGACCCTACTAAGGCTGTCCAACCCTGGATAAACCATTAGTACCCCCAGTCAAGGCTTGGAGGGGGCATTGTCAGGCTTTGCTCTAGTAGGTGTGAAGCCTCAACATTGGGCTCACGATACAATTATTTATATAGGCAATTTTGGCTTAAATTATTATTAATTTAGCATTTGATCAATTTTTCAGGATTTAGGCCCAAGGTTTTTTTATACTAAAATATCTAAAATTGAATGGTTAATAATGATAATTTCACAGATAAATTAAATCAGTAATTAATCATCCTGTTATTACTCCACTGGCCAATAAAGATAGGGAAGAATTCCCAAGCCAAGTTACTATTCTTCCTAATAATAGTACTGAGGAAGTAAAAAGTTTTTTACTCCTTTTATAACTCATTAACCACCTCATGCTACATATTATGCCTTGTGTCACATATTCTACCTTTCTATCTGTTGGCTTCCCTATGGCAGATAATGGAAACCACTTAGCTGTGTTACCTTTATCTCAGTCCACTTTTAAAGTGAAGCCTAATTTAACACACCTACTCCTTACTGTGCATTTCTTCCTACATTCCTGAATCTATTTCGACCTTCACAAGTGTTATACACCTATCTCTCGCCATCTGAAATATCCCATTCCTTTATTTTAAGCTCAATTCTATTCTGGTAAAATATAAAGTACCATTTGATTATTAATAAGTTTACACTCAGTTTAATGCATCTTAGTCACAATTTATGCCTAGTTAAATCTAGAGATTGCGTGCTCAATTAGCTGATCTTTGCCTTGGCGACGACGTCTAAACTGCCAAGAGATTGTCTGCTTTAGTACAGAGATCCCTGCCTGTTTAAAAGGACAGAGATTGCCTTAGAGGAGAAAAACCCCTAGATTCCGCTGGTCCTACTAATGACTGTAATAGTGTAGCCTTAAAAGGACATGTCCTTCAAATTTAAAAAAAAATCCCAAAACTGTTATTGTTATCTCATGCTCATCACTCAGCTGATGACGCCACCCATGTAGTGAGCACCAAAGTCAGCTCGTTTACCTGATTCACTTAACTTGTTTAGCCACTTGCTTTGGAGGGGTTTTTTTCCACATAGATTAGACACCAGGAAACCTTCTGAAGGTACATGACATTCCTCACTATGTAAATATTCTTTTAGATGATACTTTATTTAGCATCGCTTGCTCATAGGAACTGTTCATCGCTTTGAACAATAAACTGTTGATAATCTTAATCATATAAACAATACTTTGGCCTAACACAAGACTCACCAGAAACTTTGACCAACTTCTTTCCTGGTTTTCCTCTGTAGCCCTTGGCACTCTCTAAGCGAATGTCTTTTTAGGTGCCATATTGGGTTATTGGTGATCACTTCACTTACCTAAATTTAAGTAGAAAACAAGGATAAACATATGATACTGTGGTAAAGAGTTTTTATCTAAAATGAAATTGATGTATCTTCGAAAATAATTATAAAATGAGATATAAAATGTTAAAATTCTAAATTTTCAAACTTTAAATTACAAATTTAATTCAAGGGAAGGCCAACCATGGAACGGACACTTCCAATAAACACTAACTACAAAACATTAAGAAAATTGAGGGGTACACTAGAGGAGCCGAAGCTACCTCCTGTTGCCAGCGGGACTTCCAGTGGAAGGAGGAGGGGAGTAACAGGGGAGGCTAGGGCCAAAACTGAACATAAATAAAGAAAAAGGATCCGATGAGAGGAACCAGATGTTGAACTATGATGACACCAAATGGTGTTGGGGGATGGAAGGTGGCCAAGCAAACAAGATTGAAAATGATTTGTAAGGTGGGAATGGAAGCGATGCAAGCTTGACGTAGGGTTGGGGTAGTGCCAGAGATTGCATTAAGGACAATGGTGTGTATCATCCATAGCGCTATTGCAATAATTAAGGTGCTGAGCGATGGGTGTATAAGGGAGGTCATGGAAAAGGCAAAAGATGTTTTTGGACAGGCTGAAATCCTGCTCACTCTCCTGGTAAAAGAAACGCATAACATCTTATCAAATTTCCTGTGATAGCGGGCAATCTTCCAAGTGACGGACTAAAGATCTGTATTGACTGCATACAATCTATGAAGTTTGAGAGGCATTGGATCGCTTAATCGTGCAGTACACTTTTCTCAGGCATCTCCACACATGGGTGCGAATTTAAGGTTTTAAAAGAGGATGGTGTGTGTACCGCCAAATGTCCTTCTGGGTCTCCAAAGAATAAGGACGTCAATCTTGTCAATGTAGTCCACACGGGCAATGAGGTGGGGATGTAGGGATACTATCTTGTTTAAAATGACTTGCTTACAGACTTCATGTTTGAAACTGAGAGTAGGGCGACCCCTCTGGGCGGTGTGCCCACTGAAATTAATTCTCCACTCAGCGCTCTGCATGGAGAGGAGAATTCGTTTGAGTAGGGTGACATCCCATGCAAGCACGTGTTAGAGGGATGCGAGGAAAGATAGTTTAACAGAGAATGGGGGTGAGTAAAATTGCTGAGCCCAGGGCATGGGAAATTTGGAGCAGGCCGCGCGTGACAACAGTGTTGGTCTGAGAGTGTAGGGATGTTGACAGCAGCGATTTATGTGCCAAGTGTTTTGGCGGCATAGGCCTCATAGTTGAGCTTTCCCATAACACCACTATGGCGAAGGCTTACATGACATCCAGGCGCACAGGGGGAGGGCGACCTAACCAAAGACACCCTTATAGGAGGGCGTATTAATAGGAGAAGAAAGAGGGGGAAAAGGCAATGGAATGGGCCATAAACAAGACTCTGGATAGGAGCTTATAGTTGGCAAGCACAACCCAGCTTGGAGGGAAGTATGGTGGGCTCTGAGGGAAGCGATGCGCTTTGTGACCTTGTCTAGAATATGGTGCTCCATTACTGACGAGATGTACCCTCCCGCCTCCAGCCACACACCCAAATGGCGTACGAGACCAGCAGTGGTTTTTGGCACAAAAGGGAGCAAAAGCGGGGTGGTATGTGGTGGGCAGGGAAAGCGAACCTGTGAGCTAGCTGCTGAAGCAGGTAGGTAACAGGGTGCTGGTGACCGGCGGGCTTGGTACTGGCCAAGGAGAATTATTTTGATTTTGGAGGTGTTAAGTGCGGCGCTAATTACCCTTAGTAATCCTGGATAGTAGCCTTAAGCGCGCGTGCATCTTGGTTGTTAAACACCCCAACCAAACAATCATAATAAAATGCCAGCATCTTAACTGGTATTTGTCCTTGCACATGGACACCTTTAAGTCAGGCATTTAAAAAGCGTAAAAGTGAGTTAAGGCCAAAGTTGTACAATAGTGGGCTTAAAGAGTCCTCTTGGCGGAGGCCCCTTTGAGGGTGAACCACATCAGTGAGGAAGACAGGGCCAAGCACAGCCATTGTGGCTGATTCCGTAATCAGAATCACCCAATTTATGAACTGATGGGGAGGCAGGCTTTGAGGTAATCCCAGTTGACCCTATAATAAGCCTTCTTTTGGTCTAAGAAAGCAAGTGCTCCAGTAGCCGTGGATTAGCAGATGTTGTCTCCAGTGTGTATGTTGTCCCATATAAACCTCTTGGGAATAAAACCAAATTGCTCAGAGGAGATTATATCAGAGGCAACTGCCCTAGTTGGTTGGCCATAATTTTAATAAATAATTTAGTATCTGTGTTAGTAAGTGATATGGGGTGCCAGTTAGGCAAGTCCAGCTTATCCCCTTTTTATACAGCGTTATCATGTACGCCTCCTGGCCCCCAGGAAGGAGGCGCATTTCTAACAACCATTGGTTCATTGAGGCAAGCAACAAAGCGGAGACATAATTAAAATATATTTATTGAACTCATAAGGAATCCAATCTGGACAAGGGCATTTCCTGTGCAGTGCACTGCAAATGGAATACAAGAGTTCATCCCAATAAATTAAATTCATCAACTCTTGGTAACAGGAAACGGTTTGGATATTTGCACTATGAGAATTCAATTTCAACTTTGGCCAGTTTGACTGGATAAGAGCAATAAAATTTGAAGTAATAGTTTTAAACTTCAATTGCCAATTTGGCCAGAGTTTCTGCGATGGAGTGGTCCATCCACCTCACCATTGTGCAGGACAAACTTAGTTGCGGTGCAAATAATTTTAAAAAAAATAGGCGGAGCATGTATCATCTGCCGTTATACATTTTGCTTTGAACTGAACACATAAGCGGTGTTTGTGTTGCCTTACAAGTGCGTTGAGATGAGAAGAAACTTTTGCCCTCTTATGACCCAAGATGGACTGTAGCCTGCGGCAGTGACATTAGACTCCAGGTGGTCCACTTCCACAATCATGTGCTTAAGGACTGCTGATGCAGCTTGAGAGTGATGTAATGAGAGGTGGTGTGCCTGAAGGATGGTGTTTTCTTTGAAGGTAGACCAGGTAGTAAGTGGGTCCACACAGAATGGTGTGGCAAACTCCAATGTCAAAATTTTGGTGTCCACCCATGAGGAAAACCTAAGCGACATGATCTCATCTGAACAAATTTTGCACCACTTTGGAGGCTCTGCTGCGGGTTTGACAAAAAAGGGAATTTACAACAACCTGTGGTAAGAGAAGTTGATTTTTATCATTGTAATGTGTGCAACCTGAGACTGAAAGTGCAAAAGGGCAAGAATAAGGTTAAAGCGGGTCCATAGACCTCAGCTGACCGTTGTGCACATGGGGATGGGAAATGTTGGGAAGCAGCGGTGCATGTTTGGGGATGGTATCTCAAAACCCCTAAAGTTGCTTATATAATTCATAGTTTGACATGCCCCTACAGGGGTAGGCATTGAAGGCCAGCAGTTGGTGGCTGGGTTGGCCCAGCATTTCAGGTCGCTCACCACGAATGGGTTAGGAGGAAGTAGAAGGGAAATAACAGCTGACAGTAATTCTGGTGAGTCTGTACACAGGTTGGGGAGTAAATATTTATGTATTGTGCACTTCATCGTCCCACTTTAAAGCCAAAACAAGCACTCGCCCATTGAGGTACTAGTTTTTGGAAATATATTTAAGACTATGGGCTGCACATATAAGCACCCCACAGTTCAGCGACCAAAGGGAAATGGAGGGGAGGAGCATGATTGCCCATGTGTCCTTAGCACCGTGGGGACAGTGGGTTTCCTGAATGGCCAGGATGTCCACAGGTAAATTATTTTTTTAAACTCAGTTTCCTACCCATGATGGCAAGGCCTTGAGTCTAGCAATGTTCAACGTCCCTACTGTGAAGGCTCCCCCGTTGCACCTCAGGTGCTATGGGAAGGGCCTCCTTGCCCATCCTTAGCCACTTTTGCAGCAGCTTTTTTGGACCGTATCTCTGGTGCTTTGTACAAGGTCTTTATGAATACCTTCACTTTGAAAGTAGTGTTAGTATTTAAAGTGGTTCTTTGGCTCAATATTTTGAATTGCTGTGCTCCTGCAGTGCATCATTGAAGGTCAACAAAAATAAAGAAGAAAAATAGGTGGTGAATCAGCCTTGATCAAGGCATGGTAATATTGCTCAGGTAAACCTGACTCTCACTTTGGGTCCTCAGGTTGGTTGGCCAAATCTGATTGTGAGATGATTATCAAGCCACTTCAGCTGCAAATGACTCAATGTCATTTTGGGTCTGGGAAGGCGGGATCATAGACGTGGCCATAACTGCTGCCTTGGCCACTTCTCTGCGGGCCTGTTTGGCTTTCTTAAGCTTCTGCGGGGACACAGGAGTGACCTGAAGTAACACCCTTGCGCACCCCACAGGAAGGCGGCGTCAGTGTCAGCAGCTAGTTCATAATGGGAGTCTGCACTGTTTTATCACATTGGGGAGGAATTCCAATTGTATGATGCCCTCTTTGGAAGGGCATGTGTGAGCCCTGTGGCCAAAAGCGTAATAATAGGAGCAGATAGAGGGCGCGCTATCCACTGTGACACAAAACAGGTGGGATTTCTGCCCATCAATACATACAACTGCAGTGTGGGGGATTTGTGTCAAGCCTTCCATTATGACTGCGGTTAGGGTGATTACTACAACCATTTTGCCCATGCACAAGTCTAGCTTAAGCGTAATTGCATTGCAATCCAAAGGAGTGAAGTTCCCCAAAGCTCTTAAGCCCATCCATGAGGTAGTGCTCCAAAACTGTGCGCTTTATTGTTGCGGGGAGGAAGTTAATGTCATTGAAATTTGGTTTGATTTGGTCCATCAAGCGCACTTCGTTTTTACAACCCATTGACCATCTGGGAGATCTACCACCAAACGCACCTGTACAGCTTTGTCTGCTACCTTTTTAATCTCAAACCTGATATCCAATTAAAAAAAGGTCATAGAATGCGGTACAACATATACTGCATCTGGGAAGTGTTCATGTACATCTCCACAGAACTTTTCCCAAAGCGCCATTTGATTAATATCTAGGAAAATCAAAATACCGTGCTCCACTGATGACAGGGTCTGGGAATGTGAAGTTTTGATGAACTGGTTGCATTTCACTTGTCAGGTTAAAATCTCTAGGAAAATAATCACTGCAGTTTTTTTATTTTTATCTAGGCTGCTGGTGTCGCCAGGATGCTTACAAACTTTGGACAGTGCGGTGCCCAATCCTGTGCCCTTTACTTTGCTAGCCCAACAACTACTAAAATTGGGTGCACATTAATTTCCTTAAAGAGATTATTAAACTTACCTAGTCTTGAATCAAATTTGTTGAAATTAGTTATTGCAACAAGCGAGAAATGTTTATAAAATGTTTTAAAAATAAATTAAGATGGGGTTTGGAAATATTTTAGGGGATTCACAAATCCTCAAGTATGTCTCTTCTTGATTTCTGCCTTAAAATGGCATCAATTTTGTTCTTTGATCCACTCCACAAACTTCATTTCAAGGTGTCAATTTCAGCACCAGGATGTTCAGAGGCCCCTTTCTCAATAATACTTTTGGGTCTGGGGCGGCAATGCCTCTTTTGTAATTTCTTTATTAACCGATTTGGTATAATGCTGCTCTTTATATAGGATTTATCAATTGCGCTACTCTGATGCCTTGATTCAGAGATACAATCACCTATAGAAAAAGATTAATTGCTTTTTTGGGCAGTTTGGTTGGAAGGTGTTATTTCTCCCTTTGGAGTACTTTGCCTAAATCATTTCTTTGTCATTGGGATTTGTAAACACTTTGGACCACAAAGGGTTGGAAAGGTGGTAATTTCTAAAGTTGTTTTCAGCGTCATTAATGTCATCTTCATATTGATGATAGCTGGTTTGTGGGTAATAAAGTTCTGTGCATGACACCATCCCAACCAATTGGTACTTTCCTAGGTTGTTTTAATTATACAAAGGTCTCGTTTCACTATCCTTAACTAAAACTTGTCTATCTATACATTAAAGTACCGTTGCACTGGCGAGGTTCTTCCATAGGGTAGGGAATCACTCTCCAATACACTCGTGGTATCTTTTATGACATCATAAATCTATAGTAAGAATGTGAAAAACTTTAAATGTTCATTGGATCCCTTGTAAGTCTTAAATACTAGGAGGCACTTGTCCATCTAAGGGCAGGAATCCTTTGGCATAATGGATGATGACATTGTATTCCAGGAGGAATTAAGTCCCTATTAGTAAAATGTAACTTGAGTTGTCAAGGTCTACCAACGAGGTGTCCAAGAATAATTATCAAACCTAAGTGAGAGTTAAAATATCTACTAATTAATCTTGTTCATTCAGGACAGTAAAAATATATTCCATGTAGTGTGGAAAGTCAGTAGCAATCTTAATTTTTTTATTGTCTCAATAAAATCATGTTTACTGGGGACTGCTATTGATGATTGCAAGAACTAGATTTTATGAGCCTTAATAGTGTCCCAATAAAATAAACTGTTATACTGTGTTGACATAATGAGGAACATTGGTGAATCATCATCAGAAGAATAAGCATTTTTTAAGGTTTTTATTGTCAGAAGTAGATAATTTGTTCACTAAGGTATTATTAGAGATGCCCTTTTATGGACAGTAGTTATAATTTGAGGCATGGTAATGGAATTGTTATCAAAAGGGTATCTTTTATATACTAACCTCCCTTTTTTACATTTTTAATCTTTCTCCTCAGCATGTTGCTTATAGCATTGGTCCATGATGTAATGAAGACCATTACAATAAAAGCAGACAGCTATGTCTATGTTTTTTGCTTCAATGGTGTGTACCAAAGTCCTAGTATAGGGCTTATGAGAGGTAATAGATTAAATTAACGTAAATGCATGGATTTTATTGTAGCCTCTTTGATTTCCAGATGCACAAAAAGGTCCATTTGAGCCCCATCATTTGGAGTTGGATGTCATACTAGGACATGAGGTCAGATATGAAATTGGGAATAACGTCTCCAGAGAAATTCTTTATAATTAATGGTTGAGAGCTAGCATAAAACTTTCCAGAGATATAAGTGTAACTCTTCCCTTTGTTAGCCGTATTACCATAAAGGACCATTTCTGTTTTGATAGGCTATGATCACTCCTGAACACCTAAATCATGGCTGTTTTAAAATTATCCCAAGTTTGAAAGTCACGCAGATGAGAGGTCATAGTCTCTCTTTCTCCTCCACAGAGCAAGAATGGATTTACTTCACTTTCTTCAGTTGATGGCCTACTACATTGTACAATCATAAACATTCAAGAAAAATATGATACTCTCCTGACTTTAAATGTAAATTCTTCGAAATTGGATTTGAAATTGAGCCTGAAGGGACAGAGAGAGAACATATTAATCTGAAACTATGGTTTGGCTCAGAGAACACTAGCTTCACATAATCACAGGGGGCTCTTTAATCCAGTTGTTCTCATAGTTTTTCCATGTCACCATGTAGTTCAGTCTGTCATCAATTAAAGCGCTGTATTGGCCTTAAGTTCATCTACACACTCTGAACTGTAATCTCATCTTCACAATTTTTGACTTGGTTCTTAAGGTGGTACAAGATTTTATATCAAATTGAGACTTTATTGGAGAGTTTGGGATTTTTATGCATGATCTCCATATCCTCGTCTAATGCCTCCAAGGTGATGTTTGGGCTAATTGGGCGACCATCAGAGTTGACACCATCCTCAGGAGATCTGCTTCATTTTGTATGAAAACCTTTAATCTTTGCAATATTAAGATTCTTCAAAGATTATCATATCATCAGCTTGTGGAATAAGTAGACCCAGGGTGACGTGTAGTCTTTAGAGCCTTGTGGCCCTTCTACTACGTCAGAGCCATTGGGCCCACTAGGCCCTTTGGGACCTGGTCCCATCAGAATAATCAGCTCTGGCAAAACGTTATAGCCACTAAAGCCCACTGTTTCAACAATACCCTCAGGCAATTGGAATTATGAGGCTATAGAGGATCTAGCACTTTAGTTGCAGTTCTTTAAATAACGCCTCCACTCAGTCTAAACATTGCACTGGGGTGGACTCTAGAGACTGTATTTGACTGGTGGATTCAGAGGAGGTTTGATGCACATATTTGCATACTTTGATTTTACACCTGTGGTTGGTGAGTTAATTGTTTATCCATGTAACCCAAAATCCAAGAGTTCAATAGGGCGATCTGATTTTGAGCATTATTAACTAGTAATCTATTATTCTAAATTATCTCACATTTATTTTAGAAAATCCATAAGCAGCTTTATAAAATTTGATAAGGCTGTATATGAAGTTATGCACTAATTAAAACTGATATAGCACCTTCTAATGATAAAGTATTTGTGAAAGTAAAAGTGCTGCCAGACCTCCAGAATGTCTTAATACTCCACTATAGGAGTATAAAAAATTACTTTGTGATCCCAAGGGCTTAAAGAATTAGATTCAGCGGATCAAGATAATTTAACTCAGTTTTGGAAGTTTCTTAGTTTTTATAACTTAAAACATCAATAATCAAATCAGGCTCAGAAATCATGTATTTAAATGTAATAAATTCTGTTTGAAGCCTCTTTAACTAATTGCCATTCAGAATTATCTTTAAAAACTAAAGAAATTCTAGGCTCCTTAAACCCATTGATCAGATACCAAAACCCCATGAGGTTCACAGCAGTGACCAAACTGCTGTCCCATAAATTATCTCAACAAACGTTAAATATCTCAACTTTGTCTTATAAATCTTTTTACTTTAAATAGTAGCTAGTTAAATTACACGCATTGTTTAAGATGATATTGTGATTTTTATTTACAAATTCAACTGACTAAAAATTAGAGCACAAATTATGTGAAAAAAGATAACAATGACTTGTTTTACCTCTCAAAGGATAGATCATACTACTCTTTGACTGTGTCACACTCACCATCCTTTAGGGTCTCCTCGCAATATGTATCATCAGAAGATGGACCAAGAACCTCTTCTATAGAGCAAAACAATCTTCTGGACAATATATGGGTACTAATTCATATCTTCTTTGTGGCCTTATGGAGAGAACCCGCCTGTCTCATTAAACAAAATTTATACCCTACTCCTCCCTAGCTATGGATTAGATCTGAATTAATGAGAGAAAACAAGTTATATTTTTTGGCCTGTTGCTTCCTCTTAACAAACATATTCCTATAATGGTTTTGGATTTAATTATCATATCTTTCCTGTGGGGAGAGATTACTGTCCATGTGTTTATTTGAGGGACACAGACTTTTTCCGCTCCCAAAACCACCCCTTGTGACAGCTTAGGGTAAGAGTTCCATTTTATATAACTTGAACAAAACCTACTAAGATCACACCCCCAGTATTGCATATCCTGCCAGTGATGACCAGACATGAGCTCATGTCACCTATCTGGTTTTATAATCAGAAATTAGGACCTTGTTCTGGTAAAACGCTCAGGTCCATCAGCAGTCTAGAGAAGATGCACCTGTCCAGAGGAGATCAAAGGCACTTGCATTCTCATCTGCAAGGTCATCTGCAATGGCCACTCATGAACAGCAAAAAAATGCCATAAAGCCCAAGTTGACAATCACTAGTACCACTGCTGATGATTGTTTCTTAGAAGGGGATGATGTGAAGATCAAAAACTATGTATGTTCGCCACATAACTTAAGTTCCATTAATGGGAATACTAAGACCATACAGGCGGGCCACAAAGGCCTATACCCTAAGAAATCAGCCTCAAATTAAAATCTATTAGATTAAATTATTCAGCAGAGTA
Organism: Massospora cicadina; assembly: GCA_022478985.1. Taxonomy (NCBI): domain Eukaryota; kingdom Fungi; phylum Entomophthoromycota; class Entomophthoromycetes; order Entomophthorales; family Entomophthoraceae; genus Massospora; species Massospora cicadina. Next base: position 629,473 of record JAKSZP010009192.1, read on the forward strand.
ATGTTATTTTTGCCAAATAAATTAATCTAAGAATAAATGGAAGGCTAATTTTGAATATGTTTCAAGGACCTTCAATATAAGCAAAAAAGTTCTGTGATATGTGTGGAACTAATTTGCGTTCTATAACAGGTCTTTAACTTTTGTCAAAAAGGTGAGAGATAAGTAATAAGCCATCTAAGGAGTGTTTTCAAGAGGAGTCAGTAAACATTCCTAAGCTTAAACTCTGGTTTCCCCTTTTAAAAGTATATGAACAGTGAGAAAAAATTGCTCAAGACAAAATTTATCTTTTAGGATCCCAAAGAAATAAATAAAAATTGAGAATTTAATTTTAGCATTGTTTAAGTACATTGGGAAGTTTTATACAATATAATTCTCTAAAATGGACTACACGTTGGATCTGTACAGGCCATCACAGCTTTATGTGCCCTATTAAGTAGACACTGCTACACTTTGTCTGTATTTTGCTCACCTTCCTTAAGGCAACTTCGCTAGATGTACCACCAGCCTCAAGAATGAGAATTTTATATTTAGCACTGCCAATCCTCTGCTCAATTACATGAGAACTATTTCTTAAATGCTTTGTGTCCATGTGGAGAGAGTCTCTCCATATAAGTCCTACTAAGTAGAGTAGGCGATGAAGTATTGGATTCCCATAAAGGTCAAGGTAGGGTTCCACCCCACTGTTTAACTAGTTTTTGGCTAGGGTAGTGGAATAGTAACACTTTGCATTCAGGATGACACTGACGTGGCATGTGAGCAGCTGGATCAGTCTTTAGTCAAGTAGTTTCTGCCTAAGAGCTGCTGGATGGTTCCGCTCATGTTGTATGACTGAAGGTTTATTTTTTTGTCTGGTCCAGGCTATTAACTTTAAAGTACTTAATTAATAGCACTTAGGTTGTATGGGTGGTATTTTATACTAGGATGTATTAACCCTTCTTGTTAATTCCAACCATATTAGAGGAGTGAGATTAATTGGTATACATATTATAAAATTTGTAATTGACATTATAACTGATAACTTAAGCCCCTGTAGTTAGCACCAGTATCATCTTTACCATTATAGAGGAGCTAGAGAGAGGTTTTTTGTTGTCCAGTATTGTCCTATCATAGAATCTAGCTCCTTTTGGATGTCTTTTAGTGACATGATGGCTTCTGAAAGGCAATGGCAAGAACTTTTTTGCGTCAAAAGGTTCATTTTTTGGCAACTATCATGGTTCATGACCATCAAACCTATTTTTGAGAATATGAAAAGGAATATAAAGATATTTAATTAAAATATATAAAAGAATTTATACTAACTTTATTATGTTATAGTTCTTCAATATTTATATAAAATGCGGTAGTTCAGTGTTATAGAGATTATTTAGGTCCTCATCAATAAAGGGCCTACACTTATCATCCAGTATGGGGGACAAGAAGCAATTAATTTACTATGTTGACTTCTGTATTGTTGTGTCCTTGTTTTCTTAAACTTCAGGATTGTAAAATTGGATTTGAGATACAGTATCACTCAGGTTGTCATTAGGAAGCTCAGTTAAATTATGACTTAAGATATTTCTTTTATTCTTATAAAGATTACTACCCATTTGAGTGCACAATCTGTTGAGTGTCAATTCATTTGTTTCAGTAAGGCTTGATTCTATAGATGGGCTTTCAAACCACACATCATTTAGATCCATAATAAGTTTTAATCATTTGGCATTATGACTCTGACAAGTGTTACAAAAAGATTTACATATTTTAACTGAAAAGGTGACCTCCTGTCAATTAGTAAAAAAATATAATAAGCAAATACAGCTAAAGGACAGAAAAGTTCCAGTTGAATGATTTACACTAATTAACTTCTGAAGGATAATAACAAATATACCTTTTAGTCTAACTAGGGTGCCATTGGTCTCTGGGAAATAGTGCATCATCATCACTCTTCAAATACCCATTAAAGCATTCAGACTAGGGGTAATATGAGATGCAAAATTTATTCCCATTCTCCATTAAGATAAACTTCAGGCAACCATGATAATATACTAAATCTTTAATATAAACTTACATGCCTTTATACCACATAAGTCTTTGAATGCTTTGCATCCAACAGTTTAGTGAGGTGATCAATGGCCACAATAATTTACTTAAACTGCCCATAACTGTAAAGCAAAGGGCCCACAACGTCAATAAAGATACTATGCTAAGCGAACTTGGGTTTAATTAGTGGTAAAAGATGGCCTTTTAATAAGTAGATTTAACTTGAAGTTTTAAGCCGTTGATATTCACATAATATCAATAGGCATTAATTATCAATAATAGTGTGGTTTCAAGTTTTCAAGTGCTTTCATATAACGCACATGCACTTGGGGCCTTATAGGTCGCAATAATTAAACCAACCCACTCAGTTGGCTTATGAGATAAATATTGTTGTTTGTTTTAATCATATATTGGTTCTCATTTATAATAAAGTACAATTTTAGGAGTCTTCTATTGTGCGTTACACTGCCTTTATTATCATTACTATATTACTGCGTTACGCTATTTAAACAGGGCATCAGCCAGATTCGCTTTAAAGGCATTGATACATAGCCAAGAAAGACTATTGACATTTTGTTGTGTTAACGCCAAATCAACGTTTAAATTCAAACATTAATCTTGTTATCTCAAAGCCCAGCAGGTTAGTCCTCCTGGGCCTTTAAGCTTTATACAACATAGAGAAGCATGTTTGATCACTATTATAAAGTGTTCCCATAATATCAAACCCAGTAATTGCTTACAAGAATATATGATTTCTATAATTTTTTTTATTCCCAGTAATTTTGTTTGAGAACATTCTAGAGTAAGCTACAATAAGCCATATAAAATAAACCCTTCTCGTTGGTTTACAATAACCACAACTCTATAATGTGAGAATGCGTCTGTTTGAATAAGTAAGGGCTTCTCAGAAATTAGAATACATCAATACAGGCGCTTTGGTAAAACAAAATCTCAATTTGCAAAGTCAGTTGATTTTTGTACATCCATTTGAGTTGTAATCCATTCTATAAAATATGTGTTAAAGGATTTCCACTCTTACAAAAATTCTTAATAAATAGCAATAGTAGCCAGTCCTCTCATAGTACTTGGACGTCTCATCTTCTCTTTGGCCATTATCAGGTTTTAGATTATGAGCAAGCTAATCGCTGCTCTCAAATTGAGTCTGAAACAGTTGACTCTCAAAACAGTGCAAACAAAAAATTATCCTGAAGGCGCCAAAACTAGATTCAATCTGGAAGCATCATGTACATGAGAGTTGATAAAATTACCTTTAGGAAATCCATCCCTGCTATCTGAATCTTGAGAGGTGCTGCCCCCACCATCGCAGTCATGAGGTTGACGCAGTACAATGAGGGAACCAGCCAAGTAATCAATCCAGAAGAGAGTAAAAGATCCTGATTCTACAGGGCCAAGATGATCCCTGAGGCACCATATCCCCTTGTAAAAATTTATGGGTCTAGTTATTATCAGCCAATAACCTCTATAAACTTATTACTTTCACAGGTTTGGTTCTTGTGAAATTCATCCGCAAAAGTATGATAATTGATATAATCAATTGAGAATAGTATGACAATTATTATCCTTAGTTGAATGGAATTCTTAGGTCTTGGCCAACGCTCAGCCAGTATTTCCGCTCAAAAGCTTAAGATATCTCAATATAGGATTCATTCCCTCGTACCATCTAACCCAATCTCAGAGATTCACTGGTGACAGTTTCTCCAGTTTAATACACAGTTGGCAGAAATCCCCAATTTGTTTCTACTTCTTCTCTAGATCCCCGCTCAGATCCTTACTCTTTTCCTTAAAGATTCTCCCAATTATTGCACACAGCAATGATATCCCTAAGAAGGAATAGAACAATTGAAGCTGATAAAGATTACTGCTTTAAACTATATACCAGATAAAAATTTATTTTATTATTTTTGAATTCTAGAGAATTTATATTGGGGGATTCAGCGCTCAACCTTCAGTTAAAACCTCTTTAATGAAATGGCAGCCGTTGCCATTGAATCACCCATCCTCATCTCAAGTGATGGTCTTCCCCATCCTGGATAAGATTCCATCATTGGACATCCTCAAGACCTAAAACAGAAAGAGTGGGAAACGTGTCCCTAACATCTTCCTCTTGATCCAAGTGACCCAACCATATTTGGCTAGCAACCTTCTTAGGTAATGGGACTTGTTACCCATTAAGGCAGGTCACAAACCAACTAATCAATTTTCTAGTTGCAGGTGGCATCACTCTCCTCACAACTTACTATTTATATTCCCAATCAGTTGGTGATGAAACCTGACCAATCCCATTCAGTACACCTGATAGTTAATCACTATTATATTCCCCTACTTCATCAGCAACTCCGCCCGATGAGATCTTAAGCATTTGTCTGGATTGATCTCTGATAAATCTGACCAGGCGAATATCCTAAAATCTCCCAAACATAGTTAATCCAAGATCAGTGTCAACCAATCTTCAACTCACCTTGCATTAGGTAATTATCCCCTAGCGATTTCTGGTAATCTAGCAGGCTGGGAATATGGGCAAAAATCCCAACACCCCCTCTTTTCTAGATTTCCAGCGAAAAAAGGACCAGGGTAGGAGAACTCCACTTTGGACACTCAGTCGAATACTATATTTGCTCAAGAGGAGTATGATCATCAGTACTCAACGCTGCTTGGGACAACCTTTGGCATGCGGCTCACTTCCTCATCCTCCTCGCTACCACCTACTCAGAGCATGGTCCCCATGATCTTCTGTCATGCTGGGATGATCAATTTACTCATGACGATATTAATCCTGGAATCCAGTTTCCTTTATCAGGGCATATGACATTCTGTCATATTCATAAGTCTTGGTCCGGAATACTCTTTTTCTGATTTTCTCCTCGTCCTTGACAGGAAATTATAGCCATTGATGTTTGTTTTGCAGCCCAATTAAGAATGCTCATTTATGTACACCCTTGTTATTTTTATCTCATAACCTCTTGGCTCATATCATTCTTAATTTTTATCTGGAGAGCTTATCCCATTAATTTTGAGATTAATTTTTAAAATTGGAGATTAATGGATTGTAGTGTACATGCTGTCAACTTCTATATAAGTCTTAAATCCCCCTCTCATCCAGCTCATAAGTCAAATTCTGAGTCCCAATACTAACAGCTTCTCAACAGTTTGTCTAATTAAGTTCTTTGGATCTTCCAGAATATGAGTTGGGATGCGCAACAGAACCTCTTCTATGGTCCTTCCAGGACTCATATGCCTAGTCTGGCACCAGCGGCTAATCTTTCCGAGGAATTACCAGAAACAGTAACCAACCCTTTGGAAACCATAAAGCAATTGTTTCAAATGACTTGTGGCTGATTCTCCCTCTGTCATTGATTCCAGAGTTGGACTTTAAAACTCTCCGGGATCTAGCTCCTTTTTAAGATGTGCTGAACATCATTGTGGATGCTCCCAAAATTATTCCCTTTGCTTTTGATTGCTCTTTTCTTGACAAGTTGAGCTTGCTTCCTGAGTTCCTCTTCCAACTCGGACAATACTACAAACCCACTGTCTTGGCTACAGAGCTCACCATCAACAACAGTATTCATTTCAAACTCCCCTATGCAGAATTAAGATACTAAGTCACTGAGGCTTTATCAATAGCACTGAATTCTTCTAATCTTGAGAACATCCTAGATTGGGATATCACTACTTATGCTCTTCACTTTTCCCACCAAGTTCTTTGAAGGTAGGCCAAAAAGCTTCCAGCCTTTCCCAGGTTCCATCAATCCTTCTGCTTCAGCTTCCAAGAAGCTCATAGTCGTTGCTTGCAGGATGCCATTTGCTCCCTGCACAACTATCTCATTTCTGGTTCTTCCCATCAGTATCTCCCGCTGATGGCTTTAATAGGGGGCATGATTTGGCAACCCTCATCTAGCATCCTTTGTTCACTACCAGCCCATATGTCTGGTGTTTTTGATGAAGCCCATTAGTAAGTTCTCAAGACTAATATTCCAGCTCTGGTACCATATTGGGATTACTTGGGGTTATTCACAGGCTTCCTCTTTCTGTACTGTTGCTTCCCTCCACGCTCTGGGGTTTTGTGATTGGCTTCTTCTGACATCTCAATTTCCCTTCCACTAGTCATTTTCTCACAGAGATCTGCATCCGCTCAAAGAACTTGGTTTCTTGTAGGTCTGCCCTTGCTCACGTCCAATTTCATATAGCTTTTAATGGGTTATACATTCCTAAAGTGTTCCATCCTTCCTCCCCAAGAGGCGACATTGTCGGAATCATCCCTTTATCAAGGATAATCAATAAGAATAAATATTTAAACTATATTGGTTTTTTCTATGTGGTTTATTATCTTTTTTCCAATATTTTTATCAGTCTTTTATTTTTTTCTTCTTTTTTCCATTGGATTTGACCTTGTTTTGTTTCATCAGTCCATCTTTTTTATTTTTCCCCTAAACTGGGTCCTAAGTATTCTTAAAAATTATTTGAGTTGGGTCAACCTTGGGACAAATATACCACACTGAGAGTGTTTTTCTAGCCAGTACAGGCTTCAAACTCAAAGCCTGCACTAGGGGTGGAAGCAGTTTTACCCGCTCAGCTAACCACCCCCTAGGTCCTAGGTATTCTTAAACCTACCAGTTTTCTATGGTTCAGAGGTCCTTTTTTCAGACTTAACCATCTAGATTGGTTCAGAGGTCCTTTTTTCAAACTTTACTTAATCACCAGGACATGATCAACTTAATGATTCATTGTTTCTTTAGGAACTTTTTCTGTTTTTTTATTGATCCATCGCTTACAATACTTATCATAGACTGGATTTACCAATATTCCATCTAAGCAATTCTTGATGGAATATGCATTAGTTGCTGTCTTGGTGATAATTTCAAATGGACCTGACCATAATGCATCCAGTTTATTTCTTATCTCAAAACCATGCGTATTGCAATAGGCAACTCTTTTTCCTATTCAATATTCTGCTAAATGCTGAACAGTTCTTATTGTCCATTGATTTTGCTCATATCCTTTCTCTAACATAGTATCAAAATGCTTGTCATTTGCATTTTTATCAGAAATTTGTCAATTAGTTCAAGTACTTTTTGGCACTCATCCCCAATATTGGTTCCACCACCAAATATAAAATTGGCAGCAACGCAGCCTTCCTCCCATAAAGCAATTTTAAACGTTATTTTTTGTCGCCATATGATGACTGATATTTTAGGAAAACATCACTGAACTCAGGTACGTTCCCCATGTGGAAGTTCTTCCTGTGACCAGCTTCCTCAACATCGTGGCCAGTATTCCATTCACTCATTCTACCAGTCCGTTTGTCTCTGGATGGTAGCGTACAGACACAGCTCCTCAGATCCCCATTGTCTCATTCAACTGCAGGATCACATGAGACGTGAAGTTTGTACTCTTTTTGCTAAGCACGACCTGCAGGCACCCATGTTAGTATACTACTTGATCAAGGCTGAACTTCATGGTGCTGGTAGCGTCTACTTTCACCAGGGCCCTCATCTCGACCTATCTCATCAGATGGTCAATAGCAACTATTTTGTAATTGACTCCCCCTGTGCTCATTGTCAGCTGTCCCATCACATCAATGGACACCGTATGCCAGGAGAATCCAGGGATTACCAGTTAGTATCCAGTTGTATTCTAATGTGACTTGTGAATCTGACACTCCACACAACAAGCTAGATAGTCAGCGACATCATAGTTGATTGTTTTTAGTAATAGTACTGGCGAATATGGCTGGTTGTTTTCCTCAGGCCTCCATGCCTGACAACCTTATGAGTGACTTGAACAATAAGTGCTCTTTCCAATGGCTTTGGGAATAATAACCACTTCCTGTTAATCATCTTAAACACTTGTCCATACATGGTCTCAGTGTTTTCAATCACTTTTCGAAGTGAACCTTGGATTTCTCAGGGCTTGTTCCCAATTTCTCCATCAAACATTCTCTAGAATAACTCATCCGCCTACGGGTATACCATCTGGACCATTGGTAACTGCGATAAGCCATCTGCATTCTGGTGAGAAGTCCCCGCCTGGTGGACAATCTCGTAATTGTAAGCCTGTATCTTAAGTGCTCATCAGGCCAGTCATGCTTTTGGCTCTCTCAAGTTATGGAGCCAATGCAACAAGGAGTGGTCCGTCACCACTTTGAAGTGCATTCCATGGATGTACACCCAAAACAGCTTACAGGTGTACATGACCACAAGGCATTCCCGCTCAGTTATGTTGTAGTTCCACTCAACGGCTGAGAGTGTCTAGCTCACATATGCCACTGATGTTCGTTCCCAAGTTCATCTAATTGGCTTAATATGATGCTGATCACCATCAACAAAGCATCAGTCTATATAATAAATTATCGATCAAAATTCAGACATTTCAAAATTGGAGAATCTATTAGATATTTTATAACTCATCAAAGGATTCCTGCGCTTCTTAATTTCATAAAAATCCTTTTTTCAGATCCTTCAACAGATGTATTATGGGCTCGGCAATTCTGGTAAAATCCTGAATAAATCTTCTGTAGTATCCGACTATTCCACGGAACACTTGGATATCTTGGACACTCTTTGGCACAGCCATCTGTTCTATGGCTTCAACCTTAGGCTTGCGGCTGCAATCCATTTGAGTTGATTATGAATCCAAGATATTCCAGCACTTTTTGAATAAGTGACACTTCCTTGGCTTTTTCTCAGGTTAGCCATGGATAGACTCTTGAATTCTTTTCTTCAAGTGGTGTAAATGGTTAATAAACTCCTACTGAACACATTGATATCATCCAAGTACACCAGGATGCACTGCAACTTCAAGTCGCTCAGTATAGCGTCCATACCCTCTGGAACGTTGCAGGCATATTGCATAGACCCTGTGGAAACCTTGTCAGTTGGTATAGGCCTGCGCGGTAATAATTGCACATTTTATTTGGACTTCTCTTGGCAAATCGATTTGCCAATATCCCAATATCAGATCCATAGAGGAGAAATATTTCGCTTCTCCCAATCAACCTTTTGCATCATCAATTCTTGGTAGGGGATACAAATCCTTCTTTGTAATCTTATTCAGCTTCCTAGTAATAAATCACCACCTGATCAGAGCCATCCTTTTTTCTTCACAATAAGAATTAGACTCGCCCAGGGCTCGATGATAAACCTAGAAGCTCGTGCTTCATTAGTTGCTTATTTCTTCTTCCACTACCACTTTGGCTTCCTTTGATCATCAAATCAGTCTCATCCTGCTCGGCAAATTTTCTCTGGTGTTAACCTTGTGGATCACATCTCTTGCGCATCCCAAATCATGTCATCCTGAGTGTATACTTCCCAATACATTTGAACAATTCAAGCACCTCCTTTTGCTGGCCTTCCATCAGATCAGCGAGTTGCTCTTGATCAACAAATAGGTTGATACTCTTAGTTACCCCTGCTGGTAATATCATCTCAATGAGAGTCCCAAAATCATGGAATCTCCTTAATTCAGCCGTCAGGATTAGATGAACAATTGCAATGATCTTATTCTTCCTGTTCTTCATCAGATTTTTACTTAAATACGCCAGGAAAACTCGAATTCTCCATTGCTCAGGATTATGATTCCAGGAGCCACCCAAGACTCTACTCTGGACTTCTACCAGGGGTTCTGACCTCCCCATACAGCAGCTCAGGTATCTCAAATATCAACCCCATGTCAACTATCATCTGTAATCACAGCAGTATAGTTTTCTCATAGTTCATCCTTAGTGGAATACCTCAATTTTCTAGGATTTCTGCCAGCATTTCTCGTTGCTTCTGACCAACCAATTGGTATCAAATTAGAACAATGTCATAATTGTAACTCAAGTTGATGAAATTTTTCGTCTAATCAGTGGAGCTTCTCCATCTTTTTGATAGACTAATGATAACGTCTGACCCAATATGGTCAACGTAATATCCTTGAAGTTACATTTAACTCCATACTTGTGTAGAAATTCCATCCCTATCAGAATTCATAGCTTTGGTTGGCCAAAACTATTGCTGGCTCAGATATTACCAGGGATTTTAATTGCAGTGGCAAAGCGCTATATGCTCCACAAGAGATGGTGGTATCTGGCCCAGCTGTCCCATACTCCTTCTTGTGTTACAAGTCAGGCGAGATCTTAATCCTCTTCACTAGCTTGGTCAAGACAATGTTGATGGTCGCTCCACTGTCAAAGATCGCCCTCACTATACTCAATTCACTTGTATATCTATATACATAAACTCAGAGTTTTGTAAGATTGTGTTTACTGAGTGAATAGTAAAATTATTAGCTAGATTGAGGGTGTGAATAATTTGCATCAATAAATCAGGAAAAGATCCCTTTATCATGCTGATGGGAATTGACAGGTTTGCCTTATCTAACTGGCTTCAGACAAATCTTTGGGATTATTGGTGGCTCAAATCTTATCTTCCAGTTGTCAGGCATATGGCTGGGAAAAATTCCTTAATTATCTCGGGGTCAATTCTCTTTGCCCCAGATCTTGTCACTGCGTTTACATCCAAATTGAACACTTGATATAATTGATCCTGTACATCTTCATCCATGAACAGATCACTGATGTCAATTTTCTCATTCAATATATTGGGAGGCCCAGGCTTCTCTGAAGCTCTAGACTGTTCCCCATCTAGGCTGCGGGCCCTTTTCCTGACTCCTTTGTGGCAGCAGACTCTTTTGCTTGGACCATGTTGATTTGATCCTTTGGCTTCTTGCAATGTATAGAGAAATGTCCCTTCTCTCTGCATTGGTGGCAGACCTTCTCTTTCTTATTCATCTGTTTGAACTCTTTGGGCTTATTCCCCAGCACAAATCAGTTGTTCATCTCTTTAACACCTTTGTTTCTGTTTGTGAAAATCAGATTGCAGACTGGGTTGGATTTAAAACTTCTGTTTAAGGCATCAAAGGTTGCTCCCAAGATTTTAAAATTATTTATATTTGAGAGGTAGTAATTCCCATCACGAACATGGAAGACATCATTTTGTGCAAATTGTGACAGGACTGAAGGGCTGCTTGTAATGTGATTCTGGCATCAAAGTTGTCCAGTACCTTTGCTCCAGCCAGGGATTGCAATTCCTGGTAGAACCAATCTGCAAAGCTTGCTAGATATTCATCTTTATAGAACTAGATGCCCATAAACTCCTGTTTGTGCTTCAACATGAATGTCAAACTCCAAAATTCCTTCATTATGACCACTTTGGACTCCGCATATGACCAGCTGTCTCCCTCAAGGTGGAACAACACTAAGTTTTGATAGTCAGCTTCTAAGAAATTTATGGCCGTCAACGCCTTTCGATGATCACCATAACCATACATAGTCATATCAGACAATCAGAAAAACTCTGAAGTGTTATCCTGATGGAATGTCAGCAATTTTGGCATTGCCTTAAATTCCTCCGAGGTATCTCTAGCCAATTCTCTAGGTTTGGTCACTTGGCTCACTTGGAGAGTGACTTCAAGTGTAACATCTGAAATGGCAGCAAAAGCGGGTGGCATGTTTCTTGGGGGTATTCTGCTTCCCAATTATTGGATGAGGACTTTTTTCTTCAGCATCGATTGCCACATATGGCTCACATCTGCATTTGTGAGTTTTTAGCTCCTTGAACTGTTTGATCAGTTGCTCAATTTCAGCACTGTAATTCTCAAATAAATAAAATCTGCTTTCCGCTCCATTTTCAGATATAAGACCTCTCAAATTAAGTCCCCTTCTTTCTTCTTTAATGAGGTTACTTTATCAAGTAAACATTCCTAAAACTCACAATATTTAAATTCCTTCCTCCATCTTGGCGACTCATTCTTCCAGAGCTGCAAATTATTGATGATCCGCTGAGTTTAGGGCATTCTGATTAACAGTTGATAACTTAGTCCATAGTTTTCTTAGCTCATCTTTATACGAGATCTTATAAGTCCTTCTACACAACTACACCCATGTAGTGAGAACCACTTTGTAAAAATTTATGGGTCTGGTTATTATCAGCTAATAACCCCTATAAACTTATTAAATGCACAGGTTTGGTACTTGTGCAATTCGTCCGCGTTATATGATAATTGATATAATCAGTTGATAATAGTATGACGATTATTATCCATAGTTAAATGGAATTCTTAGGTCTTGGCCAACGCTCAGCCAGTATTTCCGCTCAAAATACTTGAGTTGTCTCAATATAAAGATTCATTCCCTCGTACCATCAAACCAATCTTCTCTGAGATTCTATGGTGACAGTTTCTCTGATTTGACACACAGTCAGCTTCAATCCCCAATTTGTTTCTGCTTCTTCTCTGGATCCCCGCTCAAATTTTACTATTTTCCTTAAAGATTCTCCCAATAATTACACACAGCAATGATATCCCTGAGAAAGAATAGAACAATTTAAAGGTGATAAAAGATTACTGCTTAAAACTATATACCAGATAAGAACTTCTTTTATTATTTTTGAATTCTAGAGAATTTATAGTGGGGGATTCAGCGCTCAACCTTCAGTTAAAACCTCTTTAATGAATTGGCAGCCGTTGCCATTGGTCACCCATCCTCGTCTCAGAAGTGATGATCTTCCACATCCTAGCTAGGATTCTGTCATTGGACATCCTTGAGACCTAAAATGGAAAGAGTCAGAAAATGTATCCCTAAGGTTTTCCTCTCAATTAAAGTGAACCAACCATATTTGGCTAGTACCCTGCTTAGCTATTGGGACTTGTTACCCATTAAGGCAGGTCATGAACCAACTAATCAATTTTCTAGTTGCAGGCGGAATAACTCGCCTTTCAACTTACTCATTTACATTCCCAATAAGTCAGTGATGATACTTGGCCAATATCATTCAGTATACCTGATAGCTAATTACTATCAGATGCCCCTATTTTGTCAGCAACTCCGCCAGATGAGATCTTAAGCATTCATCCAGATCAAACCCAATGGATTTAACCAGGCGAATATTCTATAATCCCCTAAACATTATTTCCAAAATCAGGATCAACCAGTTTCAAATTCACCTCGCATCAGGGAATTATTCCCTAGCGATTCCTGGTAATCTAGCAGGCTGGGGAATATGGGAAAAATCCCAACACCCCTCTCTTTCTATAAATTTTGATGCTTTCTAACACAATAAAAATTTATATCCTCTACATCTTTTCGTTTTTCAACCTCTATACTAATCTTAAGCTTTGAGCCCATTTTTGGACTTCAGCAACAATCAAGAGAACTGTTACACTTAGCGAAGTGGTGCTCACTACAGGGGGCTCTGAGCTTTCCTAAGTGAAAAAGTCTATCAAAATAATAGAGAACACTAGCAGTCACAAAAAACAATCTGCTAATCTGTTGATAAACGTTGCTCAATGAATTAGTACCTTGCAGTATTAAGTGCCACCCACACAGCCCAAGAGTTTAGAATTCTGGACTACGTTCCATTTCTCTCGGCCCTCCTTTGACAGACTTCAGTATCAGCTTCAGTATGAGAACCTTAATGACAATGTTTAATTAATAAATGGCATCTACTACATGGGCTCCCATTCCAGTCATTCCCACATATATCTGTGCCCTCTACCATGCGGGATCTTTTCACCTTTCCAGCTGGCAAAGAAAGAACTAACTATGTGGACCAAATACTACCTTTATAAAATTTGATAACCCAGCTATTATTAACGTTCTCTGGCTAGTTGGGTTGCACCATCATGAAGTCTCCCAACAACTGGGGCTCACTCAAAGCTTACGCTCCCATGTCATCAACTTTTACAACAAGGCCTCCTCATTAATCCACAACAACCAAGAGACTATATCAATAACTGCCAATTAATCAACAAAGCCTGAGGCCATATTGTGGTGCTGGATAGCAGTACTCTCATGTTAACTCGATGTCTAACGCATCAAAATATTCAGCTCATTGAGACTTCTTGGAACCAGCGCTTCCACCAAGTTATGGATCTGGTGTGGACCCTACAACAACACTACTGGGAGCTGGGCTCATTTTTACACCTCCAGGAGTGAAGGTCCTGAAGTGCTTAGGGGGCCTGAAGGCCCCAAAAGAATGAGAGGCATCCAAATGACCTGAATGTATCTGTGGACCTTGGGATCATCTGCCTTGCAGCACCTACACCTGGAGACTCAAGTTGCCCTTGGCAATTAGATGTTTTAGCAGACTTGGACGCCTTACACAATCAAATCTGGAATGTAGCACAGGGATGCAAACTTTAGGTAGATGGAGTCCCTCAATCATAGAGTCTCCATTGAGGCATTGTCAGACAAATGGGTAACTTTAGCGCCTTCATCAAGCTTACAGATAGTCACATCTCTCAGCTCAAACAAACTTTTCAAGGGTTTAAGAACTGTTTAGCCACTCTTGAGAGCCAGCAATTCTTTTTAGGCGCTTGACATTTTCTCACTAAAGGAGCAGGTTGCATACAAGGCTTCCATTTCCTCCCTCAACTGAAACTGGGACGATATCCAAGAGGACCTTGAGGGCCTAGGGTGACAGTTGGGCCAGTAGGTCACCCACAAGTATGCGGTGACCAAGATCTCTGATCTTGCACACATTCTTGGCGTTTACACCCTTTCCACTCCTATTGTGACTAAATTTAAACTTAGTTTTAGGGTTTGGTTTACCCATGCTAGGAAAGCATCGCCTCTTTTCTATATGCACATGAGAATTCCATGGAAGAGGATTAAACTGGAAGAAAGTGAAGCTTATCCACTCCTGCCTTAACAGCACTGCTTGGGAGAACATGACTTCCCACAAGAAAAAAATTAAATACCTGGAAACAGTTTTGTATGGACTTAATACAAGAAATTGGCAGCAATCAAACCCTGGCCAATCATAAACAACCCTTTGTGGGTATCCTCCTGAATAAAGGAGAAAGCTCCATTGAGTTTGCCAGTTGTTTATACGCCTAAGCTTAGCCCATGGTTACCACCAATTGTATTACCTTGGATGACACCATCACCGCTGTCATCTCCACATAGGGGTCCTATAGAAGGTCTAAATGCATATGATCATGAAAAAGCTCGGTTTTATGTGGACTGAAAAAATCAAGAATTGTTTCTTTCTATCCGCTTGATATCACTTTTGAGCGGATTTAAAAATCAAAGCAGTACTTAACACCTTTGAAAACTGGCACACATCATAACCCTGATGTCCTTGGACCTTCCGCCCACTGCTCCTAAATAGGTCAGCGGCAAAACCCCCTAGAATATTCCATCCAGCGGGTAAACACTTTCAAAATAGGTTGACCAGCCCCTTAATGCCTTAGGTTGATATGTCCCCCCAAGGATCTCGCCCTCCACCCTGCACATTCCAAAGCGGTGCCTTGTAGACCCATTATGTTTTCCTGAAACAAGAAGCATTTTGGCCTCTGGGCTGAATATGGCAACTTATTTCCATATAATGACAAAAAATTTTAGAATTATCTTAGGCGCTTATTCATCCTTCAGGCGTTATCAACTTCCGCCCCTACAAGAGATTTTTACCTTGACTTCAACTGCGAAGCTGATGCTGCAATAAAATCCTACACTCCCCTGGTGTTTCAGGAAACCCTCATCCCAACCACTCACTCCTAGTTGCCTGATGATACCACCCTTGTGGGTCAAAATTGCAGGCCTCCCCACCCACCTCCCCCTATTACTTTATATAATGAACTAATAGCTGGGTTATCAGTATATGACACTTACCCAATTATACAATTTGTGGTTCCCAATGGAGACAACCAATCTTTGGGCCCTCACCCCTTTGCAACTTTACGCTCAATATCAACCAAAATCGCCATTTTGATCCCCCTCTCACCGTTGTCCCCTCTGCCCCTGACCATCCTTTCTGGGCAAGAGTAGACAAAGAACGCACGATCTGCCCCATATGTTTTGACCTGGACCACTTGAAATGGCACTGCCCCACCATAGCCCGATGGAGCCCACACTCTTGACTTTCCTATGATGCTCCCATTGCCATTCCAAAAACTTTTTTATGGGGCACAATATTCACTTCCCCTCCACCCAAAATGGTAGATGCAACTGCCACTGATTCGGCCAATAAGGAACCTACATGTCAAACCCTCACTCCCACTCAACTAATTAGCAGCCAGCATGGACCCCAGTAAATTAAAAAAACCACCCATCCACCCAGCCACCCAACCCAACCCACCCATATGCCAATCAATTTATTGTTTCAACAAGATTCCCTGAGATTATTTGGAGGAAGTTGATGATTTGGGAAATCTTGTCACCAACTCAGTTGAGGTCCTTGGCCTAAAAATGTACCTAAACGCAGAATTTGCAGCTCAATTTCCAACTTGGCACTATGTGCCACACTACAGTGCTGACAAATTCTTAAGTGCCATTAACTCACCAAAAATTGTTTCCTCCCCTGATTGTAGCCCCCTCTAAAAGGCTGTAGCAAAATTAGTCACAGTCTTGGCTATGGGGGTACATGCCCCTACCCTTCCCCCAAGCAACAAGTTCATATTTAATATTTCATCTAATTTCATCAAGTTGCCAACATAGCAATAAAAAAGTTTTGTGATGGTCACAAGATTGGCCCCAAAACCTGCATTTCCAGCGACAACATCGCCACCTTCAAATCCTTCCTAAATTTCACCTTGAGGCTGAGAAAGCCCAATCTGAATATATCATTACCCTCTTCATAGCAAAATAAAGCTGCAAACCCCACTCTGCAACCTCGGACCCATTTTGAGGATGCACCCACGCCTATGCTCTCAGAGCTCTGCCATACACGGCCCAACACATAGGATGAAATGAGCCTCCATGTCCCCACTCTTCTCCCACCAGTGACACATAGCAGGTTACCGCATCCAACCTGGTTTTATCATTTTAGTTTTTTTTATTTTTTGATTTGGTTTGAGTTATATGCTCTCTCTATTTGTTTAATTTTACCTTAGTATAAGTTTTGTTCCTTGGAGCTTGGTATTGTTAGTCCCCTGGTTGGCTTGCCTCAGTTATATATATAAATAAAGGAAATCAAGGAATCAATCAACGAGATCCCTGCATTGACCCTGACTCCAAGGCTACAACTTTGGGTTCCTCCAACTGTCCTTGAGTCCATGAGGTAGAAGACTAGAAATATTTGACCCTGATACACCTACTGTGATAGTTTCTGACAATGCTCTAAGGCATGCTGAATATAACTTTAAAGGAGGCGGTAAAGGGGGCGTCAGCATGAAGGATGATGCACACCATGCTGATATCCCTATCACGCCTTAAGAATCATTTATGACCCTAATGAACCTATGAATATTGCATCTGAAGAAGTTTCAGTACCCACTGATAATAAATAAAATTGATACTGCTTACTCTTCTTCCAATGACTCTCCCATGTTTCTCATACTACCTTCCAAGTTTGGAAGTCTGATTACCTGCGTCGCCATTTGAGTTCACAAGAACCCTGTTATTTCTGTCATATTATAATTCTTGACTCAAAAATAAACCTTCAAAAACAAATTAGGCTGATTACCCTCTCAAAACTGAGGCAAATTACTCTCTCAAATATTGCCAATTTCTTCTATAATGATTTAGGCTGAATATCTCAACGTCAAATATTAATAAGAATCCTTTTAATAGCATAGGCCAAATATCCCGCTTAATTCAGGATGAATATACATACAACAAACTCAGCATTTGGTCCTGATTAATTGGGAGCAATATTGACCATATATCTTAAATTGTCTGGTCATTAATTATGAGAAACAAAGTTTAATTTTCCTTTGGGCAGATAGAAATAATGAGATAATAATTATATTTTCAAAATCAGTTTCCCGCCATATGGCGAAGTTCATGTGATCCACATAATTGGTACAATGGAATTTGCACATGGACAACACAAATGGGCGTACCTGGTGCTATTGAGAGAGGCCTGTCACCATCTTGATTAGGGGTATGACATTTACTCAAAAACAATACCAATTTCCCAGAAGTCTTATTTTGTCAGCTTTATGACAAAACTATAATTAGGCTGGTTTTAGGACAACTTTTCACATTCACATTGAAATTTTAGTTTCAAAAACTTTCCAAATGTGAGAGTATTTTCCCACCCAATAGTCCTAGCAATAGATCAAAGTTGTATCAGTTCGAGGTTATAATGATGTGGCAACTCATTATCTGTAAAAATTACATGCTTGAGATGTTCCCAGGAAATGCCCTAGAGGTTTAGATAAAGATGCCTGACCTAATGACAAGATCATCAAATATTTTTTTAGAATAAAAATTTTACTTAATTCTCTTAATCTGGGTTTTTTATCAGAGTTTTTTTCTTGAAGAATGTCAACAAGCTGTCAATTCAGAAAACTCAGATTGTAACTCTTCTTGCCTTAGTAGAAGATCCTGAATTCATAAGAAAATTAAGCCTAAGATCAACCAGAAGAGTCAGATTTATTTGAATAAGGCTTGCAAGCTTTGCATCTGTCAGAGTACCATAGGACACTCGCTAAAATTGAAGATATTTTGGCCAAACGACTTTTAAATTAGATGCGCAGGATTTCATTTATCAAGTGAGCAATCCTCAGAATTTAACAACTGGCACTACTCAAAACTGGAACACTCCTAAAGGATCTACAAGACCAGATGATTATATTAGATACAAAGTACATACTATCTACCTGTCCTGGGGAGGGGAGTGATATAACTTACTCCTTAAAGTAGGAAAACTATGTTTTATATGGACCCTTAAACCCATTTAGCTATAAAAATTCTCCTCCTTCCACACAAAAATGTCTTACTAAAGTGGAAGTACAGTCTCCAAAGAAAACCCCAATAATGCCGAAAAACCTCTAATATAAAGCCCCCATCAAGGGTATGACAATTTCACCTATGCCAGATTTAAAGCACACAGGATCAAAGTTCAAATATCAGTCATGTGCGCCATTCTGATATGAAAAAGATGCCACTTACCCGCTGTTAAATCAGTTAGAAAAAAATTGGAAAAAAGCCTAAAAATTCGGGACCACCTATTGCTAAAAAACTAAGAATGCATCTGTAATTAAGAAGCATCGGCTGGAATCCCATGAGGTCATAATCAATTAGAAAGACTATTGAACCCAATAATTTAAATTAGAAAGATTATTTAAAATGAAATACTTCAAATCAAGTGCAATAATTAAACAAAACTACGCATGATTGGCCAATAAGCCAAATTTATTTTTCTGAGTTTGCAAAATTTGGGGATCCACTTTTCATCTACACAAGGACATGGTCAATCTTGGTTTAAATTTAAATTATCAAGAAGAGCTAGATCAGCTTTAATTGGCACTAGTGGTTTCCCCAATCTACAATATCTAGAATTTGACCATGTAATTATTGTTCATACTGATTTACCACTCATGGCAGTGGGGGCTGTATTACCTCAGATAGAATAAGACGTTGAAAAAAACCATGTTGTCTTCATTGATCAGACTGAAATGCTTATGAGAGAAAATGTACAATGGCAAAACAGGAATGACAGCTATATATGCTTGCAAGCATTTTTGTGTGTATCCTCATTGCACTCATCAACGTTGTTGTCAATCATAAGTCCCTAATATGGCTGAATAATTTGCTTGAGCCAAAGGGCCGATTAGGCTGCTGGGCAACAAAGCTTTAAGCCTACAATTTTAAAATTGAGCATTGCATTAGCGTAAAGCATCTAAACACTAACTGCTTATCCTGAATGCTCACTATTGCAACATTTTTAAGTTACTGATGAATTTAAGGAGATCATTGTATTGCACCAAACTGAGCCTGAATCTGAAAAGATTATTAGACTCACTAATATATGCAATTATCAAAAATAAGGCACTTTACAAGATTGTTGAAGGAAAAAAGCATTCTGAAGATTCACATCATATCAGCTTGTTCGGCCCAAATTTTCCTGACATCTCATAATTATTGATGATGTCAGACCCTATCCACAAGCATGTCAAAGGCAAGTACATTAATGAGGCTTTTGACCACTTGACCAAATAGGTCAAAGCCAAGGCTTTTATGAAAGCAGAAAAGCATACAAAAAATTACTTAGAACGTACAAGACCAAACTCTAAGATTTGGATCCATTATAATAACAACAACTGCCATATTATTGCTAGATATGGAAAACAAGCCAAATTGGGATTGTTTTCCTCAGAATTGCAGTTGTTACAAATCACAATATATGGTAATTTTCCTGGGCACACTATCCCTCTTTACTAAAATATGATTGAGTAATCACACATCATTATGGCAAGTCACGATTGAAGATAAACCTTTTAACCACACAAATTATTGAATCAAAAAGCATTCCTCTTTGGTCAAATCAGCACATTATTAACTCATTGGGAGATCAAGTTTTCATTTTGAATGACTGACAATTAAAATTATGAAAGGACTTTATGGTGGAGTATATCAATCAGGGTCCAGATCACAAATTAAACCAAAAGTAGCACCTGGTATAATTATGTAAGGCCATGTAGAATTTCATCTTATATGTGCAAACCAAAATATCGGCCCATAAACATCAATATAAATAAGATTATTGCTTTTATGCATCTGTTCCCTATCACTAAATCAGCTTGTTTCATAAGTTTATAAAATTTTAGCAAAATAGGGCTTTCTTACAAGGACCTAATCAGCCTTAACAATGGTTTAATAATGGCCAATTTGAGTAAATTGACTAACACTGAGAAGACATCACAATTCAAATATACAATCAAAGATGGTAAGATTAATTATATATACAACTGTGTCCACTTAAAGTTTATAAAAAGGTACAAGAAATTGGCTGATTAAGAAAAAAATTTATAAAAATATATGCAATGCAATCTAGTATAAAATATAGTAAAGGAAAAATGAAAGAAAAATGAAACAAATTAAAATAATTAAAATAATTAAAAAAAGATAAAATCTTAATATAACCTAATTAATGAGTGATTAGCCTGGCAAGGTGATTTCTGCTTTCACTTAAGCGCAGGTTTTGTTCAACACAATTATAAAACATGTGCTGGCTAGCAGCTCCTGCCAACACCCTACTCCGCCAGCAACTACATGAGGCAATGGAATTCCTGGTTGAGGGTATTCCTATCACCAATTTCCCTAATGGATTTGAAGAATAGGCGAAGTATGAGATTGAGGAGCTGGCTTTTGGTGTGAGCTGCGCCTGCATCAATGCAGCAAAACCTCTCTTTTTTACCTTAATCATCATGCAACCTGCCAGCGCATTAAGTCATTTACTTTTGTGCCTGCTCTAATCACTTTTTCTGAGCATCAACTTGCTCAATACGCTGAGGCGATGGACACCACCAGCCTCATTAACAAAGAAAACCCACAATTATAACCCCTTATGACACATGTTGCTCATGATCCGACACCAATGTTGTCTGCCATGGTTCATCAGGTAAAGTGGGCGCCAGACAAAGTTTCCCAAAGCAAATTCACCTTTGTTATGGCTTCCTAGACAGTTAATTGAGGTGCCACTTGAGGAATTTTTTATTTTTAATAAACCCTTTATTTGGCCCATTTGTAAATAAAGATGCGTGGCAGCTCCCCCTTTTGGGTTGGGCACAACTAGTGCTAAAAAACCTGTGCTGGCAAAAAACCTTGGTTTGGTATATTTGACAAGGTCAACCCACCTCTTACTCTTTAAACATAATCTAGTTAATTACTACTATAGTTCACTTTTGAGGAGTGGAGGGGATATGACTTCAAATCGATTGGCAATTAGGGCTGAAGTTAATGCTATGCACTTTGCCTAAATCTATCAGTGTAATTAAGCTGATGTTAAGAATGGTGTAAATCAATAAAGACTAATCAGGCATATTGGGGCTTATGTTTGATTCAAGTGGGGGAAATGTCAGATTCTAATAGTTAACCCAAAAATAAACTCTTTGACAACTAAAAAAAACAGGACATTTATCCACTAAAACCTGGGCTTATTACTCTAATTCTCAACTATGGCCAATTACTTATATCACTATTTGGGCCAGGTTTCTTAACATCAACTTATACCAATTATCCTTTCAATAGCATGAGTCAAATACCCCACTTAATTCAGGCTGATTATACATGCAACAAACATGGCATTTGGTTACAATTAATTGGGAGCAATATTGACTATTTATCTTAAGAATTGTCTGGGGATCAATCATGAAAATAACCTCTAATAATCCCATGAACAAATAGAATAATATGATTAGCATCATAAATTTTTTAATTAGTTTCCAGCCATTTTTTAAAGTTTGTATGTTGATCCACATAATTAGCATGATGGCACTCAATATATGTACTGCCCAAATGGGAGTACTTAGTGGATCATGAAAGACCTGATGACATCCCTATTAGAGGTAGATTTTTAACTTTAAATTTAATGCCAAATTTCCCGGGAGTCATTTCTTCAGCTGGTGATGAAACTCAAATTGGGCTGGCTTTAGGAAAATTTTGCACGTTTGTGTTACAATTTTGTCCCTGAAGACTTCCCAAATATGAGGTTTTTTGCCACCAATAATCCTAGCAATAGGTCAAAGCTGTATTAGTTCAAGGGCTGAACTGAGGTGGAAAATAATCATCTGTAGAATTTGCGTGCTTGATATGTGGCAAGGAGATGCCCTAGAGCTATAAATACCAGCGCCTGGCCTAATGATTATATCATCAAAATTTATAAGAATAAATTAATTTTCTTCTTTCCCTTTATATGTTTTTTAACATAGTATTTTCTTGAAGAGTCTTGACAAGCTGTAAATTCAGAAATCTCAGCTTGTACCTTTGCCTGCTTTGGAAGAAGTTTTGGAATTCGTAGGGAAAATTAAGCTCAATATCAACCAGAAAAGTTAGATCTATTTGAATAAGCCTAGTGAGCTTCAAAACGGTCAAAATACAATAAGACGCTGGCTAAAATCAAGGATCTTTTAGCTGAACTTTTTCCAATTAGACGCACAGGATCTCATTTATCAAGCTCATAATCTTAGGAATTTAACAATTATCATAATGTATAGTAGTTCCTCCATGAAATTTATATTATCTGAGATAGTGAAGCATATCAAGGTCTCTCTGGACTTGCCACACTATATGGAAAACGGCACAGCTGACCTGTAATGTACCCAATCCATAGGGGCCTATTCTTCCCTACCTATCCAATTTGGGATGCTTGCCGTGAATGTCCCATTGCTGCAAAGAATAACCCCAGCTACGACCTACTTTCTGGAACTCAGTTTCTTTGAGACTACTCAGAAGTAGTACATTACAATGGCAGATTTTTATCTCTGTTGGGGCATTGGGTCCCCTAACCTTCAAAACTTCCTGTGATTCTAAGATGGAAATCAAGGCCAAGCTTTCCTACTAGAATGTGAGGGCAAAATCAATTAGCTCAAATATCACAGAAGGGGTTTTTGGGTTGGCTGCCACATCCACTGTTGAGGGACAAGAAGGCGTGTTGATCTGCTTACCTGGGACAGCCACAATATATTCAAAGTCCCAATTTATTGCTGGAATCCA
Organism: Massospora cicadina; assembly: GCA_022478985.1. Lineage (NCBI taxonomy): Eukaryota > Fungi > Entomophthoromycota > Entomophthoromycetes > Entomophthorales > Entomophthoraceae > Massospora > Massospora cicadina. The sequence goes on from JAKSZP010009192.1 coordinate 652,931, forward strand.
GGTCCATATCACTATCTCCACAAATACCTGCTGAAAATCTGAGGCCTGGACGACCCTTTGCCAAGGAGTTCTCACTTGCCCAGGAATTTTAGACCCAGCTTATGATGGATCTATATCAGTGCTGTTGGCTAACCAAACCGACAGAATCAAGGTATTAGGCTTAAAAAGTACAGCCTCCTATGTCTGCCTCCTAACAATGAAGGCTATTGACAATGTCTGTAGATATGGGAGCTTAAGGGACTTTGGAATGGAGATGCCCCATCAGTGACACAGTTGACATTAATATTGAAAAGAATTTCAAATTAGACCATCAGCGGAAAGTTCACATATTATTATAGGGGTATTCAACCTATTTTCAGCCTTGACCTACAATTTTGGATGAATGAATGAGGTCCTCCATCATGTGAGACTGGGGCGCTCCCCCTTCCGTCCTAGCCTTACCAAAAGAGTAAGGTTGAAGAAGCCCAGGTGGCAATGGAGCTTAAACAACTGCTCAAAGCTGGACTCAGTACCTACACGCAGCACTTAGGCCTCCCCCTACTGCTGGTTTGAAATAAGGATGGCAACCATTGGGTGAGTATGGACTATCAAAGGCTTAACTACATCACTAAAAAGGAAAGTTATTTTTTGCCCTGAATTGACAACTCGCTTTGACTGCTCGCTGGATTGCTTTACTTTTCGCCATGGACTAGGCCAGTATGTATTGGCAAGTGAAGCTCATCCCTAAAGGCTGATCCATGTATGCGCTCATAGCCAACAAAGGGCTATTTGAGTCCACAAGGATGCCTCAGGGCTTCTGTAATACGCCGGCTACTTTCTAACGCTCATGGATGGGATTTTTGAGGACTAAAAGCTGCAGTGTTCCTCATCTTTCTCAATGACATCACTTTCTTCTCAAAAACCTTTAATGAACACTTTGAGAATCTTAAAAAAGCTTTCATATGGCTTTGGAAAAAATTGATTAAGCTCAAACCCTCAAAGTGCTCCTTCTTCCAATTGGAGATGGAGTTTCTGAGACACAAGGTGTCAAGGGATGGCATCCATCCCATACCAAACAAAGTCAACGCTATAGAAGAGATGACACCCCCCAGAGCCTAAGGTATATTCAGGTATTCCTTGTCATGATGGTTTATTAACATCAGTTTATCCCTCAGTTTGCTGATATAGCCAAGACTCTGTTTTACCTCCTTCAGAAGAACGGTACTTTTTTGTGTGACCAAAGCAAGAACTGGTATTTAATGTGTTTAGGACCGCCCTTTGCACTAAACCCAATTTAGTCACCCACGATTTTCCCAACCCTTCTTGCTGTTCATAAACTTGAGCAATGTTGCCATTAGGGCATCCTAGTTAGCATATCAAAAATAAGGTCAACCACCCTGTGGCCTATTTTAGCAAAACTCTGAATAAAGCTAAACGGAAATACAACATTACCAAAGTGAATTCCTGGCTGTTTTGCTTGCAATCAAAAGATTCCGGTCTTATCTCAACAGCACTCACTTTACCATCATCACTAATCATAACTTCTTCCAATGGCTCCAGCAGTTTAAGGACCAAGTTGGCCGTTTAGCCAGATGGGCACTGTTAAAAACTGGGTCCTTCACTGATTGTTTCCAGATGTTAACAGCTCAGGTTTATTATGTAAATGACTTGTGCTTTTGCTAGATATATATGAGCAATAATAGTATGTAAACTATTATCTGTGGTTGAATAAATGAAAACAGATGTATTGTAATAGACTATGAATAATCCACAAATACTGATTTGACAATTAGGGACTTCTTCCCTATTACAGCTGAACTTAAAAAAACTCTCAAATTTAAAGGTTCTTTCCTAGTTCTCGTCACGCTGAGTTAGTGGAGATCTACATCAAAGGTCTGCTTCTCTTCTAGGGATATCCAAACCTTATTTTTAATCCACACAAAAGAGTCCACAATTATTTTTACTACAACAATAAACTGAAGATGAATAGAACTTGTTAATGGTATTTGAAATTGCTAAAATCTGCGTTTACATTATAAAAATGTTAGAGAATTTTTAGGGGAATTCGGCGCCCTGATCCTTGGTTGGCGCCTCATCTATGAGGTAGCGGCCGTTGCTATTAATTTTCCTTATGACGTCTCTACTGGTGATGGTCTTTTCCATCAGGCTATAGATTCATCCGTTGGACATCCCAAAGATCTGGAAATGGAAAGAGACAGAAAACGTGTCCCTAACATTTTTGGATGATAACATTATACCTATCACATTATGCTACCCACCTGCTTAGTCAATAAGACTTTTTACCCATTTCAGAATGTCACAAACTAACTGATTTATTTGCTAGTTTCAGGTGACATCACTTGTTTCACAACTCCTGGTTAAATCCTCAATTAGTTGGTAATGAAACCTGACTGATCCCATTTGTACACCTGCTTGTGACGGTTGAGGTTTTTTCAACAATACATTGCCCTGATCTTTGATAAGAAAGGAGAAGTTGGTGTGGAAGATAGAGGGTGTGAGAGAGCATTAGTCTTAGCTAGACCACAGGTTGTGACTGAGACTGGGGAAGAATGGCGGTTAGATGTTTCGTCAAGCTTGGGGTCAAACCAAATGGTTTTGAAGTGGGTGTTTTCTAGGTTAAAGGTAGATTTGAATCAGAATAGGAATGATTCTTGGGTGTGGTGGTATAGCCACTACGGAATTCAATCCATCCTAAAGCAATTAAGGTTTGCTTATAAAATATTATAGAAGACATAGTTTCAAGCATGATGGATGAGACTTGTTATATGCTTGCAGAAGATTGTAAGTCTAGGGGAATGTCCCCTGTGCATGGATTGGGCGATCTTCCCATTTCCAAATAAAAAGGGTCTGAAGAAGATGGTTGTAACCCTCATCACCCAGGGCGACCTCGCCCATGTGTTAGACAATTGCTAAGTAACAGCCCTCCCTATTAGGATTCCTCCCCTAGTACTTGCGCTCACCTCAGTTGAACTTGTCCGCCATATTGAGGGATCTGCACTGGGAGTACTAAATCGAAGTCAAAAGGTCCGAAACCAATGGTAATAAAGCCCAATGATCAGAAAACATATAGTCAAAAAGGGAAAAAAATAAATTATTGGCCAGAATCACTGTCAGTTTTGATTCAAACAGCTTTACAATTGCTGATGAAAAACTAACCTCAAAATTGTCAGGGATGAACCCTAATGTGCAGATGGTATTTTTAAATACTGTTGCAGACAATTTAAAAACCCTTTATAATGAATTAGTAGTTGCAGCTGACATAACTCATTTGACCGAAAAAATGCCCCAGTGGCTGTGCATGGGCAGGTTGGGCATTTTGAACACATTTTTAACAAATTGGGACCACCTCTTTGTGGGGTGGCCCTTGGAAATTCCCTTTGCTCATTGGGCCAGATGACATCTGTCAAGCAAACAGCAAATTAAATTTAAACCAGCCTGCCAACCTGAGTACCAAACCACCCAAACGGCAAATGAGAATGCCAGTGGCACTGCTGTTAGTATGAAAGTTATGAAACTAGGAAAGAGTTCTGTCAAAAAAATTTGTATGAGCCATAATTGAATATAGACACCTAGCAAAATACCAGGCGAATACGGCCATAAACCCTGAGGGTTGTTGAAATACTGGCGGAAAAGGCAGTTTGTTTTTAACATAAACTAAAAGTGCGGAAAGGTTTTTGAAAAGATAAAGGAAGAAAATCAACAACAATTTTCTCAGTATAATATAACTGATCAAATAGTTTTCAATCGTAGTGAGTCCAAGCAGGGATCAGGTCCCTCAAATTCACCCTAACCAAGAGAAATTTTTTGGGAAAGGGGGCAGATAATCTCATTTGGAACTGACATCAAAGGATTTGGCAGCAGGCTGAGTTGCTGTCATTTCAAATTTGAATGCCTGAACTGAAACTCAACTGCATTTCTGTTGTTTGGTAAGATGGCATCTGGCCCAATGGGCAACTGGAATAACCCAGGGACACCCCATGTAGGGGTGGTCCTAATTGGTTGGAAACATGTTCAGGACGACCAACCCACCCATGCCTGGTTACTGGGGCATTCATTTGGTCAAATGAGTTACATCAGCTGTAACTCCTGATTCATGCAATAGGGGTTTCGAAATGTCTGCAATCATTCATGGGGATACCATCTGAACATTGAGGATCATCCCTGACGATTTTGAGGGGTGCTTTGCATCAACGATTGTACTGCTGGCTGTATCAAAACTGTCAGAAATCATGGCCAATAACTTGATACTTGTTCCTCTTTGACTATATGTTTTCTGATCATTGGGCTTAATCCCATCAGTTTCAGATCTTTCAACTTCGATTCAGTAATCTTGGTACAGTTTTCCTCAATTCAGCTGGCAAGTTTGGCTGAGGTGAAGGATGGTACTGGGAGAGGAATTTTTATAGAGAGGGCTGTCACCCAGCGCTCATCTACCATGTGGGTGAGATCACTATGGATGACAAGGGGTACAACCGCCCTCTTAGGACCCTTCTTGTTTGGGATTGGAAATAACGCCTGTTCTACGCACAGGGGACGTTCCCCTAGACTTACATTACCCTTTCCTTTTTCCAAAGGAAAAGCACCACCGCTTGGAAACTGTGAAAGAGCTACGTTTTTGTGCGCCTTGGGTAACTTGATTGCCATCAAGGTTGCAACTTTTTTGGGGGGTGATTGGGAGCTTCCAGGTGGGACTCATGTAATGCCTCAACCAGTTCCATGCAATTTGTGAAATTATGATTTTTGACTCAACTGTTTCCTAATCCAGATACCTCTTCCATGCAACGAGATACTGAACCAACTGCCGGGATTTGTGGGACACTTAGATGTTTTCCATCTCATCTTCTTCACATCCTCAATCACTATTTGCTTAGAGTTGGCGGGAATGGCATCCTTGAATGGGGACAACTGAGATACATGGAAGATGGGGTGCTGTTTACAATAAGGTGGCAGCTTTAACCAGAAAGCACCATTGTTCAAGTCTTCCTCCACCAGGTGGGGACCCAAACGCTTGCTGGCAAACTTCTGGGAAGGTATTTGCATCCATAAATGGCGATTATCTAACATAACATAAGAGCCACAGCTATATCGTGGCTGGAAGTTATTTTCAATCTGCAAACTGCTTATAATCATCGATCGCCTTTGTAAAATGCTTCTGCACTAAGGACTGTGTAGACTGAATGTGCTCAACATAATCTGTGGCACAAGGACCTCTGGACGCAGACCAGGACAGACCTAAAAAAAGGGATTATATTTCAAAGTCACTTCATAGGGAGAAAACCCATAGAAGCATGAATACCATTATTATAGGCAAATTGGGCGAGAGGGAGGTCATTGGCCCAGGTATCTTTTGCAGCCACCGCGTAGCAGTGAAAATACTGTTCCAAAATTTGGTTGACCCACTTTGGTTTGTCCTTCAGACTGGGGATGGTACACAGTGGAAAAGCAGGGGGTGATTTTCAAGGTGGTTAAAAGCTCATTCCAGAAACGCATTGTAAATTGGGGCCCACAGTCACTAATGATCTCCTTTGGGAGACCAAACATTGAAAACACATGATGTACAAAGAGACGAGCGATTTCTTCTGACATGATCGTGGAAGCACAGGAAATAAATAGGGAAAATTTAGTGAAACGATTGACCACCAACATCACCAACGTAACCCATTATAACAGGGAAGTTTGAAAATAAAATCCACAGACACTGATGTCCATGGACCGTCCGCCTGTTGTAAAGGATGTAGGAGATCAATTTTTCCTGAAAGGTCTGACTTGGCTTATACACAGGTATTGCAATTGGAAATCCAGGCCAGAACTTCCTTAGTTAAACCTGCCCAGTTATAAGTCCGCTTGGTCAATTTGATGCATTTCTTGTTGCCCAGAGGGGCGATTGTGGAGGATCGTGATGTGCTCAAAACACCTTGGCTCTAAAGAGAGGAGAAACTAAACCCACGAACTAAAATAGATAAGACCCTCCACCAAGGAATATAGGGAATGTTTATGAGTTTGAAGGAAAAATGATCGAGTAACTCCAATTCTTTGGGGCAAGAAATCTGACCTTCTAAAACCAGTGAAATAAGCGTAGCATTAAAAGCTAGCTCTACTGAGGCAACCACAGGTGGGACAATAGATAGTATTTGGGTGGCGGGGATCATGGTAACGAGGTCCACTTCCTCCAAGTCCATGGGGCAATAAGCCAGGTTGCGGCTAAGGAAGTTGGGCAGCACATTTAATGAACCTTTCATAAATTCATATTTAAAGTTGAAACTGCATATATTCTGATAGGTATGAGCCTGCCAATGTGCCAATTTTTGTGGTTTGTGGAAATATAGAAGAGCTTGGTGGTCCTTACGCACAGTTAACTCATGATGAGAACCCTGTAACAGGTACCATTAATGAGTCAAAGCCCATCCTACAGCTGCCAATTCCTTATTATAAATGACCATGATTGCTCATTAGAGGAAAGTTTTGGGAAAAGTAGGCGACTGAATGTTCTAAACCATTGTGATCCTTGAGCAGAACTTCCCTAACTGCTACTGCTGAAGCATCATAAGTGACAATATATGGTTTGGAGAGGTCCGCATGTTTTAGAATAGGGGGTGATAAGAACACGTCTTTAATTTGACTTGAACGCCTGCCGGCACTTGGGTGTCCAACGGAAAGGCACATTTTTACCCGTTAGGGGTGGTTTGGGGCAGCTAACTGGGAAAGGGCCAGGGAAAACCTTTTTAGGAAAATAATAGAGCCAAAGAAACTCCATAATTTTTTCTGGGTTGTTGGAGTCGGCCACTCATGGATAGCATCCAACCTGTTGGGAGAAATTGAATAACCATATTTTAGAACCAGGTTCTCAAGGAAGGTAATTTCCTCCTATAAAACTCTCATTCTAAAGGATTGACAAAAAAGCCCGCCTTGTGCAAAGCAGCCACAATCACTTCTAATTCTTTAGTGTTGTTCAGGAATTAGGGAATGAACCAAAATGTCGTCAATATATGCAACCATTCATTTAAACTGGAGGTCACCCAGTACATTATCAATCAAACTTTGAAAGGTGGCTGGAGCGGTATTCAACAAAAGGGCATTACGCAGAATTGAAATATACCTCGTTCTGTACAAATCGCAGTAAACCATTCTTGACCTTCCATTAACCCATATTTGGTTAAATACATTGACGAGATCAAGCTTGAAGAGCACATGAGACTTTGAAATCACTAGACTGATAGTTTGCTCAAGGGGTAAAGGGTAGGGATCGCTCACTGTAATTTTATTTGGGGGCTATAATCTGAGCAGGGATGGAGGGAACCAATGACCTTCTTGGAAAAAACGATGGAGGAGGCAATTGGTGACGTCTCTTTAAACAACCATCATTTCTTAAGAATATCGTCAAGCCAGGTGTTAAGAGCTGCCTCCTCCGCTGTGTGTAGATACAAGGGGCAGTTGATGTTCACCAACTGTACAGTTGTTCTGAACTCTAAGTCAAATTTAGTGTGAGGGGGAAGATGATCCACCTTCTCGGAATCAAAGATACTCCAAAAGTGCATCAATTCTTTGGAAAAAACATATGGAAGGCCTGAAGGGAAAATAGGGAAGTGATGGAGCTACGGCCTTGAGTTTTATTATGGTATTAACCTAGGGAAATTCTCCCTCCGTTTAATCATTGTCAAATGACAACATTTTTGATTCCAGGTGAATCTTAACATGTCGCCAGCGCCACCATCCAACCCCAAAGTTAACAGGAAACACCAAGTTTGACATTGCTGAGAACCAATTGCAAAAGCTAAAATGATGTACTGAGAAAGAATTTGGCCGGCGGACAAGATATGAGGTCTGGGAGGCTGAAGATTCAACCATCACCAAAGAACCTACATCCAGGCCGTGCTACTATTGTTAGGCTATTTCAACACTCATAAATTGCCCACAGCTCCAGCATCCACCAATGCCTCAAAAAATGTGGTGGGTCCTGACACTAATCTTCATGGGCAGTAAGAAGTAGGCAAAATTATCTTTATTGACAGATGTGGTTGAATCAGGCAATACAGAAGAGTTGGTAGTCGGATCAGGGGAAACTATTAGGTTCATAGTGGGAGTAAACCCTTCACAAGTCAGATTGTCAGAACATACTGATATGGGCATTATAGCCGCGGCAACTATGGGATGTGGATCAGACAATTTGAGTTGTACTAAGCTAACATGGCCAGAATAAAATTCCTCACAACATGGTTTAGCTGAAAAGAAAAGACCATTACTACACCAATATCTACAAGAAAGGCGGAAATGATTAGGAATAATGGTTGGTCAATTATGTCAGGCAAACTGAGAGTTAATTTTAGACCAGCCTACCAACTTAAAGCCAAAGCACCCAAATGGAAAACCAGAATGCCAGTGGCACTACTGTTGGTATGACAGTTATGGAACTAGGAAGGAGTTTGCACAAGTACATTTTGTATGGGCCATAATTGAATATAGACACCTAGAAAAATACAAGATGAACATGGCCATAAACCCTGAGGGTCGTTAGTATAACAGCGGAAAAGTCAGTTTGTTTTTTAACATAAACTAAAATTGCGGAAAGGATTTTTGAAAAGATAAAGGAAGAAAATTAATAAAAAAACTTCTCAGTGTAATATAACTGATCAAATAGTGTTCAATTGTAGTGAGTCCAAGCAAGGATCAGGTCCCTCAAATTCAATTTAAACAAAAAAAATTTTTTTGGAGAAGGGGGCAGATAATTTCAATTATAACTGACATCAAAGGATTTGGCATCAAGCTGAGTTGCTGTCAGATTGACCTCAAATGCCTGAACTGAAACTCAACTACATTTCCATCAGTTGGTGTGATAGCGTCTGGCCCAACCAGTAACAGAAATTCCCCAGGGACACCTCACGTATGGGTGGTCCTAATTGGTTGGAAACAGGTTCATGATGACCAACTTACCCATGCCTGGTCACTGGGGCATTCATTTGATCAAATGAGTTGTGTCAGCTTCAGATCCCAATTCATGCAATAGGGGTCTCAAAGTGTCTGCAATCATTCATGAAAAACCATCTGAACATTGGGGATCATCCCTGACGATTTTGAGGGGTGCTTTACATCAACGATTGTACTGCTGGCTGTGTCAAAACTTTCAGCAATTCTGGCCAATAACCTGATAGTTGTCCCTCTTCAAGTATATATTTTCCGATTTTTGGACTTTAATCCCTTTGGTTTAGACCTTTCAACTTTAATTCAGTAATCTCAGAACAGATTTTCTCAATTCAGCTGACAAGTTTGTCTAAGGTGAGCGTGGGTACCTGGAGAGGAATCTTAAGAGGGATGGCTTTCACCCAACGCTTGTCTACCACATGGGCGAGATCATCCTGGGTGATGAGGGGTACCGCCACCCTCTTAGGAACCTTCTTGTTCAGTAATATAAATATTAACTAATCTATGCACAGGGGACAATCCCTTGACTTAAACTGTAATGCCAACTGATAAAAATTCAGTTGAGCTTTGGATTAGGTATTCAGGGCTAAACTGATAGTGACTCAGCCTGCCACCATTCCTTTGATGTCAGTTCCAATTGAGATTATCTGCCCCCTACCCAAAAATTCGCCAGGTTAGGTCAAATTTGAGGGACCTGATCCCTGCTTTGACCCACTAAAATCAAACTTTCTTAATAAGTTGCATTGCACTGAAAAAAGTGTTGATTAATTCTCTTAATTTTCCTTTTTAATGAAAATACACGCAACTACCCAAAATTTTTATTTTACTTCAATTATTCTTGCTGAAGTCTCAATGGCACTAACTTGATGGCCCGTCAGCCCCTACACTAAATGGGCTTTACCAGTTTTGATGATTACAATTACTCCCACCATCATCAACTGGATTTAACGTGCGAGAAACTTCTGGCAATTTAACCCTATCATTGAAACTATCCACTATCAATTTACTGGGATCTTGTGGCCTTACATCCACCATTTTCAAGCAAGGATCTTCCCCCTTGTCTCTACAATTGTATTATCTCCATCCACCATCAACCCTTTAGAAGCCAACCATGTGGTATTTCCCCTGCAGCAAGACCCCCAGTGTTTGGAGTTTTTTCTATTTGGTTCGTTTTTGGGTTTCTTTTCACACTTGTTTTACACCAAGTCGTTGTTTACCAATTTGTGGCTCCATACAGCGTCATATGAGCGGCCATGCCTCTGGAATTCTGGCTTGCTTTTTGTGTGCTCACACATTCTGACTGGCAGGCTGGTCTAAACTTCTTCTGCCGTTTTCATGACATAGAAAGCTATAAGAGAAGGGACTTAAAAATGGTAGGTTGTCTAGTTCCATTTTTCTACTAACTTGCCTAAATATATCAAATAAAGCCATTCCTAAGCCTTACTTTATTTTATTACTGTCTTTCAAGGTTTATATTGATAAATTTAATCTAACAGCGGCCATGTCTGGCCTATAAAAACATGAGGTGGACTTTGAGAGCGAGATTGGACAGGCTATAGCCTCCCTATAAATCTTGTCTTGGAGTCAGGGTATGTTGCTGGGGATAAGCATAATCGCAACTGTCCTCCAAGGGGTGTTTAGCCGTGACACCTGTAGCACACGCACTAGAAGAATGGTCTCAGGGACCTTGTCTACCCTTTGGTCATTGACTAGGGCCCTGTTTCCCAACTCATTCTTGGCTCATTGGAAGGAGCCAGTGCGTTACACTGATAGTTAATCAGCAATGTACTATCAGATGCCCCAAATTTTGTCAGCAACTCTTCCCAATGAGATCTTAATCGTTAACATGGATTAATCCCCAACAGATCCAAACCCAGCAAATTACCCAAAATCCTTGGAAATTATTAACCTGAAATTGAGGTCAACCAATATACAATTCATTTGATAGCGGAATTTATCCCTTAGCAAACCGGCAGATAACCTAGGAAGTTGGAAAGGTGGGCAAGATACCAACACCCCTCTCTTGCCTAGATTTTTAGTGAGAATAAGATTGGGACAGAAGAAAACTAAGACCAGATCAAATACTTCTTAGTTCCATTTAGAGCACTGATGTTCTGCACTCAACGCTGCTCAGGACAACTTTTGTCCTGCAGTTCGTTTCATTTTTTTCTTTGTTACTGCCTCCTCAAAGCTTGGTCATTATGATCCACTGCTGTGTCAGTCTAGTTGGTTTATTTGTAATGATGCTAGTCCTTGAAAGCCAGTTTTTCCATGGTCAGGTAATATGACCCTTTGTCATATTCAGGATCTTGGTTTTGCATCCTTAATTCCCTGATTTCTCTCCTCATCCTTGATAAGAGGTTAAAACTGTTGATGTCTTTCTTGGAGCAAAATAATAACGATTAAATATAATTTGTTTTGTTATTCTTTACCTTAATAACTATTTTTATTCATATCATTATCTAGATTTTTTTTCTTTTGAAGAGCTTATTTCGTATTTAGAAATTGGTTGTGCAAAGTTAGAAAAAATTAGAGCTTAGTCTACACCAAAGTGGATAAGGTTGACCATAAAAAGCCTGACATCCCCCTTTCTTTCAGCTCAAATGTTGAATTCTAATTTTTGGTCCCAACAATATCTTAACAATCTTTCTTCTGAAGATGTCCATCTCTTCTGATTGTAGAGTAATTCTGCTTAGAGAAATCTCTTTTACGGTCCCCTCAAGATCCATATTCCAAGTCAATCACGTGTAAGTAGCACTTCTGCTGAAATATCAGAAAGGGTGTCCAATCTCAATGAAACCAGAATAGCGACCATTTTAGATGAATTTCGGACAATTCTACTTCTTCCATTAATTTCCCAAATTAGACTTTGATACTTTGCTAGATTCAGCTCCTTTAGTATATAATCCCATTATATTTTTTATGTCTCTTGGAAAATGTAATCCAATATCATTCCGTTGCTTCATGCCAGCTCTGGTGCCATATTGGGACAATTCAGGGTTATTTGCTGACTTTCTCGTTCTTTTATGTTGCTTTTCTCCACTATCCAGATTATTGCATTTGGCAAATACCAACATCTCAATTTCTCTTCCCCTTGTCATGTTCTCTTAAGGTTCAGCCTCTGCTCAACGAACTTGGATTTGAGTAGGACTAGCCCTAGCTAGCATCTGATCTCAAATAGATTTTGACAGTTTACATACTTCTGCTGTCACAAATTCTCCCTCCCCAAGAGGTGACATAAGCGTAATCATCCTCAAATTGAGGATAACCAATAAAAATTATAAAATAAAACTTTTATGGTCTTTATGTTCTTTTCTATATCTACCATTTTTTTATTTTTTTATATGGGACATGACCTTTAATAAGTTCAGCGATTCATCTTATTATCTGTTATACCTCTAAACTGGTTCCTAAGTATACTCTGACCTACCAGTTTTTGATTCAGAGGTCTTATTTTTATGACTTAAACTTTTTCATTGTGGTTCAGCGGTCCTTTTTTATGTCTTAACCAAAAATTGTCAAGACAAACTCATCTCAATGGATCAGCAGTCCTTCAGGAACACTATCATCTTTTCTCTTGGATCCGCTGCTTTATGCACTTAGCATGGACCCTGTTAACAATTTTTCATCCGCAAGGTTCTTGATAGATATTCATCCATTGGCATCTTGAAGATAATCTTTAATGGACATGACCACAATGAATTTAGTTTATTTCTTTTTCTGAAGCCATTTATATCACAATAGGCTATCCTATTGCCTACATGGTATTCAGATAATGCCAGTTTGTTCTTATTGTCCGCCATCTTATCCTTGATCTTTTTCTTCAAGGTTGCATCAAATGCCTTCAACTGAATTTTGTACAGGATATTTAAAAGTCAGGCTAATTACTGATCAGAACTCATCCCCAATGTTAGTTTGATGACTAAATATAGAATAGGGTTGTAACTCAGCCTTCTTTCCATATAACAATTCAGATGGCATTTTTCCATTGCCAAATGGTGAATAATGTTGTATGAAAATGTCACTGAACTGAGGTAGGTTCCCCATGCGGAAGTTTTTCAGTGACCAGCTTCCTCAGCATTGTGGCAAGCATTCCATTTACTTAAATGACCAGTTATCCGTTTCTGGATGATAGGGTACTGACATGACTCCTCAGATCCCCATTATTTCGCCATCCTCAGGATTACATAGGATGTGAACTTCGTTCCATTGTCACTCAACAAGACTTTCATACATCAATGGCAACAAACAACTTGATCCAAGGATAAACCATGTGGTAATTGTAGCGTCCACTTTTTCCAGGGCCTTCATCTTGACATCTAGTCATCTGATTGATCGCAACTATAATATTAGATTCCCCATGCTTATATTCAGTAGTCCTATCATGTCAATGGGAACTGCATGCCAGGAAAATCAATGGCAGAACAGTCAATATCCATTTGTGTTCTTGTGTGGCTTATGCAAATGACACTCCACGCAGCAAGACAGATAATTGGTCATATCAAGATTGACAGACTCCCAGTAATAATAAAGGGGAATGTGTAAGTTGTCTTTCTAAAGCCTACATGCCTGACAAACTTATGTGCAGCTTGAACTATTACCACTCATTCTGACAATTTAGGGAATAACAGTCATTTTCTGTCAATCATTTTGAATATTTGTCCATCCTTGGTTTTAATATTTTCCATTGATTTTCAAAGCGCACCTTGGATTTTTCAGGGCTTGTTCCCAATTTCTCTGTCGACCATTATCTGAAACAGATTATCATCCTGGTAGTATACCACATTGACCATTGGTAACCTTGTGCTAAAAATTATAGGGTTCTTGATAATCTCAGCTGAAAAACCCTAAATTAATTAACTGCATTGGTTTGTTGACGTGCAATTCTCCGCGTTGTCTGATAGTGAGATGTATACATTTGATAAAAGTATGGAGACTAATAAACATAGTTGAATAAAGTACTAGTATTTGGTCCAACACAGACCAGTATTTTCTCTTGAAATACTCAGGATGTCCTCAATAGGGATTTGCTTCCTTGTACTGCCTAACTCATTATATGCCCAGATTCTTGTTTACGGTTTATCTATGGTGGCACACAGTCAGCAGCAACCCCCAATTCAGTTCAGCTTCTCTTCTCTGGATCCATGCTCAAATTCTTAATCTTTATCCTAAAGAGTCTCCCAAGTAAAGCACACAGCAATAATTTCCTTGAGAAAGAATAGAACTTGAAATGGATTCTCGTATGTTACTTAATTACTGGTAAATTTTCTTCTGTATAAGTATGTGTAAGTATATTTTTATTAGTGATTATTATTATTAAGAGAATTTATAGTGGTAATTTGGCGCCCAGCCCTCAGTTTGTCCTCCTCAATGAAATGGCAGCTGATGCTGTTGAATTACTAATCCTCATCTCATCAGCGATGGTCTTCCACATCCTAGCTAGGATTTCGTCATTGGACATTCTCAAGATCTAAAATGGATAGAGTCAAAAAAAGTGTCCCTAAATTTTTCTTTTGTTCCCAATGTACCAACTTATACTTTGTCAAGCGAGCTTCTTATGTAATGAGACTTGTAACCCATTAAGGCAGGTTGGTAACTAACTGATTGATTTGCTAGTTTCAGGTGGCATCACTTGCCTCATAACTTAATTCTTGAATTCTCAATTGCTAAGTGATGAAAACTGACAAATACTAATCAGTATACCTAATAGTTAATTATTGATTAACTATCAAAGGCCCCTATTTCATCAGCAACTCTGCCCAACAAGATCTTAAGCATTTGTATGGATTGATCCCCAATGTATCCAACCAGGTGAATAACCTAAAATCCCCTAAACATTGTTACACTGAAATCAAGGTCAACCAATATCCAAATCACTTCAGTATAGGGAATTATCCCTGGCAAACTCTCTGGTAATCTAGTTGGCTGGGAATATGGGCAAAAATCCCAACACATCCCCCTCTTGCCTAGATTTCCAGCACAAAAGGATTGGGGCAGAAGAACACTGCTTCAGAAATTTAGTCAAATACTTCATTTGTTCTAGTGGTGTACAATAAGTCAGTACTCAACGCTCCTTGGATAACCTTCAGCATTTGGCTCTCTTCATCTCCCTCCTTGCTACCGCATACATAGAGCGTAGTTCCCACAATATTATGTCATGCTGGGCTGATTAATTTACTTGTGACGATATTAATTCTGGGATACAGTTCCCCACTTCTGGTCATATGGCCTGCTGTCATATCTATGATTCTTAGTCCCGTGTCCTCAATTTCCTGATTTTCTCCTCACCCTCAATAGGATATTCTTGCTGTCAATGTTTGCTTCATGGTAAAATTAAGAATGCTCATTTATATTTTTCCTTGTTATATTCTTGTAATAGCCTCTTGGCTTATATCATTCTTAATTCTTATCTAAAGAGCTTATTAATTAACCTTGAGTTTAATGTCTCTGAAATTAAAGAGCTTAATTGATTAAAGAGTGCATAATTTTGACTACCATATAAGTTTTACATCACCATTCTCATCCAGCCCATAAGTCAAATTTGGAGTCTTGGTACTAACAGCTTGTTAATAGCATGTCTAATAAAGACCTTCGGCTCTTCCAGCTGATGAGCTGATCAGCACGCTGGAACCTCTTCTATGGTCCTTCCAGGGATCATACTCACAGTTAAGTACACATAGCTAGTCCTTCCATGGAATTACCAGAAATGGTAATCAACCACAATGAAACCAGGTTAGCGATTGTCTCAAACAACTCAAAGACAATCCTTCATCTATTATATATTCCTGAGCTATATTTTAAAACTCTCCTGGAATCAGCTCCATTTTCAGATACTCCTACTATCATTGTCAAACCTCCTGAAGCAATGCCCTCTGATTTCAATTGGTCATTCCTCTCTGGATCAAACTTGCTTCTGGAGTTCCTCAGCCTACCCAGTCAATATTACAAGCCAGCTATTTTGGCCACTAACTAGCCATTAACAGCGTACATTTCGAACTCCCCTATGAAGAATTAAGAGCCCAAGTAGCCAAGTCTTTGCCCATAGCTCTGAACTCTTCCATTCTTATAAACATCCTAGATCAAGATGTTGAAGCCTATGCTCTTTGCTTTGCCAGCCAAGCTCTAAAAGTTGGGCCATGAAACTACCAGCCTCTCCTGGCTTCTAACGCTCATTCTGTTTTCACTTCCAAGAAGCTCATAGTCATCATATGCATGATGCAATTTGCTCCTTGCATGACTATCACGCTTCTGGTGCATCCCATTGGTTTCTTCCACTGATGGCTTTAATAAGGGGCATGATTCAGCAGCCCCTGTTACCTATCCCTTGCTTGATGCTGGCCCATATGTCCAGTGTTCTTGATGAAGCACATTGGCTAGCGCCAAGACCAGTCTTCTAGCTCTGGTGCCATATTGGGATTAATCAGGGTTATTTTCTGACTGCCTCTTCTTTTACTTTTGCTTCACTCCTCAATCTGGGGTATTGTATTTGGTATCTTCTGATATACCCATTTCTTTAAGTCAATTTCTCACAGGGATCCATATCCGCTCAACAAACTTGGTTTTGAGTAGGTCTAGCCTTTGCTAGCATCTGATATCACATAAATCTTAACAGGTTGTTTACTCCTACTGAAATCCATCCTTCCTCCCCCAAGAGGCGACATAGATGGATTTATCCCCAAATTGAGGATAACCAATTAAAAAGAAAGATAAAAAATATATTGTTTTTTCTATGTGTTTAAGAATCCTTTTTTCCTAATATTTTGATCAATCTTTTATTTTTTTCTTCTTTTAACCATAGGAATTGACCTGTCTTGGTTCAGCGGTCTCTCTTTAAATTTTATTCCCCAAACTGGTTCCTAGGTATACTTAGACCTATCAGTTTTCTATGGTTCAGATGCCTTACTTTTTATAAGAATTAACCATCTAGATTGGTTCAGAGGTCCTTTTACAGCTTTAACCAAATCATTAGGACATAACCAAATTAATGACTAGAGGCCTTTGGGAACTCTTTTTTTATTATTTTTTCACCAATCTATTACTTTAAATATTTAGCATGGACTCAATTCACTATCCTTCCATCCAAGAGGTTCTTGATGGAGTAGGCGTCCATTGCCATTTTTTGATAATCTCAAACAGCCTGACCACAATGCATCCAATTTGTTTCTTCTCCCAAAACCATGCCTATTGCAATTTGCAACTCTTTTGACTATCTAGTATTCACTTAAGTCTTGAGGTCTTATTGTCCGTTGTTTTCTCTTAATACCTCTCTTCAAAGTTGTATCAAATTCTTGCAATTGCATTTCAATCAGGATATTCCTGAATTTGTTCAGGTACTGCTCAGAACATCCCTGATGTTGGTTCCACCACAATATATAAAATTGGCAGCACGCAGCCTTCCTTCCATATAGAAACTCAAACAGAGTTTTTCCCATCAATATGATGACTGATACTGTAGGCGAATGTCACTGAACTCAGGTACATTAACCCTGCGCGGATGTTCTTCCTAAAACCAGCTTCCTCAGAGTTTCCAGCCATCATCATATTGAATCGTTCTACCTGTCTTTTTGTCTTTGTCTGGTAGGGTAATATCACGACTCCTTGTATCCTTGTTAATTCATTTAATTGTAGAGTCACATAATATGTTAAATTAATTTCATTGTTGCTCAGCAGGACATTTGGGAATCCATGTTGGTATACTACTTGATCTATAATGAACTTCGCAGTACTAGTAGCTTCTACTTTTGCCAGGGCCTTTGTCTCAACCCATCTCGTCAGATGATTGATCACAACTATTATGTAATTGACTCCCCATGTGCTCATCACCAGCGGTCTCATCACATCAATGGACACCATATGCCAAGCAAATTTAAGGAGACTAGTCAGTTTCCAGTCATATTCTTATGTGGCTTGTGCAACTGACACTCCACACAGAAAAGCTAGATAGTCCACAACAACGTAGTTGATGAATTCCTGGTAGTAGTACTAGAAAATATGATTGGTCACTTTTCTCAGTCCTCCATGCCTGAAAACCTTATGAGCAGCTTGAACGATAGCTACTCGTTCTGACAGCTTTAAGATAAGTAATCACTTCCCATTGGTCTTCTTAAAAGCTTGTCCACCCATGGTCTCAGTTTTTTATCACTTTTCAAAGTGCATATTTAATTTCTTGGGGCTCATTCCAAATTTTTCCATTGACCATTCTCTGGAATAGCTCATCTGCCTGCTGGTATACCATCTGGACCATTGGTATTCTGATAAGCCTTTTTCATTCTGATGAGACGCCTCATCTCAGTGGACTATCTCATAATCGTAAGCCTGTAGCTTTTTTGCCCATTGGGACAGGTGTCCTTCTGGTTTATGTAAATTGTGCAGCCAATGCAACGAGGAGTAGTCTGTCACCACTTTAACATGCATTCCATGGATATACACCCAAAACTGTTTACATGCATATATGACCATAAGGCATTCACATTCAATTACGGTGTAATTCCTCTAAGTGGCTGAGAGTGTCCAGCTCACATATGCCACCGGATGTTCATCCAGAAGTTCATCTATTTGGCTCAATATGACACCAATCGCCATCAATAAAATTGGTTTAATTATATATTCTTGATCAAAATTTTGGATATTAAAAAAATCAAATCAATTAATTAATGGTGTAACTCATTGAAGGATTTATAGGCTTCTCCATTCCAAATGATTCTTTTTTTGGATCCTTTAACAAATGGAAGAGGGCTTAGCAATTGTTGCAAGATACTGAATGAATCTTCTATAGTATCTGACCATTCCAAGGAACACTTGGATATCTCAGACAATCTTTGGCACAGCAAATTAGATCTATGACTTTGATCTTCTGGGCTTGCGGCTGCAGTCCACTAAAGTTGATAATAAATCCCAGATATTCCAACTCTTTTTTAAAGAAGTGACCCTACCTCAGCTTAATTTTCAGGTTGGCCATGGATAGTCTCTTGAACACTTCCTCCAAGAGATGCAAATAGTCAATAAACGTACTATTGAATACATTTATATCGTCCAAGTACACCAGGACGCATGAAAACTTGAAGTCATTTAGAATTGCATCCATGGCCCTCTGGAACGTCGCAGGCGCATTGCAAAGACCCTAGGGCATCCTCGTCAGTTGATAAAGCCCCTGCGCAGTGATAATTGCGCATTTCTCTTGGTCTTCTCTTGGCAAATCAATTTGCCAATACCCCAATCTTAGATCCATTGTGGAGAAACACTTTGCTTGCCCCAATTGATTTAGCACATCGTCAATTCTTGGTAGTCAGTACAAATTCTTCTTTGTAATCTTATTCAGCTTCTGATATTAATCACCATTTGATTAGAGCCATCCTTCTTCCTTATGATAAGAATTGAACTCGCCTAGGGAATTGATGATGGATCTAGAAGTCAATGCTTCACTAGTTTGCTGATTTCTTCCTCCACTACAGCTTTGGCCATGTGGGAATTTTCATATGACCACATCATTCAGCTTGGGATTAATTAAGCTTTGATTTATTTTAATTAATGGTTCACATATTTTAATTTAGCTTATTAGATAAGCTTATTTATGACAATTTAATTATGTCATCTAGTAGGTGATAATAACTGACCAAATGGTTAATCATAATTCTCATTGGATCATATTTGTTGATAATTATGGTTGCAATTTTGTTGGGGATTGTTGCTGACAATTTGGAGATGAGTAAATTAGCTTAAAATGGGCAATTACTCATGGGAAACCATCAGGTTTGGTAGCTGACATTTGGGCTGATACAAATGGCGATTTAAATACACTATTTTTTGTGGAAATCAGCAGGAATATCTCCCAAAAATTAACCAGTATCTCTTTCATTGGCTAGGTGAGGTGAGACCATTGTGAAAATCTATTTTCTGTCAGCTAGGTGTGCTGAGACCATCATGGATATCACTTTTCATCAGCTAGGCGTGCCGAGAATATCATGGTTACCACGAATACCCCTAACACATGTCCTTCACCATTTTACCATATAAATATTTCCTCACTTTATTAATAATAACCACATTAGTACAGTGAATACTTTATTGTTTTCAGTTGTTGATTGTTTACAACAAAGTGAAGTTGTGAAGAAGTACTTCCTGTCTAAGTGTCAATTCCAGAGTGAGGCTAAAGTCACTTGAATCCTTATATATTGCCAGAGTAGGGCGAAGCTACCCATTTATCCAAACTCAACTTGCTAATTGTCTTCATACAATTAGCAAATTTGTATTTATTCTC
This sequence comes from Massospora cicadina, assembly GCA_022478985.1. Lineage (NCBI taxonomy): Eukaryota > Fungi > Entomophthoromycota > Entomophthoromycetes > Entomophthorales > Entomophthoraceae > Massospora > Massospora cicadina. Next base: position 673,104 of record JAKSZP010009192.1, read on the forward strand.
AAAGTCAGTAGTTAAGCGAACCTGTGCACCAGTGAAAACCCTGCAGTGTTTACAGGCCACCTTTGACCATCGAATTGGTCTCATCTTGATTGGCAAATTTTTTCTGGTATCAACCTTGTGGATCATATCTCTCCTGCATCCCAAATTGTGGTCATCCTGAACAGATACTTCCTGATACCTGTTGAACAATTTTAGAACCTCCTCCTGCTATATTCCCATCAGATCAGCGAGTTGCTCTTGATTGCAGATAGATTGTTACTCTTGGTTACTCATACCAGCAATCTCATATCATCATAGGTCTGAAATTCATAAACCAAAAAAAACAATTTTATATATTTTATATATTTTGTTAGAATTTTATTTTGCAATGGGACTTTTAACCTATAGTTAAGTTCAGAGGTCCTTCTTTTCCCCTTCATACAAACTGGTTCCTAGGTATACTCTGACCTGCCAGTTATCATGGTTTACATCTTATACACTTAAGATTTAACCATTTTAATAGTTCAGTGGTCCTCTTTTAGGACTTGACCAAAATCTTAAGACATGACCATTTTAATGGTTCAGTGGTCCTCTGGGGACATTAAAATTATTTTCTTTTAAGTCCAATACTTCTGATTTTTTCAGTATTGACATTCTTCACTATATGACTAGCAGCGCTGGGTTTTCACGTATAGGCAACGCTTGCTGACTTTGGCAATACTCTTAAATTTTTTCATTCATTAGGCCTTCAATATTGACTTGTCATTCATCCAACTGGTCCCAATTCATTTCATATTTTAACAACTGATGCTTGAGTCTTTATATCTCTCAAAATCGTGAATTACTCATTAGTCAACAGTTCCATTTGATTGTTCTGATCGTTTTTCTCCTAAAAACGATTTTTGGCATTCATGGCCATCCAAAACAAGGGAAGTAATTCCACTGGCGGATCTTGAAATGACCCATTAATCACACAGATTGATCTATCCTCGTTAACTTCATCCAATCACATTCTGAATTGATGATGAACTCATCACAGCAATTTCTGATCAAAGATTGAATGTTATTGAGTCAAACGATTTACTCCACTATCTTGTATCAATCGTTTCCTGTTTTGACCTCATACTCTTCATTGGTAATGTAATCCAATTCTCTTAATTGATAGCTCTCCATATCAAATCATCCAATGTTTTATTTAGTGTCTCATCTAACACCTCGCTCCTCAGGACTATTAAAAATGGACTAAATTTCAACTTGAGTTGGCCCTGATGATCCTTGGGACTATTTAAAGTTGACCCAATGTCAACCTGAGTTGACCCTGCTAACAATCTTCGTCTTAGATAGATGTCAGGTGGAACAGATTTTCTTGCAGAACTAGACAATTCCAAATCTAGGCTGCAAGTCCTTTTTTACTGAATCTTGAGTATTTTCACCGATTTGTTTCACTAATAGTTAGACATCCAAGCAGGGTGAACACAATTTAACGTGATCCACTTTACTTTCAGTCTTTAATGATATTATTTTCCTTAGTAACTTATTGCCAAAATCGGAAACATCTTCATATGACATCATGTCTTAGTATTTTCTAAACAACTACACCCCAGAGTGAGCGCCAATTATTAGAATTTTATAGGGTTCTTGATTATCTCATCTGATAATCTGTAAATTGATTGACTGCCTAGGTTTGTTGTGCAATTCTCTGCGTTGTCTGATAGTGAAGTGTAAACATTTGATAATAGTATGGAGACTATCATTCGTGATTGAATAAAGTACTAGTATTGGATCCCACATTTGACCAGTATTTTCTCTTGAAATACTCAGGATGTCCTCAATAAGGATTTGTTCCCTTGTACTGCCTAACCCATTCTATGCTCAGATCCTAATTTATGGTTTCTCTCTGGTGACACACAATTGGCAGCAATCCCCAATTCAGTTCAGCTCCTCTTCTCTGGATCCACGCACAAATCCTTACTTTTTATCCTGAAGAGTCTCCCAATTAAAGCACACGGAAATAATTTCCTAGAGAAAGAATAGATCTTGAAATTTATTCTGGTATGACACTTAATTACTGGTAAAAGTTTATTCTGTCTAAGTATGTGTAAGTATATTTTATTAGTGAATTATTAAGGCGATTTATAATGGGAATTTGGCGCCTAACCCTCAGGTTGCCCTCCCTAACGAATTGGCAGCCGTTGCCATTGGTCACCCATCCTCGTCTCAGCAGTGATGATCTTCCACATCCTAGCTAGGATTCTGTCATTGGACATCCTCAAGACATAATATGGAAAGAGTCAAAAAATGTGTCCCTAACGTTTTCCTCTCAATCCAGACAAACCAACCATATTTGGCAAGCGACTTGCTTAGGTAATGGGACTTGTTACCCATTAAGGCAGGTCATGAACCAACTGATTGATTTGCTAGTTGCAGGAGGCATTGCTTCCTTGCAAATTAATCCTCAAATTTCTAATAAGTTAGGATAAAACCAGATCGATTACAATTGGTACACCTGATAGTTAATCACTATCAGATGTCCCTATTTCATCAGAAACTCTGACCAAAGAGATCTTAAGCATTCATCCAGATCGATCCCCAATGGATCTGAACAGGCAAATAACCTTAAATCCCCTAAACACCATTTCCAAAATCAGGATCAACTGATATCCAATTCACCTCACTATAGGGATTTATCCCCTAGCGACCCCTGGCAATATAGTCAGCTGGGAATATGGGCAAAAATTTCAACACCTTGATAAGCCATCCATATATTGATGAGAAGCTCCCACTTGGTGGGGTATCTCAAAGTTGTAACCTTTAAGCTTTAGTGCCCATTTGTCCAGAAGTTCTTCCAGTTCTTTAAGGTTATGCAGACAACAAAGGGAGGAGTGGTCTGTCGCCACTTTAAAGTGAGTAGCATGAATATAAATTTGAGATTTCTTACAGGAGTTAATCACCATAAGGTATTAATTCTCATAATGGTGTAATTTCTTTTTGCCGCTGACAATATCTGGCTCATGAAAGCTACTGGATGCTCATCACCAAGTTCATCCCTTGACTCAGGACAGCAACAATTGCCATTAACGAATTAACAGTCTGAATTATAAACTCCCTATTGAAATTTGGATATTATAAAATCGGCGAATTTATAAATAATGACTTAACTCATCAAAAAGAAATCTGGCCCTCTTCATTCCATATAAATATTTTTCTTCAGATCCTTCAACAAATTAGAAAAGGGGCTTGGCGATTTTGCAAAAACCCATATAGTACTTTTGGTAATATTCGACCATTCCAAGAGACATTTAAACATCTCAGACACTTCTCAGTATGGCCATTCTCTTAGGCTTTAATCTTCTGGGTTTGCAGCTGTAGTCCACTGGAGTTGATGACAAACCCCAGTTATTCCAACTCTTTTTGAAGAAGTGGTACTTCCTTGGCTTAATATTCAGGTTAGCCATGGACAGTCTCTTGAATACTTCTTCCAAGTGATGCAAATGGTCAGTAAATGTCCTACTGAACACATTTGTGTCGTCAAAGTACACCAGGATGCATGAAAACTTCAAGTCATTTAATATGGCGTCCATAGCCCTTTGAAACGTTACAGCCAATTTGTAAAGACCTTGGGGCATCCTAGTTAGTTAGTATAGCCACTGCGCGGTGATGATTGTGCACTTCTCCTGGTCTTATGCCAGAAAAATCAATTTTCCAATATCCTAAGATTAGATCCATTGTGGATAAATACTTCGCTCCTCTCATTAAATCTAGAGCATCATTAATTCTTGGTAGTGGATAAAAATCCTTTTTTGTTGTCTTGCTCAGCCTCCAATAGTTGATCACCATTTAATTAAAGCCATGATTTTTTTAAAATAAGGATAGGGCTCACCCAGGGGCTCAATGATGAAAACTAGGAGCCCATGCTCCACTAGTTTGCTGATTTGCACTTCCACTACTGCCTCCACTAACATTGACCATCATATTGGTCTCATCTGTTTTGGCAGATTTTCTTCAATGTTGCCTTTAAAACTTACATTCTTTGCACATCCTAAATCCTGATCATTCTGGACAAAGATTTCCCAATACTTTATAAATAGTTTGAGCACCTCCTCATGCTGTCTTTCTGTCAGATTAGCAAGTTGTTCTCAGTTGACTAACAAATTTATATTCTCAGCAACCCATGCTGGCAATCCTATCTCCACAAGCGTCCCTAAATCATGTAATGTTTGCACTTCCGCCGTCAGAATCAGATGGACAAACACAATGATCTGATTCTTCAACCTTCAATGGTTTTCCACATAAATTCGCCAGGTTAATATGGATTTGCCATGGCCTGGAATTGATATTCCAGGCGCCACCCATGGCTCTATTCTGGATTTCTTCCATGGGCTACTGACCTCTCCATACAATAGCTAGGCATTTCCAAAGTCAATTCTGTATTGACTAAAATCTGTGATCCTATCAGTATGGTAACAAAGTCTTGGTTTATAACAGAATTCCCTTTATTTTCCAGAATTCCCATTAGCATTTCTCTTCGTTTTTGTCAACCAATTGGTAGAAAAGTTGTGTTAATGCCATGGTTGTAGATCAGATTGATGAATTTTTCCTCCTAGTAAGCGGAGTTTCCCCATCACTCTGATAGACTAGAGGAATCTTATGACTCAATATGGTCAACGTATTATCCTCAAAGTTTCATTTAACTTCTAATTTCCTCAAAGACTTGGTCCTAATTAGAATATCATAGCTTTGGTTGGCCAAAACTATAGCTGGGGAGGATACCACTAGGTATCCAAATCTGAGTGGTAATGCGCTATAAGCTCAAAAGGAGATGGTCATACTCAGCCTGATGGTTCCATATTTCTTATTATGTTCTAAATCAGTTGATATTCTCATTTTCTTCACCAGATTGGTTTAGACAATACTAATTAGCGCCCCACTATCAATAATCGTCTGCACCCATACTTGATTGACCAATATATCACTATATGTACATCAGAGTATTGTAAAATAGTATTTACTAAAGTATGGCAGCATTATTCACCGAATCAAAGAATGTGAATTATTTGCATTAACAAACTTGGAAATGATTAATTAATCGCGCTTAGAGGGATTTTCAGCTTCTCCTCATCTATTTTGACCTCCAATTAATCATCCGGATTCACTACAGACTAAATCTTGCCTCTAGTTGGCGTGCATGAGGGATAACAATTCTTTGATTATTTTTAGGGTCAATCTTCTTCACTTCATCTCTTGTTACAGCATCAGCGTCTAGTTGATCACTTGATAAAGCTGGTCCTGTGAGTCATCATTCTGAATAGATCACTGATGTTGATGTTTTCATATATGATATTGGGAGGAACAGGTTTAACTGAAGCTCTAGGCTGTTCCACATCTAGGCCGCGGGCCCTTTCCCCAACTCCTGTGTGGGTTTGGCTTCTTTTTCCTGGAACATGTTGATTTGCTCCTTAGGTTTCTTGATGAAGCACTGGGCAGAGAAGTGGCCCTTCCCTCTGCACTGGTGGCAGCCCATGTTACTCTTGTCTCTCCATTAGAACACCTTTGGCTTATTTTCCAGCACTGTTTAATTAGTTGTTTCCTTGAAGGGCTAGTCAATTTGGTAGAACTCAAATTTCTGACTGGGCTAGGCTTGAAGCTTCAATTAGGGGCCTCAAGCATGGATCCTAGCATTTTCAAGTTATCAACTATTTGTGAAGGTGGTTATTTTGTGAATAAATTGGAAGACATCGTTCAATGTAAATTGCAATAAGGCTAAAGAGCTACTTGTAATGTGTAATATGTGTCAAAATTGATCAATACTTTAACTCCAACTAAAATCTGTGATTCTTGATAGAATCTGTTGGAAAATTTTTCCAAGGTCTCATCTTTCTGGAATTGGATCCCCATAATTCTTTCTTGCGTTTTGACATATGCATGGAGTTCCAAACTCCTTCATTATTGAAACCTTGGCTTTCAAATAAGACCAGGTGTCTCCCTCTGATGGGGTAACACCATGTTTTGGCAGTCTGAATCCAAGCATTTCATGACCAACAAAGCTTTTTGTCTATTGCCATACCTATACATGTTCATGTCAAACAGGTGGAAGAACTCAGGAGCGTTATTATGATGAAAAGTGGGTAATTTTGGCGTGGCTTTAAATTTCTCCGTTTTTTCTCTATCTGCACCTCTTGGCTTTGCTAATTGACTGACTAGAGGATTAATCTCGGGGGTTTTCTCTGAAATAGTAGAAAATGCTGTCAGCATATTCCTAGAAGTTGTTGACTTCCTAACTGGAGTTCTTAGGGTCTTTTCTTTAGTGTCAATCGCCATACAAGGTTTGCATCCACATCTCTGATTCTTCAGTTTATGGACTTGTTTCACTAGTCATTCATTGCCTGAGCTGAGTGAGCTCAGATAAAACGCAATCTGATTCAAGTTCCATTTTCAGGTATAAAACTTCTTTAATTAGATTCCCTTTATTCATCTTCAATGACGTTACTTTTCTGAGTAGCTCATTGCTTAAATCAGGAAATACTTCTACTCCTTCCTTGATCTAAGTGACTCTCTCCTCTAAGGCAGTGTATTCTATATGATTGGCAGGCTTTAAGGCGTTCTTTTTTACAGTTGCCAATTTCATCCATAGCTTTCTCCTTACTTTCTTATATGACATCAAATTAGCTCATATTACTCAACTACTCCCTGTAGTGAGCACCAGATGTTAAGAATTGGGTTCTTCGCTGATTGTTTTTAGAAGTTAACTGCACAGGTTCATAATGCTCACAATTTGCGTTGCTTGTTAGATATATATTAGCAATAATATAATGTTAACTTTTGTCTGTAGTTGAATAAATAAACCAGATGTGGTCCAATGCTAAACTTTGAATAATACACAAATACTGATTTGACAATTAGGGACTTATTCCAGTTTCTGGCTGAACTTAAAAAACTCAGATTCAGAAGTTCAAAGACTTAGTTTCCATCACTCTGAGTCAGCGAAGATCTACGTCAAAGGTCTGCTTCTCTTCTAAAAATACCCAATCCTTACTCTTCATTCACACAAAAAAGGCAACAATTATTTTACTACATTAATTAACTGAATATAATAGATCTTATTAATGCTTCTGAAATTCTAAAAATCTGCGTTATTATTATATAATGTTAGAATATTTATAGGGAAATTCACCCCTGCTCCTTGTTTGGCGTCTCAGCCATAAAATGGCAGCCAATGGCATTAAATTTTCTATAATGTATCTACTGGCGATGGTCTTCTCCATCAGGCTATAGATTCCTCCATCAGGCATCTAAGAGACCTGAAAATGAAAAGAGCCAGAAAATGTGTCCCTGACGTTTCCGCTTGATCACAGTAAACTAACCACATTATGCTAGCCACCTGCTTGGGTAATGAAACTCTTTACCCATTATAGCAGGTCGCAAACCTGCTGATTGATTTTTGTTGCAGTTGGTGTCAATCGCCTCACAACTGCTTATTAAATTCACATTAAGTATGGAATGAAAACTTACCAATCCAGATTGTACACCTGATAGTTAATCACTATTCAACTACCAGATGACCCAATTTTCTGGCAACTCTGCTTGACAAAAAATTAATCAGTTGCATTGATAGATCCTAGATGTAATCAAACCTGGTAAATTTTCCTAAAATTTTCAGATATTATTAACCTGAAATCGATATCAACCATGATCTGATACATTTGCTAGTGGTACTTTATAACTTAGCAAACCAGAGATCTCCTAGGAAGCTAGAAAGATGAGGAAAAATCCCAACAGACCCTAAGAGTGAAAGGCTATGAGTTCACCATTTTTCAGCATGCAGGTGTAATCCATCAAAATGCCAATGGCCTCTCCAATATGCTAGTGCTGGCTGCCTTGATCCCAGAGGTCACTGACTGTATGATATGATTTGTTGACTCAGATGTTAAGAGTATGAAACATCTGAGGTCAAAGCTTAGCTCTGAAAGATGACCCAGGACACTCAGATCAAGGATGGTCTGCTATAAAAGAGGGTCGATAATAAATGTCTTAATTATGTCCGCCCTTCTTCCTGAACTAATGTCATCATATAGGGCTATATGACTGTGGGACACGGGGCGGTTAAGAAGACCCACAAATGGTTCAGGTCATGATGTTTACTAAAACCAAATGGTCAAGACCATCTTAGAGGCCCTAGAGGCCTGCATAACTTGCCAATCCCAAGACCAGGCCAATCTTCAACGTCAATACAGATTTTGCCCCACCAGGACCCTTCAATGTCATTAGCATTAATGCGATAGGCCTTCTTTTAGTGGACTTCACGGTCATAAATATATCCTCCTAGCTAAGGATCATCTAACCAAATGGGTTGAAGCAATTCTAGTCCCCACTGCCACTTTAAAAAGCCATGACTCTCTTCCTTATTCAATCTGCTTTCACCCAGAATGAATGCGCGGAAATTTTATAGACAATGGGATAAATTTCACCTCGCAGTTAGTTAAAGAACTTATTTCACTTTTTGGTACTATAAAATTTCGCTTCCCCTAAAACGTATCCAAAAATGAGGTGGTGAAACATGCTAAAGGAACCCTTATACCTTTTTAGAGATGATGGCTGTCTGCAACCCAGCTAGTGAAATCATTATTTACCCAGTGCTTTGTTTTTTAGCACTAGGTGTTCCCAGTACATTGTTTACCTAAAGAATAAGCTACCAATGGGTTGATAAAATGTCCCCCAATGAAGCTCTATATGGACGTGCTCCCTGTCTCCCAAATAGCGTTCAGCCTTTCTTAAAACCGCTGCTCCTTAGAGCTCCAATCTAACATTAGGGGCTTAGCTAATGAAATTGTCTGGATTCAAGCCCTATCCATGCAAGGCATTGTCTCCACCACCAAGAGGGAGACATATCAATTTAATGCCAGCTGACCATCCTTACCTGTTTTTCAATTAGTTGGCATTGTTTTTTCTATCACCATTAACTCAGGTGTCAACAGAATAAGCTTGATGTTATTTGGTCCAGACCTTATAAGGTCATTCACAAGAAGAACTCTGAGTAACCATTGCTGATTTCAATCATGGGACAATGGTGAATTGGGTGCATGACCTGTAACTCCAGCCCTATACCCCACTCCAATAGTCCTTGAGGAAGCGTTGTCAGAATTCAAGATGAGGAAAAAGCTAAAATATTTGCTTCCAAATTGAGCCTTGTCAGCTTTACTCTTGAACCAACATGAACAAACCATATCCTGAAGGCACTGAGAATTGATTTGATCAGGAAGCATCACGCATACAAAAATCAATGAAAACACCTACAGGATTTCCGTCCCTTCTTCTTGAATCTCAAGAGATACCGCTCCCAATGCTTCAGTCATGAGGCTGACGCAGTACATTGAGGTCACCTGCCAAGTGATTAATCTGGAAAGAAGTAAAAGATCCTGATCATATGGGGCCATGAAGAGCCAGGAGTCACCATGTCCCCACTTGCCCTATATATATTGATGCTCTGTACACAATATAATCTATATCCTCTCCATCGGTTTTTTTCCAGCTCTCCACTATTTTTCAGCTTTGGCCCATTTTTTTGGCAACAGTCAAGATAACTTCTAGGCTGTGACCATTATCAATGTTTTGAATCAATTATACTTTAATTGTACCATAAGCCCTGATTATAATTAATGAATCAATATACTGAAGTATTTCAGATAAGAGGTTGCACTTCTGCAGCTTAAATTTAAAATGTGTTATAGCAAGGCAGTAAAAGACTTCCACTAAGTGCTATAATATCTCATCAAACGTCCCTAGAGAATACTTTTATATCATATAATTTACTAAAATGAAAAATTTTTAAACTCATCTAAGATATTATTCATGGCGCATTGAAAAATTGTAGGAGTGTTGCAAAACCCTTGATTTACCAAGCGACTTAATACAATTCTTAATCAAAATCATGGCACTTTTCTCTTTTTCAAACATGAGCAACTCATATTTTAGTGATAACGCTAATTAAATCCATGGCTAAAAGTACATCATACCATAAAATTAGTCTAGAACATTTTTAATGCATACCTAAATATATGAGTCCTTTTGATAATATTAATAAGCTTACAATAATAGATCACCTGGATATTGGAGCCATAACTCTTTTTAATATAGAACTGGTAGCCAAGGTCTTTCAGAAGGCACTAAAATCCCCAGTTGTGAGAGCTAATTAACTTTCTTATTAATCTCATTATCAGCTACTTTGAATAACATAATAGTAAAAAACAAATGAGCAGATGAATTCAGAAACAATATTGTGTAGCATATCATTTGCACACCTTCAAAAAATGTCTCTACCAAAAATACCTTTTATTTTTATGATAAACATAATTATTTATCTTTTTGAACTTCCCTAAGACCAGAGAGGTTTTAATAGGAATCAGTGAACAGCTAATTGGCATCATCTGCCTTCAAGCCAAAATATAACTGGATATGAAATTTTTTATGCTTTGTACTTTGTCTATGGGTATAATATGCACATAAGCAATAATTTTCTTTCTATTGGTCAGGTGGGTTGGAAATATGAGTTATCTAACAATACTTGAATTTTGGCATGGTCAGGAAAACTAATCCCAGGCGCAGTGACCAGTTTTAAAATGTTACCAACAAAATGGGTTGATTACCAAGCCATATTATAAGAGAAAATTCTAATTTTTTCAGTCCCACTGTTCTCTAAAGACCCTCCATAATTGTCAGGATACAATTAACTTTAAGAGGTATGTCTTTTTATTCAATAAATTGGTTGTATAAACGCTAGATCCAGTTGCAGTTTTTGATACATTTTTCTCATTATGCCATCTTTAAATTCAAGATAGAAAAACGCCTGATTTCAAAGCGTGGGCTTCTGTCCTTCCAATTATGATAACGCAGGAATGGTGTCATAATATTCTAAAATTATATTTCTTTATAGTATGCCTTTGATTTCATAAGTGCCTATAAATGAGTTATCAATAAGAAAATCAGATAATGATGAATTAAAACGATGTCTAGGACTGATACTACCAGTGAGCTGAAATGCAGTGGCAATGCACTGTAAGATCCTTTGATGTAGTCAATGTGGGCTGTGGGTCCATATTGTTTACTATGATCAATATTGAGTGTGAGGCCAAGACTTTTTTTTAATTTGATGAACATTATATTGATTTGTGCCCCACTATCCAAAATAGCTCTTATCTTGAGCTTAAGTACTGTGACATCAAGGAATGTACACTCATGATAATGAGCATCAGATGTTTTTAGGTTAAAATTAAGATTGTCAGCTTTACCTAGATAAAACTTCAAATTACATACCTGTGGGCCGTTATTCCACAAACCCAAGTGGTATGACTACTTGGACACTGTACAACTATTGGGAATCACCAGATGTTACCAGAAGCTCATGCTGCTCCATTTGCTTTATATAAAGCTTTACAACTATTTTTGTGTTAATTCAACTACGCGTTCCTACTGAAATCAAATTTATACAGCCATTATATCATCAGCAATTACTTTACGGAATGCAAGAGGCAGAACATCATAGTTATTGACACTTAATCTTCTATAACATAGCAGCTCTTTAGGGTTTTCTTTGTGTAAAATTTTTGAGTATTAAAGGAAAAAGGATAATTTTTTAATTACTCCGCTCCTTCTTTTTCTGAGTCATCATTGGCGTATTGGTTTACCACACGAACTTGTATCTTTGGAAACTCATAAGAGCAGAGATTCACATAGTGCCATGCTTTTATGAAAATGTGAAGGTCACTGATCAAACTTTTAGGTTTATTATATTGAGGGCCATGAGTTTTATAAATCCCTTTTTGGTGAGATGGGCATACTTTGACTGCTGCAAGGCTCATGGTACCTTCTGTAAAACGCCTTTAAAATAGTGGAGCATCAGCAAAGATAATTTACACGCTTATAGTATTATGTTTTTGTTCAATACTAGTAACAGAACCATACAATTTCTTATATAGCTCACAGACATGTTGAAGGGCGATCTGAACATCAAAGCCATTTCTAAAATGCGCCTCAGATAGCATCTGCGCCTTAAGGTAGAAATATATTTTGAAAACTGTCACATAATTGTTTACTTAAAGGAAAGCTAAGAAACTACGTTTTCTGAGTAGTCATCCTTTACATTCTTCCAGATTCTTATATAAGGAGACCTTGGTGCTAAGGAAAATCTTAAAAACCTTTTGTTCAGATTGTGCCATAACTAAAAACTATCTTCCAAAATCTTGGGAATAATAAATGTAAAACTTAGCTTCCTCAAAGCACCATCCCTACTAATATAAAAAAGACAAGTTTTTTTATTCACGTTCCAATTTTATTAAACTTAGTATGCTGATAAGGTTCACGTTAAACTGTTTTTTCTGGCAGCTGGGCCAAAGAGCTTAAGTTCTTCTTGTACGACTTTCTGGATTAAGTAAATGATGTGTGGGAACAAAAAGGAATAAAGTTGCTGGAGCGACATAAGTGAAGGGTGTTGAGGGGTTATGTGCAGATGTGGCTAACTTATTATAAGCATGTTTTACTGGAGTTTTTTAGGAATATTAAGAAGATAATAGAGAGGAGGAGTTTCCAGTGTATTAAGATGATTGACCACAAATACTATTGAAAGGGAGGTGAGAAATCTAGTCACTTGACTTGTATGCGGCGCATCAACGCCCTCACTGTCAGTCTCAGTTCAGAGAGTTTCATAATTATTATTAAAAATATCTGAGAGTCATTTGCTTGAATGACCATATCATTCACAATGATCTCTATGAATCTAATTTTCGCATGAGCCATTATATGAAAATGATGGCGGCGTTCCACCCTAAACATGTTTGCAATATAATCATTTTTAGTTAACATCCAGAAGATCCACAATGAGTTAAGGTTGAGTATAACAAAGATTTTAACATTCGTCTCTGAGTTTGCATTTAGAAGCACATAAATTTTTGATTTTATGATATAAATTAGCGTCAGTTTTGGCCTTTTCACAAGGAGAAATAAAGAACTTTAGGTTATGGGTTCCTAGAGAAGTATTGTTTAAAAACTTGAAGTTCTTTGGGCTGGAACTAAAGAGTGGATTGGTCATAGAGAGACAATGATGAGGCGCTTTTGCTACTTCAGTTCCGAGTAGTGGCAACATTGATAGGTTAAAATAATTATCTTATTAATTATGATCTGAGTCAAACTAGTAATTTTATTTTTAAAAAGAGAAAAAAGCATACGTTTTTAGCTAAAAATTTCTACATTTTAGGATGGATCAGTGTCCAGTGACAGAGAGAGCGTCTGATCCTCCTCATTCAAGATCTTAATTTCTCACTTAGTAATGAGTTCAGTGACACTTGTCCATTTTATATGGTTTCATTTGTAGTCTTCCTTTTTTGATATTGCAATATTTGCTCCTAGTGGAGAGTATTGGAGCAACGACCTTGCCATAAGGCTCCCCTTCCAAAATACCTTAGGGTAATCTTGGTTTTTAATAAGTTTTGTAATATATAATTTTTTATAACATATATACTGATACTAATATAGGAAAAGGTCTTATGATCACAAATCCCATTTAAAGGCATAAGAGGGCTAATACCAAAAAACAAAATTAACACCTACTGATTGGCTAGGATCAATGATAACTATATCAAAATGTTGTCCAACTAGATCTCCATTAGTTAGATCCCAAGAATCCACAAGATATAATTATCTTACCTTTAAATGATTGGCTGGAACTGTATAAGCCACAATGAAGTGCAAAGCTTGTCCCACACTCTGCTTGACTACAAACAAGCTTTCACCCATTTATTTACTTGCAACAGCTTGAGCTCTGAACGCCATCATTAACAATTTAATTTGGATTGAACTTTAATTATATTATTTATTGTTTAATAATTTGGATTGTATTACCAGACCTTGATTACCACAATATTATTTAAAGCAATTTTTTATTATTTTCTGGATGCATCCAATATCTTGGTTTACAGATAGACAACAAAGTTACTGCAATGGAGGAAGAATTGTAAAGCCTGAGCATTGCCTTAATCCTTTGTCTGATAGCAACTGTATGCCCTTTCCTTTTTATTATTAAAATTGCGTAACTTTAGTTATAGTTCTCGATCAATGACTATAATGATTTCATTAATCATATGGGTTATAAAACAAAAAATTATTACTAGATAAAGGTTCAACTTATATCCTAAAATTTTTAATCTTATTTTAATTAATTACTTTCTTCTACAACAAGAGTCAAGTATTGAGGGCTTTGAGCATAACTGTGGCTGACTCTATCTTAGGCAGCGAATATAGTAAGCATACCACATCTGACATGTTATGAAAATTTTGGGCTAGCTACAAGCGAGCAACCTAACTAGCTAGAATTCCTAAACCATTGTTTAAGGGTTTATAGTTTGTAATCCGGATAAAATTTCATCAATTGAAGACTCTCAAACCCCCTTCCACCTATTTGCCAATTTATGGTAAGTGGCCTATTAGGTGACAAATATCCATTCCTAATGCCTGCATCCGGATGAGGACAGTTGCATGGTTGTTAGTTTAAACTCTATATTTTTGATTTTACCTTATTATTAATTCCAAAATCATTCCCGTTGAGATCTTGTCATAGGTGTGGGAATTCAGCTGTTTGTTTTTCTTACAGGTGCTAGAACACAGTGGATTCCATGACCAAGTTTATTAATAAAGCTAAAAACACTAATAAATAAAAAAGCTAATTTTTTAAGTTTTATTAGTGTGATCCTTGTGTAAGAAAGTGCAAACCCTCTTAATATCTGACCATTCAGTATTTAAACTGGATTGAGGGTCAAAGGAAATTCAATGATAAGTTCCTTATAGCTTATTATGTTCCAAAAAAGGAGATATGTAAATGTGACCACTGAATCTTGGAAAAAATGCTTACTTAGGCTGATTGCAGGATGGGGTGTATTTTTATGGCAAGATGTACCCGTGGGGTAATGATTTAATAAAATTCAGCCAATCTCAATTAGATAAAACTATTACACCTTGGGGACCCTACAAAGCTTATAAAATGGGGTGGTCCCCAAGTAGATCCTTGAATGGACCTGGTCATGGCTGGGGATTACCATAAAATGGATGCCTCAGGGTCCACCACATAGTCATAGTAATCTGACCGCTTGATCTTGTGTCAATTGCCCATGAAGTATTTGAAATTGTGTTACCCCAATTTTCAGGGTTCCACTGACAATCTTCCGGGGTCTTTTGCCTGATAAATCATTATTACATCCAAATCACTTATATTATTATCACGAATAAGTAAATGACTAAAACTTCCTCTTTTAAGCTGATTTTGACCCAAACAATCTTATTAAGAAGCTGGGTTGGCAACTGTAAAACATTAGGGTGACATAAGGGTGCAAATATCTGGCATGTATGCAATGAATCACCATGCCTTATGACATTAGCAATGTAATATTATGACTAGCCCTATAGAGTATGTAATAGGGCTTAACTGTAAGTATCTAATTTTTATATCGCTTACCAGTCAATGATGAAAGAACAACATGAGGTCTCTGACAGTGAACGTTGGAAGAGCTAGTCGCCTAACATTAGATTTCATAGTACTCTTTGTGGTTGTATAAACAAAACTCTGAGTAACAGGTACTTGCAACTTTATTTCATTTGCCAGCGCACTCATAGTTATCTTAACAGTCTGGGTACCAGTAAAGTCCAATAAAGGGTTGGACACTACTGGGAAGTTAGACCTCTATTTTATACAGAGCATGGAACGGGACACATATTTTATCTTGTGATAGATATTAAATAAAATTAGATAAGCGGATTTCAAGTAATGGTTTTATTGCATGGGGTCTGGGGTGGCCATCTGGAGAAAAGGAAAGTAGAGTACCATTCACTTATTATACATCCTCATTAGTGGAACGGTAATAAAGAGATGTTAAGTGCTGGTTAGTATTTTTATAGTGAGGTTAGCTCTTGAACAAATTGGGACCTAATGTTCACCTCATTGTCCAAGAGCAAAACTCTTAGGCACCTATGATGTGTGTGAACGGAGTGAAACAGAAATTTAACGGTGTCCTTAGCAGTAGCGGCAGGGAAGGAGATGGCCGCAACACATTTGACAAGATGATTGATAGCAAGCAGAATATAGAGATGACCATTGAGGACCATGGGTAGGGGTCCTATGATGTCCATACCAACAACACAAGTGGCGAAGAAGGAGCTACAACCACATGCTGATAGTGAGGGCTCAGCAAATATTAAATCCTCTGTTAAACATGCGTTCAATACTTCCTTTATAGTCTCAATGATCTAATCCCATTAGCACTAATTTTAAGCCAGATGTAGGTTTTTAAACGCTCTATATCCTAAATTTGAGTACTATTTGAGGATGAATTTGGTTATGAAGATGGTCACATGTAGGGTAGCCACCTTCCATTAATTAATTTTTACATCATGCCATTTTGTATCTGGGTATTATTGGATGTTGTTCTTGGGGTCTTAATGGTTTCTAAAGTTTCCAGTTCAATATACTCCAGTCATCAATCAGATTATCTAAGCTATCTTCTTTATACACTAATACTGCTAGGGTCAGCATCCTCGTTAATCAATTGAGTTTTGGTGATTCAAGCCAACATGATGTACAATGGTAAAGACAAAACTTTGTAGCTGGGGAGTTCACCTAACCAATTTATCGTCAGTATCCTTTATCTGTTGATGTCATTCTAGTGAAGCATGATTGGTGAGGATAGTAAAGTGTCTCCTATATACTTTAAGGCTGGAACTGCTTAATTGCAAGTATAATCTAAAATTTCTGATTGGTTACACTGTAGTTCTGATCAGCATTTGATAAAGTTTAAAAAAAACAGCAAGTAAGTCCACTTTCTGCTCATCTAGTTGGGAAAATATAGTCCCCACGGCCAATTCACTAGCAGTAGTGGATAGTATGAAGGGTTAATCATAATTCAGCTAAACCAAAACAGGCTGCATAATTAGGGCCTTATAAGAGGATTGAAGCTTGGTCCTACTCTGGGATCCATTCAAAAGAGACGTTCTTATGCAATAGATACACTATAATTCATAAAGGTTAGCAAGTTGCGGTATAATTTCGTTTATAATACCCCATCATACCTAGGAACATCTGTATTTTCTAAGACTCTGTGGTGGTGTCATCGTCTCTATTGCAGTAACCTTATTGGACAAAGGTTAACTTACTTTCTCTCTGATCTTATGCCATTTTTATTTAAGGATGAAAGATTGAGCATTTGGAGGAGTTTAAGCTTCAGGGATGCCTCCCAGAGGTAGTTATTAAAACCTGATAAAGGTCCTCTATGTGGCCGTTGAGATTATGGTGGGGAAAGTGAAATGTCAAGGTATACTAGGACGCAGGAGAACTTCAAGTCTCCCAGGATTCTGTACATGGCACGTTGGAATGTGGAAGGGTCATTACATAGTTCTACATCATGCTGGTTGTTTGAAATAAACCTTTATTTTAAATAGAACACTTGATATGATCTTTAGGAGCTAGTTTATCTGCTAAGACCCAATGGCAAGATTCATCGCTGATAAATACTGTGCTCCAGTCAATAGCTGTATAGAGTCAATTAATCCGTGAGAGGTGATAAGTATTTTTCCAGATCAATCTATTGAGCTTGAATTATTCCATACCGACTAATGGCTCCCATCTTTTTTCCAAACAAGTATAAGTGGAGTCTCCAAGTGACTTTGAGAAGCCACCAGAAAATTTTTGAATTTGCCAAATCCAAAAGCTCAGTAGTAACTTGTGTCTCTTCTACTTAGCATTTCCAATAAGGTCAAAAGCATATAGGTGAAACTTCCCCTGGATCCACATTGAGTACAACCCCTTTATTTTGCTAAAGTCATATGGGAACTCAGAGAATAGATTAGAGAATTAGCCTAAGAATTCATCAACCTTTTTTTTTCTATAGTCAGTGGCAAGGCCTTCACCTATAGAAGTGGTGGCTAGTGCCACAGTGGAAGGTTCTTCTAACCAAAGGTCATTATGGCTTCCAAACCCATGGTTATAGCTTATATCATAAACAGATACTAATCATAAGCTTTTTTAGAATATTAGGGCCAATGGTGAGAGCTTTTGGAGTTAAGTTGATCAATATTATATAGAGATTAATCTGGAATATATAAGGTTGGGATTACACTGGCTAGTTAGAACTTCTTTTATGTAACTTTTTTTATCTCTCAGATTTCCTTTAACTTCCTGGCGGTATTTATGTACTGGGTATCAAAAATACCTGTGGCCTTGAGGGGATCATTTTAGGCTCAGGTAATATATATAGGCATCCCCTCGGCCCCATACACTACACAAGGCGTTATCTTACGCACAGTCCTCAGGTGTGTTAAGCTAATAAATTTGATTCTCCATTTACCTCAGACAGGTAAAGCAAATAAATGTTCTTTACTTTCCTGAACGGTTAAAACACCAAGGGAATGTAAGTACTGAGTAGAGATAGAAATTTTCTAAAATATTAAATATTGGTACTGTATACATTAGAGAAATTAGGTGCCTAACAATAGCTCTATGTGGAGTTATCCAGTGCTATAGATGAGGCGTTTACTGAAATCTTTCCAAAATTGAGGGGAACATGGAGTTACCTTCTAGGGATCTGTGCACTGAGGCCCAGCGGTGCCATACTCTATGTAGTAAGGCAGATTTTGGTACAATTTTGTTTTCTTTATGGATTTGGAAGAAATGAAGTTCACTGGAGACCCAATGTCATTTTGGCGAGTACATGGATCTTATGGACCTTGAATATAACCTAAGTAATCAGAATACCAAATTTATGGTGAAAAGGTGAGAAACATGGATGACTCATCAGAAAAAAAGTTTTATCATAAAGTTTATGATTAGAACATTATAAACTCATTGTCTCAGGGTTCTCTGGTGATAGCCTCGTGGGAAAATCAGATTTAGTAAAAGAATAGAAAGGGGACGTTAGCACAAAGAGCCTCTTTATTCATACTGGCCATCTTTCCCTGAAAACTCGGTTCCACTTCTTCTGCACGTCGCCTGTAGAATAATCTTTGGTATGTCAAATGTCCTTGAAACAAGAACCAATAATAATGTCTTTTAAAGATATAGGGCGTGTACTCTAGGTCTAAGAAGTGCCCATACTGAGGCTGGCTACTTTTTAAAGCGGCTGCTGGGACTTGTTTAGAGCCTCCTTGATCTCTTGGATACAAGTACAGGTTTTCTTAAGGCCTAGCGTGTAGAGCTGAACTTCAAGCCAAGACTCAAAAGGCAGAGAGAGCGGTGGCGATGATCTCATCTTAAAAATTTAATTGGTAGTGGCATTAATGCATGTGCGCTAGCCAAAAGTGAAATGAAAATTAGTGGGGGTTTCCCTTTTGTTAAAGCAAAAGCTCATAAAGTCTTGCTTTTGACTCAAATGTGTCTAGTAAATGCTGTATTCTTAGATTAAAGCGGTTCAATCTGGTACTAGGTATGGTATTCATGTAGGTGGGGGACATAATTTCTTGGGCTTCCCCACAAATGCAAGAGTGGATATTCTTCAATATTTGGGGATCATTAGCTTCTCCAATAGCACTCTTGTAGGATTTTAAAAATGATGTGATTCTTTCTAGCTGGGAATATGTATTTATTAAAATTGGGCTTTAAAGGAGAGCCTGTTGGCGTGGAGAGAGTATTGATGATAGTCTCGATGATATGGCTAGGTTCAGTAGACACTGAATCAATTATCCTTGAAGAACTTAATGGTCCATTTGTATTTATGTTTAAGGACATTCTGTAGTTAATTCAAGAACCAAATGAGAGCACTGGCGTCAACTTTCTTGTTCATTTGGGGTTTTGAGATTATAAACTCAGACTAACAATGGTGTCCAAGCCAGTAGGTTATCATATTACTGTTCCATCATTCCAAAATCCTTAGATAAATCTAATAAATCCTTTACATTCAATATTTTCAATTTATAGCACCTAGGGTAATACCAGGATTAATGGACCAACTTAAGGTCAAACACCACATCTCATGTGATTTTCTTGATTTTTTGAAGAATTTCCATATTTTCAGAACTTTTTCTTGAATGAGATCCTCAGAACCTTTAGTGGGGTATATAACCTAGGGTGGCCAGGTTTCCCTCTAAAGCTTCTCGTCCTTCAGACCCTTCTTGACCTATTAGACCTTTGTGGCTTGGGCACTTCAGGATTATTAGCTTTAGTGAGGCCCTATGACCACGTGTACCCTAAGGTTCTTTAGTAATGTCAGCAGTTCTGCACTGATTTTGATCAAGAAACGATTCTACCTGATTTACCCATTAGACTGCTGCAGATCCCAAAGCATGGGTCTGAGAAAACGCTTCTGATGAGGTGTGCTGTATATACACTTTAATACCTCAGATACCACAATTTGTAGTTGTTGTGTAAGGTGGGTCTTCATGTAACCAAAATATAAGAGTTCAGCAAGGAAAATTTTAAGCATCATTAGGGGACGTTTATTGTAACACACTTCTCAAAAATCCTGAAATAAAGATAAAGCAGCCTTGAAAAATTTAAGAGAAAATTGGAAATGAGGTCCTGCATCAATCTCTTTCTGCTAAGCATCACTTTTCAAAAATAAATTCAGCCTGAAATTTAGCTCCACTAAAGAGAATTACGAAAACTATTAGCAAATATGGCGGGAAACCCCGCAAAAGAACCCGCAGGCTCTGCCAAACGAGCCAGCACCACCCCAAAATGAAGCAACCCTCGGTTACCCACCTCAGGGTCAAACAGAATCACCCTCTCTCAAGCAGCAGCCATGAAAGCAGGCACCACCCCCCAACCTGGAGCTACTTCAACTAGCGCCAGTTCACCTGATCGCACTTCTGCAACCTGCACGCCTAACAGCTCTGAGTGCGCTGCCTCCCACCAACCCGCTGGGCCCCCTCCAACCAAGGAGGCCATCACCCACGCTGTTTTAATGGCGTCTGCTCAGTTGAATGCAACTCAGCCCATCCAGGCATTCACCTCCCCCATTGTGTCAGCTAATTCAGCCCCATCTATTATTGCTGACGCCATGTTTCTGGCTCCCTCCATGAGGGGCGATATCCAGCTACCTGGCCCCCAAACCCTCAGATGTAAGATTGGATTAGCCGAGCATTCTGGTTCACTAAGCACCAAATTGGGACAATCTACTCTTCCCAATGAGGATTTAAATGGTACGGATTTTGGAACTTCACACCAGTTCCAATCTCACCCGTCCCATTTAAACCCCGTAATTGCACTTCTCAAGTTGGCACTTTATCTACATATGCTGAAAACGACCAATTCACCAATCAGCCAGTGAGTTTTGCCCACGAAATCACAGCAAATACTCAGGCTGAATTTACCCAAATAGATTGGGATGGTGATGAAACATCGCCCTCCTCCCAATTGGCTGGAGTTAATTCCAATCTGGATGGGCCTCCCCAATTTAGCGAGGCCCAACAATCACCTGGCCTCTAAACCCTCAGATGTAAGGTTGGATTAGCCGCACATTCTGGTTCACTAAGCACCAAATTGGGACAATCTACTTTTCCCAATGGGGATTTAAATGGTTCAGATTTTGGAACTTCACACCAGTTCCAATCTCACCCGTCCCATTTAAACCCCATAATCGGCACTTCTCAAGTTGACGCTTTATCTCCATATGCTGAAAATGACCAATTCACCAATCAGCCAGTGAGTTTTTCCCACAAAATCACAGCAAATACTCGGGCTGAATTTACCCAAATAGCTTGGGATGGTGATGAAACATCGCCCTCCTCCCAATTGGCTGGAGTTAATTCCAATCTGGATGGGCCTCCCAAACTTAGCGAGGCCCAACAATCCGCCCCTCAATTTTTTATAACGCCAGCAACTGATGTAACATTCCAGCAACAAGGGAACTCCGCAAACTTGTTCAAACCACCAGCTCACACTCAACTCGCAATTGCAGCCCAAAGCAAACACAAAAGTACCAAAGGAGCCACTGGGGCGTGGCAAAAACCTCTGGCACCAACACAACCCAAAGCTGATCCCCGTGAAGTGGCGTTTATTGCTGATGTTAAGAAGAAATGGGCTGAAACTAGAGCGCAAAAAGCTCTACCTCGCCAACCCTCTCCCATGCAATTCGCCTTTATTATAGGCATAACCCTGTTTAATTCTATATGGAGGATTTCATCTCATACTTTGCAGCGATTGCGGAGACATTCCCAATTAACACAACCATCCATGAATCAGTGGAGGGCCACTACATCGATGTGGGATTCACTGAAGCTGCCCTTGCTGACCATGCTGCCACCCTCCAGGTCATTATTCCACGTGGATCTCTTTGCATCTCCCGCACATGCTCTCACCTGGAGAAAATTTCATGGGTTACTTTTCCAACCTACCAACGTCTGTTGATCCTGAGTCTCTTAAACTGGCGCTCCATCTTAGTTTAATGGAGTTTGGGTCTGTTCTTTCAGTGGACTTTAGCGTCCCCTCTTACTATGCTCCCACTCATAGAGCTTGCACTGCTAGGGCGTCGTTCATCCCCTCCCCCACTGTATCCCGCAACATTGAGGTATTACTCGTATGGCGGTAGTTGGGGCATGCCCTGAGATCTTTTTTGTTGACCCTGATCAGGCGCGCCCCCGGTGTTCATGGTGTAACGCCCTTGGACACTTGTATAGTGGCTTTACAGCTCGAAAACAAGCCCTCTTAGCCACCACCCAGGGGCCTAAACCAGGCCAAAAACATCCCACGTGGCCGCAGCAGCAATTCCACAACCCACACAATGGTTTACCATTCAAAACCTGTCCCCTGAGGCCTTACGCCTAGCAGTTGAAACAGCTAACCCCACTATTGGTATGGGATACCTTTGCGCTCATGCCCCCCTTCCAGTGGGCACCCCCTCCAATCTCCCAGAGTCAACTCCCTCTCTCACCAAGCGCAAGGCATCTCCCACAGGGTGCCCCTCGTCAGCCACCCCCGCTCAGGGCTCCGTGGCACCCCCACCAACCTCCACCAGCGATTTATCACATCAACCCTCAGCTCCCAATGGAGCTATGCCCACCAGCATGGACTGGCAACCCGCGGCCTGCGGTAGAAGTGCCACCTCAAAGAGTCCTACACCAACCTCACAGTTCATTTTGCACAGATCCTTTGCAGTGTTGGAGGAAGTGAATATGACTCAGACTCATCAAATGGGGACACCGCGGAGGTCACCATTGAGCACCCTCAGGTCCTTCCCCTGCAACAGAGTGGGGGCAGCATCCTAGGCTGGCTTACTGGGTCCTCCGCCCCCCACCCTCTCCTTCCCCCCAGAACCCTCGACGCTCCTCACGGATTGCAGCTAATAGTCAAGCTAAAGGTCTCAAAACTAGCCGCCTCACAGCAGCAGGTTTACGCGCTGGCAACCCCCTCAGGACATGGGGGGAACAGCTATGAGTCCCCATGGCAGTACCCTGGCCCTGCAATCCATCAACGCAAATGGGTTGTGGGACTTTAAGCGGAGAGCCCGCCTCCTATGCAACTTCAGGTTAGCACAAATTGACATCGCTGCTGTCCAGGAGCCCCATATCCTCCCCCACGAACAATCTGCATGGAATGAACAGTTTGGAGGCAACTCCTCTTGGACAAACCATGCCGCCCTTATTGTTTTGAATCCCCAGGTTAAAACCCATTCTTTTTCACAATATCTAGGTGGCCGCCTCATACTGGCCAAACTCACCACTCCTGACTTCTCCTTCTTCGCTGCAAGCATCTACCTGCCTAATGCAGGTCAGGAGAAAAATCGGCTCTTGGAAGAGCTCGTCCAACTCAATCTCCCACGGAATACAGTCCTCTTAGGAGATTTCAACACAACCATAAGTCGCGTCCGTGACTCTTACCCCCTGCAGCAAAGGAACGCCCTGGATCAAGTCGCCTCCAGGATTTCCTTCGCCTGAGTGGCTTTATAGATGCGCTTCCACCCTCCGCGTCTGGCCTAGGTTGCATGACTAGGATCCAGTATGATGGAGGAGCTTTTCAGTCAGCTTCACGCATAGATATGGCACTGATTGGCCCCCTGCTAATTGGCCGCGTCTCCTCTCCCATCTCTCGTGACAACCATATGAGTGATCACAGGTCACTCACCGTTGTCCTCACCACCACACTTAGACCGTCGCGTAGGTTCTGGCCTAGGGTTGCCCCAGCTCTTCTCAACAACCTCTTCACTAAGGAGAAGCTGTCTATGACCATCCGGGAGACTCTCACCTCCCCCCACCCCACCTGCTTGACCACAAGGCTAGATGGGCGGTGACCAAGGAGGGCATCACCCGCGTTGCTTACAACTGTGCCAAAGCCCAGATGACTGCAGCTCGCGCCAGAGTCAAAAAGGCGGAAGCCAGAATCAGACATCTTGAGCGAAACTGCAAGCCTTCGCCCTCTCCCAGATGGTTGGAAGACTGGGAAGCGGCGTAGGAAGCACTCCGCTTGGAGCTCACACTGCAGGAAGAACGGGCAGCAAACTTTACAACATCTCGTTACTATGCTCAGTGGGAACGCCCCACCCGCTTCTTCTTTCAGAAACAGAAAGCCCGGTCAACAGCGCAGGATATTACTGCACTGAAGATTGGCACTACAACCACTTCGGATAAGGAGGAAATCACGCAGGAACTACACCGCTTCTACTCCAGCCTCTTCCATGCCACCCAGATGGACTCATCGGACATCCAAGACTTCCTGTGGCGGGCTCCAGAGCCGCCCATTGACCCACGGGCTGATGAGGCTCTACTGGCGCCTATTTCCATCCAGGAGGTGATGGAAACCCTTCTGAAATCCCCACGGCTTAAAGCCCCAGGCCCAGACGGAATATCCTTCGAGGTGTAATTTCTGGAACCTGCAGTGATAGCCAGAAGCCTCCGCGACCTCTTCGCTGCACTCTTGGTGAATGGAGAGGTCCTCCCCGACTCCAGAGGCTCAATCATGACCCTCATTCACAAGAAGTCAGACCGTAAGAACCTGGAGAACTGGCGCCCCAAGGCGTTGATCAACACAGACCACAAGCTCTTCACGAAGCTTCTGGCCAACCGCATCACCAAATGGGTGTCACCTCGCCTCTCCTCATCCCAGCACGGTTTTATTCCGGGTAGGTCGTTATGGTACAACTATAATGACCTTCACGTGACTTTGACTGCTAACTCTCGTAAGGCGAATGGCTTTGTGGCTCTCCTGGATATGGAGAAAGCATATGATCGGGTAGCCTGGAAGTATATTGATGCTTCCCAGGCCCGCTTTCATCTCCCCCCCGCAGCTAGGCGCTGGACATCCGCGCTTTATGACCAGCTCCACACCAGAGTCCTGGCGCCAATGGGTTTTACAGTGGCAGTACCAGTTGAACAAGGTCTCCGGCAAGGGGACCCCCTGAGCCCTATCCTTTTTAACATCACCCTTGACCCCCTCTTGGCCTCCTTACAGGACAAGCTAACAGGGATTCTGGTCCCATGTAAAGCCCCCACACGCACCATGGCATTTGCAGATGACACTGTCATTGCATTTGGCTGCCCTAGGGATGTTGCCCTCGCTGCTGTGACCATTGAGAGGTACACCAAGGCGTCCAACGCCATGGTCAACACCTTCAAGACAACAGTTGTACAGGTCGGCTCCCCCACCTTCCCCCCACCATTTGGTATTGAACCTGTGCGCGGTACCTTCCGTCACCTGGGCGTCCCCACCAACCAACAAGGAGTTGCGCTAAAAGACAATGAGGACTTGCTCCTCGCAACAGTTAACTCCAGGATTGCCAGCTGGAACCAGCGGCACATCACCCCCAGGGTCGAGCTCTGATGGCCAATGTGTTCCTCCTCTCCAAAGTCTGGTTCCTAGCGCACGTCTGCCCATTCACAGATGCCTTTTATACGCGGCTCAATGTACTCCTCCGCTGGTGGATCTGGGGATCAAACCATCCACCAATGCCCTCTCAACCATTTCCCGACCCTGCAATGAAGGGGGCCTAGGGCTTCTGGACATGCGATCCCACGCCACCACAATCTTCCTGAAGTTCCTATGGCCAATTGTATGCTGGGACGCGACCCCCATGCTACAATGGGCGCTCGCCCTCCGCCAGTCAGTGTCAGCAGCTCTGGGTCTTCCTAGAGCATCTCTGACCTCATTAGGGGAGTGGCTCACAAACCACCCAGGCCATCGCCTGAAACCATCCTCATCCCCCTACTAGAACCAGGCTCTCCTTTCCCTGAAACGAGTAGGCGCGCGGATCCACCATGCCTTCCCATACAGAAGGGAAGGCCCTGGCCTCAGCCCCCGTCGCCATGCAATTGTGCACAATGGACAAGTTTTCACAACTCGCCTCAACCCCCCAAGATCTTCCTCCCATCCGCCCAAGACTCCTTGAGCTCCTCCCTCCCTCCGTGAGATTTGACCTTAAGGAATTGTGGAAGGACGTCTATCACCCCATCCTGTCAGCAAAGGTGTCCAACACCTTATGGAGGGTGCTCCACTGTTCATACAGGACAGGGGACTGAACTGGCCCTACCTTCCAGCACTGAAGCTGCCCCGCTGTGTGGAGCCTATTGACTCCCACCTCCATCATTTTTTCACCTGTCCAGGTGTCGCCGCATTTTAGCCAAAGGCCCGCGCGCTCCTCCATGCTCAGCCCTGGTATGGACACCCTGTGCAAGACCTCATGTTCGGGCAGATATTGCCTGGTTGCCACTGACCCCTCCGTGTCCTCGCCTATGCCACAGCCATCTGGACCATCCATAACTCCTTCCTTCATGCTGCCTTTGACCAGCAGGTGTGGACCCTTCCACACATGATCACCCACTTTCAGGTACACTTTGAGATGGCCCTGAAGGTCTGCACTATGTCGCCAACCCTCCCCCGCTCAGTTGTCACTGCAGCACGGCTCTGGCGCGCAAACCCCCTCCCTTTCTCGATGCCTCCTCCCTCCCCTTCCCTCGCCTCAGGCTCTTAGGAGCCCAGGCGTAATTCAATAAGCATCGATGAATCTCCCCTTGGGTTGGGAGCATATAATACTAAAAAAAGAGGTCCTGCATCAATTCTAGCTAGTGTAACATCTTACAATGGTGTAATCCTACTAGTTGTATGTGATGATGGGGGGAAGGATGAGCAAACTGATGTAGAAATGGATCTGCCCTAATGGCTATCTTATTTCTTGCAAAGGTAGCTGAACTGTAGAGTCCCTGAAAATAGTAATGGACAGCGTCAGTTTGGCTACAACTGGACTGACTCTTAGAAAAATTCTATCTAAGAACTGTTAAATAGTGTTGCCTATGCTGTCAGCTTAGAGATAGAAGCGATTACAAACAATTATGGGTAGATAGAATTGAAAGAAAGCTGTGATTCAAAGCTACCTAGGCTGTAAGGAATGTACCTAAATTTGAGAAGTACTCATCCTCAAGGTAATGCTTCTCACCTCATTTAAGGAAAGGGATTCATTTCTGAGTTATCTTATAAGGTTGTGCTCACTCTAGGAGACCTAAGTTGTAATTATTGTGAATGACATTCTCAATAATTACAACTTAGGTCTCCTAGAGTGAGCACAACGTTACAGCTTTTCTAAAAGTAGAGATACAGATATTGAAATTTTTGGGTGCACAGAGAAGTAGGGAACAAAAGCTTGAAGTCATCTGGGCTTGAACTAAAGAGCAGAATAGTTGCAAATAGGTAATGATGAGGTACATTTGCTTATGCAGTTTTGATTGTTAGAAACTATCCTGGGTTGTATTAATTATTATTGTAATTATGTGAAGAGACAACAAATAAATATATTATTTATAGGGAAAAGTATTTTAATTATAAGTTGAAAAGTTTTATACTTAAAGGATGGCTTGGTGTCTAGTGGCAGATATGTAGAATGGAGCTTCTTACTTAGGATTTTCACTCCTCATCTAGTAAGAAGGTCAAAAAAGTCATTTCTTTAGTATGCCTTTGAAATTATGGTCTTTCTATTTTTGAGGGATTCCACTTTGTAATCTGGATGAAATTTCCTCAGGTGAGATCCTTGAAAAATCTTCATTACTCCTCGCTCATTTAAGAAAAGAAGCCTGTTAGGCGACAATCCATTTGATTCCTTAAGGCACAAATCTGATGGAAGACGGTCTCATTGTTTATAATTACAATCTTTAAAAAATTTAAGTTTGTACTTTAGTATAAACGTAGCCTGTCAGAAACAAAGAGTTATTCCCAATTCTGAACTGAGATCATCAAGACAGCATCAATAAAATTCACCACTTTGTATTCATTCACTTACTAGGTAATTGCATCATAATATGAATTAATATAGTTGTATTTTCTGTTTAACTTATTATTGTACTAAGAGGGTGTTAAGATTTTTGCCAATATTCTTAGAATGCTAGATTATCTGGGATTTCTAGGGGAAAATTCCCTAAGGTGAAGTGAATCAGAAATCAGTTGGCACAAGTTTTGGAGTAACTATGATTGGGGGATTTTGGATATTCGCCTGGTCATATCCATCAAGGATCATCCGGATGAATACTTAGGATATCTTTGGGTGGAGTTGCTGATGAAATATGGGCATCTAATATTGATTAGCTGTCAGGTGTAACGATTGGGATTGGTTGAGTTTTATCACCAATTGATTGGGAATGAATAGCAAGTTGCGAGGCGAGTTATGCTACCTGCAACTAGCAAATTGATTGGTTGGTGCGTGACCTGCTTTAATTGGTAATAAGTCCCATTACCTAAGCAGGTCGCTAGCCAGATATGGTTGGTTCACTTGGATTGAGAGAGAAAACGTTAGGGACACATTTTCTGACTCTTTCCATCTTAGGTCTTGAGGATGTCCAATGATGGAATCCTAGCCAGGATGGGGAAGACCATCGCTGCTGAGACGAGGATGGGTGATTCAATGGCAGGGGCTGCCATTTCATCAAAGAGGTTTCAAAAGAGGTTAGACAGCTGAATTCCCCAATATATATATTCCCTAGGATTTACTATAATAAAAAACAAGATAATACAGGAGATAATAACAGATAATAAAATTTATTTTAGTTCTAAGTTATCCATTCAGTGTGTAGTTAAACTATCATCAGCTTCCATTGTGCTATTT